>QXEO01000344.1:212784-1412784 GCA_007115705.1 Dactylis glomerata
CTCACCGCCATCTCCATCAACCTTGCTGTCTCCTATGATGAGGAGGGAGTAGTTCATCCCCGGGGCTGAGGGCTCTACCGGTAGCTATGTGGTTCACCTCTCTCTCCCATGATGTGATCTTTATGTGATCGTGAGCTTTGTATCATGTTGAATAAGTAGATGTTACTCTTCTTCATTATGTGTACTCTAGTGTGTTATTAAAGTAATCTATTCCTCCTGCCATGGTGTAACGGTGACAGTGCGTGCATCATGGTGGTACTTGGTCTAGGCTACAATTGTGATCTTTTATGGATTATGAGAATAATTATCACTATGATAGTATTGAAGTGATCTATTCCTCCTTTCATGGTGTAATGTTGACAGTGTGTGCACCGTGTTAGTACTTGGTCTAAGTGCAATAATATCTATCTTGAGTTGTGATTTGATTTGGATATCTCTATGAGTGGTGTTTGTCAAGTACTTGATGAACTTTGAGGAGTGCTTCGTAGCCCTACGCAATGATTAGTGTTATTCAATAGGAGAGTAATTCAGAGTACCATAGTGAAGAGAAGTTATTTATTTGTTCAATTATGTTATATTTGTTGGGAGTGTGTCCACTAGTGAAAGTATGATCCCTAGGCCTTATTTCTAAGCTTTGCACACCGTTTACTTGCTGTTTTGTTACTTGTTTGCTTGCTGTCATTTTTATTCCAGATTGTATTTACTACTTATAATCATCTATACCACTTGTATTTCACTATCTCTTCGCCAAACTAGTGCACCTATACATCTGACAAGTGTATTGGGTGTGTTGGGGACACAAGAGACTTTTTGTATCGTAATTGCAGGGTTGCTTGAGAGGGATAGCTTTGACCTCTTCCTCCCTGATTTCGATAAACCTTGGGTGATCCACTTAAGGGAAACTTGTTGCTGTTCTACAAACCTCTGCACTTGGAGGCCCAACACTGTCTACAAGAACAGACGCGTGCGTAGACATCAAGCTCTTTTCTGGTGCCGTTGCCGGGGAGGTAAGGTAAAAGGTACTCGCATCCTCCTGTATGAGTGCTCGGAGTTATTTCCTTTCGATTCTGCAATTATATCTTTTTGTTTCTTGTTTTTATTTTTCACTAGTTAGGCTTAATGGAAAATAAAGAGTTCTTTAGTCTTTTTCCTGAGTTTAGATTTGATGAGAAAATTGAAAACCTTTGGAGCTTATTTCGCATAGCAATGTTATTAGTACGAATGCTTTGAATACTGTTACTGCTAATGCCATAGAAAAGTCTAAGCTTGGGGAAGCTGGTTTTGTTAAGTATGGTATTTTTAGTCCCCCAGCTTTAGTGGAGAAGGTTTGTTCTGATAATATTTTATCTCCCATATGTGATTTTTCTAGTGATGCTTGTGCTCCTCATCCTTTTAAAATACCTACGAAGATTGTTGAATGTGTTAAGAATAACTGCTATTTAGGAGATGGAACTTTCCATCCTGGTTATCATTTGCTCTTTATACATGAATTATGCGAGTTGTTCCAGTTTGCAGGTATTTCGATGAACCAAGTTAAGAAGAAGCTATTTTCTTTATCACTGAAAGGCAGAGCTGAGGAGTGGTATCGACTGCTCCAAGATGGTCGATCTATTGACTGGGATGAAATTGAACCTCTCTTTTATTCTAAATTCTATCCTTCTAGTCAGGTTTATAAAGATAGGAACTACATTTATAATTTTCATCCGCATGAGGGAGAAAGCATTGCCCAAGCATGGGGAAGATTGAAGTTACTAATGCACAAATGTCCTATTCATGATCTTCCCCGTAATATTGTTATTAATAATTTTTATGCAAGGCTTTCAGGATATTATAAGGACTATCTAGATGCATGCTTTGATGGGTCTTTCACAAGCAAGGATGTTGACACCAAGTGGGATCTGCTTGAAACAATTCAAAATAATATTGAAGGTTGGGATAGCGACAAAGGTAAAGGATCAGGTATGAATTACGAGTTTGATTGCATTAAGTCTTTCGTTGAAACTGCTGATTTTCAAGATCTTAGTGCTAAGTATGGTCTTGATCCTCAAATTATGGTTGATTGCTTTAAAGCCTTTGCTTCCCATATGAATGTTCCTAAAGGAAATGGGGACGTGTATCATGAACCTTTTAAGGACACTTGCATAGAAAGTGATATTGTTATTGATGATTGCAATAAACATGCTCAAACTTCTAAAAGTCCTATTTCTTATAAGCATGTTAATTTTTGTGGAATACATAGACCTTGTGAACAAAGTTACAACAAGGAAGATTATTGCATCACCCACGCAAATGAAGAAACCAGTATGTGGCTCAAGGATCTAGATGTGCTTGGTGAAAGGGTTTGTGAGCTTTATCCTTTTCTTTGTGAACTTTGCGGTAAAAAGGGTCACTTTAATTTTCAATACCCAATTAATCGAACGAGTACCGCAGATTTGTATTGTGATGATAAGATTACTTTCAATCAGTATGATGAGCTTACTTTGTTTTTGAATTGTGAAGAGATATCTAGAAAGATTGCTTTGGTAGACATGAATAATGTTGATATTAATAGCACCCTTCGTGGTAGTCGTCTCTATTGTGCTAAAGATTGCCTCACAAATACTTACTTACAAGATCTTATAAAGCATGATGTTTTGCCAAGCTATGACAGGACTAATAGATGTTTCGATCTTATTAATAGAGAGGAGGAATCCTCCAAAGTTTCTTCTGTTGTTCCCGTCAGCAAACCAGATTATGTGGAGAAGATGCCTTTCCCTCCTAGAGAATATGTGGAGAAGATGCCCTTCAAGTCTCTCCCTCCTAAAGGAGAGAGTAAGAAGAGTATGAAGAAGAAGAAGAAGAGGAGTAAAAGGCGAGAGGACACGGTATTTTCCCCTAAGCGTTATGATCCTGCTATAGATTATGATAATTCTGATTGGGATGATGTTCCCATGCCTGTTACCTATGTTAGTGATCATGATTGGGAAAAGCACTCTACTTTTGATATTGAAAATATTTTTGGTACCAATTCTAAGGTTAATAATTGTTGTACCATTAGTGCTATCCATGTTCCTTCTTATGATGATATGTTTGAAGATTATGCTTTGCGAAATAGATGTTCTTTAGCTTGTGATGATACTAAACCTCTAGTTTATGATGATTATGATGATGGGTATAATATTTTTAGTTCACCTACTATTGAGGATAAAATTAGTTATGATTACAATATGCCTCCTGTTTTTGATGATTATGGTGATGAGAATAATTATTCTGTTGAATCTGCTCCTACTACTATTGTTCATGTGTGGAGTATTACTTCTTTTATGCATGTGGCTCATGATAGGGATGCTTTATGTGATAGTTCTATTGTTAATTCTATTCATGATGCTACTGAAAGTTATTATGAGATAGGGAAATATGTTTTGAAGGATCTTAATAATATTGAGTTTCCCCTCTTTATGTTGCAATTCTTAAAGTTGTACTTGTTTTGCCTTCCTATGTTTTTCGCCTTGCGCTTTTATGACTTGTCTCTTTACAAGACTATTTTTCATAGGAAGTGGTTTAGATTTAAATGTGTTCCATACTTGCTTTTTGATGCTCTCTATTGCTTTAAGTTCCTATATGGCGCCTTTGCCTCAAGCTCTTATATGGCGCCCACATGAGCATCTTTGCAAATTACTGCGCCTAGCTCAAAGGCGTTAAAGAAAAGCACTCTTGGGAGATAACCCATTGTTTTATTTTCAGTACTTTTTATTTTATTTGAGTCTTGAAAGTTATTACTACTGTAATAACCGCTCCTTATCCTTTTTATTTCATTGTTGTGCCAAGAGAAGCCTCTAATTTGAGTGAGGTAAGATTTGGGGATGTTGCTGTCCTGAAACTGTTTTCGGTGCTGCACTGTAAAAATTCGTGAAAATTCTCTGTATATCTGTTGGACCTGAGATTTCTTGTACATATGTCCCAGGTTATATCCAAACTTTCATTAGTTGAACACTTTTTGATTTGAGCAACAGAAAACCCTCTAAAAATTCGACCTTTGTCAGCTGTTCTGTTTTGACAGATTTCTGCCAATATTTGTGTTGCCGCTTTATCGCTTTCTTTTTGAGTTCTTTTGATCACGGAACTTTTGGGGAAGTTGCTACAGTATTATATACTTTATATGTGGTGGTTTTGGGTTGAAACCTGAAGCAAAAAGAGGTTGATTATATGTTATGTTACACTAATGTTGCTAATAGATTTGTGTTTAGTTTTGTATGAAGGAAGTTTTCAAGTGTAGGGATTGGAGAATGATGAGATGAGTTGAAGAATGGACAAAAGCTCAAGCTTGGGGATTCCCATGCATCACCCCAAGAAATATCCAAGAAGTACAAGCGTCAAAGCTTGGGGATGCCCCCGAGGCACCCCTTCTTCATCGGCAAAAATCAGGTCACCTTTCAAAACACTATATTTTTATTGCTTCATGCACTATGCGTTTTTCTTGGAGCGTCAGTTGTTTTAGTTTTCAGTATTAGTTTAATTTATTTTGATGCAATAAATGGTTAGATCACATCATGTTTCTTTTGGAGGAGATGAACTCGCTTTTCATTGCCAAGAACACTCTAGTTTTCACTCTTATCAAAAACCGAGTGTTCTTCTTTTTCTGCAACTGCTTTTGGTTTTCGTTTTCGCCTTGATTTGAGTTCAGATCTTCTTATATCTATTTATCAAGGTGTATTTTTGCCTCTGATATTTATTGGTTTTCATCAAAAGAGGTGTTTATAAAAAATTTGAATGGTGTTGGAAAAGAGAAAAAGCTTTATGCAAAAAAGTGGTACAAGAAGGAGCTTGTGTAGACTGCGGCTTAGGCTTTTTCATGTCATGCTTGATGTATTTTTGATAGTATGCTTAGTGGTTTTGCTGTAGCATGACTTGTCTCAAATAACTGAGATTCCTTAATGAGCCTTTGAAAAAATCATGCGTTATTTTTATTGTATGGAAGCATTATTTTGGTTTTCTCCTTGATGCTTTATTTGGGTTGACTTGGCGCATGCTCACATATGTTAGACTCAAACAAAGTCGCCATAGCCTCTATGATCATTTAGTTTTTGACTTTTGATGCCATCTTATGCTTCTTTTAATGTCGCTTTGTCGCTTTGCATGATTATGGCCATTATTGCTCTCTTAGTTGGTCGCTCCCAGTCTTTTGCTAGCCCTCACCTTGTACTGAGTATGAGCTCTACTCGTGCATCCAACTCCTAAAAACCAAGTTTGCCATTGTGTCCACTATAAATTCCTATGCATGGTATTTGTAAGCCATTCCAAAGTAAATTTTCATGTGTTACCTTTCAAAACTTTCAAATACTTCTCATTTTGTGACACTGTTTTCAGCTCATGGGGACGTAGTGGTCGGATTTGCTATCTTCCATATTGTCTTATTCCAAAAAGAAAAAAAAGAAAAAAAAAGAAAGAAAAAAGGCACTCCTCCATGGAATGTGAATGTTGGTGGGCACCCGATGGAATCGGTTAGCCATGGTTTGAGAAAGGAAAAAAGGTGGGGAGGAGTGCCAAGCTTTATAAAAGAGCACAAAAGTGCTAATCCCTCTCTCAAAAACTTGCTTCATTTTTGTATGGAAGATAGTAATAACACCATTGCCAATCGTTGACAAAGACAACTACCTCTCAAAACCAATTTTTATCTCTCTGTTTTACAAATGAAAAGCTCTAGCACATATTTAATCACTGCTTCCCTCTGCGAAGGGCCTTTCTTTTACTTTTATGTTGAGTCTCCACTGCTAACGCCAAGTTGACGTGGAATATGCAGTTGATGGTCCTTGTGCGTGGCGAACAACCAGCCCGTTGGGAACCCCAAGAGGAAGGTGTGATGAGTATAGCAGCTAGTTTTCCCTCAGTTAAGAAACCAAGGTTTTATCGTTCTTGGAGAGAAGGGACAATAACGACTGAAGGTGATGCAGACTGACTTAGTAACACTCCAACAAGGGTGCCGTTTAACAATACTTGTTGACTCGTCTTCGGTCAGTAGCAACGCGGAACCTGCGCACAACAGAACCAAGTACTTTGTTCCCAACTTGCGATGAGGTTGTCAATCTCACCGGTTTGCTTGTAACAAAGGTTATGAGCGTATCGAGTGGAAAACAGTAGAAGTATGCGAGTAAAGTAAACAGTGCGAGTAAAGTAAACAGGTGATAGCAATATGATGGAAATAGGACCGGGGTCCATAGTTCACTAGTGGTGTCTCTCCATAAGATAAATAACACATGCTGGGTAAACAAATTACAGTTGGGCGATTGATAGAATAAAGATAAACATGATATGTCAAGAAAATCACTATGAGATTTACTCTGGGCATTACAACAAAATACATAGACCGCCATCCAACTGCATCTATGACTAATAATCCACTTGTGGCGAATCAATCCGAGAACTCCACAAGTATTAAGTTGCGAACAACAGATAATTGCATTAAGCAAAGTGTGTAATGTAAACAAAGCATATGTCCTTGAGCATATGAATGTTGTTTTCTCCCTAGTAGAAATAGCACATCTACAACCTTAGAGGTTTCTGTCACTCCCCCGGGTTAAATAGAGGCATGAACCCACTATCGAGCATAAATACCCCCTCTTGGAGTCACTAGCAACTACTCGGCCAAGATAGCTACTAACAACGGAGAGCATGCAAGATCATAAACAACATAATAACAAAAGATAATATTCAGTACAACAACTCAATCATAACACCAATATTCATCGGATCCCAACAAACCAAACATGTAGAATTACATAACGGTGATCTCAATCATGTAGGGCAGCTCATGAGATCTAAACATGAAGCACATGGTGGAGAAGACAACCATCTAGCTACTGCTATGGACCCATAGTCCAAGGTAGACTACTCACTCATCGCTCCGGAGGCAAGCATGGCGATGAAGAAGACCTACGGTGGCGATTCCCCTCTCCGGCAGGGTGCCGGGAAGAGCTTCTGGACCCTCCCGATCTTCGGGTCGACGGCGGCGGTGGATCGCGATGTGTTCTGGAAAAGTGATCGGGTACTTAGGTTTTTCCCATCGGGGGGTCTTTATAGGCGAAGGGGCGATGTCAGAGGTGGCCCTAGGCCTCCTCACGCCAGGGCGGCGCGGCCAGGGGCTAGGCCGCGCCAGCCCTGCGTGAGGGCGGCCTGTGGCCCCTCTCCTTCTTCTCTTCGGATGACTGGAAGCTCCCGGACAAAATAAGACTTTAGGAACTTGTTTCGTCCAATTCTGAGAATATTTCCTGTGTATCACTTCTGAAACACAAAAATAGCAGAAAACAGGGAACTGACACTGTGGCGACTTGTTAATAGGTTAGTTCCGGAAAATGCATAAAAGTGCCACGAAGTGTAACGAAACATTAGGCAAATGGTGTAAAAACAAGCATGGAGCATCAAAAATTATAGATACGTTGGAGACATATCAAGCATCCCCAAGCTTAACTCCTGCTCGTCCTCGAGTAGGTAAGTGATAACAAACGAATAATTTTTGAGGTGACATGCACCTACACAATCTTGATCATATATGTAAGCATTTGTGAGCTGGGATCATAAGAACTTAAAACATGGGCATGAAGATATAATCTTGACAATAAGAACTTAGCAACCATGTTGTAAACATGCAAATGAACACAAACAAAAGATCATGAAAATGAAACAATGAAAGTCAAACGTGTGTTCAAATCATAAGGAAAAACATACAAATGGTTTTCAGCTTGTCCTTCAAAGAGAGCAAAACATAAATGCATAGGACACCTTCAAGTTTAAGAGGGCGACTAGATACAAATAATTTGAGAACAAGTGAAACCAACAATATGAATCAATCAATGAACTTTGGGACAATGCATATTACACTAAGAATGACAACTATGCTCTCTTAATGGTGCATAAAGATAGAAGGTGGTGACTCAACATAAAAGTAGAAGAAAGGCCCTTCGCAGAGGGAAGCAGTGATTGCAAGTTTTATAACCTTCAAAAATTATGGTACTTACCGGCTTTGAGCTCTCATTGCCCCCATCATAAGCATCTTGAATGGTTAAAGTTAATGCGAGAACAATTATGATGTATATGCTTGACAAATCATAAGTTGAAAACCTCGTGTCCCATGAATACGAGTACCCAAACCTCATGCTACTTTACTTAGAGTCCCAAAAAAGGCTCTTGTCATTGTAAATATATGCATATCATTGAGAGCCGCCAATGGGGTACCTCCGTGCCCGATGACATGGAACAAGCCCACATCAAAATGACAGGACAAGCAGACAATGAACACCCCGACATCTCTTTTATTTGCCATTTATTTAGCTTTTTATTGTGAGATCCGTCGTCGAATGTTCACCATGGGTATGCTGCAAATTTCCACCATGAATTATGCATGGCTTAGATTAGCGGCCCGGTGTTTCCCTAACACATATACAAACTCCATGATCCCCACAAGATTCCCAATTCATTTCACACCGCGGGCATCCATAAACAAAAGATCACGATATCAACTCAAATAAGAAGTGCAATGTTGAAAGCTTGCCCATGACTGCATGGCTGGGCTAGTCTCCAACTTACAACTTGCAAGCATAACAACTCAACATAAGAGACCACAATGTCAAATTTTTAAGAATAGGAAAAAGTTAAGTGTGCCTTCCGGTTCGTGAGAGCTTTACTGACCGAATTTCGCATAACACTGGTAAGAGTTTAATTTGAAGAGAAAATAAAAGCAAGTCAAATTTACTTGGAATAGCAAATTGCTAGTAGGTATGTATGGTGGACACTTTGGCAAACTTTGGCTTTTAGGAGTTGGATGCACGAGTAGAGCTCATACTCAGTACAAGGCGAGGGCTAGCAAAAGACTGGGAGCGACCAACTAAGAGAGCAATAATGACCATAATCATGCAGAGCGACAAAGCGACATTAAAAGAAGCATAAGATGGCATCAAAAATCAAAAACTAAATGATCATAGAGGCTATTGGCGACTTTGTAAGAGTCTAACATGTGTGAGCATGCGCCAAGTCAACCCAAATAAAGCATCAAGGAGAAAACCAAAATAATGCTTCAATACAATAAATACAACGCATGATTTTTTCAAAGGCTCATAAAGCAATCTCAGTTATTTGGGACAAGTCATGCTACAGCAAAACCACTAAGCATACTATCAAAAAGACATCAAGCATGACATGAAAAAGCCTAAGGCGCAGTCTATACAAGCACCTTCTTGTACCACTTTTTTGCACAAAGCTTTTTCTCTTTTCCAACACCATTTGAAATTTTTAAAGACACCTCTTTTGATGAAAACCAATAAAGATCAGAGGCAAAAATACACCTTGATGAAAAGATATAAGAAGATCTGAACGCAAATCAAGGCGAAAACGAAAACCAAAAGCAGTAGCGGAAAAAGAAGAACACCCGGTGAAATTGTAAGAATGAAAACGGAGTGTTCTTGGCAAATGAAAACGAGTACATCTCCTCCAAAGGAAATTTGTTGGGGTCCAACCATTTATTGCAGAAAACAAAACTAAACTAACTAAGAAAAGTAAAACAACTGACGCTCCAAGAAAAACACATAGTGCATGAAGCAATAAAAATATAGTGTTTTGAAAGGTGACCTAATTTTCGCCGATGAAGAAGGGGTGCCTCGGGGGCATCCCCAAGCTTTGATGCTTGTACTTCTTGGATATTTCTTGGGGTGATGCATGGGTATCCCCAATCTTGAGCTTTTGTCCATTCTTCAACTCATCTCATCATTCTCCAATCCCTACACTTGAAAACTTCCTTCATACAAAACTAAACACAATTCTATTAGCAACATTAGTGTAGCATAACATATAATCAACCTCTTTTTGCTTCAGGTTTCAACTCAAAACCACCACATATATAGCAAATACTACTTTAGCAACTTCCAAAAAAGTGCCATGATCAAAAGAACTCAAAAAAAAGCGATAAAGTGGCAAACACAAATATTGGCAGAAATCTGTCAAAACAGAAAAGCTGACAAAGGCCGAATTTTTTAGGGGTTTTCTGTTGCTCAAATCAAAAAGTGTTCAACTAACGAAAGTTTGGATATAACCTGGGGCATATGCACAAGAAATCGCAGGTCTAAAAGGAATACAGAGAATTTATACGAATTTTTACGGTGCAGCACCGAAAACAGTTTCAGGACAGCAACATCCCCAAATCTTTACCTCACTCGAATTAGAGGCTTCTGCTGGCACAAAAACAAAATAAACAAGATAAGGAGCGGTCATTACAGTAGTAATGACTTCCAAGGCTCAAATAAAAGAAAAAGTACTGAAAAGAAACATTGGGTTATCTCCCAAGAGTGCTTTTCTTTAACGCCTTTGAGCTAGGCGCAGAAAATTGCGAATCAAGTAATATCAAGTGATGAAGCATCACTTACCTCAGTAAGCACTTTGGAAGTTCCCGAAGATGATTCAACCTGCAAGTCACCCTTAGTGGAACTAAGAGTCTTACCAATTTTAAGAACATGTTGAGATTTAAGCGCAGAAACCTTGGGAACATACATAAATTTTTGCTCTTTTCCAACAAACACTTTCTCTTTCTTAAATTTAAGAGAAGAGAAGATTAAACTAAGAGTTTCCATAGACTCCTCTAGTTTACCAATCCTTAAATTTTGATTATCAAGAGTAGTGCTAGCCTCTAAAACGGTAATTCTCTTACCAATATTTTCTATTAATTCACTAACTCGGCTAGCATTTTCTGGGATACTTGGCAAACTTTTCTCTAAAGAACTGAGCCTTTCTACCACCTCCTCCAAGGTGGTCTTAGTTTTAGCAACATGAATAGGTGGTATTCCCACTAAACTTTCAATTATAGTGCATGCTTCTCCAGCGGGAGTACCCAGAAAATTACCTCATGTAAGAGTATCGAGAACATACCTATTCCAACTAGATATACCAACATAAAAATTTCTAAGGAGGATCATGGTAGAGTGCTTTTTGGTACACCTATGATGAGCATTGTTAATACGATACCAAGCATCTTTTAAACTTTCTCCCCCTTGTTGCTTAAAACTACGAACTTCTACTTCAGGATTACTCATTTTAGCAAAACTAAAGTAAACAAGTAAAAACAACTACCAAGGATTCTAATTTTTTTTGGGTTTTTGATATAAAACAATGCAAGTAAAATAAATAAAGTAAAGCAAAACAATAACAAAGTAAAGGATGTGCGTGCGAAAACTCCCCTCGCAGAAGTCTTCCAATCTCCCCGGCAACGGCGCCAGAAAAGAGGTTGCTAACGCCAAATTGACGTGGAATATGCAGTTGATGGTCCTTGTGCATGGCGAACAACCAGCCCGTTGGGAACCCCAAGAGGAAGGTGTGATGAGTATAGTAGCTAGTTTTCCCTCAGTTAAGAAACCAAGGTTTTATCGTTCTTGGAGAGAAGGGACAATAACGATTGAAGGTGATGCAGACTGACTTAGTAACACTCCAACAAGGGTGCCGTGTAACGATACTTGTTGACTCGTCTTCGGTCAGTAGCAACGCGGAACCTGCGCACAACACAACCAAGTACTTTGTTCCCAACTTGCGATGAGGTTGTCAATCTCACCGGTTTGCTTGAAACAAAGGTTATGAGCGTATCGAGTGGAAAATAGTAGAAGTATGCGAGTAAAGTAAACAGTGCGAGTAAAGTAAACATGTGATAGCAATATGATGGAAATAGGACCGGGGTCCACAGTTCACTAGTGGTGTCTCTCCATAAGATAAATAACACATGCTGGGTAAACAAATTACAGTTGGGCGATTGATAGAATAAAGATAAACGTGATATGTCAAGAAGATCACTATGAGATTTACTCTGGGCATTACAACAAAATACATAGACCGCCATCCAACTGCATCTATGACTAATAATCCACTTGTGGCGAATCAATCTGAGAACTCCACAAGTATTAAGTTGCGAACAACAGATAATTGCATTAAGCAAAGTGTGTAATGTAAACAAAGCATATGCCCTTGAGCATATGAATGTTGTTTTCTCCCTAGTAGCAACAACACATCTACAACCTTAGAGGTTTCTGTCACTCCCCCAAGTTAAATAGAGGCATGAACCCACTATCGAGCATAAATACCCCCTCTTCGAGTCACTAGCAACTACTCGGCCAAGATAGCTACTAACAACGGAGAGCATGCAAGATCATAAACAACATAGAGATAACAAAAGATAATATTCAGTACAGCAACTCAATCATAACACCAATATTCATCGGATCCCAACAAACCAAACATGTAGAATTACATAACGGTGATCTCAATCATGTAGGGCAGCTCATGAGATCTAAACATGAAGCACATGGTGGAGAAGACAACCATCTAGCTACTGCTATGGACCCATAGTCCAAGGTAGACTACTCACTCATCGCTCCGGAGGCAAGCATGGCGATGAAGAAGACCTCCGGTGGCGATTCCCCTCTCCGGCAGGGTGCCGGGAAGAGCTTTTGGACCCTCCCGATCTTCGGGTCGACGGCGGCGACGGATCGCGATGTGTTCTGGAAAAGTGATCGGGTACTTAGGTTTTTCCCGTCGGGGGGTCTTTATAGGCGAAGGGGCGATGTCAGAGGTGGCCCCAGGCGTCCTCACGCCAGGGCGGCGCGGCCAGGGGCTGGGCCACGCCAGCCCTGCGTGAGGGCGGCCTGTGGCCCCTCTCCTTCTTCTCTTCGGGTGACTGGAAGCTCCTGGACAAAATAAGACTTCAGGAACTTGTTTCGTCCAATTCTGAGAATATTTCCTGTGTATCACTTCTGAAACACAAAAACAGCAGAAAACAGGGAACTGGCACTGTGGCGACTTGTTAATAGGTTAGTTCTGGAAAATGCATAAAAGTGCCACGAAGTGTAACGAAACATTAGGCAAATGGTGTAAAAACAAGCATGGAGCATAAAAAATTATAAATACGTTGGAGACGTATCATCCACCTTCTATCTTTATGCATCGTTAAGAGAGCATAGTTGTCATTCTGAGTATAATGTGCATTGTCCCAAAGTTTTCATTGATTGATTCATGATCAGGGTTTCACTTGTTCTCAAATTATTTGTATCTAGTCGCCCTCTTAAACTTGAAGGTGTCCTATGCATTTATGTTTTGCTCTCCATGAGGGACAAGCTGAAAACCATTTGTATGTTTTTCCTTATGATTTGAACACACATTTGACTTTCATTGTTTCATTTTCATGATCTTTTGTTTGTGTTTCTTTTCATGTTATAACATGGTTGCTAAGTTTCTATTGTCAAGATTATGTCTTTCATGCCCATGTTTTAAGTTCTTTTGATCCCAGCACTCAATGCTTTACCTATATGATCAAGATTGTGATGGTGCATGTCACCTCAAAAATTATTTCTTTTGTTATCACTTACCTACTCGAGGACGAGTAGGAGTTAAGCTTGGGGATGCTGATACGTCTCTAACGTATCCATAATTTTTGATGCTCCATGCTTGTTTTTACACCATTTGCCTTGTGTTTCGTTACACTTCGTGGCGTTTTTATGCATTTTCCGGAACTAACCTATTAATAAGTCGCCACAGTGCCAGTTCCCTGTTTTCTGCTGTTTTTGTGTTTCAGAAGTGATACACAGGAAATATTCTTGGAATTGGATGAAACAAGTTCCTGAAGTCTTATTTTGCCCGGATGCTTCCAGAGATCCGAAGAGGCGAAGGAGAGGGGCCACATGCCAGCCTCACACTAGGCCGGCGCGGCCCAGGCCCTGGCCGCGCCGCCTAGGTGTGAGGAGGCCTGGGGCCACTCCTGACGACGCCCCCTCGCCTATATAAAGCCTCGGGACGGAAAACCCTAGGGGAGTCGGCGAAATTTCCAGAACAGCTCCGCAGCGCCGCCGCCGTCGAAGCCAAATTTCGGGGGACAGAAGTCTCTGTTCCGGCACCCTGCCGGGATGGGGAAGTGCCCCTGGATCCATCTCCATCGGTCTCCATCGCCGTCTCTGCCGTCTCCATCGACCTCACCGCCGTCTCCATCAACCGTGCTGTCTCCTATGATGAGGAGGGAGTAGTTCATCCCCGGGGCTGAGGGCTCTACCGGTAGCTATGTGGTTCACTTCTCTCTCCCATGATGTGATCTTTATGTGATCGTGAGCTTTGTATCATGTTGAATAAGTAGATGTTACTCTTCTTCATTATGTGTACTCTAGTGTGTTATTAAAGTAATCTATTCCTCCTGCCATGGTGTAACGGTGACAGTGCGTGCATCGTGGTGGTACTTGGTCTAGGCTACGATTGTGATCTTTTATGGATTATGAGAATAATTATCACTATGATAGTATTGAAGTGATCTATTCCTCCTTTCATGGTGTAATGTTGACAATGTGTGCACCGTGTTAGTACTTGGTCTAAGTTGCAATAATATCTATCTTGAGTTGTGATTTGATTTGGATATCTCTATGAGTGGTGTTTGTCAAGTACTTGATGAACTTTGAGGAGTGCTTCGTAGCCCTACGCAATGATTAGTGTTATTCAATAGGAGAGTAATTCAGAGTACCATAGTGAAGAGAAGTTATTTATTTGTTCAATTATGTTATATTTGTTGGGAGTGTGTGCACTAGTGAAAGTATGATCCCTAGGCCTTATTTCCAAGCTTTGCACACCGTTTACTTGCTGTTTTGTTACTTGTTTGCTTGCTGCCATTTTTATTCCAGATTGTATTTACTACGTATAATCATCTATACCACTTGTATTTCACTATCTCTTCGCCGAACTAGTGCACCTATACATCTGACAAGTGTATTGGGTGTGTTGGGGACACAAGAGACTTTCTGTCTCGTAATTGCAGGGTTGCTTGAGAGGGATAGCTTTGACCTCTTCCTCCCTGAGTTCGATAAACCTTGGGTGATCCACTTAAGGGAAACTTGCTGTTGTTCTACAAACCTCTGCACTTGGAGGCCCAACACTGTCTACAAGAACAGACGCGTGCGTAGACATCACCAGACTGGCCTGGTCCGCCGCCGGAAGGTCCGGCCTGGAGCCCGGCCTGGCCGGATGATGTCTACGCACGTGTCAATTCTTGTAGACAGTGTTGGGCCTCCAAGTGCAGAGGTTTGTAGAGCAGCAGCAAGTTTCCCTTAAGTGGATCACCCAAGGTTTATCAAACTCAGGGAGGAAGAGGTCAAAGCTATCCCTCCCAAGCAACCCTGCAATTACGATACAGAAAGTCTCTTGTGTCCCCAACACACCCAATACACTTGTCAGATGTATAGGTGCACTAGTTCGGCGAAGAGATAGTGAAATACAAGTAGTTGTGATGAATATAAGTAGCAAATGTAACTTGAAATAAATATCGCTGCGAGCAAACATGTAGCAAAACAGTAAGTAAACGGTGTGCAATGCTTGGAAACAAGGCCTAGGGATCATACTTTCACTAGTGGACACACTCCCAACATATATAACATAATTGAACAAATAAATAACTTCTCTTCACTATGGTACTCTGAATTACTCTCCTATTGAATAACACTAATCATTGCGTAGGGCTACGAAGCACTCCTCAAAGTTCATCAAGTACTTGACAAACACCACTCATAGAGATATCCAAATCAAATCACAACTCAAGATAGATATTATTGCAACTTAGACCAAGTACTAACACGGTGCACACACTGTCAACATTACACCATGAAAGGAGGAATAGATCACTTCAATACTATCATAGTGATAATTATTCTCATAATCCATAAGAGATCACAATCGTAGCCTAGACCAAGTACCACCACGATGCACGCACTGTCACCGTTACACCATGGCAGGAGGAATAGATTACTTTAATAACACACTAGAGTACACATAACGAAGAAGAGTAACATCTACTTATTCAACATGGTACAAAGCTCACGATCACATAAAGATCACATCATGGGAAAGAGAGGTGAACCACATAGCTACCGGTAGAGCCCTCAGCCCCGGGGATGAACTACTCCCTCCTCATCATAGGAGACAGCAAGGTTGATGGAGATGGCGGTGAGGTCGATGGAGACGGCGGAGACGGCGATGGAGACCGATGGAGATGGCTCCGGGGGCATGCTACTCGGTGATGGCGCCAGAAAAGAGCTATGGCGTGTAGTTGACGTGGGAGCAGTAAGTCCTTGTGCGTGGTGATGACCAGCCCATTGGGAACCCCAAGAGGAAGGTATGATGAGTGTAGCGGCAAGTTTTCCCTCAGTTAAGAAACCAAGGTTTAATGTCGATCTTGAAGAGGTGAGACGGTGACGACTGAAGGCGATGCAGACTGGCTTAGTGACACTCCAACAAGGGCGCCGTTAACGACACTTGTTGACTCGTCTTCGGCCAGTAGCAACGCGGAACCTGCACACACACAACCAAGTACTTTGTTCCCAACTTGCGATGAGGTTGTCAATCTCACCGGTTTGCTTGAAACAAAGTTATGAGCGTATCAAGTGGAAAACAATATAGTATGCGAATAAAGTAAACAGTACGAGAAAAGTAAACAGGTGATTGCAATATGATGTAAATAGGACCGGGATCCACAGTTCACTAGTGGTGTCTCTCCATAGATAAAATAGCACATGCTGGGTAAACAAATTACAGTTGGGCAATTGATAGAATAGAGATAACGTGATATTTCAAGAAGATCACTATGAGATTTACTCTGGGCATTACAACAAAATACATAGACCGCCATCCAACTGCATCTATGACTAATAATCCACTCCCAGGGATATCAATCCGAACACCCTAGAAGTATTAAGTTGCGAACAACAGATAATTGCATTAAGCAAAGTGTGTAATGTAAACAAAGCATATGCCCTTGAGCATATGAATGTTGTTTTCTCCCTAGTAGCAACAGCACATCTACCACCTTAGAGGTTTCTGTCACTCCCCCAGGTGAAATAGAGACATGAACCCACTATCGAGCATAAATACCCCCTCTTGGAGTCACTAGCAACTACTTGGCCAAGATAGCTACTAACAACGGAGGGCATGCAAGATCATAAACAACATAGAGATAACAAAAGATATAATTCAGTACAGCAACTTAATCATAAACACCAATATTCATCGGATCCCAACAAACCAAACATGTAGAATTACATAACGGTGATCTCAATCATGTATGGCAGCTCATGAGATCTAAACATGAAGCACATAGTGGAGAAGACAACCATCTAGCTACTGCTATGGACCCATAGTACAAGGTAGACTACTCACTCATCGCTCCGGAGGCAAGCATGGCGATGAAGAAGACCTCCGGTGGCGATTCCCCTCTCCGACAGGGTGCCGGGAAGAGCTTCTGGACCCTCCCGATCTTCGGGTCGACGGCGGTGGCGTATCGCGATGTGTTCTGGAAAACTGATCGGGCCCTTAGGTTTTTCTCATCGGGGGGTATTTATAGGCGAAGGGGCGTCGTCAGAAGAAGGGCCAGGTGGCCTCACAAGGCGGTGGCGCGGGCCAGGGGCTGTGGCGCGGGCCAGGGGCTGGCCGCGCCACCCCTGTGTGTGGGCCCCTGGTCCCTCACCTCCTACTCTCCTTCGGATCTCTGGAAGCTTCCGGGTAAAATAAGAATTCAGGAACTTGTTTCATCCAATTCCGAGAATATTTCCTGTGTATCACTTCTGAAACACAAAAACAGCAGAAAACAGGAAACTCGCACTCTGGCACTTCGTTAATAGATTAGTTCCGGAAAATGCATAAAAATGCCACTAAGTGTAACGAAACAATAGGCAAATGGTGTAAAACAAGCATGGAGCATCAAAAATTATAGATACGTTTGAGACGTATCAAGCATCCCCAAGCTTAACTCCTGCTCGTCCTCGAGTAGGTAAGTGATAACAAAAGAATAATTTTTGAGGTGACATGCACCTACACAATCTTGATCATATATGTAAGCATTGGTGAGCTGGGATCAATAGAACTTAAAACATGGGCATGAAGATATAATCATGACAATAAGAACTTAGCAACCATGTTGTAAACATGCAAATGAACACAAACAAAAGATCATGAAAATGAAACAATGAAAGTCAAACGTGTGTTCAAATCATAAGGAAAAACATACAAAAGGTTTTCAGCTTGTCCTTCAAAGAGAGCAAAACATAAATGCATAGGACACCTTCAAGTTTAAGAGGGCGACTAGATACAAGTAATTTAAGAACAAGTGAAACCAACAATATGAATCAATCAATGAACTTTGGGACAATGCATATCACACTAAGAATGACAACTATGCTCTCTTAATGGTGCATAAAGAAAGAAGGTGGTGACTCAACATAAAAGTAAAAGAAAGGCCCTTCGCAGAGGGAAGCAGTGATTGCAAGTTTTATAACCTTCAAAAATTATGGTACTTACCGGCTTTGAGCTCTCATTGCCCCCATCATAAGCATCTTGAATGGTTAAAGTTAATGCGAGAACAATTATGATGCATATGCTTGACAAATCATAAGTTGAAAACCTCGTGCCCCGTGAATACGAGTACCCAAACCTCATGCTACTTTACTTAGAGTCCCAAGCAAGGCTCTTATCATTGTAAGTATATGCATATCATTGAGAACCGCCAATGGGGTACCTCCGTGCCCGATGACATGGAACAAGCCCACACCAAAATGACAGGACAAGCAGACAATGAACACCTCGACATCTCTTTTATTTGCTATATTGTTTAGCTTTTTATTGTGAGATGCGTTGTCGAATGTTCACCATGGGTATGCTGCAAATTTCCACCATGAATTATGCATGGCTTAGATTGGCGGCCCGACGTTTCCCTAACACATATACAAACTCCATGATCCCCACAAGATTCCCAATTCATTTCACACCGCGGGCATCCATAAACAAAAGATCACGATATCAACTCAAAAAGAAGTGCAATGTTGAAAGCTTGCCCCATGACAGCATGGATGGGCTAGAATCCAACTTACAACTTGCAAGCATAACAACTCAACATAAGAGACCACAATGTCAAATTTTTAAGAACAGGAAAAAGTAAAGTGTGCCTTCCGGTTCGTGAGAGCTTTACTAACCGAATTTCGCATAACACTGGTAAGAGTTTAATTTGAAGAGAAAATAAAAGCAAGTCAAATTTACTTGGAATAGCAAATTGCTAGTAGGTATGTATGGTGGACACTTTGGAAAACTTTGGCTTTTAGGAGTTGGATGCACGAGTAGAGCTCATACTCAGTACAAGGTGAGGGCTAGCAAAAGACTGGGAGCGACCAACTAAGAGAGCATTAATGGCCATAATCATGCAAAGCGACAAAGCGACATTAAAAGAAGCATAAGATGGCATCAAAAGTCAAAAACTAAATGATCATGAAGGCTATTGGCGACTTTGTAAGAGTCTAACATGTGTGAGCATGCGCCAAGTCAACCCAAATAAAGCATCAAGGAGAAAACCAAAATAATGCTTCCATACAATAAAAACAACGCATGATTTCTTCAAAGGCTCATTAAGCAATCTCAGTTATTTGAGACAAGTCATGCTACAGCAAAACCACTAAGCATACTATCAAAAAGACATCAAGCATGACATGAAAAAGCCTAAGCCGCAGTCTACACAAGCTCCTTCTTGTACCACTATTTTGCACAAAGCTTTTTCTCTTTTCCAACACCATTTGAAATTTTTAAAGACACCTCTTTTGATGAAAACCAATGAAGATCAGAGGCAAAAATACACCTTGATGAAAAGATATGACAAGATCTGAACGCAAATCAAGGCGAAAACGAAAACCAAAAGCAGTAGCAGAAAAAGTAGAACACTCGATTTTTAATAAGAGTGAAAACTAGAGCGTTCTTGGCAAATGAAAACAAGCAACTTCTCCAAAAGAAAATTTGTTGGGGTCCAACCATTTATTGCAGCAAACAAACAAACTAAACAAACTAAGAAAACTAAAACAACTGACGCTCCAAGAAAAACACATAGTGCATGAAGCAATAAAAATATAGTGTTTTGAAAGGTGACCTGATTTTTGCCGATGAAGAAGGGGTGCCTCGGGGGCATCCCCAAGCTTTGACGCTTGTACTTCTTGGATATTTCTTGGGGTGATGAATGGGCATCCCCAAGCTTGAGCTTTTGTCCATTCTTCAACTCATCTCATCATTCTCCAATCCCTACACTTGAAAACTTCCTTCATACAAAACTAAACACAATTCTATTAGCAACATTAGTGCAAGCATAAAATATAATCAACCCTCTATTTGCTTCAGGTTTCAACTCAAAACCACCACATATATAGTAGATACTACTGTAGCAACCTCCCCAAAAGTTCCATGATCAAAAGAACTCAAAAGAAAGCGATAAAGTGGCAAACACAAATATTGGCAGAAATCTGTCAAAACTGAACAGCTGACAAAGGTCGAATTTTTGAGGGATTTTCTGTTGCTCAAATCAAAAATTGTTCAACTAAGACAAGTTTGGATATAACCTGGGGCATATGCACAAGAAATCGCAGGTCGAAAAGATAAACAGAGAATTTTCACGAATTTTTACGGTGCAGCACCAAAAACAGTTTCAGGACAGCAACATCCCCAAATCTTTACCTCACTCAAATTAGAGGCTTCTCTTGGCACAAAAACGAAATAAACAAGATAAGGAGCGGTCATTACAGTAGTAATGACTTCCAAGACTCAAATAAAATAAAAAGTACTGAAAAGAAAACATTGGGTTATCTCCCAAGAGTGCTTTTCTTTAACGCCTTTGAGCTAGGCGCAGAAAATTGCGAATAGATGCTCGCATAAGAAATGTGAATTGAAGCAAAAGAGAGCATCAAGGAGCAAATATGAAACACATTTAAGTCTAACCCACTTCCTATGCTTAGGAATCTTGTAAGAAAATAAATAAAAGAAGCACATAGTAACAAGTATGGGTAGATAAAACAAGAGCAACTTCAAAACTATCAATATGAAGAGAGGTGTTTTAGTAACATGAGAATTCCAACAACCATATTTTCCTCTCTCATAATAATTTTCAGTAGCATCATGAATAAACTCAACAATATAAATATCACACTCATCCTCCTTTGTTAAGCATGGAGGGCTATCAAATAAGGTATTAGTTAAAGAGTTACTCTTATTGGGAGGTAGACATGGGTAGCTCCATTCTTCCTCCTCTTGATCATCACTCTCCTCCTCTTTTTCATCCATTGAGCTTCCAATTTCTTCTTCCATAGGCTCCTTCAAGGCATTAGTCTCTTCCGTTGGAGAGCATCTATTAAGATATTTAAGAATATATCCATTTCCTTCCTTGTAATTATCAAAGCAAAATGTGAGTATACCATAAACCTCATATTTATAAGGTGCATCATCAGTATTTTCAAGCAAATAAGCAAGTTCGAATGCACCTTTCCAAGCAATAAATTCTTCCATTTGTTCCACATCATAGAAGTCATAATTTCCATTAATATAAGAAGATATGGTAACATCATCATTATACTCACATTGAAAAGGGAGGTGTTTATACCTCCTACAGCAACAAGATTCATCAAAGCAATAAGTAACATTATAAGTAGAGCACACATTTCTAGCAATGATATATAATCTATTGATTTGTTCCCATAAGTGTTTCCCTTTTTGTGACAAGCGGTGTTCCTCATAATAATTTTGCTGCTCTTCCGTGAACCCACCTTGCCAAAAAGATTTAGTTTCAAAGAAACCAACCATTGATAGAAAGCATGATAAAGCAAGACAAGTAAAAACAACAACCAAGGATTCTAATTTTTTTGGGTTTTTGATATAAAACGATACAGGTAAAATAAATAAAGTAAAGCAAAACAAATAACAAAGTAAAGAATGTGTGTGCGAAGAACTCCCCTCGCAGAAGTCTTCTCTTCCTCCCCGGCAACGGTGCCAGAAAAGAAGCTGCTACTCGGTGATGGCGCCAGAAAAGAGCTGTGGCGTGTAGTTGACGTGGGAGCAGTAAGTCCTTGTGCGTGGTGATGACCAGCCCGTTGGGAACCCCAAGAGGAAGGTATGATGAGTGTAGCGGCAAGTTTTCCCTCAGTTAAGAAACCAAGGTTTAATGTCGATCTTAAAGAGGAGAGACGGTGACGACTGAAGGTGATGCAGACTGGCTTAGTGACACTCCAACAAGGGCGCCGTTAACGATACTTGTTGACTCGTCTTCGGCTAGTAGCAACGCGGAACCTGCACACACACAACCAAGTACTTTGTTCCCAACTTGCGATGAGGTTGTCAATCTCACCGGTTTGCTTGAAACAAAGGTTATGAGCGTATCGAGTGGAAAACAATATAGTATGCGAATAAAGTAAATAGTACGAGAAAAGTAAACAGGTGATTGCAATATGATGTAAATAGGACCGGGATCCACAGTTCACTAGTGGTGTCTCTCCATAGATAAAATAGCACATGCTGGGTAAACAAATTACAGTTGGGCAATTGATAGAATAGAGATAACATGATATGTCAAGAAGATCACTATGAGATTTACTCTGGGCATTACAACAAAATACATAGACCGCCATCCAACTGCATCTATGACTAATAATCCACTCCCGGGGATATCAATCCGAACACCCTAGAAGTATTAAGTTGCGAACAACAGATAATTGCATTAAGCAAAGTGTGTAATGTAAACAAAGCATATGCCCTTGAGCATATGAATGTTGTTTTCTCCCTAGTAGCAACAGCACATCTACCACCTTAGAGGTTTCTGTCACTCCCCCAGGTGAAATAGAGACATGAACCCACTATCGAGCATAAATACCCCCTCTTGGAGTCACTAGCAACTACTTGGCCAAGATAGCTACTAACAACGGAGAGCATGCAAGATCATAAACAACATAGAGATAACAAAAGATATAATTCCGTACAACAACTTAATCATAAACACCAATATTCATCGGATCCCAACAAACCAAACATGTAGAATTACATAACGGTGATCTCAATCATGTATGGCAGCTCATGAGATCTAAACATGAAGCACATAGTGGAGAAGACAACCATCTAGCTACTGCTATGGACCCATAGTCCAAGGTAGACTACTCACTCATTGCTTCGGAGGCAAGCATGGCGATGAAGAAGACCTCCGGTGGCGATTCCCCTCTCCGGCAGGGTGCCGGGAAGAGCTTCTGGACCCTCCCGATCTTCGGGTCGACGGCGGCGGCGTATCGCGATGTGTTCTGGAAAACTGATCGGGCCCTTAGGTTTTTCTCGTCGGGGGGTATTTATAGGCGAAGGGGCGTCGTCAGAAGAGGGGCCAGGTGGCCTCACAAGGCGGTGGTGCGGGCCAGGGGCTGGCCGCGCCACCCCTGTGTGTGGGCCCCTGGTCCCTCACCTCCTACTCTCCTTCGGATCTCTGGAAGCTTCCGGGTAAAATAAGACTTCAGGAACTTGTTTCGTCCAATTCCGAGAATATTTCCTGTGTATCACTTCTGAAACACAAAAACAGCAGAAAACAGGAAACTGGCACTGTGGCACTTCGTTAATAGGTTAGTTCCGGAAAATGCATAAAAATGCCACTAAGTGTAACGAAACAATAGGCAAATGGTGTAAAACAAGCATGGAGCATCAAAAATTATAGATACGTTTGAGACGTATCAGGGCACTTTCCCGTCCCGGCAGGGTGCCGGAACAGAGACTTCTGTCCCCCAAAATTTGGCTTCGACGGCGGTGGCGTTGCGGAACTGTTCTGGAAATTTCGCCGACTCCTCCAGGGTTTTCCGTTCCGAGGCTTTATATAGGCGAAGGGGCATCGTCAGGGGTGGCCCCAGGCCTTCTCACACCTAGGCGGCGCGGCCAGGGCCTGGGCCGCGCCGGCCTAGTGTGAGGCTGGCCTGTGGCCCCTCTTCTTCGCCTCTTCGGATCTCTGGAAGCTTCCAGGCAAAATAAGACTTCAGGAACTTGTTTCTTCCAATTCCGAGAATATTTCCTGTGTATCACTTCTGAAACACAAAAACAGCAGAAAACAGGGAACTGGCACTGTGGCGACTTGTCAATAGGTTAGTTTCGGAAATCGCATAAAAACGCCACGAAGTGTAACGAAACAGTAGGCAAATGGTGTAAAAACAAGCATGGAGCATCAAAAATTATAGATACGTTTGAGACGTATCACCGCACCATGGGCCGAAAAGGACAGCCCAAAAACCAAATAACTTTTGCAAGGAAACTCCGAATGAGATGAAACCAATTTTGTTGGAAAGCTAACAACAAGGAGAATTTACTATGAATTTAGAGGTAATAAGCGTCTCTCTATGAGGAACCGGTAAATTCTCCAAACACCAAAAGCACAATAAGAGTTCCATACGAAATCTGTTTTTGATGAGCTAGAGCTTGTCATGGAAATAACCACAAGCTCTAGAATCTCACAAGGATAAAATCCAAATAAGAACCAAGAAAGATAATGCCAAGTATGCAAAGGTTTGAGCTCTCTCCGAATGATACGAATAAGTTACTCACTCAAGAGCCCCTCTTGATAGTACGGCTATCGATCCTAAACCCGGTCTCCCACACTATGAGACCGGTAAGAAAGAAACCCTATCAAGAACATACCTTTGCCTTGCGCATTCCACTTGAGCTAGATGGTGACGGTCTTGATCTTCTCAAGATGGACAACCTTTCTTGATTGCGCTTGCTCGGTGAATTCTTGCGGATTGCTCCCCCATACATCACTATGGGAGAGACACTAGAGAAATATCTTCACATGTCCATTACCACCAAATGGACACCGAGCTTCAAGCAAGTGATATCTTCTGGAAGCTTATCTTGAACTTGCGCTTCGACTTGATCAACATTGATGATGTCTTGAGAATGCACATGAGAGCTCACTCCATCTTATTCCTCAAGACACACTCTATATAGGCTCAACTCCTTTATGACCAATCTTCGGATCACTCCTTGAATAACACCTTGATCATCACATAATCTTCTTAATATTCAACTTCTTACAACCTTGAACCCAACATATAGATCAAGCAATGTCTACGGACAAGTCCTACAAATATAACTCAATATAAACATTAGTCCATAGGGATTGTCATTAATTACCAAAACCACACATGAGGGCACATGCTCTTTCAGAGTGGCATTATCTCATGGTCTAAGGAATAGGATACTGACATAGGAAAAGCTACGCAACTGTGAACAAAATGACACGATCTAATTGCTATGCTTAATTTGGGTTTATCCATCACATCATTCTCCTAATGACATGACCTCATTATTAATCGACAACTCATGTCTATGGTTAGGAAACCTTAACCATCATTAATCAATGAGCTAGTCTAGTAGAGGCATAATAGGGACACGGTGTTGTTCATAAACCACACAAGTATTAATGTTTCCGCTTAATACAATTCTAGCATGGAATATAAACATTATCATGAACAAGAAATATGATAATAACAATATTATTATTGCCTCTAGGGCATATTTCCTTCAGGAGATATCGGAAGATATTCTTGACCCCCGACCAATGGCGTTTGGTGGGAGCTGCGCTGTGTCTAGCAAGTAGATTCACTGCAAATGCGAGGTCAGGTCTCGTACAGTTTGCAAGATACATGAGCGCTCCAATGGAACTGAGATATGGAACCTCGGGTCCCAACAACTCTTCTCCATCATCCCTTGGCCTGAACGGATCTTTATCTACGTCTAGAGAACGAACCACCATGGGAGTCTTAGATGGGTAGGATTTGTCCATATTGAATTTCTCTAATATTTTCTGGATATAGGCAGCTTGGTGTACCATTATTCCCGAGGGAAGGTGCTCGAGTTGAATACCCAAGCAAAATTTGGTTTGACCCAAATCCTTCATCTCAAATTTTGTCTTTAGATGATTGCGTGCTTCATCAATATCTTGTGTGTTACCAATGATGTTCAGATCATCGACGTACACTGAAATGATGCAAAATCCGGATGAGGACTTCTTGATGAAGACACATGGGCAGTCATTACTGTTGGAGTAACCCTTCTGAAGAAGGAACTCACTAAGTCGGTTGTACCACATCCGTCCCGACTGTTTCAAGCCGTACACAGACTTGTTTAGTTTTACACAATACATGTTGCCTTTTGTACTTGCATCCGGGACGAGATTCCATCAGGAACCTTCATGTATATGTCTGAATCTAGTGACCCATAAAGATATACGGTCACGACGTCCATCAACTGCATGGATAGACGATTTTGCACTGCCAAGGATATTAGATATCGGAAAGTGATACCACTCATTATTGGAGAATATGTCTCATTGAAATCAATGCCGGGTCTCTGCGTGAAACCCTGTGCTACGAGCCTCGCTTTGTATCTCACCACCTCATTGTTCTCATTCCGTTTCTGAAGGAAAACCCATTTGAATCCCACAGGGAAAACTTTGGGAGGTGTTGGTATTGCTTCTGTGAATACCTTCCTTTTATTAAGCAAAGCAAGTTCTGCTTTGTAACAGCCCATGTTTGTAATTAAGTGCATTTGCATCATTAGCATCATTTAAAATCCACTAAGAAAAATTTGCATTTGAAAATAAAGTGGAAACCCTAATTATGCCACTTCTCTCTCTATTTAAAATTGTTGTCAAAGTGTTTAAAAACTCAAAACAAAATATGTGGGCCTTCTAATAATTAATAGGAACTCCACTGAATATTTTTATAATTTCTAAACTGGTTTTGAACCCTGAGTGAATTCAAAATAGTGCAAAAGTTCTGAAAACAGAAAATAGAAAAGAGTGTATAGAAAAAAATCCATCTCTTTCTCTCCTGGCCGAGTTCGGCCCAAGTACTTTCCTCCTCTCTCTCTTACCAGCCACGCGGCGCAGCAGTTAGCAGCCCAACAAGGGCCCAACACACCACCTCTGGTCATCGTCTTCGTCCTGTCAGGCAAGCAGCTGCGTGGGCCCTGCTCCTGCCGTCGATCTCCCGAGGAGATGGCCGCCGCCGCCGAAGCTCCTCCAGGGGGATAAGATCCCCTGCCGCCCCGTCTCTCCCTCTTTCTTTCCCCTCCTCTCGCGTCCCCTCTTCCTCTTCCCTGCACGCGCACCCGAGACCACCGCCATGGCCGCCGTGTGTGCCGCCGCTCTGGCCAGCCTCGAGCTCCTCCGACGTGACCCAGAGGTCCGACCCGCCACCCTAGTTCTCCTCGTCGAAGGAATCGATGCGGGGTGGCCGGAATCGCCGCCGGTGTCGCTGATTTCCCCGCAGACTACCGAAGCTCCGCCGCCCCGATTCGCCGTCGCCCGACCTCCCCCGCCGCCGCCGAGCCCTGCTTCGTGCTCAGGGTGAGCCGCCGCACCCCGCCCCTGCCCTTCCTCCCCTCGGAAACCTTGCTCCGCCGCTGGTGCTGGCCGGCCGGCCGGCGAGCCGTGCGGGCAGGTGGGCGTTCCCCTGCCCAACGTGGCCCTGGGCATGCTTGGCCAGCGTGGCCTGCTGAGGTGGCTCCGGGCCCCTCTGTCAGCCGCTATGGCTAGCTAGTTCGTTGGTGTAAAAACGTTCCCCTGTATTTCTGTAATCCCAGATTTTTTATGCAACTTGTAAAATTCATAGTTAATTCTCTCTGTTTCAGAAAATTATGTATAATATATGAAAATGTTCAGAAAAATGAAAGCTAACTACATATGCTATCACCATGCATGCTTGCAACAATTTAAATGGTGACATTAGTAAAACCCTAATAACCCCTTCTCTTTAATTATGGAATTAATACAAATGCTATTTTTAGTTCTTTTGAACTCTATTTAAGTTGAATGTCCTGTTATAGGGTTAATTTCAATAAACTAAATTTGTCATACCATCATATTGTATGCGCATTGCATTATGCCATGTTTTGAATGTTGCTCTCTTTTCTGGTGTGTTTCTGCTTCCCTGTAGGATCCGGAGTTGATGTGAGCAACAATTTCAATATCAAGATCGATAACACCGAAGATCAATACTTGCCCATCAATGAACAAGTCAAGAAGAACCCTGGATATCTATTTTATTTGGTTATCAACAAACAAGGCAAACAGCCCCCCCTCTGAACCTATGGTTTTAAAGTATTTCAAAACTTACTATTTTGTACCACACGGTTCAACTGTCTTTTATCGATAGGTAGAGTTATCCTATATAATGCATGTTCCATTCTTGTCGCCTAAATACCCTGATCCACTGCTCCTAGCATGACTAGATTTTGCTTATGTGCGTCGCTAGAGCTTTATATCTGAAATGCTTAGCCATGCTTAGTTGTTTACTCTGGTACATATGGTTAATGAATCAGAGCTGCAAAATCTTCGCAGTCAAGCTTGACACCTTATCATCAAGAATAGATATTCGCTTTGTCAAACCACAAGCTTTGCTAGCTTTGCTCACAGCCATCTGGGCTTGGCGTTTGGCTAAGGTCAGACGAGACTCAAGATCAGAGATCCTTGCAGAATATTCCACGCATTGACCGCATCGACTAGGAGGCGACGAGATCGCTGAGCCGAACATGCGGGCAGAAGAAGGAGCAGGATCATTGGCGTGCATAGACTAGAAGTCAAAAGAAAAGATTTCAGAAAGATAGCACAAATACTTCATCAAAAGCAAATATATTTACATAAGTGCAAAGCCCTTTGACTAAGGTTCTCGGGTTGCATGTGACTACAGGTTTTGCAATCAAAAGCAGAAGTTAAATACTACAAGGAAGCCGAGTCTACGCCACCTCGTCATTTTGCTCCGTGGCAAAAGAGGGCATGGCGAATTCATCGCCAGAAGTCGAAGGTGGCACGGGTTCTTCCGTTGCTGGAGTCGGTGCAGCAGATGTCACAGAAGTAGCCGAAGGAGAAATAATGGACACCAGGGCGGGCACTAACTTCTTTGCCTTCTCGAAGAAAGTTTTTAGCTCCGAACGGCTGCGGCCATGAGGAGAGCTAACCTTCTCCCAGTCGAAATCTCCGCCATGGGCATAGAAAAGTGCAATGGCACCCTCAGCACCTCGCTTCAGAGAAAGTCCCTTCAGCTGGAGGATGGGGTCTTCAGTAGTGTCGAAGGCCTTTGCAAGCTTCTTCACATCATCCTTTGGGACATCCGCTTTCTGCTTCGGCCACAACCCGACGAACATCCGTGTCAGCACGCGGCTAACCAACTCGAAGGTTTCCTGGATAGATATCCAGTTTGCTTCGAGCAAGTTCACCGCGGACATCAGAGGATCACCGCCGGGCTGCAGAGTCGACAATGGCACCCCTGTGAATCCTGTATAGAAGAAGGAATAAGAAAAGTAGGGAAAGAAAATTTTAGCAAAATACAAATGGCAGTCGAAAAAGGGAGAAGGCAGAATATGTACCCTTAGCAGCAGTGGACATCGTCTAAAGTCGCTCAGCCACGGCTTGCTCTCGCAGACGATGTTCTTTCTCAGCATCGGCCAAGGCCTTCTCCGCTTTCTTCGCCTTAGCCAGTGCCGATTTTTGCGATTTATCAGCAGCTGTTTTGGCAGCAGTCGCAGCATCATAAGCTTTTCATGAAGCGCTAAGTTCGGCCTCCAGAGACGCAATGCGGGCTTTTGCCGCCGCTAGGGCACCTACGTTATAGAAGAAGAAGGAGTCAAACAAAAATAGCAAGAAGGAATCAAAAGAGGACAAGCAGAGACAAGGCAACCGAATTTACCTTCGGAAGCTCTCGCTACCTTTAGGTACTCAGCACATTCTGTGCCCAAGGCGATGAATTTCTTCATCAAAGCCTGTAAGAAGAGGCATGAGTAAGCATACAGAATATACAAAGAAAGTAAGTTAAGGGTATTTACTAACATCATCAGAAGAGGCAGCAGATCCATGAGCTTCACCAGCAACGTCCGTTTCCTGGGATTTTTTCAAGCGCTTGAGGCTTCGGGTCACAGGAACCTTCTTGACTGCAGACCTGGTAACCCTCGGCGCAGCTTCTTGGGCAGAAGACTCATTGGCAATCACAGGAGAAGTTGAAGGAACAACCGAAATATCTTTTGGCGGCTCCTCGTCATCACTACAAGAATAAACAAGTTGTGTACAACGCGGAAGAAAAAAGGTGAGTATAATGCAAATCACAGAACTCGAGGAAAGCTTATGATGCCATTAGGTCAAAGAACTCGACATCCTCTTCGGGGACAGGGGCTTCGTCGGCCACAGTTTTCTGTACAGAGGTACTCGACGAAGCAAGCTCATCGACGCGCTTCCTCTTCTTGTCTACACCAGTGTCTTCAGAAAGCGCATGAGGAGGCGATGTCGTTGATCTGGTATCTTGCTCTGATTCTTCGGCATCATCTCCGTCCTGATTCTCATTAGCCTCGGGGGCTTCAGATGCAGACGAGGCCAGATCAGCCGAAAGGGGCCCTGCCTCTGGAAGAGGAGGGCGCGAAATAAGGAATTGGTGCCCCTGCACACAAACAAGTTAACAGGTTAAGAAAGGCAAAGAAAAGCGCAACTCGAAGCAAATGACATTCGACAACAAGTGAACAAAAAGCAGAGCAGATACATACCTCGGGCAGAGGGTGCACGGAGTCGAAGTAATCCGCGGTCAAATCAGCAACCGTGTGTTCCTTGGTAAGCTTGGTGAGACTCCTGACTCGCTTGTCGACATCTTCTTTCTTCATCAAATCTTCAGAGACGCGAGTAGGATCTTCCAAGCCAGAATAGCTCCAAAGATTGGTAAGGCGATGCTGTAGGGGTTGAACTCGACGTTGTACGAAGAACGCCATGAGTTGGATACCCGACAAAGCACCTCCTTTGCCTCCTTTCAGAGCTTGAATGCGAGAGAGAAGGGGAAGAACTTGTTGTACTTCTGCATCTGAGGGAAGTGCATCCCACGATGCCAATTTCTTTACTTCCCTGGAGGCGTCGAAGGGGGCTAGACCATATTGATCTTCAAGAGAGGCCTTGCGGTCTTTGATATAGAACCACTTGGTTCTCCACCCTTGGACATACGCGGCCATGGAAAATTCAAGATATTGTGCCTCAGGACGCACAGAAACAACGGCTCCGCCCAGTTCGGGTTTTCTGGACAAAGCAACATTGGGGCGGAGCCGGAAGATCGACCTCCAGAGGAGAAAATGGGGCTTAATGCCCAGGAACGACTCGCAAAGAGTCACGAAGCAAGCAATGTGGAGAATGGAGTTTGGTGTGAGATGGTGAAGCTGCACACCGTAAACAAATAGAAGCCCACGGAGAAAATCGTGGGCAGGAAGAGAAAGGCCGCGGAGGAGGAAGCCAAGGAACATTACCCGATAACCGCTCGGGGGCTCCGGGATCCGCTCGGTGCTAGGGAATTGGATGGATTCGTCGCCGGAGATGAGGCCATCCGTCCTGGCCTTCTCCACCTCCTTCTTCGTGATGGCAGAGGTCACCCAGCTGGTCGCAGAGTTCCCCTTTCCCTAGGTCATGGTGTTCTTGGTCGCCAGGTGCTTTACGCGCATCTATGAATCCACGCTTGGAGGCTATGCGCGAGCAGAGACGGGAGCGGAGATCGGCAACGGCGGCGGCGGAGAGAAAGAGCTGGTAAACAGTAACAATTCCCCACTATCCCCTTATATACCTTCTCAGAGAAGGAACGTGGGTTGAGACGTGGCGCAAGGAGCGGAAACGGCAGCCCACTAACGGACTGAAAAATAAAATTACCGCGCTACCCATGAAACGGTACGCGCTCAGATGACGTATAGGTAAATTCGGTCGCTGACGTCACGAAGAGGTTAAGAGATCAATTCAACAGATGCATATAATTGGTGAGTATCAAATATGGCGACTATCAAATATGAAGATGATAGATAAGAGTAAAAAAGGTTTGGCGCCGACAATGCAATATTCAGTTCATGAGACTATACCCGAAGGACATTCGACTATAGCCTTGGGGGCTACTACTTTGAAAATGTTGAATACGACATCAAATCTGGAGTTATGGACACGTATTCGACGATAAGTTTTTTCGAGTTGAAGTATAATTATGGATTACACTTTATTTGAGCATATACTCGAAAAAGGATTTGTTCGACTATAGCCTCGGGGGCTACTCCCATCGGGAGCGCTGAGCGCGCACCCGACGATATTTCTTGACAAAGCACTAGGGCATGTGAAGAGAAGAACTGTGTGGTGAAACACTGATTACTCCCATCGGGAGCGAGTTTGTTATAGTTGTATAAACCCGAATATTTTTAGTCAAACTTTGACTGCGACATGAGATTCTCGAGTTGCGTTATCAAAACGAAACTCGAATGCCGTGATTTATCACGAAGGTAAGACCCCGGGATCTGTCCTGTGTGGCCTGGTATACGCACATGGATGCGCTCTGCTGGTATGTATCCGTGTCTACGACGTGAAGAAAATCCTGGTGGACGCACTGGGTACCCTGAGAATCACTGGGATTCATTCTTTGTAAGACCTAAATGCGGCAAAAGAATGGGTTTGACCGGTATCCCGAATTCAAATCCAAGGGGATTGAATTTGAAGTAGGTGGCAAGTATCTGTTCCGGCAGTTAACTGACCTCTTGATCCGTCAGAGTTGTCAGGCTTGTTCATCAAAACCCCTTGCGAAATATTATCATGAAAATAAGTCGAAAGACCAAGTCGAAGATTTGACGATATGAAGAAGTCGAAGAATTGATCAAGTCGAAGATTTAAAGATTAGAGATTCAACCTGAATCTACAATTCTGGTAGAATCTCAGGGGCTACTGACAAGGGTATAGCTAATAGAGCCCGTTAGTTGAGTACCCCTGAGGCCCGTATAGCTAGGCCCAATTGTAATGATAGTCGATATACGAGTCCTTGCCGTATGTCGATATTGTAATCTGTATCGGACCCTACCCGATCCTCGAGACCTGGCCACCTATATATAGGGGCCAGGAGGGGACGGTGTGGGGCAGATTGAAAGCAAGCCAGGTTGAACACCCAAGTTTACTTTCGATATACACTTATTTCGACTAACCTTTACCTTTGAGTTCATCCGACGCCCTATTCCCCCGATCCTAAGTCCTTCATCTAGGATATTTGTCGAGTTAACCCTCGTCAGTACCCCACATAGATCCCTAGTTTTCTATGTGGACCCATGGATGTCCGCTGGGGTGGTGAGATCGGGACGTACGTAGCACATCCGAACTTACGCAGATGGGACATACTGGGAGGATTTCCACGTACCAATTGCAGAGGGAAAGTACTGTGATATGCAGTAGGTCGCAATTGGATTAGGTCAGCAGCGTGTAAGACTGCGTGACCCCAACACGAGTTTAGCAAGCTGCAATTTATTAACAAAGGTCTTGTAATGAGTTTGATTCTCTTGATTAGAGATTCAGCCAAACCATTTTGAGTATGGACGTATGGAACAGAGTGCTAAACTTCAATCCCCAGGGCCATGCAATAGTCATTGAAGGCACGTGAAGGGAATTCTGCAGCATTGTCCATGCGAATTGATTTAATTTGACTTTCTGGAAAATGGGCCTATAACTTAATTACTTCCCTAATTATCTTGGCAAATGCATGGTTTCGTGTGGATAGAAGACACACATGTGACCATCGTGTAGATACGTCAATCAAAACCATGAAATACCTAAACGGTCCAGATAATGGTTGCATGGGACCACAAATGTCACTTTGAATGCGTTCAAGGAGCTGAAGTGGTTCAGCTTGTATTTTGAGGTGCGAAGGCCTCAAAATTAGCTTTCCTGTGGCGCACGATGTGCACACAAAGTCTGATGACTGAGGAAATTTTGACTCATGCAAATTGTGACCAATGGAATTGGTAGTAATCTTCCTCATCATCCCGATGCCGGGATGGCCTAGGCGATCATGCCAGGTTTGGAATGCATCAACATTCTGGAAAATTACCTTGTAAGCAACATGATCTACGGGCTTAATATACGTATAGTACAATCCAGACGACAGAGAAGGAATTTTTTCAAGTACTTGCTTGCCATATCCGTAATCCTTTGTGAAGAGTAGATACTCCTCTTTGTTGTCCTCATGGGTTTCAATGTGAAAGCCATTTTTACGGATATCTCAATAACTGATCAAGGTACGGGAAAAATCGGGATACAGCAAGGCATTCTCAATTGTCACTTGTGTACCATTTGGGAGGGTAAATATGGCATGTCCAGTACCAACAATTACCGTATCGCGTCCAACGATAGTCAAAATATCTCCATTCATCTTTTTCAGAGTCTGGAAATACTTCAACTCTCTCAGTATAGAGTTTGTGGTCGCACTGTCCACAAGGCATAATTCCTCTTCCATCGGATTGTTCCCGTAGTGAGCTATATATAAAAATGAAGAATTTTTAGTAAGAAAATCTTATTTAAATATATAGAATACAATCTTATTATATCAAAGTTATGATACAATATACATGACAACAATACTTATGTTCTATTACAACATCACACATGAACATAGATACATAAAACGATCACTAAGGAGATTGTGGGACTATCTAGTCGAAGTCTCCAAACATGTCTGTTGAGGCGTACTCAACCATCATGTTCTCCGTGCCCATAGGATCCCGTGACTTCTCGAGGGTCGTAGTGCTGCTAGGTTCCGAAGGAACATCTTGCGAGCAACCAGCTCCATCGGTGTCATTCGGATAAAGGTTGAAGTTGGCTTCAAACCTTTTCCCTTGAGGTCCTTTGCGTCCTTGAGACTGCTGGTAGAGAATGGCCAGATGCTTAGGGGTCTTGCACTTATTGGTAGGATGCGTGTAGCACCCGCACCTATCACAAAGCTTAGTTTTTTCGAACTTGGGCTTTGCGGTGCTTTTCCCACGATCCGAGTTTCTAGGCTTTTTGTTCCGCTTGCGCTTTCGCTTACCATTGAACTTTGATGATTTGCCTTTGGAAGCACCATCAAAATTACGTCCATTTGCGACATTCATATGAACTTCGGGGAGAGGTTGGGAACCAACCGGGCGCTGAGAGCCGTTCTTAGCGAGCAGCTCATCATGCTTTTCAGCCTGAAGTAAGATATGAATGAGGTCGGAATAGACTTGGTAGTCGCGAGCATGGTATTGCTGCTGGAGGAGCCTTTCAGATGGGAGCATAGTAGACAAAGTCTTTTCTATCTTTTCCGCATCAGTAGGTTCCTTCCCGCAAAAGCGCAATTTAGAACTTATCTTATGAACCTCATGATTGTACTCTCTAATGGACCTGAAGTCTTGGAGTCGAAGATGGGTCCAATCATGTAGTGCTTCGGGCAAGACAATTGCCTTCTGCTGTTCATACCTCATTTTGAGGGCCTGAAACAAAGTAAATGGGGATTCCTCCTCCAAATACTCGGACTTAAGATCTTGATGAATATGGTGCCGTATGATGTATAAGGCAGAATATTTCTGCTCATCTCTTAGTGGCGTGACTCCAGCCGGGAGGGGATCCTCCGGATTCTGGATTGCATGCACTAATCCACGGGATGCAAGAGCGATCTTGATGTCCATGGCCCAAGCAGGGTAGTTGCGGCCATCGAGCTCGAGTGGATCGAACTCTTTTCCAGCCATCGGTTACCTACATGGGTAAACCAGAGATTATTAATTTACGCATGGTAAATCAAAAACCATCATAGTTATGTTGTAATGAACAATGCAAAATTAATGATATTCAAGATGTGAGCTTGAAAATCACTAGTGTGGACTTCAAGTTGTTAAACATGACACATTGTAGATACTCCCCAAAAAGAATTTTGGGGTCCATCTCTCAGCACTAGAGAGTATAATCTGATAAAATCAGTAGATACTCATGTTTCTAGTACCTTATGTCATGATTTAATTAAAATATATGGGAGATCACTTGATGAGTAATCGCGGTGGCGGAGATAATCTGCAATGCATGCAGTAGATCCATGCGCTACCTTTGATCCCAAACATCAACTTTGAAGTAGTCACTTAGAATTTTGCATATCAACTCGTGCTCGTATTAAGCCGAAGGCTCAATTAAGACAATGAATTGATTTTATTTGCAAGAATTTGAAAAACCCAATGCAAATATTAGATGCAATTAATCTCAACATGTTGATAACATGGAAATATGTACATTACATCACAAAGTGCTGGAATACATACTGTACTCTACAGATCTACAGTACTGAAGATTAAATACTGCAATAAAACAGGTCTAAAACAGAGTATGCTGCTAGAACTACTGTTAATGAGGCTAAAAAGCAAAACGGAAAATAAAAGATTTTTATTTTAGTTGCGGATTTTAGCCTGTAGGCCCATCAAGAGGAAGCAGCAGGGGAGGCACCGGCCCGATCCAACCCCAGGGGCGAGAGGATAAGGCGCAGTGGGGGGCGGTCGGGGCGTCGTTGACCCCGACACCCACCTCCATCGACCCCCATCCATGGCGCTCCACCCTCCTGCCCAGATGCTGCCGCCTCCACCCTTCTGCTGCCGGCGGCGGCGCCTCAACGGCATGAAGCTGAAGGCCCCGACGCTCCTCCGTCCTCCTCCTCAGAAGAAGAACCTCCGGAGAGGTGCGTCCCTGGCGCCACGCCGTTGGAGTGGCCGTTGGGGAGGAACCTCGCCGGGCTCCACTCCTCCGGCCGACGGCCGGCACGGCTGGCCTCCAGGACGGCGCGCGGCATGACAAACCGGAAGCGGCGGGGAGGGGGCGGAGCAGCCGCTGTGGAGCTTCCCGCTCCGTTGTCGAGGACGTCGCCGGCCTGGGTCACCGGCGCGGAGGCGCGGCTCCAGTCCGGCTCGCGACGGAGCTGTCCCGGCGCCCGCAGTCTCATGCGCCGGAGTCGGAGAAGGGAGGTGCAGGGAGCCCGGAGGCAAGGTCGCTGCAGGCTCCATGGGCACGACCTCCTCGATGTGGATGCCGTGCTGCTCGAGCCTTGGGCAGGCCCAGCCGTGCACAGGGCATGGCAGTGGCGGAAGAGGGGCGACAAGGTTCGGGTCGTCGATGACCATGTCGTCGCCGACAGGTTCCATCTCCTCATCAGCCTGCAGAAGCAGCGCCGCTGGACCAGCGAGGATCCACGCCGGCAGAGGCTGTGCCTCCGGCATCGCTGGCGGAGTTGGGGGGTCGGCCTGGGTGCCTGATGTCCCAGCGCCATCACCACCACCACCACCACCGCGACGAGGTCGTGGGCCATGGCGACGGCCGCGGCGGACAGCGAAGCTCCGCATATAGCGGCCGTAGCGGTGGCTGTCGTGGCGGTGAAGAACTTGATGATGGCGGCCTCGACCATTGCTGCGGAAGTGGCGGCGCTGCCCATCACGGTGGTAGTTGCGGTGGCCACCAGCACCACGCCAGCGACGCGCGATGAGACGGCGACGACGACTTTCCTGGCGAAGAAGGTGAAGGAGAAAGCCCCGGTAAGACCTTGGCATTGTTCTTACCTTCTTGATTCTTCTTGCTCCGGCGATCGCCGGAATCGTTGCTCTTGGCAGAGCGTGTTGATAACGTGTTTGAAGTAGACTTTGCAAGGAAACTGAGAGACAATGACGAGAATCACATCTGTGCTTTATTGATGATTGAAATAGGGTATTTATACAATCTGAAGGGGCGGTTCTGTGGAGGCGTCGTTCCGGATTGATGATAGCGATCACGGCAGTTCCACGATCGAAGGACGTGGGCGTTTCCACGAGGGAACCGTCGGGAGCGGGATATCGGTTCTCATGAATGGGAACGTATCCCCTAATTAAGTGGAGATTTATCCTTAATTATCTGATGATAATTATTTTTAACAATTACTTTGATCTATCTGCCATGGCCATGAGCCCATGACTAAAAAGTAATATTGACGTGACAACTTGTTAAAGAATAATCTTCATCGATTATTGGAGACGCATAACGCCAGATCGACGATGAGCAATCGGGGATTACGCACTCAGCACTTTGATTACTCTAATAAATCCAAATCAGAAGGTGCTAATCCGGCAGTTCAGTATACTATAATCTCGTCCCTTTCTGTCCCTGTCCCCAAATCTGCCACCAATCTCGAGCGCCCTCTCCGTCTCCTCTGACGGAGCTGTGCCTTCTCGCTGCCGCCGGCCGCTCCCTCCCGCCTCCCCGCGGTCAAATGGCTCCCGCCGCTGCCATGCTGAGACGGGCCCACTTCTCCAGCTTCCACCCGTCGACCGGCCGGCGGCCCAGCGGGAGCGCGGATCGCGTCTCGCTGGCTCTCGCGGCGAGCACGCCGCCGCGCGTTTCATGGCGTAGGTGCACTCGACCCGGGCTTCTTTCCATACTCTGTAGACTAGCGGAGTCTCGAGGTCCCTGTGTGTGAGGGTAGCAACAAATGTTCAGAGATTCTCTGTCTCCATTCTTTGTTCTTACCCTACTAGTTGACTGACTGACTGACAGCAATCTTCAGAGAGAAATCTGAAATCTTGTCGAAGCTCTGCTGCTCTGGTTACAGACTCGAAATTTGACTGATTCGATGCTTCTTATTTTCGAGCAGAGCAGGGATCTGGAGCGGCCATGAGGGGATGCGTCCGGGCCAACACCGCGAGCGGTTCGTTCGAGCGAGGTCGCGCTGGGGAGGGAGACGACGCCGTGTCACCTTCTCCACAGGTGCAGTCATCTACGCGTCAGCTAGCAGCAATCTTACCGTCCAGCAGTTTTGGCTGATTTACCCCGTCAGAGTTGTGTTTTGTAGGTTGCGGAGGAGAGCACGGTTGATCTTCTGAAGATTCTGAAGAGTGCCAACTCCGTTATTCCCCATGTGGTTCTGGGGAGCACGATCCTTGCCCTGGTGTACCCACCTTCGTTTACATGGTTCACTACCAGGTCAGTTTTGCAATGTTTTTGCTGTCGAATTCATATGGCTTTTGTACATCAAAATTATACGTTCTACTAGGAAACCAAGTTAAAAATGGTTTATAGGGCTTCAAATGGTTGAAACGACAAAGGTGCGTAGCTACCCACCTGGGTAGCAAACCATTCTCTTCCATTAAATATGTAAACCTTGCCATCTAGTTGCTACAGATCAGTTGAAGTTGAACACATTGGTAGCATTATTTTAGAGGAACATTCAGTAGTTAGCATGCTTGATGCAATACAATCACCAATGTGCCAGTGCTAGTGCTCACTTAGATTTTTATATGAGTGTGATCGTGTGCCGATAACCTTGCAGGTACTACGCACCAGCGTTGGGGTTCTTAATGTTTGCTGTAGGTGTAAATTCAAGTGTTAAGGACTTCATTGAAGCAATAAAAAGGCCAGATGCTATCGCTGCTGGTTATATTGGACAGTTTATTGCCAAGCCTTTCTTTGGATTCCTCTTTGGCACTCTTGCAGTTACAACTTTCAATCTTCCTACTGCTGTAGGTACGTGTCTTAACATGATTTCATAACTGACAATGAATGCAGTGTAGTGAGTGAACCCTGACTCAAACTTCTTTCTAGGTGCTGGTATCATGTTGGTTTCATGTGTGAGTGGGGCACAACTGTCGAACTATGCAACGTTCCTGACAGATCCACATATGGCTCCCCTCAGCATTGTCATGACATCGTTGTCGACAGCTACTGCAGTTTTTGTTACCCCAACTTTATCCTATTTGCTTATTGGGAAGAAATTACCCGTGGATGTCATAGGAATGATGTCCAGCATTGTGCAAATAGTGGTTGCTCCAATTGCAGCTGGATTGCTTCTGAATAGGTACTCGCTTCATTTCTATGAAGTATAAGAGAAAACTGTGCTAGATCGGACAAAAGATATACTGTTATGTAGTTTTGATCTGTTGCTTCCCACCTAGAGAATAAATCCATTGAAAGAGTTTGTGTTAATGTGTCTAACTTCTTCTTTCTTGTCACTATGAAGATTTCTGCCAAGACTTTGCTCAGCTATTCAGCCATTTCTCCCTCCACTATCAGTGTTTGTGACTGCTTTATGTGTTGGCTCACCATTGGCTATAAATATTAAGGCTGTTTTGTCACCATATGGACTATCCATTGTGCTTCTCCTTTTGGCATTTCATACAACATCTTTTGTAGCTGGATATCATCTTGCTGGCACTTGGTTCCGTAAGTCAGCTGATGTAAAGGCCCTACAAAGAACGATATCTTTTGAGACAGGTGTGTGTTGTTTGCAGTTGTATTACCCTATGTTGTTTGAGGTTGTTTCTTTTGCCTCACCAATACTCCTTCGACAGGGATGCAGAGTAGCCTTCTTGCTCTTGCTTTGGCAAACAAGTTCTTTCCAGACCCTCTAGTGGGAGTGCCTCCAGCAGTATCAGTATGTCTCTTCCTTTAAGCAGTAACTCTTAATTTTTCTCTTTAAAATGTTACATCAGTGACTTTTATGAGAGCAGCTGCATCTATCTGTTTAAATTCTTAAATCCCCCACTGTTTCAGGAGTAATATCTTCAGATATTTTATAAAAAAAAATTTAACACTGCTAATTCAGAATAAGCACTTTTCCTGAACCTAGAGATCAGTTTGAAGTAGTACTGTAAACGCAACTGTAGCACCCTTCTTATCCTATTCTTTCTTTTAACCCTTTGAGCACTTCTTTTTCTGGTATATCTGTGCACATAAATAATTAGGAGTTCAGGACTGAACGATTGCTAAACTGCTTCCTGCTTCTGTTTGTAGGTTGTGCTCATGTCCCTTATGGGGTTTGGTCTTGTCATGGTATGGTCCAAGAGAACATAATTGTAGCCCTTGCGGAAGCCACTGAGCTTGTTTGGCACATGGTAAAATTCACAATTTTCATCGGGTGCTAACTAAATCGCGAAGAGCAACCAATCACAATGTTCATTTGAGATGGCTGGCAAAACAGTTACTGCAGGTGATCAGGTTCAGGTGATGCAGACCATAGGATGGCTAGGGTGTGCGAACTATCAAGTGACCATACCATGACACCCCTTGATATCCTTCTCGTTTTCTTTAGTATGATAATCCGTGAACAAATCTCTGTAATACTTATCAGGATTCCTGGAGATAACCTCTCCCTAGATTAATATTCCCTCTGTCCCATAATATAAGATGTTATTACAACCAATTTGGTTGTAGTAGCATCTTATATTACGGGACGGAGAAAGTATAAAATAGAAAGAGAAATAATATATGCCTCTAATGGATTCATTTGAATTCATCAACTGATGTTGTGTTGTTCAGAACATTGTCCATTTTCCCTTTGTATATACATCAGAGAACTTGTGCGCTGTAGTTGTTACAAAAATAATGTTCAAACTTTTGCTTCAGCGCGCTAGCATTTTCGCCATTCGTTTGGCTACATTGCATACCATTACCTGCAAGGATTTTGCATGTAAATGCATACCATTACATGCAAAGGTGCGTGTAATGCATCATGTGCCAAACGGCAAACCTTATTAATAGTTGATTTCACGCATTAAAATGCATTTTGGAATCATTAAGTATACAGGGCCATATGCATCGATCAGGCCGGGGCTTTCCCTTTTTGAAAAAAGAGAAACATTCACTAAAATATGTCCTAACTCATTTGTTACTTTGTGTTAATATACTACTACTGCTGTATTTAATTGACTCAATTTTTCTATATTCGTATGTATTTAGAGACTTTCTAGCGTTGGATACATGCTCGAATCTATATAAAGTTGAATAAATTCATTTGTAACGGAGGGAGTAGTTGCCATCCTATAGTACAAACAAGTTTCTATGTTGTCTTACCACCAGGGATGGCGAATAGTAGTAGAAAACCCACCAAGTACATCACCACCATGGTTTCGGTGTGCTAAGTTCATTACCACAACGGGGATCACTAAATACTACATGAATTGGCAACTACACCACTTTGTATTTTTTTTACCTAACATTACTTATGGTGGATGCATTAGCACCGTGGTGACTATATCGCTACATCACCTTTCTTACTATGACACGGTAAGTACATCATCATGGTGACACCTAACATATCATCGTTAGCAATACCATTTAACCAAATGATAGGGTTCACGGCTATGGTGATAACTTACTTTATAAAATAAGTGACACACCTTCTACCAATATTCTTGTTATAATACCTTTCCTATAATTTAGTGCTTATATATACACGAACACTGAAGACTCCATGGTTGTTGATGCATCCATAACAAAAATTCATGCCATTAATCTCTTAAACTTAAGAAACTAAAATATGGTATAATTCAACAAAATGGTAACTCATAAATTATTAGGTGGCAACTTTTGCTGCGATAGGAGGAAGTCATCAAAACATACTCTTATGTGATCTAGTTCTGAAATTGTTATCGGGACAAAGTCCAAAGTGAAGACATACTGTAAAATCGAGTACACGGTTTAACATGAGAATTAAAACATTCTAATTTCTGATTTTAGAAAAAAAAGGATGACATCATCCTTTTTGTCTTCTATGCATGCATATGCAAATAACTCTTCATATACCAATGCATGCTACACTACAATTTCTGAATAAGGACATGGCTCACTAGTGCCATGTTAATTCCGAAAACTATATCCATGTGATCTGAAGGTATTGGGCCCAACCTTAAACTTCTAGGGGCGTGTGGACATTACACTAAACTTCAATGTAAAGTTGGATTTTTTTTTGTTCCAACATCCAAGGGATGACCTATTAAACATGGGTTGTACTAATAGTAAGTCTACTAAAACATATATTTAACGTTTCACAGATTAAACATGGGTTGTACTAATAGTAACATGAGAACTAAAACATTTCGCAAATCAAAGTGATAACTAACTAGCTAGTGCATCATCATTTGGTGATTTGTTATGTCACTGTGCTTGAGCATATGATTTTTGTTGAGGCCACAACTGCTTGTTAGTTTGCCGAATTGCTCTGAATAGCTCTAGAGGATGATAAACAGTACCACATTTATGTGAAACAAAAGGATGATAACTAATCAAAATTACACATCCATAAAGACATGCAAGTCTTAAAGATGATTCATTCAGGTGTCAGGTCAAAATTATTGCCATGTAGGATGTAGTGCATGGGTTATTTTAAACACATAACTGAGATACTAATTGGGAAAATACATTGTGGACCAATAATATATTAAAATTAATCAATATTAAATTTATACTAAATTATTATACTTCTCAAAACTTAATCAGTGTAGTTTTTACTACCTCTATCCCAAGGCTTAAGGCTTATATATTTTTAGAAATTCAAACTATGTCAAGGTTGACTAAGTTTTTATTAAAAATTATTAACATACAAAATACATAATTAATATTATTAGATAGATAGTGAAATATACTTTCATGTGGTATCTACAAAATATCATAATTGTTGATATATTCTTCTAAAAGTTTGATCAAACTTTAGTTAGTTTGACTTTTCAAAAAATATAAGCCTTAAGCCTTAAGATGGAGGTTGTATTACACATAATAATATTGATCATATTATATCGGTGTAAAACACTAAGGTACGTTCATATCTTCTACACAATTGTAATGTGTGTCGTTGCAAATATATTTCCATTATTATTTCAGTGAAAGGTACATGACACTGGTTTCTTGATAAATTGCATGTTCGAATGTTTTTTCAACTTGAACTCCCCTAGATGTAGGTCGGAGAAAATATATGCATCCATATATACTTTGGATCACCAGAACAATAATACTCCCTCTGATCGGAAATAAGTGTCGGTGACTTAGTACAAACTTTGTACTAGGTTAGTACAAAATCGTCGACACTTATTTTCGATCGGAGGGAGTAGTGTATATGTATAAGTTGGCTATTTTGGTATTTTAAGTATCTTGCACGCAGCTATAAAGCTGGTTGTCTAACAAATATCTCGATACAAGTTTGTGGAATGCAAGGTTGTTTACCTTTGGTGCTAGTAGCTAAAAAACATAGTACTAATTTAGATGTAAGTCAATAAGGAGCTTTAGAGTGTACCGATGTTCATTGTTTTATGGTTCTTTCATCCAAATATCTATTTCGTGTTCATGTGGGTTAACTAATCAACGGCTAATAGTGTGAGCGCGTTCTATACTTAGCAACGTTGCTTGTCAAGCATGTGAATTTAGCACGGAATCTTGGATTGCAATAATCTATAACCGCATGTACTTATCCTCAACACTTCCACGCACAATTTGGAGAGGAAAAATCATAACTTGGTTGTCGATAGTGCATCTGTTTCCAAACAAGAACACACACTTATCTAGACTTAGAAGGTGGATAATGTCCATTTCATAATTCTTTAAAACTTATTTTATCACAAGGTATTGGTCTAGATTGGTTTGAAAGAAAAGGATACTATCATCCACGGACAAAAGTGGGCCGAGTACGAGTGTCTTATATAGCTCGATTGCATCATGAGTTGATCCTAAGCCAACACTAGCTCGCTTGATTTAGCTTTAGAGCTCAAAAAATATAATCATGAACATTAATTTGTTATATATTAAAAGAAAATGTTGAAAATGATTACCTTATAAGTTGTGGTTTCATTTTAATTTGGATGAGATTCGATTAACTAAATATGGAAGGTCAGTATATTCCCTCTATATATTGTGGATGATATTTTGTTCCTTTTATATGTAAGCAAAATTAAATATTTTACTCTCTCCAACCAATATTACCTTTTGCAAATACGGATGTATCTAGCACTAAAATGTGTCTAGATACATCCGTATTTGCGAAAGGTAATATGAGTCTGAGGGAGTATTATATTTCGTACCTCGAAACTAGCTCGAGGTCATTACAAACTAAGTATGAACCAACCTTTACAGTTCGACCTTTAACTCAACTTAACATGAGCTTGCTTGAATTTTAGAACAAGCCGAGCTAAGCCAAGTCTAAATCGCTCGAACTCGACTCGTTTGCAGCCCTACCCACTGTCGGTTGGGGCATATGCTCCCTCCCACCCCCGCCTCCACTATCATGTGAGTCATATCCTTCCCTACCTCCCGACTCCATTGTCCCGCGGGCATAGCTTCCCCTATATCTGCACCACTGTAACCCTAATCCTAAGACCCTATACCATCGACTATACCATGTACTATATACTATGCTTCCTACTCTACTTGGTGATGAACCCTTCCAGGCTAATGTCTATAAACCAGTGTGAATCACCGTAAGCAGTCGATGCCGATGTGGACTAAAAAACCTTTGTTGTAATATGATTGAGTAGCCTTTACCATAGTAGCCATTGCCCATTGGCCCACGCAGCCACGCCTTCCACGCACGTCCCCCGCACATCATTTCCAGAACACACCTAACCATCCAAAAGGCGTACACCATCCAAAAGTGGCATGTAAATGGCCTTCGGTTGAAATTTCGACCCGTATAAAATATCTTAGCGGAACCACAAAAAGCACCAAAAACAATTCACAAAGATTGGAATGAAGTGACTCAGAGTACATGATCCTATCCAAGTCAGGCTTTGGAGCCACGCAAAAAAAAAGTCAGGCTTTGGAGATGGAACTTTTGGTGAAACAAGCCGAATTCGGATGTGATAAATTACCCGGAGTTATCGCACTTATTTCAGCAATTGAACATCTGGAATTTTGTTATATGCCAAAATTACCGCCTTGTTGGGGATACACTGGTTAATTAAACTGCAATCTTTATTGGACCAAACACCTCAAAGTTTTTAAGACTATTGGTTCTTCTTCAAAACCAGTGTATTCTAGAAACAAAAACTCTAGGGGCTCGTTTGAATCTCATCATTTGAGGCTGAAATCAAAGAATTCATTTGTAATTTTAACGATTACTTGTTTGGCTGCCATGAAATTGGTTATGGAATTCATTTGGAATTCTATGGTTTATCACCTCATGCCTAACCTTAATATCTATTGGGTACCCTGTCATGTGTATGTAACTTCGTACCCTACGTCTAGGGTTTCCTACTCAGAGGCGACTCTATGCCCGCGAGTTCTACCTATCCGATCTCGATCGGAACTCTGATATCTACCACAATACCCCCACGATCCTATATCCTGGGGACGTTTTCTTAGCCAAGGCATCATTCTCTGATCAATTCTGATGATTAGGCGTCGAGTCTGGTGCGATCATGGTGGCAAATAGCAGCAGATCGCAATCCGGGGAGAGCAGCAGAGGAAGGAAGGTGGATGTGAATGCCCTCCTCTGAGACCTAAGGATCAACAAGGATGATCTTGACGATCTGGTCATTGACGATGATGTGACCATTGATGAAGAGCCATCGCTTCTGGCGGTGGCACGGTCAAGACGTTTAGCACAACAATGTTTGAGGATACGATGAGATTTGCTTGGAGTTTGGCCCATGGAGTCAAATTCCGTGATGTGGGAAGCAATACTTTTATCCTCCAATTCAAGTGTTTAGGCGATTGGACAAAGGTTGTCGAGGAGGGGCCATGGATATTCAGGAATTGGGGATTGGTGATTAAACCCTACGACGGATACACTAAACCGTCAACCATTGTCCTGGACAAACTACCAATCTGGATTCAGATTCATGACGTGCTGGAAGCCTACCTGAAACATGATATACTACAAAATCTGGCCAGGCGTGTGGACAAATACATAGAGAGAGAGAGATACATAAGGTATTGGTGGAGGCAACTTTGTTTGAGTTCAGGTGGAATTAGATGTGAATAAACGACTGGAGCATTTTACCTCAATTATGCGCAAACGAAAACGTGACATTTTTATTGTCAAGTTTGAAAAGGTGCCCAAGTTCTGTGAGGTCTATGGTTTCCTGGGACATGAGTACATGGAGTATGGGAATGGCTTCCACAAGGACGAAGATCGTGTTTTTGGCGATTGGCTAATTGTTGAACCACCTAGACGCGGTAGAGGGCGTGGCCGTTCTGGCCCTGCGACTCATGGAGGAAGATGGGCCAATGCTAATTCAAGATATGACTGTGGAAGGGGCCAGAGAACTAGGTGGGAATCTAACATACCCACAAATGTTAAGGAAGAGAACTTGTTTTTAGGCAAGGATGAGAAATCTGCACGTAAGCGGCTAGAGTTGGGAGTTTTGGAGCCTCCCCAAATACCAACACCAATACAGACCTTGTTCCGGTGGAGACCAATACTGGTGTCACAAATGTGATAGATGAGGAGATGGAAGACTCCAACAAAACCAGCCAGGAGTCCCAGTTGAAAGTTCAGGAAAAAAAGAGAATGAAGATAGGTGATGGTGAGGAAGATGCAACAACAACTAAGAGATCGGCGACCCCTCTCGAAGGGGTCCACCGAGAGAAATGAAACTCTATGGATGGAACTGACAGACGGATACTTCACCGCTGGCAGTTCGCTCGCTCCTGGATCTCCGGGAGAAAATAAGACCGGATATACTATTCCTATACGAGTCCCATCTAAATAAAGACAATGCATAGGTTTTGCATCATAAGTTAGGTTTTGATTTTATGTTTGTTGATGAGAGTGATGGTTGGGCTAGAGGCCTGGTGTTATTCTGGAATGAGGAGAATAAAATGATTTCGGAGTATATCTCGCCTAATTTTATTGATGTTGTGTTCGAGACAGCTACTGGTGGCAAGTGGAGATTTATAGGAGTTTACGGGGAACTGACATGGGAGGATAAACACCTCTCTTGGCATTGCTTACGTGATCTAAGCAACAAAATGAAACTTCCATGGATTGTCATCGGTGACTTCAATGAGATACCGTATTCGGACGAGAAAGAGGGTGGGAATCCACGTCCACTTTGTATGATGCAGGACTTTAGAGACCGTCTGCCGGACTGCGAGCTGCATGATATGGGTTTCATGGGTGATAAGTTCACCTGGCAATGAGCTGAAGTTAGAGAGCGATTAGACAGAGCAGTATGCAACACTGAGTGGAGGACTCTTTTTCCCATGGCGGTGGCTAGCAACGAACAACATCACCGGTCAGATCACTGGCCGGTCCTGGTTGATACAGAGTACTACGATGCAAACCTAGTACGTCGTCATGGGGGCGGGAAGAAGTTCGAAGCCCATTGGCTGGCTGAGAAAACGGTAAACGAAATAGTGAAGATGATGTGGGAAAAGGCCAAGATTTGAGGCATCACACCATCTCTGGCTACCCGCACCAATGAGGTCCATCTTAGCTTGCACGAGTGGGATTGGAACACGCTTAAAGGTCTGAAACCTAAATTGCAAAAGGAGCTAGAACAATTGAGAAGGGGTGCCGCTACACCAGAATCCCTTGGAAGACAAAAAGAAATCCAAGTCTTGATAGAAAACCTCCTAGAGCAGGAGGAGATATATTGGATCCAGAGGGAACGGGCAAACTGGCTCTTGCATGGGGATCAGAACACGTCGTATTTTCATAATGCAGTGACATCAAGGAAGAAAAGGAATTCCCTTAGAACTGCTTGATGATACAGGGGTCTGAAAGGAAGGTGAACAACTTCATAACCATGTTCTCAATTACTTCTCTAATTTGTTTACCTCCGAGGATTCTGGCAAATGTAGGAGTGCTTGATGCGGTACCTGCAAGGATTACTAATGTGATGAATGAGACCCTTCTAGCCCCTTTTACTTCTGAGGAGGTCAAGAAGGCATTGTTCAATATTGGGGACCTAAAGGCACCGGGGCCATATGGACTACACGCTGTGTTCTACAAGCGGTTTTGGCATCTCCTTTGTGATGACCTAGTATTTGAAGTCCTGGATGCAGTGAATAGATGCAAGATACCTGATGGATGGAATGATACAACAATAGTGATGATTCCAAAAAATAAAAATCCAGAGAAGGTTATGCAATTTCGTCCTATCAGTTTATGCAACTTTGTCTATAAGGTAATCTAAAAAATGTTGGTTGTTAGACCGAGGAGTTTACTACCTAAAATCATAGGGCCAACACAAAGTGCTTTTATTCCGGGTCGTCTTATCATAGACAATGTGTCGGACCCCGGGTTCTAAGCTATACAGAGATGTTATGTGTATTAGTCACGCTAGCAATGAGTGATACTGGGGTTACCAGTCCTAGGCCGGAACACCATCGATAGGCAGGCCGGAATTAAACATCGGCTCTACACATCTCGAAGCGCCGTGAAACTAATCATAACCAAGACTGCATAACAGAGAGCTCGAGAGCCTTAAACCCCTCTCGTGCACTTTATATCCATACACGCATCATGCACGAGATGGGTAACCACAACTGGTAACACAACAATGACTCTATGACTCACAAAAATAGTAGTTCAAACTCTTAACAGAGTAAAGATCCAACTTATTACACGCAGAGGTCACTGACCAACATTACAACAAGCAACAGAAAGCAAATTATGTTATGCTACATAACAAGATAGCAAATGGCCTAAGAGGCCTTGAACATAAGCGATGTCCCAACCCGTAGATCTCAGGCTGCTGCCTGGGAACCCCAAACTAGTCGTCGAAGTCGATATCGGCGTAGAAACCACCTTCGTTGCCTGCGGCGGTCTCTTCTGTGGAAAACAACATTAAACAAGGGTGAGTACGAGGGTGTACTCAGCAAGCCGACCTTCTATACTATATGAATGGCATCAAGGTCTTTTTTGTAGCTCTTTGCAGAAAGCAAGTTTTCTTTGTGAAAATGACACAAGGCGAGGACTAATCAGAATTTGTAAAGGGGATAAGAGAGCGTATCGCGACCTCTTTTAATCATGGAGCAACCACCAAGTCATTACCTTCAGAACATCTCATCTCATATCCCCCCTCGACCCCGATGAAGAGATCCAGAGCCTCACTCTTAAGTTGGCACTTTTAAGATTAGGTTCAAGTTGTCTATGATCTAGCATCTGTCTCCAAGTCGTCCATAACCGTGGACACGGCTTTTCGAAAAGATTTAACCCTGCAGGGGTGCACAACTTTGCCCACACGTGACGATCGTCCCCTGGACCCTCGCGAAGAATCTTAGCGGGGTGATGATCGCCTACAACCTTTACCTTACGTCGACCTATTCCATGAGCCACGCCAAAAGGTCTAAGTCCTCCATTGCAAGATGACCTTTCTCCGACGTGGAACCTTTTGTTGTGAGTCGAGATTGGTTTACCAGAGGAATCCACCTCAATCAACCTCGGCCACGTCCCTATATGTATGCACCTTTTCCACCATCTCGTTTCAAAACATTTTCGATGCGTATGTCGAATAGAAAGCCCGGACTAGGTAGCTCATGGATAAGTCTAAGCAAGTTAGTCAGTCGACAGGAGTCCCATACCTCCACGTGCGGTTGTACGCTCGTCTTGGATCAAGAGACAAGAACTCGGGTCCTAGGGCGACAAGAATGAGTCAAATAACCACAACTCGCGTGGCAGCTCATCCATGCCTATTGTCAAGTTTTATCAATTCTCCACAGTACCACGACAATCTAACATGCTAGATTCATATAAGCTTCAAACCCAGATACCAGAATTGCAACAGTAAATACTAAGCATGGCTAAGCATAGAATAGTAAGTTTCCGGTGACGCTAAAGCATAACCTAGTCATGCTAGGAGCAGTGGATCATAGATATATAGTTGACAATAGCAGGGCATGCATCAGAATAGGTTACTCTATGTTTCGGCAAAAGACAGTTGAACGCATGCAGATATGGTGGAGGCTCAAAACATTTGTAAACCATAGGATTAGAAATGCATCAAAAGGGATTACGCTTGCCTTGTGCTTCGATGTAGTTGATCTAATCAGTATTGGCGTTGATCTCGGACGCGGTCTCGGATTCTACCGAGAGGAAGAAACACCGGAAAAGAAACAACACATTCAAATAATGCATCGATGCGCAATCAAGCATGATGATATGACAATTTCAGAATGCACTAAATAAACCCTACGACATGAAGATCATATTAAGAGGGTTTCGGAAGCACTATGGTTTGCATCCGGCGATCCCTAATTTGAAAGAAAGGTACAATTAGTTCTTCTATTTTGGACAGGGTTTAAATTGCTTAACAATGCATGACATTGATACTAAAATGTAGAGCATGTTTTTCTGAACATTTTGGTATATCATACATATTTTTCTGATTAACAGATAAATAGATATGCTTTTTACAAGTTTTGATCAAATTCTGAAATCCTGGAAATAAAAATAGGGCGCAGAAACTTTTTTCACCCGGGCCAAGATGACCCAAGGCAGCTGACTGCTGGGGCCCGAGGCCCACATGGCAGGCCAGCCTGGCCAGGTCGGCCTGGCCGTTGCCCAGCCGACCGGCTCCCAGACGCCGGCGGGGATCGGCCATGGGCGGCGCTACGGCGCGCGGCGAGGAGCGGGGAAGAGGGCGGCCGGACCGGGAGCTCACCGGGGAACCGCCGGGGAGGTCGGCCTGGCCGAAGGATGGCCAGAGACGACGAATTCGGCGGCGGAGACGGTCAGTTTCCGGCGAGGAATCCGCGACGCCGGCGACGATTCTGGGCGAGTGGCTGCAATTCCTTCAACGGGGAGACAGAGGACGGCGATGCGGACCTTCTCAGCACGTCGGGGCAGCACGGGGGGGGGGGGTGCGGAACGGCGGCGCTAGGTGGCGGCCGTGCTTGGCTACTGGGAGAAGAACGGGGAGGAAGGGAGAGCGAGGACGGGCGAGAAAGAGAGAGGAAGGGGGCGTCCAGGTGCGGTTGGGCTTCTCCAGGGTCTTCTCGTCGGCCAGGGGAGCAGGAGGTGGCAAGCAGGAGGTGGCAAGCAGGAGGTGGCATCGGGCTGCCTGGGGCAAGCCACGCAGCAGCTCCATGTGTCTCAGCGAAGAAGACAACCACCACTTTGCACATAGCCCCCTAACTTTGCAGGTTTTCCAGAGAAAGAACAAAACAGCACCCCTTTTGTATGATTTGATGCTTTAAACTTGGTTAAAAACATCTGAAAATTTCCAGGGGCTTTTCTGCTATTTTGAAAACCCTAAATTGTTTTTATTTGACACTTTGAAACAATTGAACTCATTTGCAATAAATCAAATAAGGTTTGATTTTGGATCACTTGTAGGATTTCCAACTTAGAATCAAATGCGAAAAAAATTCAGAGTGCATTTTTAGATGATGCTCATGATGCAAAACACTTTATTAAAAACATGGGATGTTACAAGTCTACCCCCCTTACAAGAATCTCGTCCCGAGATTCCTAAGAACTAGAGAAAAAGGAAGGGTACTCGGATCGAAGGCGATCCTCTCGTTCCCAAGTTGCTTCTTGTTCAGAATGATGAGACCATTGAACTTTGAAGAACTTGATGGTTCGGCCTCGAGTTTTTCTTTCAGCTTCATCAAGGATAAGAACAGGATACTCCCGATAGGTGAGATCTTCCTGAAGATCAAGGGTGGTATGATCAACTCCACGGATTGGATCTTTGAAGCAACGCTTGAGTTGAGAGACGTGAAACACATCATGAACATCCGGAAATGTTGAAGGAAGTTCCAACTGATAGGCAAGCTCTCCACGCTTAGCGAGAATAGGAAAAGGACCAACATAGCGAGGAGCCAATTTTCCTTTAATACCAAAGCGATGGACGCCTTTTAGAGGTGTGACTCGAAGATAGGCTTTCTCGCCAATTTCATAGCTCACATCTTGATGATGACGATCATAATAGCTCTTTTGACGAGACTGAGCAGTTTTCAAACGCTCTCGGATTATGCGAACTTGATCTTCTGCTTCTTTGATCATGTCTGGCCCAAAGAATTGTCTTTCTCCGGTTTTAGACCAATTTAGCGGTGTTCGACATTTTCTTCCATATAGAGCTTCAAAAGGTGCCATGCCCAAGCTGGATTGAAAACTGTTGTTATAGGAGAATTCAGCGAAGGGAAGACACTTCTCCCCATTCTTCCCGAAAGAGATGGCACAAGCTCGGAGCATGTCTTCAAGAATTTGATTCACTCTTTCAGTTTGACCTCCGGTTTGAGGGTGATAGGCAGTGCTAAAGGAAATATGAGTTCCCATAGCTTCTTGAAAGCTTTTCCAGAACCTGGAGGTGAAGAGGCTTCCGCGGTCGGAGATAATCTTCTTTGGAACACCGTGAAGAGTGACTATCCGAGAAATATAAAGCTCTACCAGTTGAGTAGCAGTGATATCCTCGCGGATAGGAACGAAATGAGCAACTTTGGATAGACGATCAACAACCACCCATATTGCATTATTGCCCTTTTGAGTTTTTAGAAATCCGGTGATGAAATCCATGCCAATCTCATCCCACTTCCACTCGGGAATAGATAAAGGTTGAAGAACTCCAGCAGGTCTTTGATGTTCAGCTTTTACACGACGACAAATGTCGCATTCAGCAACATACTGAGCGATTTCTCGCTTCATCCCACTCCACCAGAACCTTTGGCGAAGATCCTGATACATCTTGGTACTTCCAGGATGGATGGAAAGGGGTGATTCATGAGCTTCCTTAAGGATTTGCTCTTTTAAGTTTCGATGGTTCGGTACGACAAGACGTTTACCAAAATAAACGGTATCTTGACGATCAAGCGAGAAACACTTAGCATCCCCGCTAGCAATGTTCTTTTTGATCATGGCAATGTCAGAATCTTGCTTTTGAGCATCTTTGATTTGCTCTTCAAGGGAAGGTTTGATTTCCAAGTTAGACAGGAAACCAGAGGGAACAACTTTAAGATTAAGCCGTGCAAACTCTTCATGAAGAGGAGGTTGGGCTTGCTTAAGCATAAGATTATTGCAGTAGGACTTCCGACTTAGCGCGTCAGCCACGACATTGGCTTTGCCGGGTTGATAATTAAGACCCACATCATAATCTTTGATGAGTTCCAACCATCATCTCTGTCTGAGATTCAGATCCGGTTGGGTAAAGAGATACTTCAGACTTTGATGATCAGAATATAGCTCACAGCGATTGCCAAGCAAGTAATGATGCCATTGCTTCAAGGCATGTACCATAGCTGCAAGTTCCAAGTCATGGGTTGGATAGTTGAGTTCATGCGGTTTTAATTGCCGAGAGGCATAAGCAACCACATGACCATCTTGCATCAACACACAACCAAGCCCTTGGTGTGAGGCATCACAATAGATCACGAATTCCTTGCTTGTGTCCGGAAGGGCAAGCACAGGAGCAGTAGTCAGCTTAGTTTTTAGTAACTGGAAAGCTTCTTCGGCTTTCTCTGACCACTCAAACTTCTTATTCTTCTTGAGAAGTTCAGTCATAGGTTTGGCAATCTTGGAGAAATTCAATGAAACGGCGGTAATAACCAGCCAATCCGAGAAAACTCCGCACATCCTTGACTGAGGAAGGGGTCACCCAATCCAGAACAGATTGAACTTTATCAGGGGTGACCGCAACACCATTAGCAGAGAGCACATGGCCAAGAAAGACAAGCTCATTCAACCAGAACTCACATTTGGAGAACTTGGCATAAAGTCGATGCTCACAAAGTTTTGTCAAAGCTAGACATAGATGTTCGGCATGTTCTTCTTCGGTCTTGGAGTAGATTAGAATATCATCAATGTAGACCATGACAAACTTGTTAAGATACTCCATGAACACAGAGTTCATGAGCCTCATAAATGTGGCTGGAGCATTTGTGAGTCCGAAGGACATGACAGTGTACTCATAAAGACCATAACGAGTTGTGAACACCGTCTTTGGAATGTCCTCGGCTCGGATTTTAATTTGGTGATAACCTGATCTTAAATCCATTTTGGAGAAGACGGTTGCACCGCTCAATTGATCGAAGAGATCAATGATTCTAGGAAGAGGACATTTATTCTTGATTGTTGCTGCATTCAAGGGACGATAGTCAACGACTAGACGTGGAACAGTGGTGTCCCTTTTCTTGACAAAGAGTCCGGGACAACCCCAAGAGGAAGTGCTATGTTGAATGCAGCCTTTGTTTTCCAACTCTTCTATTTGCTTCTTTAATTCAACCAACTCTTCAGGAGGCATACGATAAGGTCTTTTAGAAACAGGAGCGGTTCCAGGAACCAACTCTATGACAAACTCCACATCTCGATCAGGTGGCATGCCAGGTAATTCTTCTGGGAAGACATCAGGGAAGTCACATACCACCGGTACATCATGTATTTCAAGAGGTGGAAGGACATCAATGGCATATAAATTTGCTTTTGACATCGACACCGCGGAGGGAGGTATTGATGATGGAGACCACCATATGAAATTTCTGCCAGCAGGAGAGGTCATGACAATAGATCTGGCTACGCAATCAATGATGGCTTGATATTTTGTCAGCCAATCCATGCCCAAGATGACATCAATGTCAGTTGACTTCAAGGCAATGAAAGATGTTGGAAACAGATTATAACCAATATCGATGATGTTCCCATGGCTAACCATTGTGGTACACCAACTAGAACCAGGAGAATGGACCATTAATGGAGTAGGCAATTGTTCAAAAGCTATCCCATGCAGTTGAGCAAACTCTTGAGACATGAATGTATGCGATGCTCCAGAATCAAAGAGAACTGTAGCTAGGATTGAGTTGACATAAAGTGTACCAAGTATGACGCCTTGGTCTTCTTCAGCCTTTTCAATGGAAACATGGGTCAGATGACCACGTCCCGGAACTGAAGGCTTAGCCCCCTTATTAGGAAGAGGGACTCCACGACCAACAACAGAGCCTGGAGTAGGTTGAGGCTGATAACCAAGATTCTGAGGGCAAACCTTGGAAATGTGGCCAGGCTGATGACATTTGTAGCAAATGATACCAGAACCAGCCGAGTTTGGCTGAGCGCTTGGGTACTTCTGCGCTACAGGTGGCTGAGGTGGACGAAACACATCTGGCCTTGGCTGATAGGGAGCACGTGGAACAGCACCATAAGGAATCCAGACACGGCGACGCTTTGAACCTGAGCCGGATGACTGAGCATCTTCTCGAGGGCGCTTGCGAGTTTCTTCATACTCAACCTTTCCCCTTTCAGCCTTCATAGCTTTATTCACAAGGTCTTGGAAAGTGTTGAAATCCAGAAGATGAAGATCACGACGAAGCTCAGGGTCTAGTCCCTTGCGGAACAAGGCATGCTTCTTGGCATCCGTAGACACCTCTTCAGGAGCATAGCAGGCAAGGCGGTTGAAATTGCCCTGGTAGTCGCAAACTGAACCATAGCCCTGCTTTAGCTTTAGGAATTCCTCCCTTTTAAGCTCCATTAGACCTTCCGGAATGTGATACCCTCGGAAGGCAGTTTTGAACTCCTGCCAAGTCACAACGTGCTCGACAGTCTGCATAGCAAGGAAATTCTCCCACCAGGAACCAGCAGCACCTTCAAGGTGATATGCGGCGAAGACCACCCAATCCGCTTGGGCGACATGAGCAGCCTGAAGTTTGCGCTCAATAGTGCAGAGCCAGTAATCAGCATCAAGTGGCTCAGTGGAATAGCTAAAAACTGGAGGTGTAAGGCAGATGAAGTCTCTCATGCCAACTCGGTCATCTTGACGACGAGCGGTATTTTGTTCAATCCTTTCTAGGAGCCTGATGTTGTCAGCGCGGTTGGCTTCATACATGGCCATAAGCTAGACCATGGACGGTGGAGGCGGAAGATTGACATTGTCACCCTCCTGATCATTCCCACCGCCACGACGACCACCACCACCACGAGTACCACCTGACATCCTGGAGGATAACAAAAGGATTCAGCGATAGGAATCAAAAGGAAATGAAGAGATTGACGTAATGTAAGGGAAAACAAGACATGTGGTACAAGTAATATCATCCAATCAAGCATGGTAGTAGGAAGGCATACAAGATGTATACACTAACCAGCCGATTCACAAGCCATAACTATGGAATGCCAGGATGATACAACACCACCAAGTCATTTCCAATACATCACTTAACAAAGGATAACCAGAAACAAGATTGATTGAATTCTGAACATTTGAAGCATTATAGATAGACAATGCTTCAAAGTAATTGATGCAACCTGACACGGAGTACTAACGAAGAACCCAAACCCCGAGATCCTAGAGGTTTGAAATGACAGATGAGGAAGAAAACCTTTACAATCAAATCAAGGAAAGGTGACTCAGAATTAGAGTGACACCAGATAAGGAGTAAAAAGAATCCTAGTCAGAGTTTTCTCAATTCATTTTGTCTTTCAAATAGTTTTCACAAACACTAGACTCAACTTCGACCAATGGTAAGGGTTTCCTACAGACAGTCCTGCTCTGATACCAAAGCTGTCGGACCCCGGGTTCTAAGCTATACAGAGATGTTATGTGTATTAGTCACGCTAGCAACAAGTGATACTGGGGTTACCAGTCCTAGGCTGGAACACCATCGGCAGGCAGGCCGGAATTAAACATCGGCTCTACACATCTCGAAGCGTCGTGAAACTAATCATAACCAAGACTGCATAACAGAGAGCTCGAGAGCCTTAAACCCCTCTCGTGCACTTTATATCCATACACGCATCATGCACGAGATGGGTAACCACAACTGGTAACACAACAATGACTCTACGACTCAAAAAAATAGTAGTTCAAACTCTTAATAGAGTAAAGATCCAACTTATTACACGCAGAGGTCACTGACCAACATTACAACAAGCAACGGAAAGCAAATTATGTTATGCTACATATCAAGATAGCAAATGGCCTAAGAGGCCTTGAACATAAGCGACGTCCCAACCCGTAGATCTCAGGCTGCTGCCTGGGAACCCCAAACTAGTTGTCGAAGTCGATATCGGCGTAGAAACCACCTTCGTTGCCTGCGGCGGTCTCTTCCGTGGAAAACAACATTAAACAAGGGTGAGTACGAGGGTGTACTCAGCAAGCTGACCTTCTATACTATATGAATGGCATCAAGGTCTTTTTTGTAGCTCTTTGCAGAAAGCAAGTTTTCTTTGTGAAAATGACACAAGGCGAGGACTAATCAGAATTTGTAAAGGGGATAAGAGAGCGTATCGCGAACTCTTTTAATCATGGAGCAACCACCAAGTCATTACCTTCAGAACATCTCATCTCATATCCCCCCCTCGACCCCGAGGAAGTGATCCAGAGCCTCACTCTTAAATTGGCACTTTTAAGATTAGGTTCAAGTTGTCTATGATCTAGCATCTGTCTCCAAGTCGTCCATAACCGTGGACACGGCTTTTCGAAAAGATTTAACCCTGCAGGGGTGCACAACTTTGCCCACACGTGACGATCGTCCCCTGGACCCTCGCGAAGAATCTTAGCGGGGTGATGATCGCCTACAACCTTTACCTTACGTCGACCTATTCCATGAGCCACGCCAAAAGGTCTAAGTCCTCCATCGCAAGACGGCCTTTCTCCGATATGGAACCTTTTGTTGTGAGTCGAGATTGGTTTACCAGAGGAATCCACCTCAATCAACCTCGGCCACGTCCCTATATGTATGCACCTTTTCCACCATCTCATTTCAAAACATTTTCGATGCGTATGTCGAATAGAAAGCCCGGACTAGGTAGCTCATGGATAAGTCTAAGCAAGTTAGTCAGTCGACAGGAGTCTCATACCTCCACGTGCGGTTGTACGCTCATCTTGGATCAAGAGACAAGAACTCGGGTCCTAGGGCGACAAGAATGAGTCAAATAACCACAACTCGCGTGGCAGCTCATCCATGCCTATTGTCAAGTTTTATCAATTCTCCACAGTACCACGACAATCTAACATGCTAGATTCATATAAGCTTCAAACCCAGATACCGGAATTGCAACAGTAAATACTAAGCATGGCTAAGCATAGAATTGTAAGTTTCCGGTGACGCTAAAGCATAACCTAGTCATGCTAGGAGCAGTGGATCATAGATATATAGTTGACAATAGCAGGGCATGCATCAGAATAGGTTACTCTATGTTTCGGCAAAAGCCAGTTGAACGCATGCAGATATGGTGGAGGCTCAAAACATTTGTAAACCATAGGATTAGAAATGCATCAAAAGGGATTACGCTTGCCTTGTGCTTTGATGTAGTTGATCTGATCAGTATTGGCGTTGATCTCGGACGCGGTCTCGGATTCTACCGAGAGGAAGAAACACCGGAAAAGAAACAACACATTCAAATAATGCATCGATGCGCAATAAAGCATGATGATATGACAATTTCAGAATGCACGAAATAAACCCTACGACATGAAGATCATATTAAGAGGGTTTCGGAAGCACTATGGTTTGCATCCGGTGATCCCTAATTCGAAAGAAAGGTACAATTAGTTCTTCTATTTTGGACAGGGTTCAAATTGCTTAACAATGCATGACATTGATACTAAAATGTAGAGCATGTTTTTCTGAACATTTTGGTATATCATACATATTTTTCCGATTAACAGATAAATAGATATGCTTTTTACAAGTTTTGATCAAATTCTGAAATCCTGGAAATAAAAATAGGGCGCAGAAACTTTTTTCACCCGGGCCAAGATGACCCAAGGCAGCTGACTGCTGGGGCCCGAGGCCCACATGGCAGGCCAGCCTGGCCAGGTCGGCCTGGCCGTTGCCCAGCCGACCGGCTCCCAGACGCCGGCGGGGATCGGCCATGGGCGGCGCTACGGCGCGCGGCGAGGAGCGGGGAAGAGGGCGGCCGGACCGGGAGCTCACCGGGGAACCGCCGGGGAGGTCGGCCTGGCCGGAGGATTGCCGGAGACGACGAATTCGGCGGCGGAGACGGTCAGTTTCCGGCGAGGAATCCGCGACGCCGGCGACAATTCCGGGCGAGTGGCTGCAATTCCATCAATGGGGAGACAGAGGACGGCGACGCGGACCTTCTCAGCACGTCGGGGCAGCATGGGGGGGGGCGCGGAACGGTGGCGCTAGGTGGCCGCCATGGCGGCCATGGCGGCCGTGCTTGGCTACTGGGAGAAGAACGGGGAGGAAGGGAGAGCGAGGACGGGCGAGAAAGAGAGAGGAAGGGGGCGTCTAGGTGCGGTTGGGCTTCTCCAGGGTCTTCTCGTCGGCCAGGGGAGCAGGAGGTGGCAAGCAGGAGGTGGCATCGGGCTGCCTGGGGCAAGCCACGCAGCAGCTCCATGTGTCTCAGCGAAGAAGACAACCACCACTTTGCACATAGCCCCCTAACTTTGCAGGTTTTCCAGAGAAAGAACAAAACAGCACCCCTTTTGTATGATTTGATGCTTTAAACTTGGTTAAAAACATCTGAAAATTTCCAGGGGCTTTTCTGCTATTTTGAAAACCCTAAATTGTTTTTATTTGACACTTTGAAACAATTGAACTCATTTGCAATAAATCAAATAAGGTTTGATTTTGTATCACTTGTAGGATTTCCAACTTAGAATCAAATGCGAAAAAAAATTCAGTGTGCATTTTTAGATGATGCTCATGATGCAAAACACTTTATTAAAAACATGGGATGTTACACAATGTGTTGGTTGCATATGAATGCTTTCACCCGATCAAAAAGAGGAGGCAAGGAAGGAAAGAATCTGTGCGGTAAAACTCGATATGCATAAAGCATATGATCAGGTGAAATGGGGATTTCTAGAAAAGATTATGCTAAAGATGGGGCTCTGATACGTCTCAAACGTATCCATAATTTTTGATGCTCCATGCTTGTTTTTACACCATTTCCTTAGTGTTTCGTTACACTTCGTCGCACTTTTATGCATTTTCCAGAACTAACCTATTAACAAGTCGCCACAGTGCCAGTTCCCTGTTTTCTGCTGTTTTTGTGTTTCAGAAAAGTTACACAGGAAATATTCTCGGAATTGGCCGAAACCAAAGCCAGTCGCCCAGAATTTCACCGAAGTTTCCAGAGAACCGAAGAGGAGACGGAGTGGGGTCACGAGGGTCCCACACAACAGGGCGGCGCAGCCAGGGGCTGGGCCGCGCCCCCTATGTGTGAGGTCGCCTCGGTCCACTCCTGACGATGCCCCTTCGCCTATAAAGACCCCTCGACGGGAAAAACCTAAATACCCGATCACTTTTCCAGAACACATCGCGATCCGCCGCCGCCATCGACCCGAAGATCGGGAGAGTCCAGAAGCTCTTCCGGCACCCTGCCGGAGAGGGGAATCGCCACCGGAGGTCTTCTTCATCGCCATGCTTGCCTCCGGCGTGATGAGTGAGTAGTCTACCTTGGACTATGGGTCCATAGCAGTAGCTAGATGGTTATCTTCTCCACCATGTGCTTCATGTTTAGATCTCATGAGCTGCCTTACATGATTGAGATCACCGTTATGTAATTCTACACGTTTGGTTTGTTGGGATCCGATGAATATTGGTATTATGCTTGAGTTGATGTACTGAAATTTATATTATGTTATCTCTATGTTGTTTATGATCTTACATGCTCTCCGTTGTTAGTAGCTATCTTGGCCGAGTAGTTGCTAGTGACTCCAAGAGGGGGTATTTAAGCTTGATAGTGGGTTCATGCCTCTATTTAATCTGGGGGAGTGACAGAAACCTCTAAGGTTGTAGATGTGCTGTTGCTACTAGGGGAAAACAACATTCATATGCTCGAAGGCATATGCTTTGTTTACATTACACACTTTGCTTAATGCAATTATCTGTTGTTTGCAACTTAATACTTGTGGAGTTCTCGGAATGATTCGCCACAAGTGGATTATTAGTCATAGATGCAGTTGGATGGCGATCTATGTATCTTGTTGTAATGCCCAGAGTAAATCTCATAGTGATCCTCTCATCATATGCACGTTGTCTTTATTCTATCAATTGCCCAACTGAAATTTGTTTACCCAGCATGTATTATTTTATCTCATGGAGAGACACCACTAGTGAACTGTGGACCCCGGTCCTATTTCCATTATATTACTATCACCTATTTACTTTACTTGCACTGTTTACTTTACTCGCATACTATTACTATTTTCCACTCGATACGCTCATTCCTTTGTTTACAGCAAACCGGTGAGATTGACAACCTCATTGTAAGTTGGGAGCAAAGTATTTGGTTGTGTTGTGTGCAGGTTCCACGTTGCCGCTCGCAAAGCAAAGCTCGGATGAGGCGCCCTATAAATTGTCCGGAGCTGTCACAAGCTAGCGGGCATCATCTTCAGTCGTATTGGCTCCTTCCTCTCCTGATCGACATACCTTGGTTTCTTAACTGAGGGAAAACCTTGCTGCTATATTCATCATACCTTCCTCTTGGGGGTCCCAACTGGACGGTGAAAAACTATCAACACCGTACCGCATCAAGCTCTTTTTCTGGTGCCGTTACCGGGGAATTGAAGAAGAATAAGCTCCCACGTCAACTAGGCACCGGCTCTTTTTCTGGCGCCGTTGTCGGGGAGGAAGAAGAAGACTTCTGCGAGGGGAGTTTTTGCACGCACATCGTTTACTTTGTTTATTGTTTTGCTTTTACTTTATTTTTACCTGCATCGTTTTATAAAAAACCTAAAAAAATTAGAATCCTTGGTAGTTGTTATTTCTTTACTATTAGTCATTATGTTGCTCCCTAAGTACGTTTTGGAGGACCTCTCAGTAGGTAGTGGTTCAATTATTAGGAAAGATAACATTGAGGAGTTCTTTAATCATATTAGTATGCATAAGGAAGTTGAGGAAAAGTCTTTGGTTGAGCTTGCTCCTAGTATTGAAGTTGCTTCTGCTTATTTAGTTCACGTGTTAGAAGCTAGGTTTGCTAGCCTTAATCCTTTTATGCAATACATGTTTCTTAAGCTTTATAAAATTGAAGATCCCGAAAAGAAAGCTTTTATCTTGGAAACTTTGCGCATAGAATTTAGAGATGTTGCCATTGAGGCTAGGAAAGTTTTTAAGAAATTTAATAAGCTTGGCTCACCTGTAGCGGTTGTTGGTACACCCAATGAAGATTTTAGAGTGCCAATACCTTATAAACTTGTAGGAATTCATGATGCTTGGGAAAAGAATTCTAGTTGGATTTGTCCTAAAAATCCTTTCGATGAAAGTAGTGTACCAAAGCGTGATCATAAAGGATCTTCAAAAACACATTTGGACACAATTCCCTTCATTGTTTAAAAGACTCCTATAGTGGATCCTAATGCTTCTTTCATAATTACTTGATTCACATTTTCTGCGCCTAGCTCAAAGGCGTTAAAGAAAAGCACTCTTGGGAGATAACCTAATGTTTTTGCATTCATTTCTTTTTCTTTTATTTGAGTCTTTGAAGTTATTACTACTGTAATGACCTCTCCTTATCCTTTTTATTTCGTTTTTGTGCCAAGAGAAGCCTCTAATTTGAGTGAGGTAAGATTTGGGGATGTTGCTGTCCTGAAACAGTTTTTGGTGCTGCACCGTAAAAATTCGTCAAAATTCTCTGTATATCTTTTGGACCTGCGATTTCTTGTTCATATGCCCCAGGTTATATCCAAACTTTCATTAGTTGAACACTTTTTGATTGGAGCAACAGAAAACTTCTTAAAAATTCGACCTTTGTCAGCTGTTCTGTTTTGACAGATTTCTGCCAATATTTATGTTTGCCGCTTTATTGCTTTCTTTTTGAGTTCTTTTGATCACGGAACTTTTGGGGAAGTTGCTACAGTAGTATATTCTTTATATGTGGTGGTTTTAGGTTGAAACCTGAAGCAAAAAGAGGATGATTCTATGTTATGCTTACACTAATGTTGCTAATAGATTTGTGTTTAGTTTTGTATAAAGGAAGTTTTCAAGTGTAGGGATCGGAGAGTGATGAGATGAATTGAAGAATGGATAAAATCTCAAGCTTGGGGATGCCCATGCATCACCCCAAGAAATATCCAAGAAGTACAAGCGTCAAAGCTTGGGGATGCCCCCGAGGCACCCCTTCTTCATCGGCAAAAATCAGGTCACCTTTGAAGACACTATATTTTTATTGCTTCATGCATTATGCGTTTTTCTTGGAGCGTCAATTGTTTTTAGTTTTTAGTTTAGTTTAGTTTAGTTTGCTGCAATAAATGGTTGGAACCCAACAAATTTCTTTTGGAGAAGTTGCCTTGCTTTTCATTTGCCAAGAACACTACGTCTTTCACTCTATTCGTTTCAACGAGTGTTCTCTTTTTCTAGAACTACGTTTAGCTTTTGATTTTCACCTTGATTTGCGTTCAGATCTTGTTATATCTTTTCATCAAGGTATATTTTTGCCTCTGGTCTATATTGGTTTTCATCAAAAGAGGTGTTTATAAAAAGTTTGAATGGTGTTGGAAAAGAGAAAAATCTTTATGCAAAAGTGGTACAAGAAGGAGCTTGTGTAGACTGCGGCCTAGGCTTTTGCATGTCGTGCTTGATATCTTTTTGATAGTATGCTTAGTGGTTTTGCTGTAGCATGACTTGTCCCAAATGACTGAGATTGCTTAATGAGCCTTTGAAAAAATCATGCGTTATTTTTATCGTTTGGAAGCATTATTTTGGTTTTCTCCTTGATGCTTTATTTGGGTGGACTTGGCGCATGCTCACACATGTTAGACTCTTACAAAGTCGCCAATAGCCTCTATGATCATTTAGTTTTTGATTTTTGATGCCATCTTATGCTTCTTTTAATGTCGCTTTGCATGATTATGGCCATTATTGCTCTCTTAGTTGGTCGCTCCCAGTCTTTTGCTAGCCCTCGCCTTGTACTGAGTATGAGCTCTACTCGTGCATCCAACTTCTAAAAACCAAGTTTTGCCAAAGTGTCCACCATACATACCTATTAGCAATTTGCTATTCCAAAGTATATTTGACTTGCTTTTATCTACTCTTCAAATTAAACTCTTACCAGTGTTATGCAAAAATTGGTCAGTAAAGCTCTCACGAACCGGATGGCACACTTTACTTTTTCTCGTTCTTAAAAATTTGACATTGTGGTCTCTTATGTTGAGTTGTTATGCTTGCAAGTTGTAAGTTGGGAATTAGCCCAGCCATGCCGTCATGGGGCAAGCTTTCAACATTACACTTCTTATTTGAGTTGATATCGTGATCTTTTGTTTATGGATACTCGCGGTGTGAAATGAATTGGGAATCTTGCGGGATCATGGAGTTTGTATATGTGTTAGAGAAACGCCTGGGCCGCCAATCTAAGCCATGCATAATTCATGGTGGAAATTTGCAGCATGTCCGTAGTGGATATTCAACGACGCATCTCAAAATAAAAAGCTATACAAATGGTAAATAAAAGAGATGTCGAGGTGTTCATTGTCTGCTTGTCCTGTCATTTTGATGTGGGCTTGTTCCATGTCATCGGGCACGGAGGTACCCCATTGGCGGTTCTCGATGATACGTATATACTTACAATGACAAGAGCTTGCTTGGGACTCTAAGTAAAGTAGCATGAGGTTTGGGTACTCGTATTCACGGGACACGAGGTTTTCAACTTATGATTTGTTAAGCATATGCAGCATAAGTGTTCTCGCATTAACTTTAATCATTCAAGATGCTTATGATGGGGGCAATGAGAGCTCAAAGCCGGTAAGTACCATAATTTTTGAAGGTTTATAAAACTTGCAATCGTTGCTTCCCTCCGCGAAGGGCCTTTCTTTTACTTTTATGTTGAGTCACCACCTTCTATCTTTATGCACCATTAAGAGAGCATAGTTGTCATTCTGAGTATAATGTGCATTGTCCCAAAGTTTTCATTGATTGATTCATATTGTTGGTTTCACTTGTTCTCAAATTATTTGTATCTAGTCGCCCTCTTAAACTTGAAGGTGTCCTATGCATTTATGTTTTGCTCTCTCATTAAGGACAAGCTGAAAACCATTTGTATGTTTTTCCTTATGATTTGAACACACGTTTGACTTTCATTGTTTTATTTTCATGATCTTTTGTTTGTGTTCATTTTCATGTTATAACATGGTTGCTAAGTTTCTTCTATCAAGATTATGTCTTTCATGCCCATGTTTTAAGTTCTTTTGATCCCAGCGCACAACGCTTACATATATGACCAAGATTGTGTAGGTGCATGTCACCTCAAAAATTATTTCTTTTGTTATCACTTACCTACTCGAGGACGAGCAGGAGTTAAGCTTGGGGATGCTGATACGTCTCAAATGTATCCATAATTTTTATGCTCCATGCTTGTTTTTACACCATTTGCTTAGTGTTTCGTTACACTTCGTGGCACTTTTATGCATTTTCCGGAACTAACCTATTAACAAGTCACCACAGTGCCAGTTCCCTGTTTTCTGCTATTTTTGTGTTTCAGAAAAGTTACACAGGAAATATTCTCGGAATTGGACAAAACCAAAGCCAGTCGCCCAGAATTTCACCAAAGCTTCCAGAGAACCGAAGAGGAGACGGAGTGGGGCCACGAGGGCCCCACACAACAGGGCGGCGCGACCAGGGGCTGGGCCGCACCCCCTATGTGTGAGGTCGCCTCGGTCCACTCCTGACGATGCCCCTTCGCCTATAAAGACCCCCCGACGGGAAAAACCTAAATTCCCGATCACTTTTCCAGAACATATCGCGATCCGCCACCGCCGTCGACCCGAAGATCGGGAGGGTCCAGAAGCTCTTCCCGGCACCCTGCCGGGGAGGGGAATCACCACCGGAGGTCTTCTTCATCGCCATGCTTGCCTCTGACGTGATGAGTGAGTAGTCTATCTTGGACTATAGGTCCATAGCAGTAGCTAGATGGTTGTCTTCTCCACCATGTGCGTCATGTTTAGATCTCATGAGCTGCCTTACATGATTGAGATCACCGTTATGTAATTCTACACGTTTGGTTTGTTGGGATCCGATGAATATTGGTGTTATGCTTGAGTTGATGTACTGAAAATTATTTTATGTTATCTCTATGTTGTTTATGATCTTGCATGCTCTCCGTTGTTAGTAGCTATCTTGGCCGAGTAGTTGCTAGTGACTCCAAGAGGGGGTATTTATGCTCGATAGTGGGTTCATGCCTCTATTTAATCTGGGGGAGTGACAGAAACCTCTAAGGTTGTAGATGTGCTGTTGCTACTAGGGGGAAAACAACATTCATATGCTCGAGGGCATATGCTTTGTTTACATTACACACTTTGCTTAATGCAATTATCTGTTGTTCGCAACTTAATACTTGTGGAGTTCTCGGATTGATTCGCCACAAGTGGATTATTAGTCATAGATGCAGTTGGATGGCGGTCTATGTATCTTGTTGTAATGCCCAGAGTAAATCTCATAGTGATCCTCTCATCATATGCACATTATCTTTATTCTATCAATTGCCCAATTGTAATTTGTTTACCCAGCATATATTATTTTATCTTATGGAGAGACACCACTAGTGAACTGTGGACCCCGGTCCTATTTCCATCATATTGCTATCACGTATTTACTTTACTTGCACTGTTTACTTTACTCGCATACTATTACTATTTTCCACTCGATACGCTCATTCCTTTGTTTACAGCAAACCGGTGAGATTGACAACCTCATCATAAGTTGGGAGCAAATTATTTGGTTGTGTTATGTGCAGGTTCCACGTTGCCGCTCGCAAAGCAAAGCTCGGACGAGGCGCCCTATAAATTGTCTGGAACTATCGCAAGCTAGCGGGCATCACCTTCAGTCGTATTGGCTCCTTCCTCTCCTGATCGACATACCTTGGTTTCTTAACTAAGGGAAAACCTTGCTGCTATATTCATCATACCTTCCTCTTGGGGTTCCCAACTGGACGGTGAAAAACTATCAACACCGTACCGCATCAGGCTCGACCAATGCTGGGTGAAGCTCATTATGACCTGTGTTACCTCGGTTACAGTACAAGGCCAGGATCAACTCTGATGACAGTGAGATATTTATGCTCACAATGGGACTCCATAAGGAGGACCCCTTATCACCATATCTTTTTCTTTTGTGTGCAGAGGGATTGACTGCACTACTTGCAAAAGTTGAGGCTCAAGAGGAGCTCGTGGGAGTGAAAGTGTGCCGTGATGCACCAGCCATCTCAAATTTGTTGTTTGTTGATGACTCTTTGATTTTGATGCAAGCAGATGAGGCGAATGCGGGATGCTTAAAACGCATCCTAGATGAGTATTGTTTGGCGTCGGGGCAGTTAGTGAGTGTGGAGAAATCTAGTATCTTATTTATTCGTAACACTCAAGTGGAGGAGAGGGAAGCAATTTGTAATCTGTTGGATATAATGACAGAGGCATTGATAGATAAATATCTGACCTCCCATCAATTGTGGGGGCTGATCGGAGTGATTGTTTTCAAATCTTAATTGCTAGAATTTGCAAAATAATCAGTGGATGGAATGATAAACTTTTATCTTTGGGAGGGAAGTAGGTGCTGCTAAAAGCAATAGCACAAGCTATACCATCGTATGCGATGTCGGTCTTTAAGATTCCACAAAAAGTTTGTAAAGGAATCATGGTGGTGATGTCAAAGTACTAATGGGGAGATGGTGCTAATCAGAAGAAGATTCACTGGCTAGCTTGGTGGAAGATGTGTGTTCCAAAACTACAAGGAGGTATGGGTTTTTGAGATATGCACTGATTAAATCTAGCTTTATTAGCTAAGCAAGCATGAAGATTAATTCAAGAACCGGAGTCAATTTGTGCTAAAGTTTTGAGAGCAAAGTACTTCCCATCAGGAGATTTTCTGAATGCAGAGATGAAGAAGGGGAGTTCTTTTACCTAGCAAAGCATATGGACATGGATCCAAACTTTGAAAAAAGGACACATATGGCGTGTTGGAGATGGCACAATGATCAATATATGGGAGGATGAGTGGATTTGTAGTAGCCACTCCCGCAAGGTATTGACCCCGAAAGGCCAGAATATTTGTACCAGGGTTACTGACCTAATTTATCCATATACCAATTCTTGGGAAGTGGAGTTGGTGAACCAAACCCTATGGGAGGTTGATGCAAGAAGAGTTCTGGCGATTCCTTTATCATCCTATGAGCTGGATGACTTTGTGGCATGGCATCTAACAAAGACAGGCACATTTTCAGTCCGGTCTGCTTATCATGCTGAGTGGGAAAGTCAGTACGGTCACAAGGTAAATAGTCAAGACGATGACCCTATGAATAATCATCCCATATGGGAGAAAATCTGGAAGCTTAAGGTCCCAAGTAAAGTTAAAATTTATTTCTAGAGGATTATGCAAGAAACTCTATCGTGCCAAGCACTTCTTGCAAACAGACATGTGGCGGTGAGTGCAGAATGCCCTTTGTGCAATGAGGGTGCATAGGACGTAAAGCATCTTCTGTTCGTGTGCCCTAGAGCGCGGAAGGTTTGGGAGCAGCTGGGACTCGACCAGATGATACAGAATGCTTGCACCGTTGATCGGGCTGGGCAGGCAGTTCTAGACTATATATTGTGTACAAAGCAGAGATTCACTCCACTAATAGGATTGTGCCAATATACCAGAACTGGTGGCTGTTGCTTGCTGGGAGAGATGACAGTTCACTAATGGTGAAACTCTACCAGAGCCAGGAAGGACAGTCCGTGCAATCGACGCCCTTTATTCCAACTTCTTTCCAGCTAATGCCCCAAGAGCAAAACCGAACAGAGGAGGCTGGGTTAAACCCTTACCCGATCATGTGAAAGTTAACGTCGATGCCTCTTTTGATGCCGATACTCTGCGAGGATCGACTGGAGTTGTTATACGTGATTGCTCCGGAAAATTTATTGCTGCAGGAAGTATAAAACTACAATTTGTACAAGATGTTCTATCGGCAGAAACATAGGCGTTGAAACAGGGTCTCATCTTATCTCAGTCCATTGGATGCAATCAAGTTATCATCACCTCGGATAGTATGGAAGTGATCACGCTGATGAAAGAAGGAGGGCAGTCCAATGGGGTGGTGGCGGCAGTTTTTGAGGACTGCTACCATCTAGCCTTAGATTTTCCTAAAGTTTTATTTGAACATTCCTTTAGAGAGGCTAATAGTGTTGCTCATGAGTTAGCAAGAATGGCTAGGGATTCAAATGGCCAGGTACGGCTAGATGATCCTCCTCACTTCCTTTTACCCCTGCTACTGAATGATGTATTATTTCAAATGAATAAAGGAGTTTCAGTTGGTAAAAAATTTGGATACACTCTGTGGATTTGCCAAAATAAAATGGGGATTGCTAGTTCTCAGTATACTGAGAATTAAGCTAGGGCTCAGTAAACTTTATTATCGTTGGATTATTTGTGCATTAAGATCCGCGTTTGTCCAGGTTTATTCTATTTAGGCCTGCTATCCTCGTTTACTGGCATTAAAAGAGCGTAGGAGAACTGGACGCACTGTGGCGGAGCCCACCATGTACATGCATGCATGCCTCATTGCTGCGAGCGCGCATCACGCACCGTCACTGTGCAGTGGAGCCCATGTGCATGCATCCTTTGCTTTATCATGCACTCATTCGTTCCTTCTTTTTCTTCTTTGTATGCTTTCCAACATTTCTTTCTATTATTTAATCTACACTTTATTATTTTATTTTTTCTTCTCTTTTCTTTTGGTATGTTTTTATTTCTAATTATATTTTCCTTTGTATTTGTTTTTTTATCTTTTTATTTTGTGTTATTTTAATTTTTTCATATTTTTTTCCCTTATGGTTCAATTTTAAAGGCAGTTTTCTTGTGTTATTTCTGGTATTGTTTTTTTTTTATTTTTTTATTTTTAATTACAAATGGGGTTGCAACTGTGATTTTCTAGTTTTAAGTAGGCTTACAAGTGAGATTTCTAGTTGCATGTGACACTGCAACTATGATTATTTTAGTTGCAAGTGAGCTTGCAACTGTGATTTTCTGATTTCAAGTGGCATGTAAGTGATATTTTTCAGTTTTAAATGGGCTTGCAATTGAGATATTCTAGTTGCAAGTGGTGTTGTAACTGATATTTTTCAGTTGCACATGTGGTTGCAACTGTGATTTTCTAGTTTCAAGTGGGCTTGCAAGTGAGATATTGCTGTTGCAAGTGGCATTTCAACAAAGATTTTTTAGTTGCAACTGATGGTGCAGTGTTGATGATGTAAATGACCGACCAGTTGGGAACCCCAAGAGAAGGTGTGATGAGCACAACAGCAAGTTTTCCCTCAGTTATGAAACCAAGGTAATCAATCCAGTAGGAGAGAGCCAAACTTAAGAAGGTGATGCTTGCTAGCTTCGTGACTATCCGGACAATGGCGCCAGACAACTTGTTGGTGTGTCTTCACCTAGCAGCAACGTGAAACCTGCACACAACACAAACAAATATTTTGCTCCCAACTTACGATGAGGTTGTCAATCTCACCGGTTTGTTGTAAACAAAGGAATGAGCGTATCGAGTGGTAAAAGGATAATAGTAATGCAAGTAAAGTAAACAGTGCGAGTAAAGTAAAACGGTAAAGCAATGTAAAGGAAATTGGACCGGGGTCCACAGTTCACTAGTGGTGTCTCTCCATAAGATAAATAAAGCATGCTGGGTAAACAAATTACAGTTGGGCAATTGATAGAGTAAAGATAACATAGATACATCACGAGGATCACTATGAGGCTTACTCTGGGCATTACGACAAAATACATAGACCGTAATCCAACTGCATCTATGACTAAAAATCCACGCGGGGAATCGTCCGAGGACCCTTGAGTATTAAGTTGCGAACAACAGATAATTGCATTAAGCAAAGTGCATAATGTAAACAAAGCAAATGTCCTTAGACAAAAGAATGTTGTTTTCTCCCTAGTGGCAACAGCACATCTATAACCTTAGAGGTATCTGTCACTCCCCCAAATTAAATAGAGGCATGAACCCAACTATCGAGCATAAATACTCCCTCTTGGAGTTACTAGCATCTACTCAGCTAAGATAACTACTAGCAACGGAAAGCATGCAAGATCATAAACAACATAGAGATAACATAAGATATAATTCAGCATATCAACTTGACATAGTACCAGTACTCATCGGATCCCAACAAACACAACATGTATGATTACATAAAGATGATCTTGATCATGTAGGGCAGCTCACAAGATCTAAACATGAAGCACATAGTGGAGAAGACAACCATCTAGCTACTGCTATGGACCCGTAGTCTAAGGTAGACTACTCACACATCACTCCGGAGGCGACCATGGTGGTGTAGAAGGCCTCCGGCAGGGATTCCCCTCTCCGACAGGGTGTCGGGAAGAGCTCCTGGATCCTCCCGATCTCGATTTGACGACGGTAGCGACTTGTAGTATGTTTCTGGGAAAAACGATCCGTCCCTTAGGTTTTTCCTGTCAAGGGGACTTTATAGGCGAAGGGGCATCATCTTAGGTCTTCGCGAAGCTTCGGCAAAAATAGGAGATTCGGCTTTTGTTTCGTCCAATTTCGAGAATATTTCCTGTGTAACTTTTCTGAAACACAAAAACAACAGAAAACAGGGAACTGGCACTGTGGCATCTTGTTAATAGGTTAGTTCCATAAAATGCATAAAAACGCCACGGAGTGTAACAAAACTCAAAGCAAATGGTGTAAGAACAAGCATGGAGCATCAAAAATTATAGATACGTTTGAGATGTATCAAGCATCCCCAAGCTTAACTCCTGCTCGTCCTCGAGTAGGTAAGTAATAACAAAAGAATAATTTTTGAGGTGACATGCACCATCACAATCTTGATCATCTATGTAAAGCATTGAGTGCTGGGATCAAAGAACTTAAAACATGGGCATAAGAGACATAATATTGATAATAAAAACTTAGCAACCATGTTGTAACATGAAAAGAAACACAAACGAAGGATCATGAATAATGAAACAATGAAAGTCAAACGTGTGTTCAAATCATATGGAAAAACATAGCAAATGGTTTTCAGCTTGTCCTTCATAGAAGAGCAAAACATAAATGCATAGGACACCTTCAAGTTTAAGAGGGCGACTAGATACAAATAATTTAAGAACAAGTGAAACCATAATCATGAATCAATCAATAATAAACTTTGGGACTATGCACATTAAACTCAAAATGGTAACTATGCTCTCTTAGACGGTGCATAAAGGTAGAAGGTGGTGACTCAACATAAAAGTAAAAGAAAGGCCCTTCATAGAGGGAAGCAGTGATTGCAAGTTTTATAAACCTTCAAAAATTATGGTACTTACAAGATTTGAGCTCTCATTGCCCCCATCATAGACATCTTGAATGGTTAAAGTAAATGCAAGAACGTTTATGAGCATATACTTGACAAATCATAAGTTGAAAACCTCGTATCTCGTGAAGTACGAATACCCAAACCTCATGCTACTCAACTTAGGGTCCCAAGCAAGCTCTTGTCATTATAAGTATACACGTATCATCGAGAACCGCCAACGGGGTACCTCCTTGCCCGATGACATGGAACAAGCCCACATCAAAATGACAGGATAAACAGACAATGAACCCCTCGACATCTCTTTTATTTACCATTGGTATAGCTTTTTATTTTGAGATGCGTCGTCGAATGTCCACTATGGGCATGCTGTAAATTTTCACCATGAATGATGCATGGCTTAGATTAGCGGCCCAGGCATTTCTCTAACATGTATACAAACTCCATGATCCCGCAAGATTCCCAACTTATTTCACATCGCGAGTATCCATAAACAAAAGATCACGATATCAACTCAAATAAGAGAAGTGCAATGTTGAAAGCTTACCCCATGACGGCATGGTTTGGCTAATTTCCAACTTACAACTTGCAAGCATAACGTCAACATAAAAGAGCCACAATGTCAAAATTTTAAAAGCGGGAAAAATAAAGTGTGCCATCAGTTTCGTGAGAGCTTTACTGACTAATTTTCGCATAACACCAAAAGAGTTTACACTACAAGGAAAATGCTAACTTGCGACCCTCCATTTTCATCACTAGATCGTCATAATAAGTCGTTTATGATGATCTTATGACAAAAATAGGATGGTCAAAAGCTGAGCGTCGCAAATGAACTATAACGACGATTTTATTGAAATCGTCATAACCGACTATGACGTTCCTGGATCATCATAACCCTTATGACGATCCAATATCGTCATTAGCCCTTCGGCTAGGCCACATCAGATCTTATGTGGCCAATCCTACATGGCAAAATTATGACGAAACAAAATCGTCGTAATGCAAATTCAGCTCAGTTTATTTTGATGGTTTATATAGGCCAAATCCAATAATTCTAGCCTTTTCTTTTCTAGGCCATGGCCTTTTACATTCAATGTTGTTTTGGGCTTTTACACTCAATTCTGTTTTGGGCTTGGCATTTTATAATTCGAAATTGCTGCTTCGCTGGCCTTTTTAAGGTCCATTTATTTCTCTTTTACAGCCTTTTTTTCTTAATGGAATCTGGAATGTTCCTATTACAATAATTTGGGCCGGAGGGCTTTTTAGGGCCCATATAGTTCTTCGTCCAATGGAATATTCAGTCTATTTATTAAATCGTTAATTCCAAAAATATTAAGAAAACAATCAACTATGCTCAAATTTCACAGATTTCAATAATACTCGTTTTGACAGCACACAATCAACATTTCTATCAGGTAGCAACGAAAAATATCTATTACAATGTTGCATAGTTCTCAATCACAGTATTACAAGAAAAATTTCTAACTGGGGCTTCAGGCTTAGACATCCTTCAACCTTGCTCTTGTAAAAGAGAACACCACTTTTATCTTGAATTAAGGTAGTACCTGCTAACAACAAAAGAAAGCAGTTAGAAACAAAATATAAAGAATAGATTGTTATAGCACAGAAACTACCAAAACAATCTCATGTTTATGTAAAATCAAGCATGAAGGGTTTCCCCTGTCTAATTACACACTACCAGATTTGTTTCTAAAAGATTCTTATCTTCCTTTTGATTTTGTATTCTAGTTTTATAGTAAAACACAGGATTTGCTATATAGAAGTTCAGTCAATCATGGTAGCAGTAGTATATTTTAACTACTTAAAAACATTGACAAACTTTGCTTGACAGAAAACATATGGCTGATAAATAGAATGGAATAGAAAGGGACTATTAGCTGATGCCTAGCAGCCAGATATTCTGACCGTTACATATTAGCTCTAAAATTATACCTACAGATCTTTGCTGACTGGGGCTTCAAGGTTCTTCTAATTTCTTTGGCTAGAACTCCTGGAAAGAAGAGGGAAAGCAACATTTTATAGTCCCAATATAGTAAATATTTGGTACATATACAAAACAATTAGATAGCAACATGTAAGAGTCAAGGTCATGTATTCAAGGCCACAGAAGGCAGTTTGGCTACATAACGATTTATTATCATCATCATCGCAACGGAGACGCAGGTCCATGTGCAGTAAGTAAAAGCAGGGTGAAACCGATAGGCAGAAAATACCATGCACAGGTCCCATTCAGTCGACAACCTCTTCCGTCTTCTTGGGCTCCTTTGACAGGAAGTACCAGCCCAGGGCGGTCATGCCAGCGACGGTGCCCGCCAGGACACTGTAGTTCCTATTCTTATCGGTGGACACCCCGGCAGATGTGGGCTATTCAGTTTGCGGTCACCAAGTTGTTTGGCACAGGCTCACAGGTGCCTTTCTTGGCTGCAATCACATCGCGGTACCGCAAGTTGATGGTGTCAATTACTGAGAGGGTCATTTCAGGGTCAAATTCGAATAGCCCAAATAATACCGGTTGAAATCGTTTGAACACAAATATCTCCGTTACGGTGACGACTCGGCGCTCCACTTGGCAGGATACCCCTTTACTGGTTTGCCACCGTGGCTGCCAAGTGGCGTACCTCGTCCACGTAACCTTTCTCTTCTCCCCCCATTGTTCTTCAAGCTCCTGGTCTCGCTCGCCTACCGAGATCTTAGAGTACCACAGCGCTGCTAGCGCCGTGCAGGGGACATGGCCTTGAGGTTGAAAGCGGGTTCTCCTCGCTGCGGATCTGGCAAGATCGGGATCGGGAAATGGGAAGATCTGGAGGAGGTTGTTCTCATGCTGGAGAAGTAGGGGCGGAAGCCAGTGATCATGCGGAGGTTGTTCTCGTACTGGAGAAATGGAGGCTGTTCTCAGCCTTCCATCAATTCCAGCAGCTCTAAGAGAAATAAAGAAGTAACAGGTATGCAAAATCTAAATTCTCATATGCAAAATCTGAATTCTCTCTGAATTTGAATATATATGCTAAATACTCTCTGAATATGCACATATAACGCTGGATTCTATTATGTTGCTCTTGCTCTCTGGTGAATTGCAGATTATCATGTTCCAGGACAGCATCATCCTCTTGCTCTACTATGTCCTGAACTTAGTTATGATTATCAACCTTTTTGTCAACTGTAGCATTACAAATGTGATTATCCGCGGCATCTTTTTGCCAAGTATCCTCATCGGCTTCTCCTTCTTGACAAGTAGACTGTTCTGCTTCCGGTTGTGTTTCTTGTCCTGTTCTATGACTTGTATGAATATCTACTGGTGGTTGTGGTTCTTGAGTAGTTCCATGATTTCTGTGAAATATTACTGGACACCAATTTCTTAAACATTTCTCTCATTTCTCTGATGTGATCCAGTAGATATTATGTTGCCAAGTAGATGGTCAGTCTGACTGCTGGCTCATGTGCCCTTCCATGCTTGAGCAAATCACTTCTCAAACATTGCACAAATTTTGTGTGACCAGCATATAGGTTCAGTACTGTCAACTTTCAGTCGATGTCAACTATGTGTGTATCATTAACTAATTAACTATTTTCTGATGCTGGAGTACTTAGATCATGTCAATTAAGCAAATCCACCAACTGAACAGCTATGCTTTGCATGAAAACTATCACATAAAAATCAACAAAAATGGTGCATTTTCTGAATCTTGCAAAGAACAGAGGGAACATGACAGCTTCCCGAGAAGGCTAGAGGGGGAATTGGCAGTACCTAGCTTTTAAGTAACAGAAAAATACAGATAATCATAACACGACAAAATATGTCAATTTAGCAAATCCAAACAACAGAAGATTATTCCATTGCTTGGTCATACAGATAAATATAACACAACAAAATATGTCTGTTACAAGCAGATGATCAATCACAGAGTCCTTACACATCATCATACTAGTGTTCATTAACTAAAGTTTAAAAGTAGAACACTTTAAGGTAACTAGTCTTCTGGCTATTCCCAACGATGAGTTTGGGGAGCCCCAGGCATTGTTGGGAAGATCCACATTGGCGCCTCCCACTCATTGTAATAAGTGGGTCCGTATATCAGTTCTGATCCTATTGCCGGAGCTCCTCCATTCATGTGTATACGGCTCCATTCTGGCACTGGCCTCTGGGTGTAGGGACGGGCTCGATGGTATGCAACAAACACACAGTCTTCTTGTAACAAGGACATGCCTTGTCCAGCAGATGGACCAGCTCTTCCAACATCAGAACAGGGTTCTCGGTGGAAGATTGGGTTGTTGATTCCAAGAAATACTGAAAGCCCGTGCAGATGCTCCTGCCTGATCCACACTGGACCATCAACAGGATCTTCGGCTTCCGGGCGAAGATTAAAGGGATGCCTTGCGAAAACGTGGCACCGTAGACTAGGATAAGTGCTCAACCGTATCCCATCTTCAAACTGTACAGGAGCATTGCTGTTTCTATCACCATCTATCTGAATCCAAAGTAGATCGAAATTGCCATAATGGTAGGTATTGGATGCCAAGAACCAGGTAGTTTGTGAATTAGGCACTAGAACTTCTTCAACGTCTTCATCCGGATCGGCAGGAAATGCATCTCCTTCAGCCGCATCGCCATCAACTGCAGCGGCTTGAGCCGCATCGCCAGCAACTGCAGCGCCTTCAGCCGCATCCCCTGCAACTGGATCCTCGATGGTCGGGGCAAGTATTAGACGCGGGCCTTCATCTGTGCCTTCGTACGGAAGAAGATAAGCCACAATACAACAATGCAGTAAGCAGGTAGAACTACCTGTAAATTCAGATAGAAAGAGGGCATAACTCACCCCAAGTATGTGGTTCCCAAACCAGAACATCTCCTCGTGGTTCTGTAACCGCGTACACGCGAAACAAATCTGTGCGATCACCGAATAGATGAATTGCATAGGCGTCGACATACCTGCGAGGTGCAAGGTGGTAATTTTTGAGGATGACCCAGACGTTGTCTTGTTGACTGTCTACATAGGCGATCAGTTCGTCAAAGATCACGATTGCTTCATAATGCCACTGATCACTGCATTTCTCCTTGTAAGGGGTCTTTGTAATCTTTATCTTCAGAAGCTGTAACTCACACTGCTTGTACGAAAACATGCATGTTCGAAACCTGGGGAAAACTCCAATATGAGCCAGTAATGGGAGAGACAGAGTCACTTCTCTGTACATGTAGCGGATCTTCAGGAGGCCGTTATTCATGAGTAATGCCATCCAGTCACCGTTACTTCTAACCCAATGCCCTCTTCCATCGGAGTCATTGCAATGCACGTGTGCTTTAAGCATCTTCTTGTTTAACGGCATGAAGAGGACGTCAATGCCCTGCAATTGAATTTGTTTGGAAACTTTGTAAAAATTAAGGTGTTCCACAGAAGGAAAAGTTTGCTTGAATTGATGGAAAACTATATAGGTAAACCGTTACAAAAAGAGCGGTCATGGGCAGAGTAACAGTTGTACAGCATTTTTTAAGCACTGCCTCAGCTGTACCCTCTATGTGAACTGTTAATAGGTGCATCAAGATACGTGCTAGTCTTTTTTTCCCTCTCAAACAACTTCTCTTTTTTGTATCTCTCACTCTATATAACATTTGAATATGAAACTTTGCAGTTTACTCAAACAATTTTTGTTGAATTTTAAATAATTGAATAAGTTAAATTTCACACAAAAAATCAAAAATATTTTTTCCACATTCTAGTTGTAATATTACAGCGATCTGCAAAGTTTGAAATCTGTATGTTACATAGTTTGAGAGATATAAAAAAAGACAAATTCAAAAAAGTATGGGAGTGTAGGGGAGACCCTGCTTAGACAAAAACTTTTCCATTCCAATTTTTGCTATTTAAAAAGTCATTGCATGGTATTCGACAGAATGCTTACTGGATTGCAAGAACATTGTTTGGTAAAAAATGATGTGCCTACTAGATGTTTGACAGAAGGATAACTATGCTTGAATATATCATAAACACATACAAGATGGAAAACTAAGTCCGTAAACCGAAACCCTAAAAGGCGTCATGGGCGGAGTAACTTCATTTTTCGGAAATATTGTATCTAAAAAGTCGATGCATGCAAGGTGTTCGACAGAGAGATCGGTAGATTGCAAGAACATAAACAGACAGGAGATCAATATATATATATAACAGAATACTGAATCTAGTTACTCTTACTTGTGCATCGCTATCATGTGGCCACGAGGATTCGTCGGCGTGGAGCAGGCCCGGCGCATCAAGCGGTAGATTCGGGGTCCCTCGAATGGCACGACGCATGCCAACCATGCCGACAGCAAGGCGAGCAGCGCTTAAGATATCGACCCGCTCGACTATGTTCTCAACCGATGGGTAGTGGAGATTACCCCACCCCATGGATTCGTGGTAACGATCAGCAATGGGCTCTTTTGGAGTTGAACGCTGACGCTTCCCCCCCTGGGGTTTGTCCCACCCTGACCCAGACATGACCTGTGCTGGCAAATGCGGGCGGCAGCGACGTGATGGAAAGAGAAGCGGCGATGTGATGGAATGCAAACGAGAGGGCGCATCGGTGTTGTGGAGAAGATGGGGAATAAGGCGATGAACGGCCTAGCGCAGGGTAATAAGTGGAAGTTGGCGTTGGGAAGGGGAGGGGGGGCGACGGCGGTTCACTGTATAAGGAGTGGAAATAATATTTTATCTCCGCCATGGGCCCTCATTGCAGCAGGCTTCCTGCCCGCCAGTGCAATCCGTGCAATCCGTGTACAAGGCATGCGCACGCCGTTCAAAAATTAGTTTGACGTCCATCTTTCTCCAACAAATTATGCCATGAAATTTGTATTTTAAAGTTTCAAAAAAAATTCGAAACAAAATTCTTGTGATAGGCATTGTTGAATGCTATAAACCGGTACAAATCTCAATATGAAATACTTTATATTCTATTCTACACAAAAAAGACAAAATCTGACATATTATATAGTGAATAGTACATGATAGAACACTATAATTTTATTAGATTTTACCATATTTGTATAGCCTATAATATAAAGAATTTCATATTGAAATTAGTAGCGGTTTGTAGGATTCAACATTGCCTATCACAAAAAAAAGACAAATTCCTAAGAAAAAGATGTACTTTCTTACTACTATTTTAATACTATTTACATTCACAAATTTATCTTCTTATATCTTTCAAAATTCAACATATCTTTGTATGTATTTAACGCCAATTTTTTTGAAAACATAGAAGTTTGAGAATTTGAACTTTGAAAAATTCTGAAAGTTTAAGGAGCATCGGTGCCCATTTGCACCAAATCCCTTGTCGAATCCAATGATACAACTTTTATGAACTTTTCAAAATTCTGAAAGTGTTGGGAGTATATTATTTTACAAGGTGCACACGACGGGCACTCTGACTTGCGAAGCGTGACTTGAGAGTCATTGAAAGATGGGTCCCCCATGTGATGGGGCCCGCGTGCAGTGAGGGCAAGTCAGAGACAAGTTAGAGTGGGCAAGTCAGGGCCTCGCTCTGGACATCAACGACACTCATGCGGCATGTCTGGGCATCTCCGGCAGAGCACGCACAGAGCGCGCTCTGGACATCAACGGAAGGCATGGCCGCGCTCTGGGCATCTCTGGCCCCTTATACAGATACACTTCAGTACATAGGGAAAACACACTTACTAAATCATATATAAGGATGGTCCTCGCTCGGACACTTACATATATAGGTGGAACGAACAGTACATGAATCTAGTATGGAGGGGGAGAAATTAAAGCAGGCATCTTCTCATGATAGTAATTCTCCAATACGCGTCGTAGCATACATACGCATCCGTTGCTGCGTAGTGGATATGCTCCGGCTTTAGTTCCCGAAGATGCCAGGTGTTGTGCAGCTTCAGCTTGCGGAATTCCTCCTTGTAGTCTTTGAAGTTGCGGTCGATGATTTGTTTCGCCATGTTGGCCAAGCCGGTCCTTTCATGGAACGGCATGTTGAAGTGATCTTGTAAGTCCACGTGGTCTGGTATGTGGGCGCCCATGGCTTGAAGCTTGGGGGTGTCTTGGCGCTTGTCCACAGTTGCGAAGGAAATGTCGGGGCGGTTGAGGAACTGTATGAGTTCAGGACAGTCCCTTGTTGCCACGGCTTCGTGCCAGAGTAGGCAGTGATCACGCATGCAAAGTTGCAGGAGGGCGGCACGGCGAGGCTTGTCGATGGTGTACTCGAGGTTGAGGCCGACGATCCGCTCTTCGCCCGGCTCGCCGAGCCAACGCTCAAACATGGCGATGAACTTGGCCGCCTCTCTCGGGTCGGTTGTGTGCATCACCGTGAGGACGGTGTCACCATGAGCAAGGACCTTGTGGTAGTCGGTGAAGACATTGCCGTCGATCTCCATGACGGCCGCGGCGCAAGGAGTGGGAGTGGAGGGGGGAGGGGGTTATCTCTGGAGAAGACGAAGTTGGGGATCCAATTGTTTTCCAGGCCGCGAGATCGTGGGATAAATAGTGCGCGACGGGTCGCTGGCACGCCGCGTAAGTAAATGCAGTGTAGCGCTTAGTGGGTGCTTTGGAAGTTGAACCCCCCACGCGAGCCCCCGTCGCTTCGTTTATGAGAGAAGAGGAAGTTGGGGAAGCAATTGTTTTGCAGGCACGCCGCGGTAAATGCCAGTCTAGCGCTTTGGAAATTGAACCAGACGCTTCATTTCGTTTCTGAGAGAGCGCTAGACCGACGTGTCACCGCGGGCCCCGGTACTCTGGCCCACTTGTAAGTGAGAGGCTGCTATCGTGGGTAAGGATGTACGTACGTTTACCGCCAGGCTCGTTGTTGGGTCCCCTCGTTGTTTGACTACACGCAGCAGAGCGACAGTCTGAAAAAGAAGATAGCGTGCAAGGGGGGAATAAATCCGTTCTCACGCGGAAGGAATAGAGAACAAAATCTTACCATTGAAATGCTTCTCGTCGAGGTCACCTGCTCCATGAGCCAAACAAGTGAGACAAACTAGTCCAGGTTTAGCATCCGAAGCGTGTGAGGACCCACTTATCTAGGTTAGGTTTGGTCCGACGTGTGTCTGGGGCCCCACTTGTCAATAGTGTTCCGGGCCTTAGTGGGGCCACATGTCATTAGGGTTAGGATTCGTGGCCAGTGGAAATTGAGCGTAGCAGCGGGATGAGAATTGACAGGGCAGCGAGATTTCAAAGGCAAGTACATTGACGAGACACGCCGCAGTCTGACAAGGCGTGCTCAAGAGATCTCAGTAGCATCATCATCGCTCACTCTACTCTGGCGACTAGTTCAGTAGATGGAGGAGTTCCCTTCCATGGGTAATAGCTTGCAACCAGGTCTAAATCACAACTTAAGCGGATTAACAAGACATCTAACGCAAGGGTCCCACTAGTCAGTGCTGATATGGCATTGCATGTACACATGACATCATTTAGCACATTTTGACTGAATCTCACAGAAATTAATGAATCTTTGGAACAGGTAGTCCAAACTATTTCAAATGTTTTCAGATTAGTTAGTTCATATTGCATCCAATACAGGGAGGTCCCCTGGGGGTGTGGGACCCTAGAACCAAGACCAAACCATGGTTCCCACCCCACCTGGCAGACATCGATGGCACCGCCGAGTCTGACCTAGATCTCGGAGGGGGCCTGGGGAATTCAGAAAAAAACAAAAAAATGGAAACGCACTGCATGGAGTCATGGTGAGTGATGCATCACCTAGGAAAAATACCAAACATGCCATCCCAAGGGTTCACATGTGGACTCTCTCACAGAGAGGTGCTTCCAAGCAGGAGTTCTCTTGGTCTTCCTTGGCAGATGACCATGGTTTGTGCAAGTTCCACATCAAACTTTGGAACCATGGTCCCATTTTTGGTGGAGATGTGCATCTTTGCATTCCCAACCACTTTTGCAACTAGTGTTTTTCCAGTTTCCACATAAAAAATGCATTTCCCATTTTCCGGGTGCCCGGAGGGGTCGAAATAGGTGGTTTTTTGTGAAGGGGCCACCAAGGGCAGTGTGCAGAACATCACCACTCTATTTTTCATGGGTGGGGGACCTGCCAGGGGTGCCATATCCAGGAGGCTAGGAATTATCTCGGCTTGCTGCCATATAATGAATTATTTTTGCCCTAAATCCTTTTTAATCCAATTTTGCACTGGGCCTACAAGAAATGCACACCAGATAAATTGGGGAAAAATACAGGGAGGTCCCCTGGGGGTGTGGGACCCTAGAACCAAGACCAAACCATAGTTCCCACCCCACCTGGCAGACATCGATGGCACCGCCGAGTCTGACCTAGATCTCGGAGGGGGGCCTGGGGAATTCAGAAAAAAATCAAAAAAATGGAAAAGCACTGCATGGAGTCATGGTGAGTGATGCATCACCTAGGAAAAATACCAAACATGCCATCCCAAGGGTTCACATGTGGACTCTCTCACAGAGAGGTGCTTCCAGGCAGGAGTTCTCTTGGTCTTCCTTAGCAGATGACCATGGTTTGTGCAAGTTCCACAGCAAACTTTGGAACCATGGTCCCATTTTTGGTGGATATGTGCATCTTTGCATTCCCAACCACTTTTGCAACTAGTGTTTTTCCAGTTTCCACATAAAAAATGCATTTCCCATTTTCCGGGTGCCCGAAGGGGTCGAAACAGGTGCTTTTTTGTGAAGGGGCCACCAAGGGCAGTGTGCAGAACATCACCACTCTATTTTTCATGGGTGGGGGACCTGCCAGGGGTGCCACATCCAGGAGGGTAGGAATTATCTCGGCCTGCTGCCATATAATGAATTATTTTTGCCCTAAATCCTTTTTAATCCAATTTTGCACTGGGCTACAAGAAATGCACACCAGATAAATTGCGGAAAAATACAGGGAGGTCCCCTGGGGGTGTGGAACCCTAGAACCAAGACCAAACCATGGTTCCCACCCCACCTGTCAGACATCGATGGCACCGCCGAGTCTGACCTAGATCTCAGAGGGGGGCCTGGGGAATTCAGAAAAAATCAAAAAAATGGAAAAGCACTGCATGGAGTCATGGTGAGTGATGCATCACTTAGGAAAAATACCAAACATGCCATCCCAAGGGTTCACATGTGGACTCTCTCACAGAGAGGTGCTTCCAGGCAGGAGTTCTCTTGGTCTTCCTTGGCAGATGACCATGGTTTGTGCAAGTTCCACAGCAAACTTTGGAACCATGGTCCCATTTTTGGTGGAGATGTGCATCTTTGCATTCCCAACCACTTTTGCAACTAGTGTTTTTCTAGTTTCCACATAAAAAATGCATTTCCCATTTTCTGGGTGCCCGGAGGGGTCGAAACATGTGCTTTTTTGTGAAGGGGCCACCAAGGGTAGTGTGCAGAACATCACCACTCTATTTTTCATGGGTGGGGGACCTGCCAGGGGTGCCACATCCAGGAGGCTAGGAATTATCTCGGCCTGCTGCCATATAATGAATTATTTTTACCCTAAATCCTTTTTAATCCAATTTCGCACTGGGCCTACAAGAAATGCACACCAGATAAATTGGGGAAAAATACAGGGAGGTGATACGTCTCCAACGTATCTATAATTTTTGATGCTCCATGCTTGTTTTTATACCATTTGCCTATTATTTCGTTACACTTCGTGGCACTTTTATGCATTTTCCGGAACTAACCTATTAACGAGTTGCCATAGTGCCAGTTCCCTGTTTTCTGCTGTTTTTGTGTTTCAGAAGTGATACACATGAAATATTCTCGGAATTGGACGAAACAAGTTCCTGAAGTCTTATTTTACCCGGAAGCTTCCAGAGATCCGAAGGAGAGTAGGAGGGGGCCACCAGGGCCCCACACGCAGGGGTGGCGCGGACAGGCCCCAGGCCGCGCGGGCCCCGCGTGAGGGCGCCTGGCTCCTCCTCTGACATCGCCCCTTCGCCTATAAAGACCCCCCGACGGAAAAAACCTAAGTACCCGATCAGTTTTCCAGAACACATCGCGATCCGCCGCCGCCGTCGACCCGAAGATCGGGAGGGTCCAGAAGCTCTTCCCGGCACCCTGCCGGAGAGGGGAATCACCACCGGAGGTCTTCTTCATCGCCATGCTTGCCTCCGGAGCTATGAGTGAGTAGTCTACCTTGGACTATGGGTCCATAGCAGTAGCTAGATGGTTGTCTTCTCCACCATGTGCTTCATGTTTAGATCTCATGAGCTGCCCTACATGATTGAGATCACCGTTATGTAATTCTACATGTTTGGTTTGTTGGGATCCGATGAATATTGGTGTTTATGATTGAGTTGCTGTATTGAATATTATCTTTTGTTATCTCTATGTTGTTTATGATCTTGCATGCTCTCCGTTGTTAGTAGCTATCTTGGCCGAGTAGTTGCTAGTGACTCCAAGAGGGGGTATTTATGCTCGATAGTGGGTTCATGCCTCTATTTCACCTGGGGGAGTGACAGAAACCTCTAAGGTGGTAGATGTGCTGTTGCTACTAGGGAGAAAACAACATTCATATGCTCAAGGGCATATGCTTTGTTTACATTACACACTTTGCTTAATGCAATTATCTGTTGTTCACAACTTAATACTCTTGGGGTGTTCGGATTGATATCCCCGGGAGTGGATTATTAGTCATAGATGCAGTTGGATGGCAGTCTATGTATTTTGTTGTAATGCCCAGAGTAAATCTCATAGTGATCTTCTTGACATATCACGTTTATCTTTATTCTATCAATTGCCCAACTGTAATTTGTTTACCCAGCATGTGTTATTTTATCTATGGAGAGACACCACTAGTGAACTGTGGACCCCGGTCCTATTTCCATCATATTGCTATCACCTGTTTACTTTCTTGCACTGTTTACTTTACTCGCATACTTTTACTGTTTTCCACTCGATACACTCATAACCTTTGTTTCAAGCAAACCGGTGAGATTGATAACCTCATCGTAAGTTGGGAGCAAAGTATTTGTTTGTGTGTGTGCAGGTTCCACGTTGCAGCTAGCAAGCAAAGCTTGGACGAGGCGCCATATATAAATTGTCCGCAGCTGTCGCAAACTAGCAAGCATCACCTTCAGTCGCCTGTCTCTCCTCTCCAAGAACGATATTAAACCTTGGTTTCTAAACTGAGGGAAAACTAGCTGCTATACTCATCACACCTTCCTCTTGGGGTTCCCAACGGGCTGGTCATTCACCACGCATCAAGCTAATTTTCTGGCGCCATTGCCGGGGAGGAAGTAGAAGACTTCTGCGAGGGGAGTTTTCGCACGCACATCCTTTACTTTGTTATTGTTTTGCTTTACTTTATTTATTTTACTTGCATTGCTTTTTATCAAAAACCCAAAAAAATTAGAATCCTTGGTAGTTGTTATTTCTTTACTTTAGTTTATCATGTTGATCCCTAAGTACGTTCTGGAGGACCTCTCAGTAGGTAGTGGTTCGATTATTGGCAAAAGTAACATTGAGGAGTTCTTTAATCACATTAGTATGCATGAGGAAGTTGAGGAGAAATCTTTGGTTGAGCTAGCTCCTAGTATTGAAGTTGCTTCTGCTTATTTGATTCACATGTTGGAAACTAGGTTTGCTAGTCTTAATCCTTTCACGCAATACATGTTCCTTAAGCTTCATGAAATTGAGGATCCCGAAAAAAAGCTTTTATCTTGGAAACTTTGCGTATAGAATTTAAGGATATCGTTATTGAAGCTAGGAAAGTTCTTAAACGTTTTGATAAACTCGGTTCACCCATAAAGGTTATTAGTACAAATGATGAGGGAGCCGAAATACCTACACCTTGCAGGCTTTTGGGATTGTGTGAAGCTTTCGAAAATAATTTTGATTGGATCTGTCCTGAAAATCTTTTTGATGAAAATTGTGTACCAAAGCATGATCACAAAGGGTCTTCTAAAAATTATGTGGATGAAATACAATGCCTTATTGACAAGACCTCTGCTGTTGATCTTAATGCTTCTTCTGAAAATACTTGATTCGTAATTTTCTGCGCCTAGCTCAAAGGCGTTAAAGAAAAGCACTCTTGGGAGATAACCCAATGTTTTCTTTTCAGTACTTTTTCTTTTATTTGAGTCTTGGAAGTCATTACTACTGTAATGACCGCTCCTTATCTTGTTTATTTCGTTTTTGTGCCAAGAGAAGCCTCTAATTTGAGCGAGGTAAAGATTTGGGGATGTTGCTGTCCTGAAACTGTTTTCGGTGCTGCACCGTAAATATTCGTATAAATTCTCTGTTTATCTTTTGGACCTGCGATTTCTTGTGCATATGCCCCAGGTTATATGCAAACTTTTGTTAGTTGAACACTTTTTGATTTGAGCAACAGAAAATCCCTCAAAAATTCGACCTTTGTCAGCTGTTCAGTTTTGACAGATTTCTGCCAATATTTGTGTTTGCCACTTTATCGCTTTCTTCTGAGTTCTTTTGATCACGGAACTTTTGGGGAGGTTGCTACAGTAGTATTTGCTATATATGTGGTGGTTTTGAGTTGAAACCTGAAGCAAAAAGCGGATCAATTATATGTTATGCTTACACTAATGTTGCTAATAGAATTGTGTTTAGTTTTGTATGAGGGATGTTTTCAAGTGTAGGGATTGGAGAATGATGAGATGAGTTGAAGAATGGACAAAATCTCAAGCTTGGGGATGCCCATGCATCACCCCAAGAAATATCCAAGAAGTACAAGCGTCAAAGCTTGGGGATGCCCCCGAGGCACCCCTTCTTCATCGGCAAAAATCTGGTCACCTTTCAAAACACTATATTTTTATTGCTTCATGCACTATGTGTTTTTCTTGGAGCGTCAGTTGTTTTAGTTTTCTTAGTTGGTTTAGTTTGTTTGTTTGCTGAAATAAATGGTTGGACCCCATCAAATTTCTTTTGGAGGAGATGTACTCGTTTTCATTTGCAAAGAACGCTCTAGTTTTCACTCTTATTAAAAATCGAGCGTTCTTCTTTTTCTGCTACTGCTTTTGGTTTTCGTTTTCATGTTGATTTGCGTTCAGACCTTGTCATATCTTTTCATCAAGGTGTATTTTTGCCTCTGATCTTTATTGGTTTTCATCAAAAGAGGTGTTTATAAAAATTTCAAATGGTGTTGGGAAAGAGAAAAAGCTTTGTGCAAAATAGTGGTACAAGAAGGAGCTTGGGTAGACTGCGGCTTAGGTTTTTTCATGTCATGCTTGATGTCCTTTTGATGGTATGATTAGTGATTTTGCTGTAGCATGACTTGTCTCAAATAATTGAGATTGCTTAATGAGCCTTTGATAAAATCATGCGTTGTTTTTATTGTATGGAAGCATTATTTTGGTTTTCTCCTTGATGCTTTATTTGGGTTGACTTGGCGCATGCTCACACATGTTAGACTCTTACAAAGTCGCCAATAGCCTTCATGATCATTTAGTTTTTGACTTTTGATGCCATCTTATGCTTCTTTTAATGTCGCTTTGTTGCTTTGCATGATTATGGCCATTATTGCTCTCTTAGTTGGTCGCTCCCAGTCTTTTGCTAGCCCTCGCCTTGTACTGAGTATGAGCTCTACTCGTGCATCCAACTCCTAAAAGCCAAAGTTTTCCAAAGTGTCCACCATACATACCTACTAGCAAATTGCTATTCCAAGTAAATTTGACTTGCTTTTATTTTCTCTTCAAATTAAACTCTTACCAGTGTTATGCGAAATTCGGTCAGTAAAGCTCTCACGAACCGGAAGGCACACTTTACTTTTTCCTGTTCTTAAAAATTTGACATTGTGGTCTCTTATGTTGAGTTGTTATGCTTGCAAGTTGTAAGTTGGATTCTAGCCCATCCATGCTGTCATGGGGCAAGCTTTCAACATTGCACTTCTTATTTGAGTTGATATCGTGATCTTTTGTTTATGGATGCCCGCGGTGTGAAATGAATTGGGAATCTTGTGGGGATCATGGAGTTTGTATATGTGTTAGGGAAACGCCGGGCCGCCAATCTAAGCCATGCATAATTCATGGTGGAAATTTGCAGCATACCCATGGTGAACATTCGACGACGCATCTCACAATAAAAAGCTAAATAAAAGGCAAATAAAAGAGATGTCGAGGTGTTCATTGTCTGCTTGTCCTGTCATTTTGGTGTGGGCTTGTTCCATGTCATCGGGCACGGAGGTACCCCATTGGCGGGTCTCAATGATATGCATATACTTACAATGACAAGAGCCTTGCTTGGGACTCTAAGTAAAGTAGCATGAGGTTTGGGTACTCGTATTCACGGGGCACGAGGTCTTCAACTTATGATTTGTCAAGCATATGCATCATAATTGTTCTCGCATTAACTTTAACCATTCAAGATGCTTATGATGGGGGCAATGAGAGCTCAAAGCTGGTAAGTACCATAATTTTTGAAGGTTATAAAACTTGCAATCACTGCTTCCCTCTGCGAAGGGCCTTTCTTTTACTTTTATGTTGAGTCACCACCTTCTTTCTTTATGCACCATTAAGAGAGCATAGTTGTCATTCTTAGTGTGATATGCATTGTCCCAAAGTTCATTGATTGATTCATGATGATTGGTTTCACTTGTTCTTAAATTATTTGTATCTAGTCGCCCTCTTAAACTTGAAGGTGTCCTATGCATTTATGTTTTGCTCTCTTTGAAGGACAAGCTGAAAACCATTTGTATGTTTTTCCTTATGATTTGAACACACGTTTGACTTTCATTGTTTCATTTTCATGATCTTTTGTTTGTGTTCATTTGCATGTTTACAACATGATTGCTAAGTTCTTATTGTCATGATTATATCTTCATGCCCATGTTTTAAGTTCTTATGATCCCAGCTCACAAATGCTTACATATATGATCAAGATTGTGTAGGTGCATGTCACCTCAAAAATTATTTCTTTGTTATCACTTACCTACTCGAGGACGAGCAGGAGTTAAACTTGGGGATGCTTGATACGTCTCCAACGTATCGATAATTTTTGATGCTCCATGCTTGTTTTTACACCATTTGCCTATTGTTTCGTTACACTTCGTGGCACTTTTATGCATTTTCCGGAACTAACCTATTAACGAGTTGCCACAGTGCCAGTTCCCTGTTTTCTGCTGTTTTTGTGTTTCAGAAGTGATACACAGGAAATATTCTCGGAATTGGACGAAACAAGTTCCTGAAGTCTTATTTTACCCGGAAGCTTCCAGAGATCCGAAGGAGAGTAGGAGGGGGGCCACCAGGGCCCCACACGCAGGGGTGGCGCGGCCAGGCCCCTGGCCGCGCGGGCCCCGCGTGAGGGCGCCTGGCTCCTCTTCTGATATCGCCGCTTCGCCTATAAAGACCCCCCGACGGAAAAAACCTAAGTACCCGATCAGTTTTCCAGAACACATCGCGATCCGCCGCCGCCGTCGACCCGAAGATCGGGAGGGTCCAGAAGCTCTTCCCGGCACCCTGCCGGAGAGGGGAATCGCCACCGGAGGTCTTCTTCATCACCATGCTTGCCTCCAGAGCGATGAGTGAGTAGTCTACCTTGGACTATGGGTCCATAGCAGTAGCTAGATGGTTGTCTTCTCCACCATGTGCTTCATGTTTAGATCTCATGAGCTGCCCTACATGATTGAGATCACCGTTATGTAATTCTACATGTTTGGTTTGTTGGGATCCGATGAATATTGGTGTTTATGATTGAGTTGCTGTACTGAATATTATCTTTTGTTATCTCTATGTTGTTTATGATCTTGCATGCTCTCCGTTGTTAGTAGCTATCTTGGCCGAGTAGTTGCTAGTGACTCCAAGAGGGAGTATTTATGCTCGATAGTGGGTTCATGCCTCTATTTCACCTGGGGGAGTGACAGAAACCTCTAAGGTGGTAGATGTGCTGTTGCTACTAGGGAGAAAACAACATTCATATGCTCAAGGGCATATGCTTTGTTTACATTACACACTTTGCTTAATGCAATTATCTGTTGTTCGCAACTTAATACTCTTGGGGTGTTCGGATTGATATCCCCGGGAGTGGATTATTAGTCATAGATGCAGTTGGATGGCGGTCTATGTATTTTGTTGTAATGCCCAGAGTAAATCTCATAGTGATCTTCTTGACATATCACGTTTATCTTTATTCTATGAATTGCCCAACTGTAATTTGTTTACCCAGCATGTGTTATTTTATCTATGGAGAGACACCACTAGTGAACTGTGGACCCCGGTCCTATTTCCATCATATTGCTATCACCTGTTTACTTTCTCGCACTGTTTACTTTACTCGCATACTTTTACTGTTTTCCACTCGATACACTCATAACCTTTGTTTCAAGCAAACCGGTGAGATTGACAACCTCATCGTAAGTTGGGAGCAAAGTATTTGTTTGTGTGTGTGCAGGTTCCACGTTGCAGCTAGCAAGCAAAGCTTGGACGAGGCACCATATATAAATTGTCCGCAGCTGTCGCAAACTAGCAAGCATCACCTTCAGTCGCCTGTCTCTCCTCTCCAAGAACGATATTAAACCTTGGTTTCTAAACTGAGGGAAAACTAGCTTCTATACTCATCACACCTTCCTCTTGGGGTTCCCAACGGGCTGGTCATTCACCACGCATCAGGAGGTCCCCTGGGGGTGTGGGACCCTAGAACCAAGACCAAACCATGGTTCCCACCCCACCTGGCAGACATCGATGGCACCGCCGAGTCTGACCTAGATCTCGGAGGGGGGCCTGGGGAATTCAGAAAAAAATCAAAAAAATGGAAAAGCACTGCATGGAGTCATGGTGAGTGATGCATCACCTAGGAAAAATACCAAACATGCCATCCCAAGGGTTCACATGTGGACTCTCTCACAGAGAGGTGCTTCCAGGCAGGAGTTCTCTTGGTCTTCCTTGGCAGATGACCATGGTTTGTGCAAGTTCCACAGCAAACTTTGGAACCATGGTCCCATTTTTGGTGGAGATGTGCATCTTTGCATTCCCAACCACTTTTGCAACTAGTGTTTTTCCAGTTTCCACATAAAAAATGCATTTCCCATTTTCCAGGTGCCCGGAGGGGTCGAAACAGGTGCTTTTTTGTGAAGGGGCCACCAAGGGCAGTGTGCAGAACATCACCACTCTATTTTTCATGGGTGGGGGACCTGCCAGGGGTGCCACATCCAGGAGGCTAGGAATTATCTCGGCCTGCTGCCATATAATGAATTATTTTTGCCCTAAATCCTTTTTAATCCAATTTTGCACTGGGCCTACAAGAAATGCACACCAGATAAATTGCGGAAAAATACAGGGAGGTCCCCTGGGGGTGTGGGACCCTAGAACCAAGACCAAACCATGGTTCCCACCCCACCTGGCAGACATCGATGGCACCGCCGAGTCTGACCTAGATCTCAGAGGGGGGCCTGGGGAATTCAGAAAAATCAAAAAAATGGAAAAGCACTGCATGGAGTCATGGTGAGTGATGCATCACCTAGGAAAAATACCAAACATGCCATCCCAAGGGTTCACATGTGGACTCTCTCACAGAGAGGTGCTTCCAGACATTGCATGACATGGTTTCATAACAGTTCATAACATAATAAACACAAAGTACTTCAATGTGTTCAGTTCATTACATAATTTTATTGCGAAAGCACGACACATCAGGGTTCAAGCTAGGCGCATAGCTGCTCATTTTCCTTCTTAAGAGACGCCACGAGTTGGCAGCTTGCGAGGTATTTCATTTTGGAATCCACGAGCTCCCTGAGTGCTTTCTCGTTTTCAGCCAGCAGGTTCCTGCATGTGATCTCTAGGGTGACAGTACTGTTTGTTAGCTTCAAATTTTCCTCCAATAGATCTTTGATCCTGGCTGTATTCTTATGTGCCGAGGCTCTGGCTTCCTTGTGCAGTTCCGACCACTGTTGATTCTCCTTTACAAGCTGCTTGCGCTCACGCGCAAGGCACTTGGCAACTAAGAGGACTTTAGCCATATCCATTTCCTGGGCCAATTTTTTCTCCCTTTGTTTGGCTATCCGTTCATTAAGCCAGGACGCCATATCTGGGTTCTGCCCCACCTTCATTTCCTGTATAAAATAAAAACAGGGTTATTTCTACCAACGACGCCAACTAAGTGGCAGTGGCGTCCTCCCAAAAACCCCATTACAGGTAAAGCACTCTACTCTCACCTAAGTCAGAATCGCAAGAACCGCAATGCATGTCAACACAATTAGAGAGTGCTTACCTCGCTGAGCCGGGGAAATGTGGGCATCGGGTTCTGGATCGCCGCCGCCATTTTTTGGGAGAGAGGCACACCCTGCAAAACCATCATGGCTCCGCCGGCTCTGGAACATTTTATTCCACGGTAATGAGTTATAGAGGAGGAAGAAGAAGAAGAACAAAAAGATGATGGTGAAGAAGGAGAATTCGTCCCAGTACCCGGATGAGCCCTTGCCTGATTCAAGTTTTCCCTTCTCCACCAGGGAGAGCAAAGATTGCGCCTCTATGTGAGGGCTTTCTCTAATGGATGGAGCAAGTTCCTTCCGGCGGCGAGCTCTCTCCATTCGCTCCGCTTCCTGAGTCGTCAGGGGGCGGTTTCTCTTTCGAGGCATGGCTAGATAGAGCGGATGGGGGGCCGGGCAGGAGGAAGGAGAAGGAAGTAGGTGAATGAATAATATGGCAAGATAGTCAAACAGCCTAGCCCGTGGTCCAACCACTGCTCTCTGTCTTCTAGCCTTCTCATGCAAGCTATATGCTCCGTAATTGAAAAAATAGAGCCCCCGCCCGGCACGCGGGTGGATACGTGGCGCCGATTAACTGACGCTCACTGCCCCGTCCCATCGTGCCAGTGCCAGGGTCCTGGCTAGACACGAGAAGGCATGCCAGGACACGCCGGAAGATAAAATGCATTATATTTTATATATTAACTAAAAATGGAAGGGTCAAATATTATGCAAGATAAATTGCATTGAACAGAAAATGGTAGCTAATATGCATGGCTTTTGCATTTTCTTCATAGATTACTAACTTAACCACTAGCTAAACCCAGTACATGATGTCGTCGGAGTCGTCGGAGTCGACCTCCGTTGGGGCCTTGTCCTTGCCCTCTGCTTCATCCTCCATCGTGGTTGCCTTGCCCTTCCCCCTGCCCTGGGGTTCTAATGACCTGGTCATGGCCATCTTCATGTCTCGCGCAAACTTTGCGGCGGCGGATCTTGGCTGCTCAGTGTTGACGCCGCCGTCCTCATCGTCCGATTCAAGATTGATGAATGGTACGGGTTTGAGGGCGGTCTTGAACCGGCCTACACTGCGAGGCCTGCTGGAGCCACTGCCAGACCTGCTCGATGTCGAAGAAGTAGGAGTTGGAGTAGATGCATTGCTGCTCGGTTCAAGCCACCATGGCCATCTGATGCGGCGGCGGCTTGACCTGCCGCGCTGTGCACGACCGGGCGTGGAGTTCCCGCTGTGGTAGTACGTACCACCGCCGTGGCTGAAGCCTGAGGTGGCGTGGCTGAGGCCTGAGGTGGAGCTTCCGCGTCATGCGCGGGAGGTGTTGTAGCGGCCGGTGCGAGGCATCTGAACTATGGGGAGGGCTCGCTCGTGTGAAGAACAGGAGGCGGAGGCTAGTGTTCGTGGTGTCTGCCCAGAGGGAAACATATCTTTTTGACAGGGTAGCTCTCCATGGAAGCACATGCCCCCAGCGACTGTGCATAGCTTCCACGCTTGTAAACAATACATTTTCTTAGTGTCCATGATGGCAATTTCATTGGTGGCATAGTTGCGTTGCACGATCCCACCTATCATACTCAAACGGTCATATTCTGGGGGGCGCGCCCCCTGGTATAACTGCCGGATGCAAGAGCAGCGTCGTCACTCTTATTCTTCCTTCTTCCCATCTCCCCCTTGCACCTACGATTCTTTTCCGGGCTAGCTCACATCTGCTGTTCTAGTTCCCCACCCAGTCCCTCTACTGTGCTCTCCCTTGGGTGCAAGGCAATGGTTCGCAGCTACTACAGTTCTTCGCGGGCGGAATCAGGGACGGCTCGCCGACGCTCCCCTATCCCGTACCGGAGTAAGCCCTACGACTATTCGCCGGACAAAATCTGTGACTGTGGAGTAAAGATGCCGAGATGGATTGCGTGGACGGATGAAAACGCTGGGAGAAGATTCTACAACTGCGGCATCCGCGCGGTATTATTGTAAACTAACCATGTTTGTTTGCCAGTTTAGTTATTTTAATTCTCACATCTTTCCTCTTCCTTTACTATGTTTTTGGCAGGAAGGCAAGGGCCGAGGCTGTGAGAAGTATGAGTGGATGGACGACCCGCTGCCAGTTTTCCAGAGAGAGCTTGTTCGTGATCTTCGTGATGCTGTATGGGAGAAGATGGAGGAGAACCGTGCATTGCTTGATGAAAACAAGGAGCTTCTGGACCAACTTCGGAAGCTCGAGCAGAGTGGTGGTGTGCATGCTCAGTTGCAGAAGCAAGCAGCCGAAATAGAGCAGATCAAGGTTAGGGCAGATGGTGGAAACAATCTGCTTTTCATATGGATATGTTCCATGGCATTTACAGTTTATGTTGGCATTATGATGTCTAGCACCTGAAAAGCAGAACTGTAAGGACCCAAATATTGTGTAATGTGAAATGTTATCCTGTGCCATTTATTCTGCCTTTTCTGACTATCCCTCTGAACAAAAACTCCAATATAAGAACATATGCATAATGTCAAACATGGCTTATTAAAAATGAGTACATAGTTTACAAATTACAAATTCCATAACAAATACAGTTCGGACAGAATTTCGGGCAGGTCCAGGGCCCCTGTTTTACAATGCACACACAAACACACATGTTCCGGAAAAATAGTTTTCAGAATTTTGCTGTATTACAGAGACGGAGCACTCAGAAAAATGACCGAATTAGTCTTACTCCCACCTAGCTGTCTTCTTCCTCTTTGGGGACAGTTTTCTCGCCTTCTTGTATGTTGGATCAGAAGGTTCTGGAATGTCCGGCCAATCTGAATCAGATCCCGTGTCATCATCACTCCACTCAACTTCCTCGTGAAGCACATAGACAGCATCAGCAGTCTTGCACCTTGTCTTGCGCTTCCTGACAAATGTTAGAAAGCAGGTAAGCCCCAGCTAAGCATAGATATTACCTAATTATAAATAAAGATCATACACGCAAATACTTCATACCTAGGCTTTGGTCCGTTCAAAGGACACCCAGCTGCTCTATGTCCAATACATTTGCATTGCTTACATCTGTTTTTGCCTTTCTTGCTACCACTAAAAGGCATGCCCTGCTTCTCCATGAAATTCTTGAACCTACTCATCCTAGGTCTTCCTTTGCCTCTTTTAACATTTGGCTGGCACAGCTTGAAAGGTAGTTGAACCACAGGCCACTGTGACTGGTCTGTGCAAGGAGGGACGGCACCTGCGTAGGTAGCTCGAAATCTAGCCAAAGAGAAGTACTCACTCACATATTGATCAAGGTGTGGCAGAGTTCTTTTGTGAACCAAGAAGATTAACGCGTGTGGGCATGGCTTCCCAGTATGCTGCCACTCTAAGCAGCTGCATTCTCTACTGTCAATCTTCACGACATGCCTCAGGCCATTCCGGCTCAAATCTCTCACCTCACAGCTGTGGTCGTTAGACTCTCCAACTCTAAGGTAACCAAGACCTCGACTTCTCTAGTTTATTTGCTGAATAACAGCGGGTAGAATGTGCCCTCTTAGTCTGTCCCCAATATCTCTTCTTACTTTTATCAGCCTCATCAACATACCTCGTATGGTGTCCATCAACATATGAACTGGAAGGTCTTTTGAGTCTTTGACCCAGTTATTTACGGTTTCAGCAAGGTTGTTGTTTATGTAATCACACTTTATTGCAGGATTAAAAGCACTCCTCATCCATAAAAGGCTGTGATTCCTTTCCAAGTATACGGCAAAATCAGAGTTCTCAGCATGTATCTTATCCATGAAAAATTTGTAGCTCTCAGGCTTGTAGGCCCTAGCAGCAGTCCACATGTAGCGATATACAGTGCCTGAGTAGTGCCTGTACAGGTTCAGCATCAAATGAGCATGACATTCTCTTTGTTCAGCATGTGGAAATACTGTCCGAACTGCATTTGCCAATCCTTTGCATGCATCAGTGCTTATGGCCAGTGGTGAAACATCACCTATTGATCTATGCAGTTGCCTCATAAACCACTCCCAGTTCGCCTCTGATTCCGACTGAAACAGGCCGAATGCCACCGGGAACATCCAGTTGTGCCCATCCAGTGCTGTCGCTGATGCTAGACAACCATTCCATCTGCCAGTGAGGACAGTGGAGTCTATACTCAAATATGGCCTACAACCCTCCTTGAACCCTTGAATACAGGGCTCAAGGGCCACAAAAAAATGGTAAAAATATATGTTCCCCTCCTCCTCTTTCGTGTCAATCTCGACAACACTACCTTGAGACCTAGATTGTATTTCAGCCTTGAAGCTGTACAACAGCCTAAAACTATTTTCCCAGTCCCCGTATAGTGTTTGCAAAGCTCTCTCTTTACCTTTCCAAACTATGTGATACGGTAGCTCGACGTTGTAATCAGTCATAAGCTTTACCTGAATCGCCTTGGCAGTCTCATTGGGCGTTTTCTTAAGAATGGCCAAAGCATGCTTCTCAACCCATTCTTAAGTTGCACAAGAAGATCTTAGTTTGCAGCCTGTTGGACACCTGTGTGCAGGTCCCATCTTGTTCACCTGCATCGGAACATTCATTTTATACATTAGTTGCTTCATAATAATTCCTAAACTTGCTTCACATATGAAAACCCGAACCTGTTAGTTAGAAATAGATATTTATGTGCGAGGAAAGCTTGTCAGTACCCTAACTGTTTCTCCACCAGGAAGTATCCTAACGGAGATCTTCCATGGGCATTGATCCTTCACCCTCTCCCCATTGTAGTAGTCTAATCTGCACCTCGCCTCGTACCGTTTCCTTGTGTTTCTAGTTCTGAAGACGTCAAACTCTCCGATGATACAATATTGCGCAAATGCTTTCCTGAATTCTACCATGTTGGCGAAGTATGTGCCCACCATAATTACAGGTACCACTGGATCATATGTTATCGCTAACTCGCTAGTGACCTCATCATCTACCTGTATGGCAGCTTCCTCCATTAGTGATTCATCGATCACATCATCACCTGTTTCTTGTTCCAGCACCTCTATTTCACTGTCCTCATCTTCCCCTATGTCCAAAACGGGAGGACCTTCATTGTCATCCTCTACATCATCATCACTAGGTTCATTAGCGATGCCAAGTACATCACACATTGTTTTCTCTGCCATGGGTTCGTCGACGCCATCACCTCCCATGGGTTTGACATTGACAGTCTGCCAATCTACTTGCTGTGCTGAGAAATTTTCTCCCACATCTGTCTCTACTAGTGATGGTGGTTCTGCCCTTTGTTCAAAAAAATCTTCCTCCAATTGGCATTCCCATTGACAAGTATCATCGTTATCTGAGTCTGCTAACGTCCAGTCCTTCTTGGGGGTGGACTCCTTGTTAGTGTTTCCAGTGGGGGTGGACTCCTTGTTGGTATACTTCTTGGGGGTGATCTTCTTTGTGGTTGACTTCTTGGGGGTGTTCTCCTTGGTGGTCTTCTTTGTGGTTGACTTCTTGGGGGTGTTCTCCTCGGTGGAATTCTTTGTGGTTGACTTCTTGGGGGTGTTCTCCTCGGTGGTCTTCTTTGTGGTTGACTTCTTGGGGGTCTTATCCTCGGTGGTCTTCTTTGTGGTTGACTTCTTGGGGGTGGTTTCCTCGGTGGTCTTCTCTGTGGTAGACTTCTTTGGGGTGTTCTCCTCGGTGGTATTCTTTGTGGTTGACATCTTGGGGGTCTTATCCTCGGTGGTCTTCTTTGTGGTTGACTTTTTGGGGGTGGTTTCCTCGGTGGTCTTCTTTGGGGTTGACTTTTTGGGGTCGTTTCCTCGGTGGTCTTCTTTGTGGTTAAGGGGGTGTTCTCCTCGGTGGTCTTTTTTGTGGTTGACTGGGTGTTCTCCTCGGTGGTCTTCTTTCTGGTTGACTTCTTGCAGGTGTTCTTCCCCTCGGTGCTCATCAACCACTCTGCCATAGACTGCGCGGAGGTGTTCTTTCTGGGACAGGTCCTCTTGCATAGGAGCTTGCGGTTCCGCCTCAGACTATCTGTTGGACTAACCTTTGCAGTATTCTTTGGACTAAAATTTCCAGTACCAACCTTACTAGGGCTGATCCAATCCTTCATGGAACTAGGAATGTTCCCGTTACCTTCAGTTAAACCATCCCCCTCTGGATCAGCACGGGTGCCTACGCAACCGAGAAACAGTATATGGTTGCCCCCTCCATATTTCTCCAATGCCGCATCTAAATTATGTTGACTGTTAATGCCAATCTCAATGAAATCTTGGATTCTTCTATTCCACCACACATATTTTACTTTTTGGTGAGATCCCAGCAGCAAGTTCTCACTAAACTTTCCAATCAATTCAGCTACTTGTATCCCCTTCTGGCGATCGACTTAGACATCAACATCGTGTTTTGGAACGAGAACATCTGAGCCATCATCCAGTTCTGCAGTGTAGGGGTCGAATGTGGCCACCATTTTCAAAAGAGGAAGAGGTTCAGCAGCAGCAGGTTTTTCAACACCAGCAGGAGGTTCAGCACCTGGATGATGTTTACCAGGAGCAGGGTTACCAATAGCAGCAGATTTACTGCTAGGATGTGTAGCAGCTTGAGCACCAGCAGCAGATTTTCTTTGATTACCAGCAGGAAATTTCTTGGATGCCCGGGCAACAACACCATCTCGTGTTCCACCAATAATTTTAGCATGCAAAGTGTGGCCAGGAGAGTCTGCAAACCTTTCTAATTGATCTTCAATCTTTTCCATGTCCACAGGTGTAACAACCCCCCGCGGTGATACCCATTCGAATTCTGCAGTTTGTGCGGAGCCCATTGGAACAATTCCACGAACAAGTTCAACCATCCCAGATATAGACTTGAAGCTTCTTTCTGCAACGAGCAAGGTTACCTTGCAACCCTCCGCAGCTACGGAGTTCCCATTGTCAAGCATACCAATGTACTCATGAATTTGTAGAGTGATGCTGTAATCTTTGCAAATCCTACTCGACATAAGGTTGGGGAAATAAGAAATGCTTGTTAGTGTTTGACTAACAAACATCTCTCAACGAAATTTATCTTGATTTCCTACATCCAGCTAGCAGATACCGATGAAGAATGGTTAAATACATAAGAGAAGACAAGCTCACCTCCTCCGGCTGCTCAGGGTGAGACATGATTCCTGAGTTGCGGGCCCTTCCATCCTCTGTGCTGCTCAGCTCGTCTCCCGGCGATGGCGATCTATCTCTGCGCAACGGCTCGCTCCACATTCGGCATCACCGCGGGCCGTCGGGCGCGAGCACGCGAGCTTTAAGCAGCGCTATCTGTCTGTGTCGCCGCCGCCTCCGCCGCCGTCCTAGGGTTCGGGCAAGGTTAAGGGTGGAGGAACGAACTAGATCTTGACCGTACACCGCTGCGTACTGAACTCGGTTACATCGAATTGCCACGCAGATTGACACGCTGGAACTAACATGAAACGGAGAAATACTGACATGCGGGACCGCAGTGGGCCCAAAACGGGAGAAGTCACGGCAATATTTGGTTTGCCCTCATTTCGTTCAGAATGGGCCCTCTGAGGAATTACCTACCCAACTTTTCAAATAACGTCTATTACAAGCAAGAAAGGCACCTGTCAGCCTGTGCCAAGGAACTCGGTGACCGCAAACAAAATCGCCCAGCAGATGTGGACGCTATCGGCCGGGCCAGCGCCTCCAACCTCCACCTTGCTCGCAGACAGAGCTTGCTCTCGTGTGCTGGGACCCTGAAACAATGTACAGCTCTTGTCAGTTTCACGAGCGACACCGCACAGTGTATTTCAACTCAGGAATTCAAAGCATAAATACCTATTCAATCTATATAACCTTTTGCACAAGGATGCTAATTTGCAGTATACGACATACCCAAAAGCAAGACTTATGGAAATAAAATATTAAAAACCAACTGCCCATCAGTGGTACTCCCTCCATCCCAAATTAGTTGTCTCAACTTTAGTGTGTAGATACATGTGTATCTAGACAAAGTTGGGACAACTAATTTGAATCAGAGTGAGTACAAGAATTTACAGCCCTTGCAAGTTTTCACAACCCACCCGGAATATAGTGTATTTCAATTTAGGAAGTTAATATCCATTGGACAGATATAACTTGGTGCAGCAGCATGCTAACTTACTGGACATAAAATAATGAGAAGAGAATAATTATGGAAGTATAACATCAACAGGCACTATCCAGTTCAGTGGTTCAGGAAACTATATGTTTGCATACCTTGCGTGCGAGCTTCTCCAGCTTCTCTTGTTCCATTTTCTGCAGAAATAGTTCATCAAGTATTAACAAGGCCGCACACAAAGACAACTCAATAGTATCAATAGTATAGCCGTATAGCCTACAACAGAGACAAAAACAGAAAACTGGTAATTCTGGGAGGGTTTGTAAGACCCAGTTGATATAATTTACATCTATCTGTACACTGTTACAACTGGATGTCCTGACTAATTTCAAGCACTCCTAGTTGATTTTCCACTTGACAAGTCTCTCTGATGTCTGAACACCATAGATACTGCAACATATATAATAGCTATATATCACATGAGCATACTACTATCCAAGCTATGTCACCGCCATATAAACAGGGATAATATGAAGCAATGGTGTGTTATACTACCTCCATTCCAAAATACAACCCATTTCTACCGCTGGCGTGTTGATATTAGTGCTAGTTGTAGTAGCCTTATCTACACATATCTAATAATTATAACGGTGACAACAATTGTCCTTGCATATCTACACAAATCAATCATAAGTTCAGAACACACAATGGCACAATCTGCAAGCATGTAAATCTACTGCCAGCTTTAAAGAATTTTGCATATAACATTAGAGATATTGGTAAGACATAGCTGTAGAGAAATTAGCATGAAGCCTCGTATGTTTAACAAAAACCACACAGTGTAAAAATAATTATCCACAGATCACAGCTAGCTAGTGAAATCACATGAAACATCAACAGCTGCCAGAGCAATTTACTTTACAAGATGAAATACATAGCGGCTGTGACTTACTGACTTCAGTACTTTGCAAAGATAGCTTCTGTGAATATCTTGGTTTAAAAAGAATTTATTAAAAACCTGTAAATATCTTTCATTTGTCTAAACATGTGTAGCATGTGCCTTTAACTAGTATCATATAGTTTCTCTGGTTGTTGTAACAACAGAATAATCATCATAATAGATCCTCTGTTTGTTTAAAGGAACAACATATAGTTTCACAAGATGAAATCATTTGGCGCATCAATGCCACCGCACAAGACGCGTATTTTTATTTTTCTTATCAAAATTTGTAACCATATGTTCATAGCTAGGCCTGCTCGCACCATAATTTAACCATACAGTCCATTAAAACCCACAAAATAAAAACCTATGAAACAAGATCTCGAGCATATTCGAAGAGATGTGAGAGAGGAAGTTACCGGATCCGAGGCCGCTAGTGCTCGTGGATGCCAGCTTTGTCCGGGAGGAGCGCAGATCCGGCGTCGGCCTTGTCGGGGAACGTAGCCTCACCACAGTCCTCCATGGACGAGAGGACGAGATGGCCGCCGCCGCTCGCCTGGATCGACACCAGATCGGCCTCCTGGTCGGGGTAGCTAGCTCCGGGAGGCTTTGAGGTAGGAGACCGATCCAGTGGCTACGTGGTCGAGACAAGGCGGAGGTAGAGGATGCGGTGGAGGGGCGAGGCGGTCGCCATGATAGAGCAGAGATGGGCGAGGAGGTCGCGGTGGCGGTGGAGCAGCGAGGCGGTCACCATGATAGAGCAGAGCTGTGAGATTGGATCTGAGTGCGTCTGTGCGTGGCGGCGGAGTGGGTGGAGAGATGGACCGTGGTCTAGGGTTTGCGCGCAGCGGGGGGTGTCTAGGGTTTGCGCGCAGTGCTCTAGAGGCGGGATGGCGGCGTGTGTGGAGAGATCGACCGCGGATGGGGGGTGGTCTAGGGTTCAGACGACTTAGATTGCCTCTATGGGGCGATCCGTGGGAGTGGATTGCTCAACTCTGATTGGCTGTTAGGGTTGGCTGGTTTGTGCTTTTGTTGTTTTCCTTCTAAATCATTTTCAATTCATTTGTAGAATAAAATTATATTAGAACATATTTACCATCTAGTTGAATCTGATGATTATTCTTCATAATAAGAGAATCATCAGATCTGAAGCAAAGGGTTGAGGTTAGACAAACTCATTTTCAATTTTTTAAGCGCCAAAATGTGTTTTTTTGTGAAGCAACCACCAAATTTCATTGTGGAAATTGGACCAACCGAATATCCAAAAATAATAGACAACTTGATATGTCAAATTCAACAATTGTTGGAAACTAAATCTTTTAGAGATATTTTTATCTTTTTTGATAACTTTGTGCCGATTTAGTAGGAAGCGGGTGAAATTTGAACTACAGGTACTTCATAGTTTGTTCAAATGACCCCATATTGCGTAAATGTGTGCGACTTTGGATGGCAAACAATGTTCGTTTTGGGTGTTTTACTTTTCTTCAAATAAAAAGTTCATTTTTCATTTTCTTAGCGCCAAAAATGGTTTCTTTTGTGAAGCACCTACCAAAAATATGTTTCAAAAATGGACCAACACAATTTTATAAAGTATTATATCATATATTATGCACAATTCACCAGTTATTGGCATCAAAAAAGTTTTCTAGACTCCCCTCAAGAAATAGACAAATATCTGTCGATTTAGCTGGAAGCGGGTCAAATTTGAACTACAGGTACTTCATAGTTTTCTAAAAAAAAATCCAAAAATCATTTTTAGGTACACAAGTATCTAATTCATCATAGATCCATAAATATATTTGCAAGATTCTATGCTGGCCTAGGAGCGGTCACGCCCACCGTCTTGGGCGCATTTTGAAATTGGCATAAGAAATTTAAAAAAAAATCAAAAAAAATACAAAATCTTCGCGTTGTGTCATGTTATGTGACCTAATTACCAGGAAAAATATTAAACTTAGAATATTGCAAACATTTTGAAAAAGTGTTCACACAAAAGAGCTATCTTATACAAAGTTTCATGGTTTTCAAGCTAGATGAGCTAGTTATGGCCATAATTATGGCATAGTTTGTCGAAATGACCCCGTATTGTGCACATTTGTGCCTCTTTGGATTACAAACAATGTTCATTTAGGGTGTTTTACTTGTATTGGAATAAAATGTTCATTTTTCATTTTCTTAGCGCCAAAAATGGTTTCTTTTGTGAAGCACCTACCAAAAATATGTTTCAAAAATGGACCAACACAATTTTATAAAATATTATATCATATATTATGCACAATTCACCAGTTATTTGTATCAAAAAAGTTTTCTAGACTCCTCTCAAGAAATAGACAAATATCTGTCGATTCAGCTGGAAGCAGGTCAAATTTGAACCACAGGTACTTCATAGTTTTCTCATATATTTTTTTCCAAAAATCATTTTTAGGTACACAAGTATCTATTTCATCATAGATCCATACATATATTTGCAAGATTCTATGCTGGCCTAGGAGCGGTCACGCCCACCATCTTGGGCGCATTTTGAAATTGGCATAAGAAATTTAAAAAAAAATCAAAAATACAAAACCTTCACGTTGTGTCATGTTATGTGACCTAATTACCAGGAAAAATATTAAACTTAGAATATTGCAAACATTTTGAAAAAGTGTTCACACAAAAGAGCTATCTTATACAAAGTTTCATGGTTTTCAAGCTAGATGAGCTAGTTATGGCCATAACTATGGCATAGTTTGTCGAAATGAACCTATATTGTGCACATGTGTGCCTCTTGGGATTACAAACAATGTTCATTTAGGGTGTTTTCCTTGTATTAGAATAAAAAGTTCATTTTTCATTTTCTTAGCGCCAAAAATGGTTTCTTTTGTGAAGCACCTACCAAAATTATGTTTCAAAAATGGAGCAACACAATTTTATAAAATATTATATCATATATTATGCACAATTCACCAGTTATTTGCATCCAAAAAGTTTTCTAGACTCCTCTCAAGAAATAGACAAATATCTGTCGATTCAGTTGGAAGCAGGTCAAATTTGAACTACAGGTACTTCATAGTTTTCTCATATTTTTTTCCAAAAATCATTTTTAGGTACACAAGTATCTATTTCATCATAGATCCATAAATATATTTGAAAGATTCTATGCTGGTCTAGGAGCGGTCACGCCCACCGTCTTAGACGCATTTTGAAATTGGCATAAGAAATTCAAAAAAAAAATCAAAAAAATACAAAACCTTCGCGTTGTGCCATGTTATGTGACCTAATTACCAGGAAAAATATTAAACTTAGAATATTGCAAACATTTTGAAAAAGTGTTCACACAAAAGAGCTATTTTATATGAAGTTTCATGATTTTCAAGCTAGATGAGCTAGTTATGGCCATAACCATGGAATAGCTTGTCGAAATGATCCCATATTATGCACATATGTACCTCCTCGGATGTCAAATAATGTTCATTTAGGGTATTTTCCTTTTCTTGGAATAAAAAGTTCAATTTTCATTTTTTTTAGCGCAAATCATCAATTGTTTGAGTGTCCAATGATTTCCATATATCTCTCATGAAAAAGACAAACTTCTGTTGAATCAGCTGGAAATGGATCAAATTTGAACTACAGGTGCCTCATATAAATTTCATGCCTGCCGTTTTGACCGCATTTTAAATACACCATAATGTCATTTTAGTGATTAAATTTTGTTTTCTAAATTTATTTGTAGAGAAAATGATTTATTATTATTATATATGTAATATACTAAATTTATAAAGTTTGTTTGAATTCATTTGGACTTGTTTTGAATCTTCTTCAAATCTTTTGTGTTAAAATTAGAAAAGAAAAGGAAAGAATAAAGAGGAAAAAAACATCACTAATGCCATGGGTAGAAGAGGCCCATGGTCCAGACCGGTCCAGGCCCAAGATTCACCGAAATGATATAAATAAAAGCCTGTCGCATGCCTTAGTATCACAAAGGTTTCTTTAGCCCGGTGGTTGTTGGTTGCATCTGCGGGAGGTGAGGTTGTGAGTTTGACCCCCGCTTCACATATCGTGTATTTGCTTGCTGTTTAGCTGGTACTGCGGGGCCAGGCTAGCAGGTTTGGTGGGGCCACCATGTTAGGTCGGGGAGGGGCCAAGCTGTCAGTTTGGTGGGGTCACCATGTTAGGTCTGGGTGGATCCATGCTGGCAGGTCGGTACGGTGGGGTCGCCATGTCAGTTCGTGGCGGGGCTGAGCTATCAGGTCGGTACAGTGGGCCGATTGGGTCACTATGTCAGGTAGCAGGTTAGTGGGGCCACGAAGTCAGATTGGTAGTTGAGCGAGGCCAGGCTGGTAGGGTGGTGGATTGTGGGGCGTGCCACGTGTATAGATAAATATGACATGTAAGCAATAATTGACACATAGTATGACATGTAGACGGAGATCCTGATGTGGATAACAAATAATTTTGTTACATCTTTGCTTAAAATGCTATGACGATTCAAAATAGTCGTAAATAGCTAAAAAAAGATCGTAGGTTATACCATTCAGCTTATGACGATTTTATCTAGTGAAATTACGTCGCTTCTGAGTCAAATCGTCGTAATTTATAAGGCTTTTAACTATCCCAAACAGCTTACGACCATTTGGTGTGGAATTGTCATAAATCTATGACGTTTTCATTCGTGGTCACTACGAGAAGGTCACAAGCTGACATATTTCTTCTAGTGTTAATTCGAAGGATAGATAAAAGCAAGTCAAATGTACTTTGGAATAGCAAATTGCTAATAGGTATGTATGATGGACACATTGGAATAACTTGATTTTTGGGAGTTGGATGCACGAGTAGAGCTCATACGCATTACAAAATGAGGGCTAGCAAAAGACTGGGAGCGACCAACTAAGAGAGCAATAATGGCCATAATCATGCATAGTGACAAAACATTATTAAGAGAAGCATAAAATGGCATCAAAAGTCAAAAACTAAATGATCATAAAGGCTTATGGCGACTTTGTATGAGTCAAACATGTTGTAAGCATGCGCCAAGTCAACCCAAATAAAGCATCAAGGAGAAAACCAAATTAATGCTTCCAAATAATAAAAACAACGCATGATTTTTTCAAAGGCTCATTAAGCAATCTCAGTCATTTGAGACGAGTCATGCTATAACAAAAATCACTAAGCATACTATCAAAACGACATCAAGCATGGCATGAAAAAGTCTAAGCCGCAGTCTAAACAAGCTCTTTTTTTTGTACCACTTTTTTGCATAAAACTTTTTCTCTTTTCCAACACCATTCAAACCTTTTTGAAACAACTCTTTTGATGAATACCAACATAGACCAGAGGTCCAAATACACCTTGATGCAAAGATAAAACAAGATCTGAACAAAAATTAAGGCGAAAAATAAAAGCCAAACGCAGTTCTAGAAAAAGAGAACACTCGTTGAACGATAAGAGTGAAAAAACGAAGTGTTCTTGGCAATAAAAAGCAAGTAAATCTCTCCAAAAGAAATTTGTTGGGGTCCAACCATTTATTGCAGCAAACAGAACAAAATAAAACTAAAAACAAAAGTAAAGACGCTCTAAGAAAAACGCATAGTGCATGAAGCAATAAAAATATAGTGTTTTGAAAGGTGACCTGATTTTTGCCGATGAAGAAGGGGTGCCTCGGGGGCATCTCCAAGCTTTGATGCTTGTACCTCTTGGATATTTCTTGGGGGTGCATGAGCATCCCCAAGATTGAGCTTTTGTCCATTCTTTACCTCATCTCATCATTCTCCAATCCCTACACTTGAAAACTTCCTCCATACAAAACTTAACACAATTCTATTAGCAACGTTAGCATAAACATAATAGTGAATCAACCCTTTTTGGTTTAGGTTTCAACTCAAAAACACCACATATAAAGTATATACTACTGTATCAACTTCCCCAAAAGTTCCGTGATCAAAAGAACTAAAAAAGAAAGCGATCGAGAGGCAAATACAAATAGTGGCAGAAATCTGTCAAAACAGAACAGCTGACAAAGGTTGATTTTTTCGAGGACCTTCTGTTGTTCAAATCAAAAAGTGCAAAACTAATGAAAGTTTGTATATAACCTAGGGCATATGCACAAGAAATCGCAGGTCAAAAATATATTCTGAGAATTTTCACGAATTTTTACGGTGCAGCACCGAAATCTGTTTCAGGACAGCAACTTCCCCAAATCTTACCTCCCTCAAATTAGAGGTTCTTCTTGGCACAACAACGAAATAGAAAGGATAAGGAGCGGTTATTACAGTAGTAATAACTTCCAAGACTCAAATAAATGAAAAAAGAACTGAAAAGAAAACAATGGGTTATCTCCCAAGAGTTCTTTTCTTTAACGCCTTTGAGCTAGGTGCAGAAAGTGGAAATCAAGTATTTTTGAAAGAAGCATTAAGATCAACTGTTTCATCAAGATCACCACTTACCACACTAGGCACTTTAGAAGTTCCTGAAGATGATTCAACCTGCAAGTCACTCTTAGTTGAACTAAAAGTCTTACCAATCTTAAAAACATGCTGTGGTTTAGGCATAGACACCTTGGGAACATACATAAATTTTGCTCTTTTCCAACAAAAGCTTTCTCCTTCTTAAATTTAAGAGAAGAGAAAATTGAACTTAAAGTTTCCATAGATTCCTCTAGTTTACCAATCCTAAGGTTTTGACTATCAAGAGTAGTGCTAGCCTCTAAAGTGGTGATTCTCTTACCGATGCTTTCTATCGATTCATTAACCTAGCTAGCGTTATCAAGGATATTTGGCAAACTTTTTTCTAAAGAGCTAAGTTTTTCTAAAACTTCATCCAAAGTGACCTCAGTTTTAACAACATGGATAGGTGGTACTCCCACTAAACTTTCAATTAAGGTGCATGCTTCAAGAGCGGGAGTACCTAGAAAATTACCTCCTGCAAGAGTATCAAGAACGTACCTATTTCAACTGGATATACCAACATAAAAATTTCTAAGGAGGATCATGTAGAATGCTTCTTCGTACACCTATGATGAGCATTGCTAATACGGTACCAAGCATCTTTCAAACTCTCTCCCCCTTGTTGCTTAAAAGTACGAACTTCAACTTTAGGATTACTCATTCTAACAAGACTAAAAGCAAGTAAATAAAAGCAACTATAAAGGAAACTAATTTTTGTGTGTTTTTGATAAAAAGATGCAAGAAAAAATAAAGTAAAGCAAAACTAAAGACAAAGTAAAAGATTGTGCGTGCGAGACTCCCCTTGCAGAAGTCTTCTTTCTCCCTGGCAACGGCGCCAGAAAACTTGTTGATGGTGCGGTGTTGATGATGTAAATGACCGACCAGTTGGAAACCAGGGAACCAGTTGATGGTGCGGTGGGACAGAAGGTGTGATGAGCACAGCAGCAAGTTTTCCCTCAGTTATGAAACTAAGGTAATCAATCCAGTAGGAGAGAGCCAAACTTAAGAAGGTGATGCTTGCTAACTTTGTGATACTCCAGACAATGGCGCCAGACAACTTGTTGGTGTGTCTTCACCTAGCAGCAATGTGAAACCTGCACACAACACAAACAAATACTTTGCTCCCAACTTACGATGAGGTTGTCAATCTCACCGGTTTGCTGTAAACAAAGGAATTAGTGTATCGAGTGGTAAAAGGATAATAGTAATGCAAGTAAAGTAAACAGTGCGAGTAAAGTAAAACGGTAAAGCAATGTAAAGGAAATTGGACCGGGGTCCATAGTTCACTAGTGGTGTCTCTCCATAAGATAAATAAAGCATGCTGGGTAAACGAATTACAGTTGGGCAATTGATAGAGTAAAGATAACGTACATACATCACGAGGATCACTATGAGGCTTACTCTGGGCATTACGACAAAATACCTAGACCGTAATCCAACTGCATCTATGATTAAAAATCCACTCGCGGGGAATCGTCTGAGGACCCCTTGAGTATTAAGTTGCGAATAATAGATAATTGCATTAAGCAAAGTGCGTAATGTAAACAAAGAAAATATCCTTAGACACAAGAATGTTATTTTCTCCCTAGTGGCAACAGCACATCTACAACCTTAGAGGTATCTGTCACTCCCCTAGATTAAATAGAGGCATGAATCCAACTATTAAGCATAAATACTCCCTCTTGAAGATACTAGCATCTACTCGGCCAAGATAGCTACTAGCAACGGAAAGCATGCAAGATCATAATCAACATAGAGATAACATAAGATATAATTTAGCACATCAACTTAACATAGTACCAATACTCATCGGATCCCAACAAACACAACATGTATGATTACATAAAGATGATCTTGATCATGTAGGGCAACTCACAAGATCTAAACATGAAGCACATGGTGGAGAAGACAACCATCTAGCTACTGCTATGGACCCGTAGTCCAAGGTAGACTACTCACACATCACTCTGGAGGCGACCATGGTGGTGTAGAAGGCCTCCGGTAGGGATTCCCCTCTCCGGCAGGGTGCCGGAAAGAGCTCCTGGATCCTCCCGATCTCGATTCGACGACGACGGCGGCTTGCAGTATGTTTCTGGGAAAAGCGATCCATCCCTTAGGTTTTTCCCATCGAGGGGACTTTATAGACGAAGGGGCATCGTTAGGAGGTGGGCCAGGCGGCCTCACCATGGGTAGGCACGGCCAGGGGCTAGGCCGCGCCCCCCTGTGGTGTGGCTGGCCTCGGGCCCCCCTCCGTCTCATCTTCGGTCTTTGTGAAGCTTCGGTAAAACTAGGAGGTTCGGCTTTTGTTTCGTCCAATTCTGAGAATATTTCCTGTGTAACTTTTGTGAAACACAAAAACATCAGAAAATAGGGAAAATGCATAAAAACGCCACAAAGTGTAACAAAACTCAAAGCAAATGGTGTAAGAACAAGTATGGAGCATCAAAAATTATAAATACGTTTGAGACGTATCAGCAACTATAATTATTTCAAGTGGTGGTGTAAGTGAGACTTTCTAATGACATGGGCTTGCAGTTTTTAGTTGCAACTAGTGTTGTAACTGATGTCTACGCACTTCTATTCTTGTAGACACTTGTTGGGCCTCCAAGTGCAGAGGTTTGTAGAACAGCAGCAAGTTTCCCTTAAGTGGATCACCCAAGGTTTATCGAACTCAGGGAGGTTAGAGGTCAAAGCTATCCCTCTCAAGCAACCCTGCAATTACGATACAGAAAGTCTCTTGTGTCCCCAACACACCCAATACACTTGTCAGATGTATAGGTGCACTAGTTCGGCGAAGAGATAGTGAAATACAAGTAGTATAGATGATTATAAGTAGCAAACGTGATGTGAAATAAATATCGCTGCGAGCAAACAAGTAACAAAATAGCAAGTAAACGGTGTGCAATGCTTGGAAACAAGGCCTAGGGATCATACTTTCACTAGTGGACACACTCCCAACAATATAACATGAATGAACAAATAAATAACTTCTCTCCACTATGGTACTCTGAATTACTCTCCTATTGAATAACACTAATCATTGTGTAGTGGCTACAGAAGCACCCCTTAAAGTTCATCAAGTACTTGACAAACACCACTCATAGAGATATCCAAATCAGATCACAATTCAAGATAGATATCATTGCAACTTAGACCAAGTACTAACACGGTGCACACACTGTCAACATTACACCATGAAAGGAGGAATAGATCACTCAAACTATCATAGCAATAATTATTCTCATAATCCACAAGAGATCACAATCATAGCCTAAACCAAGTACCACCATGATGCACGCACTGTCACCGTTACACCAAGGCAGGAGGAATAGATTACTTTAACAATCACCACTAGAGTACACATAACATCTGAATAATAACATCTACTTGTTCAACATGATACAAAGCTCACGATCACATAAAGATCACATCATGGGAGAGAGAGGTGAACCACATAGCTACCGGTAGAGCCCTCAGCCCCGGGGGTGAACTACTCCCTCCTCATCATAGGAGACAGCAAGGTTGATGGAGATGGCGGTGAGGTCGATGGAGATGGCGGAGACGGCGATGGAGACCGATGGAGATGGCTCCAGGGGCACTTCCTCGTCCCGGCAGGGTGCCGGAATAGAGACTTCTGTCCCCCGAAATTCGTCGGTGGCGGCGGCGGAGCTGCGGACTTCTTTCTGGAAAATTGCCGAATCCCTTAGGGTTTTCCGTCCCGAGGCTTTATATAGGCGAAGGGGCGATGTCAGAGGTGGGACCAGGCGCCCTCACACATGGCTGGCGCGGCCAGGGGCCTGGCCGCGCCACCATGGTGTGTGGGGCCCCTGTGGCCCACCTCCTACTCCTCTTCGGATCTCTGGAAGCTTCCGGGTAAAATAAGACTTCAGGATGTTGTTTCGTCCAATTCCGAGAATATTTCCTGTGTATCACTTCTGAAACACAAAAACAGCAGAAAACAGGGAACTGGCACTGTGGCAACTCGTTAATAGGTTAGTTCCAGAAAATGCATAAAAGTGCCACGAAGTGTAATGAAACATCAGGTAAATGGTGTAAAAACAAGCATGGAGCATCAAAAATTATAGATACGTTTGAGACGTATCAGCATCCCCAAGCTTAACTCCTGCTCGTCCTCGAGTAGGTAAGTGATAACAAAAGAATAATTTTTGAGGTGACATGCACCTACACAATCTTGATCATATATGTAAGCATTGTGAGCTGGGATCATAAGAACTTAAAACATGGGCATGAAAGATATAATCTTGACAATAGAAACTTAGCAACCATGTTATAACATAAAAATGAACACAAACAAAAGATCATGAAAATGAAACAATGAAAGTCAAACGTGTGTTCAAATCATAAGGAAAAACATACAAATGGTTTTCAGCTTGTCCTTCATGGAGAGCAAAAGATAAATGCATAGGACACCTTCAAGTTTAAGAGGGCGACTAGATACAAATAATTTGAGAACAAGTGAAACCATGATCATGAATCAATCAATGAAAACTTTGGGACAATGCACATTATACTCAGAATGACAACTATGCTCTCTTAATGGTGCATAAAGAAAGAAGGTGGTGACTCAACATAAAAGTAAAAGAAAGGCCCTTCGCAGAGGGAAGCAGTGATTAAACATGTGCTAGAGCTTTTCATTTGTAAAACAGAGACATAAAAATTGGTTTTGAGAGGTGGTTGTCTTTGTCAACGACTGGCAATGGGGTTCTTACTATCTTCCATACAAAAATGAAGCAAGTTTTTGAGAGAGAGATTGGCACTTTTGTGCTCTTTTTATAAAGCTTGGCACTCCTCCCCACCTTTTTTCCTTTCACAAACCATGGCTAACCGATTCCATCGGGTGCCCACCAACATTCACTTTCCATGGAGGAGTGCCTTTTTTCTTTTTTTTTCTTTTTGGAATAAGCAATATGGAAGATAGCAAATCCGACCACTACGTCCCCATGAGCTAAAAACAGTGTCACAAAACGAGAAGTGTTTTGAAGGTTTTTGAAAGGTAGCACATGAAAATTTACTTGGAATGGCTTGCAAATACCATGCATAGGAATTTATAGTGGACACAATGGCAAACTTGGTTTTTGGGAGTTGGATGCACGAGTAGAGCTCATACTCAGTACAAAATGAGGGCTAGCAAAAGACTGGGAGCGACCAACTAAGAGAGCAATAATGGCCATAATCATGCAAAGCGACAAAGCAACATTAAAAGAAGTATAAGATGGCATCAAAAGTCAAAAACTAAATGATCATAGAGGATATTGGCGACTTTGGATGAGTCTAACATGTGTGAGCATGTGCCAAGTCAACCCAAATAAAGCATCAAGGAGAAAACCAAAATAATGCTTCCAAACGATAAAAACAACGCATGATTTTTTCAAAGGCTCATTAAGCAATCTCAGTCATTTGAGACAAGTCATGCTACAGCAAAACCACTAAGCATACTATCAAAAAGATATCAAGCACGACATGCAAAAGCCTAAGCCGCAGTCTACACAAGCTCCTTCTTGTACCACTTTTTTGCATAAAGCTTTTTCTCTTTTCCAACACCATTCGAACTTTTTTAATCCAACTCTTTTGAGGAAAACCAACATGGTCCAGAGGAAAAAATACACCTTGATAAATAAATATAAGAAGATCTGAACACAAATCAAGGCGAAAACAAAAACCAAAAGCAGTAGCAGAAAAAGAGAACACTCATTGAAACGATAAGAGTGAAAAACAGAGTGTTCTTGGCAAATGAAAAACGAGTTCATCTCCTCCAAAAGAAACATGATGTGATCTAACCATTTATTGCAGCAAACAAAACTAAACTAACTAAGAAAACTAAAACAACTGACGCTCCAAGAAAAACGCATAATGCATGAAGCAATAAAAATATAGTGTCTTGAAAGGTGACCTGATTTTTGCCGATGAAGAAGGGGTGCCTCGGGGGCATCCCCAAGCTTTGACGCTTGTACTTCTTGGATATTTCTTGGGGTGATGCATGGGCATCCCCAAGCTTGAGCTTTTGTCCATTCTTCAACTCATCTCATCATTCTCCAATCCCTACACTTGAAAACTTCCTTCATACAAAACTAAACACAATTCTATTAGCAACATTAGTGTAAGCATAACATATAATCAATCCTCTATTTGCTTCAGGTTTCAACTCAAAACCACCACATATATAGCATATACTACTGTAGCAACTTCCCCAAAAGTTCCATGATCAAAAGAACTCAAAAGAAAGCGATAAAGTGGCAAACACAAATATTGTCAGAAATCTGTCAAAACTGAACAGCTGACAAAGGTCGAATTTTTGAGGGATTTTCTGTTGCTCAAATCAAAAAGTGTTCAACTAAGAAAAGTTTGGATATAACCTGGGGCATATGAACAAGAAATCGTAGGTCCAAAAGATAAACAGAGAATTTTCACGAATTTTTACAGTGCAGCACCGAAAACAGTTTCAGGACAGCAACATCCCCAAATCTTACCTCACTCAAATTAGAGGCTTCTCTTGGCACAAAAATGAAATAAAAAGGATAAGGAGCGGTTATTACAGTAGTAATAACTTCCAAGACTCAAATAAAAGAAAAAGTACTGAAAAGAAAACATTGGGTTATCTCCCAAGAGTGCTTTTCTTTAACGCCTTTGAGCTAGGCGCAGTAATTTGCGAAGATGCTCATGTGGGCGCCATATAAGAGCTTGAGGCAAAGGCGCCATATAAGAACTTAAAGCAATAGAGAGCATCAAAAAGCAAGTGTGAAAGACATTTAAATCTAAACCACTTCCTATGAAAAATAGTCTTGTAAAGAGACAAGTCATAAAAACGCAAAGCAAAAAGCATAGGAAGGCAAAACAAGTACAACTTCAAGAATTGCAACAAAAAGAGGGGAAACTCAATATTGTTGAGATCCATCAAACCATGTTTCCCTCTCTCATAGTGACTTTCAGTAGCATCATGAATAGAACTAACAATATAACTATCACATAAAGCATCCCTATCATGAGCCACATGCATAAAAGGATTAATACTCCCCACATGAACAATAGTAGTAGGAGCAGATTCAACAGAATAATTATTCTCATCACCATAATCATCAAAGACAGGAGGCATATTGTAATCATAACTAATTTTCTCCTCAAAAGTAGGTGAACTGAAAATATTATACCCATCATCACAAGCTAGAGAACTACTATGTCGCAAAGCATACTCATCAAACATATCATCATAAGAAGGAACATGGATAGCACTAATGGTACAACAATTATTAACCTTAGAATTGGTACCAAAAAGATTTTCAATATCAAAAGTAGAGTGCTTTTCCCAATCATGATCACTAACATAGGTAACAGGCATAGGAACATCATCCCAATCAGAATTATCATAGTCTATAGCAGGATCATAACGCTTAGGGGAAGATACCGTGTCCTCTCGCCTCTTACTCCTCCTCTTCTTTTTCTTCTTCTTCTTCTTCTTCTTCTTACTCTTCTTACTCTCTCCTTTAGGAGGGAGAGACTTGAAGGGCATCTTCTCCACATATTCTTTAGGAGGGAAAGGCATCTTCTCCACATAATCTGGCTTGCTGACAGAAACAACAGAAGAAACTTTGGAGGATTCCTCCTCTCTATTAATAAGATCGAAACATCTATTAGTCCTATCATAGCTTGGCAAAACATCATGTTTAATAAGATCTTGTAAGTAAGTATTTGCGAGGCAATCTTTAGCACAATAGAGATGACAACCACGAAGGGTGCTATTAAGATCAACATCATTCATGTCTACCAGAGAAATCTTTCTAGATATCTCTTCACAATTCAAAAACAAAGTAAGCTCATCATACTGATTGGAAGTAATCTTATCATCACAATACAAATCTGCGGTACTCGTTCGATTAATTGGGCATTGAAAATTAAAGTGCCCCTTTTCACCGCAAAATTCACAAAGAAAAGGATAAAGCTCACAAACCCTTTCACCAAGCACATCTAGATCCTTGAGCCACATGCTGGTTTCTTCATTTGCGTGGGTGATGCAATAATCTTCCTTATTATAACTCTGTTCACAAGGTCTATGTATTCCACAAAAATTAACATGCTTATAAGAAATAGTACTTTTAGAAGTTTGAGCATGTTTATTGCAATCATCAACAACAATATCACTTTCTATGCAAGTATCCTTAAAAGGTTCATGATACACGTCCCCATTTCCTTTAGGAACATTTATATGGGAAGCAAAGGCTTTAAAGCAATCAACCATAATTTGAGGATCGAGACCATATTTAGCACTAAGCTCTTGAAAAGTAGCAGTTTCAGCGAAAGACTTAATGCAATCAAACTCATAATTCATACCTGATCCTTTACCTTTGTCGTTTTCCCATCCTTCAGCATTCTCTTGTATACGGTCAAGAAGTTTCCACTTAGCATCTTCCTTCATATGAGTGAATGATCCAAAACAAGAAGCATCCAAATAATCCTTATCAGGAAGAGTAAGCCGTGCATAAAAATTATCAATAACAATATTGCGGGGAAGATCATGAATATGACATTTATGCATTAGTAACTTCAATCTTCCCCAAGCTTGGGCAATGCTTTCTCCCTCATGCGGATGAAAATTATAAATGTAATTCCTATCTTTATAAACCTGACTAGAAGGATAGAATTTAGAATAAAAGAGAGGTTCAATTTCCTCCCAATCAATAGATCGGCCATCCTTCAATGTTTTATACCATTCCTCAGCTCTGCCTTTCAGCGAAAAAGAGAATAGCTTCTTCTTAACTTGGTTCATTGAAATACCTGCACACTGGAACAACTCGCATAATTCATGTATAAAGAGCAGATGATCACCAGGATGGACAGTTCCATCTCCTAAATAGCAGTTATCCCTAATACGTTCAACAATCTTCATAGGTATTTTAAAAGGATGGGGAGCACAAGCATCATTAGAAACATCACATATGGGAGATAAAATATCATCAGAGCAACCTTTCTCCACTAAAGCTGGGGGACTAAAGATATCATACTCAACAAAACCAGCTTCCCCAAGCTTAGACTTTTCTATAGCATTAGCATTAACAGTATTCAAAGCATTCGTACTAATAACATTGCTATGCGAAATAAGCTCCAAAGGATTTTCAATTTTCTCTTCAAATCTAAAATCAGGAAAAAGACTAAAGAACTCTTTGTTTTCCATTAAGCCTAACTAGTGAAAATAAAAACAAGAAACAAAAAGATGTAATTGCAGAATCTAAAGGAAATAACTCCGAGCACTCACACAGGAGGATGCGAGTACCTTTTACCTTACCTCCCCGGCAACGGCGCCAGAAAAGAGCTTGATGTCTACGCACTTCTATTCTTGTAGACACTTGTTGGGCCTCCAAGTGCAGAGGTTTGTAGAACAGCAGCAAGTTTCCCTTAAGTGGATCACCCAAGGTTTATCGAACTCAGGGAGGTTAGAGGTCAAAGCTATCCCTCTCAAGCAACCCTGCAATTACGATACAGAAAGTCTCTTGTGTCCCCAACACACCCAATACACTTGTCAGATGTATAGGTGCACTAGTTCGGCGAAGAGATAGTGAAATACAAGTAGTATAGATGATTATAAGTAGCAAACATGATGTGAAATAAATATCGCTGCGAGCAAACAAGTAACAAAATAGCAAGTAAATGGTGTGCAATGCTTGGAAACAAGGCCTAGGGATCATACTTTCACTAGTGGACACACTCCCAACAATATAACATGAATGAACAAATAAATAACTTCTCTCCACTATGGTACTCTGAATTACTCTCCTATTGAATAACACTAATCATTGTGTAGTGGCTACAGAAGCACCCCTTAAAGTTCATCAAGTACTTGACAAACACCACTCATAGAGATATCCAAATCAGATCACAATTCAAGATAGATATCATTGCAACTTAGACCAAGTACTAACACGGTGCACACACTGTCAACATTACACCATGAAAGGAGGAATAGATCACTCAAACTATCATAGCAATAATTATTCTCATAATCCACAAGAGATCACAATCATAGCCTAAACCAAGTACCACCATGATGCACGCACTGTCACCGTTACACCAAGGCAGGAGGAATATATTACTTTAACAATCACCACTAGAGTACACATAACATCTGAATAATAACATCTACTTGTTCAACATGATACAAAGCTCACGATCACATAAAGATCACATCATGGGAGAGAGAGGTGAACCACATAGCTACCGGTAGAGCCCTTAGCCCCGGGGGTGAACTACTCCCTCCTCATCATAGGAGACAACAAGGTTGATGGAGATGGCGGTGAGGTCGATGGAGATGGCGGAGACGGCGATGGAGACCGATGGAGATGGCTCCGGGGGCACTTCCCCGTCCCGGCAGGGTGCCGGAATAGAGACTTCTGTCCCCCGAAATTCGTCGGTGGCGGCGGCGGAGCTGCGGACTTCTTTCTGGAAAATTGCCGAATCCCTTAGGGTTTTCCGTCCCGAGGCTTTATATAGGCGAAGGGGCGATGTCAGAGGTGGGACCAGGCGCCCTCACACATGGCTGGCGCGGCCAGGGGCCTGGCCGCGCCACCATGGTGTGTGGGGCCCCTGTGGCCCACCTCCTACTCCTCTTCGGATCTCTGGAAGCTTCCGGGTAAAATAAGACTTCAGGATGTTGTTTCGTCCAATTCCGAGAATATTTCCTGTGTATCACTTCTGAAACACAAAAACAGCAGAAAACAGGGAACTGGCACTGTGGCAACTCGTTAAAAGGTTAGTTCCAGAAAATGCATAAAAGTGCCACAAAGTGTAATGAAACATCGGGTAAATGGTGTAAAAACAAGCATGGAGCATCAAAAATTATAGATACGTTTGAGACGTATCAGTAACTGACATTTTTTAGTTGCAAGTGGGGTTGCAACTGTGATATTATAGTTCCAAGTAGAAGTGTAAGTGAGATTATCCCATTTTAAACAGAGATATTTCAGCTATAAGTGGGTTTGCAATTGAGCTTTTTTTTTCCATTTGCAAGTCCTCAACCGAGAATTTTCTAGTTGCAGTCAAGTCGTGACTTTGATTCTTCCAGTTGCAAGTCGAGTCGCAACTATTTTTTTTTTAGTTTTAAGTCAAGTCGCAATTGTGATTTTTCTAGTTGCAAATCCACAACCGAGAATTTTCCAGTTGCAAGTCGAGTCGCAACTGTAATCTTTTCAGTTGCAAGTCTAGTAGCAACTGTGATTTTTTCAGTTGCAAGTCAAATCGCAACTGAAAATTTTCTAGTTACAAGTCGAGTTGGAATTAAGATTTTTTCTAGTTTTAAGTCGAGTTCTACATGAGATTTTTCTAGTTGCAAGTCAAGTTACAACTGAGATGTTTCAAGTTGTAAGACAAGTTGCAAGTCGAGTTACAACTCAGAATGGTCTATTTTATTCCTCACTATATTGTGAGCTGTTTGGTTGTACTGAAAGATTTGTTCTAAAAAATATACAACTAGAAAATTTTTCTCGACCAGAATATTTTTTGTTCCCCATGTTGAAGAGTTTTGTTCCTCAGACACTATTTTCGCTCACCATATCAGAAAAAAGTGCTAGATAGAGTAATTTTGGTTTTATTCTTTTGACGGTTTCACTAGTAGTGTGCTTTGTAGTAGTTTGTACGAGACAAGTAAATACGGGTGCATGATCCGTGCATGTATTGACCAATCCATGCTGCGTTATGCTAGCTAGCTAGTTTTGACATAGTACACGAATTGAAGCTAAAATGAAAATCCAGTCTTGTGCCACTCTACGACAAAAAAGAGCTGAACTTTTTTTTAGAATAAAAAAAAGCTGAACTGAGTCGGCACTGTGAGGAAATTCTCCAGATGGCTGCGTGAGGAGCGGAACTTTCTGTATCACTTTTTGGACCCAACATAAGATAAGCCCAACAACACCACAAATCAATACGATCACGACCCAATAAATAAGGACTAAAAATTTGGGCTCAATTTCAACCCACAATAATTGATGATGTCATTCTAACTTAGTTCTCAATAGACTGAGCTTAAAGAGATCTAAATAAAATAATATCATTATATTATTTCATTTTATTTCTACCAAATAAAATGATAAATACCAAACGAGTCCCAAAAAAATAGTTTGCATCCAACCGAGGTGTATAATAGTCGCATAATTTGCTTTTCAAGCAAACAAAATACACCCTCTTCGCAGTACACTTAGGCCTTGTTTACTTCTAGGGTATTTGAGGGGATGGAAGGATATTAATTCGTATCCCGGAATTTTTCCGGTAGGTTGTTTACTAGTCCGGGTTTTGAGGGAATAATCCCGGAATATCCCCACAAATCTCCTCCATTCTAGTGTATTTTTGGCTAGATTAAAAACTCTCCATCATAGTAGAGTATTTTTGGGGAAGAGTATTTGAGGGGATTTGAGGGTATTGGGTAAACAGCAAATCCCCACATATCCCCGTATCTTTTAACGGTGAAAATACCGAAGAAGTAAACAAGGCCGGATACAGATAAACGAAAAGCCAGTTGTAGTGTACGAAACCTCATCGGTGAACTCGCGAAGTTCCGTGAACGCCAACCAAGCTCCTCTCGCCTCTCCCCATGGCCTCTCTCCGGCTCGTAGCAGCACTGGCCCCATCCCCTCCTCCACCTCGACGGGAGCCAAGGAAACCTCCGCCACCCGCGGCCCACCTGGCGAGGGGCGTCGCCCTCGCGGCGGTGGCGGCCACCGTGGCAGCGGCCGCGGCCTCGCCGCCTGCGCTCGCCGCGCTGGCCGAGCCGGCGAACGCGCTGTCGCTGCCCACCTGGGCCGTCCACGTCTCCAGCGTCGCCGAATGGTACGTGCTCCGCCAAGGCGTTGCTATCTAAGCCCCGAGCGATTCATTGTACCATTCTTGCTTCCGCGCCTGCAAGAAACTGAAAAAATCAAAATCAAAATCTCGGATGGGAATTGCAGGGTGACGGCGATGACGCTGGTCTGGGATTACGGAGAGCGGACGGGGTTGAAGGGCTGGAAAGGTCTCTCCTGGGGGATGGTGAGTTTGAGCTTTGATAAGGATTCCCCAATTCCGACTTTCTGAAGAAATTTGTTTCTTGTGGATAATGTATCTGAATGTGTGAAATGTTGCGATACTTGCATGATATTAAGATGCTGGCAGATGTTTGATTCACTCCACTCGGGGCGGTTATGATTCATGGCTAAAGCGTTGGCATTTTTCTTCAGGAACCCTCACTATTTGAACTGTGAATTCGGATTGCAGGTTCTTGAACTCTTTATGACAGTCCATATGCTTGTTGACTCACATATCTGCATTTCTGTCCAACAGGTTCCACTTCTCGGTGGAGCAATGTGCGCGTGCACATGGCATTTCTTCTACAATTCAGAGTCTCTTGAGGTACGATATTGTTTCCCTGAAGTCAAAACATTGTGTGTCATTCTGCGTCTGGCAAACCCTGGAATTTCCAAAGGTCTGTTTCCTTAATAGCAATGCACTTACATAAACACCGCTAACTATTTGCATCAATTCTTTGCTCAAGTATTTATGCTCGTCGAGTTTTCTGCAAAAAATATGGTAGCTGGTAGTCCTTGAGTCATTATCGCGAAAAAGAAGATAAGGCAAAAGTAGTGCTCAACATAGTTGTTTTACTCATGTTCTTTCCTTCTGTGCTGATGTTTTCCTTACAAAATAATTGTAGGTACTTGTAGCCCTTCAGGGTGCTCTAACAGTAATCGGTAACATAACGATGTGCATAGCGGCGTACCGCATCTTCAAAGGGTCCCAAGAAGGCACTAACAGTAACAGTCCGTAACCTGTATGCATACTCTTTTCAACTTGTTGTCATAGCACTGCAATTGAGTTACTTGTAGTTGAAACACCTTTGTCCTGAAGCTTCTTGAGAATGTCATTGCACATGTTTTATATACTTATTTTTCCATACGAAACTCAAATGAGTTCCGGGTTCCACTATCACAGATAATGGAACAGAAGTTCTGTTTTCAGGTATTCAATACCCAAATAAAAAGAAGAAAATAAAAGGCAACTGCCAGAAATTCAGCGCACTGAATTACAAAGCTAAGAACGTCTGCAACGCAAGCCCTTCACAGCACCACAACTGGAAGGGGACACCACAAAATGAAACAAACAACAGCACCCACTGAGTGACTCAACGAAGCTACAAACACACAAAGTAAACTAGTTGCCGAAGACCGCTGGGGGGAGTTGTCCCAGCCCTAGCTCCAAAGCAGCAAACTCCTATTCATTTAGATTTCTCCCCCATCTCGGTTATCAGTAGCCTGCCCTGCCTGCTGTTGTTCTGTGAGCTTCCAGCGCCGTCGCCTTCATGGGTTATCTTTTTATCATTTTCTTTTTGAAGTCCTGCCCAGTATATCAAAAAGGAACAAGCATAACAAATTATCTCCGCTGAAGATTCAATAAGTTTCTTTTTCTGTGAACATGTTAATATGTCAAGCTTAATGCACTAGCCAACGCAATCAAAAGTCCAAACTGATGGAAAGGGCTAGGCAATTCACTTATACACTTTAACATCCCCACTCACGTGTGACGGGAGAAGAGAAAGTCAACACGTGAACACAGATAGGAGAAGAGAAAATCAACACGTGGACACAAAGGGGAGCAACAGCAATTTTACAATAAATTGCGAAAACCAGGACTCGAACTCAAGACCCTGGGCTCTGATACCATGTCAAGCTTCATGCACTAGCCAACGCAACCAAAAATCTGAACTGATGGAAAGGGCTAGGCAATTCACTTATACACTTTAACAGAATACACCCTTAATTTGTGACGCAGTTATACCAGATTTAGAAAATGCAAATGATGCACACAAAGAGTGCTGAAACGGCGGGTGTTGAAATCGTTTGATTGTATTTTCTTGATGTCACCTTTGAGCCAATAAATCTTTATCAAAAAAGGAGAGTGGAAATCGATGTGATTTTTTCATCTGTTCTGCAAATGCTGGACCAAATTCCACGCTGGTTGAATATTTTTGTCACGTTCAAAAAATTCTACGCTGAAATTTGTGTAAGTAGAAATTTACTCACTCTTTATATACATATATTTTTAATATCTGATCTGCAACAGTTCTGGGCAGTGCACGCAGAGTTAGCAACAGACAACTGTGCAGACAAGATATTTTTAATATTTTTTTCCAAGCTTCATTCTGCTAATGGCTTCCAAGTACGGTGTCTTTATAGTCGTGGCATGTGACCTATGAAGTCATGATACTACTCTTGAGCCAAGATCCCACTGCCTGATGGTTCATGCACGGGGGCAGTGTCAAATGGCCAAAGTTGCAGCGGCAATGATCAAACGGTGTGTTTGCCATCGTTGTCAATGTGCAGGGAGGAAAGCATGGAATGAAACCTCCACTTGGGCAGATATTGATCGGATGAGTAAGCGCATGAATTACTTGAACTGCGGGGACACTTCGCACGCATCCGAGAGATCTGTGGCTGCATCCGAGGGCAGGAGCAGCTCCCGAGCACTCGTGTGAGAGCCATGAGTGCAGCTTCTGGCTAAAGCGTCTTTCCATGCTCAAGTTCTCCTCTCTAGAGAATCTCTCCATGATCTATCGGTTGTGTAATGCTAGACTCTCCCAGGTTGCAAATTAAGGTGAGTGCACATGGCTGTGAATGCACCCATTATATAGTCGTGCGCATTTCCCTTAATTCGAGGCATTTTGTATCCAAATTTCCAAGTTACTGCACATACAACAACTTAAAAGCTGAAAAAGAAATACTGTGCTCATATGTCACTGAAAGAATGCGGTTTTAGACCTAGCAGTGCGCAATTTTATGCGACTTGAGCTTTTACAAAAATTTCAAAGAACTATAAATAGCCAAAAAAGACTGAATATCACTGCCCTTCATATCGAAAAAGCGAGCGCTATATTTGGAACGATAGAGAGCTGGGGAAGAGTGCAGCACATCATGTAAAGCAGAATGGGATGTGTCAAGGTATCATTTTAGCGAAGAAACTGCATGAGCAAAAGAAAAAGAATAATAAGCTCGAAAGCCTTTTTGACTTGTTGTGTCTTGCATCGATCGAGTGCCAAGGAAAAACTGAATTTTCATCATGCATGCAAACACCTTCGCTCAGGAATCAATGATACTCCGCACAAACAGTTCGGCCATCTGCTTTTAATGCCTTCTTAGTCAACTTCTGAAGGAGATTGGCACAATTAGAAGAGCATAGGAATTCAACTAGTCTCTTGGAGCTAAGGATGGCAATGGGTAGGATATGGGCAGGGTAAAACAATACCATATCCATACCCGTCTAGTCGATGGATATAAAATTCTACCCGTACCCGTACCCATGGGTATGAATCTTTACCCATGCCCATACCTGACGAGTACCCGTACCTATTGGGTACCCGGTGGGTAGATCAAATATACACAAATTATTTACTATTTTAGAATTATCAATAGCACATTGGAGCGGCTATAACCTAGGATTTCGGTCACCTTAATTTGGAGAGACGGGAGAATTATAGCTAGGGCTTAATTACATGACTAGTTGGAGCGTGGGGCACCCATCTCCCTTGACCGCTACCAAACAATGCAACTAGACTATTCTTGGTCCACATATAATTATAAATGGGTAGGATACGGGTATACTCGCGGGTAGAAGGCTATACCCGTGCCTTACCCATGACTTAACGGGTAGGGTATGGGTACTACCCATGGGCACAAAAGTGTGCCCATACCCTGCCCATGCGGGTACGGTACCCACAGGTACCCGTACCCATGAATAAAATTGCCATCCCTACTTGGAGCTAGCTTCCCTGCTGAAATGATTCCCTTCTTTTGTCCTTCAACCCTCACCATGTCAAAAGAAAGATGATGCTGTCTCATGTGCAACCTGCCAGTTTTCTCGTAGCATCGGAAACCATGTAATAATCACATTGATTGTGATTTCTTTTACTCTCCATTTTTACTTTTGAGAGGAAACTGTGTGCTGAATGATTAGTGCCATGAAAATGGATGCCTTGGCACATACATGGTCCATGCTGACCATGATGGAGAGGGTTTCCTGCCTGCCTCCATCTCCTATGATCCTATCCTAAGTATCCTTCACATGGTGTCATGTCAAACGTGTGCATGCACAACCCAAGAAAAAAAACTAAATGCCACCTTATATATATATGGTGTTACCGGCAGACGGCTCATTTCAAAGCCACATGACTGGGATCTAGACATCTAGGAGCAAACACAGAGACACTGTCCTTCACCAACATGTGCTCTGGTTCCTGGAACAGCAAGAGACAGTGGTCTTGCCCTGCTGTGTTCATCAGGCAGAAGCAGCAGCAGCAGCAGAAGAAGAAGCTTCAGGTCTCAGTGATGACTCTTAGGAGGAAGAGGTAATTAATATCTGGACTTATTTCTGTTCTAAATTAATTTTGGCAGCAGTAGCTGCAATAGAAGTTTATGCCTTGTGTAGATGTATAGTTCTTTCTGACGCATTCAGAAACATGAGGCTGTGTGTGTGCTTATAGCTGAACCTGTTTATCTGCAGGTTAAGGCTGATCAGGAGGAGAAGGAGGGCTGCAGGAGCAGAGTTAAGGCTGATCAGAAGGAGGGGGAGGGCTGCAGAAGAAGATATGGCGATGCTGAACCGGAAGCTCCACCTTGAGAACCGTCGCATCCTGGCAGAGAATGCGAGGCTCCAGGAGAGGGCCGATGCGCTTCGCCGTGAGAACCTCACACTGCATGCAAACCTATGCAAGGCGGCAGCGGTGGGATTACCGCCAGCAGATACCGTAACTGGCTGCTGAGCGCCTCTTGGGGTTCTCCTTGTAGTTCCTTGGTGTGTTTGTGCTAGTCTGTCTAGTGTGATGATAGCTTCTTGGCTTGTTGGGGATGGCTAGCTGGCCGGTCATTTATGCTTATCAACCACAAGGTTTTTGGGAACTCTTGTGTAATTTGTGGCACGATCATGGTTGCACATTATAAATCTAATTTTAAGTGGAGGGATTAGTTGACAAGTTTTATGAATTTGGGCAGCTCTTTTGGAAGATAAAGGGTGAGGACAACAAAAGCAGCTATGATAAAAAGTACAAAGCTGTCAACTCAACTTTCTCCTTTCTCCTTGTAGATATGCTCAATGCTCAGTATCACCTTAAGATTGCCAGAGGCAAATACCATACACTCTGAAACAAATCTCTCCAGCCTTTTTTTTTAAGAATCGTCTAGCCTTTTCATACTGCTCAAAAGCCAAAAGGTTTTGGGGTATCTAGGCAGAAGGACCAGATATCATTACAAACTTTCCCTTTACCTTGTTACATATATATACCATCTTTACTGTGATAGTAAATCGGCAATGCATGATAATATGTGTCATTATTTTGTACAGCGCCGTTGTAGAACCTGTATCAAAGTTTCTATGGCAGCATAAGTTGTATCACATTAAAAAGAGAAGAAGAAGAAGACTGACCGGTCCATAGCAAATTGAATCGGTATATTAGTTTGTGCCCTATTTTCAGTTATATCTAGAGAACCTATTTGTCCATCTTTTGGTTTTAACTGATGCAATGGCGAATTTTTGGTGGGTGATAATGAGGAGAAAAAAGAGATGCATTGGTGTGCATGCTGGTGTATGTGTATTCTCAGAAAAGAAGGTGGCATGAGATTTAGAAACCTTCATGCTTTTAATTTGGCCATGCTAGCCAAACGGACTTGGAGGCTCCTGAATAATCCTTATTCTATATGTGCTTGCTAAATATGCCATATGCATCGCTTCGATGCAGAGGTCAGGTTCTTCCTTTTACAAAAAAAGTTATCGCTAAATATTATCCTGATGGGAAGCTTCTGAATGCCGGGCGGAAAAAGGGGTCTTCCTTCACTTGGCAAAGCATCATATGTGGTCTCCAGACTTTCAAACGGGGACACATCTGGCGGGTAGGCAATGGGAGAAGCATAGAAATTTGGAATGGCCATTGGGTACCAGGATGTTTATCATGGAAGGTTGATACTGTCAGAGCCTAGGTATCATGTAAGGTATTGTATCACTAGATATGTTCTCTAAAAGAAGTCTCATGGGAAAAACCCAGCCGCGACGTTACAAACTGAATGTAGATGCAGCCTTTTTTCCAAATGGTGTGGGGGTAGTGGGTGCAGTATTATGTAATTGTCGAGGGTAAGCGATCGCTGAAGGATCTTGGCCACTAGATCATATTATCGATGCTACTACTGCAGAAGCTCTAGCCTTAAGGCATGGTTTGCTATTGTTGGATGAAATTGGATGTTCACCAACGATCGTGTAATCCGACAGCTTGGTGCTCATCAACAATTGCAATGGTGAAACTGACATTTTGGGTCCCTATGCGGCTATCCTCACTGATTGTTTCCAGATTGCATATCGCACCGGGACCCATCTTCGAAGTAGCTTCGCCAACGGCCAACCGCTTCGAAGTGACTCATCAACAATATACCTGGTAGAATCAACTACTCTACCAGGCCTAGGGCGGAGATTGTAGGGGAAGGAGGGAGCTGCGCGAGAGTGGAGACGAGGGCGCCGGCGAATCGGCGCCATCGCGAGAGCTGGGAGAGGTGGCGGCCAGAGGAGGGGGCGGCGGCGGCTAGGGCTGAGAGACCGACTCCTTTGGGAGTCGGCAATAAAGATTATGTTTATTGCCTGTCTTTTCTGTTCGATTACAACTCCTATATATAATGGAAATCTGATAATTGGGCTAAGCCCCAAACTAAGCCTGCCCATTGGGCCTCCTCCGGTTGTACACTAAACCGGTCATAACATCTCTCCCCGCCTGCGCAAACAGCTCGTCCTCGAGCTGGTAGTCGGGATAGTGCTGCTGGAACTCATCACGCTGCTCCCAGGTGGCCTCCTCCTCCGGAAGGCCCTCCCACTGAACCAACAAGTACCAGACGCCACGACGGAGCTATGCGCGCAACACCTTGGCCGGGCTGGGTAGCAAACGCCCATCTGCAGTCGGAGGAAGGGCTGGCGTGGCTGTGGACGCCGCGCCACGATAGGGCTTGAGCAGCCCCACATGGAAGACGTCGTGGATGCGAGCCCCGGCTGGCAGCTGTAGACGATACGCCAGCTGCCCAATGCGCTCCAGGATGACGAATGGCCCCGCGTAGCGAGGACCCAGCTTGCGCTTTGCCCGAGGGTCCAGGGACTGAGTGGAGCGGTGCAGGAGGCGCAACCACACCCAATCACCCACCGCGTACTCCACCTCGCGATGGTTGCCGTTGTAGTAGTGCTTGGCCAGCTGCTGAGCCTGGACGAGACGCTACCGCACCTCGGCAAATATCTCATCGCGGGTGCGGAGAAGCTCCCCCGCAGCCTCCGTCCGAGCCGTCGCCGGATCCACCGGCAGGATAGGCGGAGGCGGCCTGCCGTAGACCACCTCAAACGGCATAGCGCGCAGGGCGAAGTGATAGGATGTGTTGTAGCAGTACTCCGCCCATGCAAGCCAATCCACCCAAGCGCGAGGACGATCACCTGTAACACAGCGCAAATACATGGCAATCACCTTGTTAACCACCTCCGACTGGCCGTCCGTCTGGGGGTGGAAGGCCGTGCTGAAACGGAGTTTCACGCCCGCCATCCGGAAGAGATCATGCCACACATGCCCTGTGAACACCGGGTCCCGATCACTGACGATCGACGCGGGAAACCCGTGTAGGCGGACGATGTCGTCGAAGAAAGCGCGGGCCACCGACGTGGTGGTGTAGGGGTGGCCAAGCGCGATGAAGTGGGCGTACTTGGAGAAACGGTCGACCACTGTGAGGATGACAGACTTGCCGCCCACCTTGGAAAGGCCCTCGATGAAGTCCATGGAGATATCCGCCCACACCTGAGACGGCACCTCCAGCGGCTGCAACATTCCAGCTGGCCGCAGGGTCTCCGTCTTATTGCGCTGGCATGTCTCGCATGAACGCACCCAGTCCTGGACCAAAGCCCGATCACCGGGAATGTAGAAGTCGGCGCGGAGACGATGGAGAGTCTTCTGAACACCCTCATGGCCGGCTGAGTGGGCCATCAATAGCACTTGATGGCGGAGGTCATCGTGGTCGGGCACGAAGATACGGCGCCCATGTAGGAGCAAGCCATCCGCCAGGCGCCAGGGCTCATCCAACGCGTCCGCCTCCAGCTGCTGCCGCAGAAGCTGAGCGTCCGGCGCGGCCGTGGTGGCCCGCCGGATGTGGTCGAAGAGGGCGAAAGAGGGACCCGAGCGGATGCAGAGCATCGCCCCCTCAGCGTCTCCCTCGGCATCGGCGGGGTCGGCGTCACGGCGAGATAAGGCATCGGCCACGGTGTTGAGGCGCCCGGGGCAATACTCCACCGTGAAGTCAAAGCCGAAGAGCTTGTTGATCCACTGATGTTGCGGCACCGTCGACAGCCGCTGGTCCAAGAGGAACTTGAGGCTGTAGTGGTCCGTGCGAACCCGGAACGAGCGACCCCACAGGTAGGGCTGCCAATGGCGCATGGCCTGCACCAAGCCTATGAGCTCCTGCTCGTATGCCACCAGCTTGAGGTGACGTGTTGCGAAGGGCCTGCTGAAGTAGGCGAGGGGACCGTCGCCCTGGTGAAGAACGGCGCCGAACCCCGCACCGGAGGCATTGCAGTCGACGATGAACGGCCGGTCGAAGTCCAGCATCTGTAGAACGGGGCCCGTCGTGAGGGCCCCCTTCAGGGCCTCGAACGCCGCGGTGGCCTCGTCGTCCCAAGCGAAGGCATCACGACGCAGCAGGCGCGTGAGTGGCGACGTGATGATGCCGAAGGCCCGGATAAATTTCCGGTAGTACCCAACGAGGCCCAAGAAACCCTGGAGGGCGTGTGGCGAGTGCGGCGTCGGCCAAGCCGCGACGGCTGCCACCTTGTCGGCGTCCATAGCCACCCCATCGGCGGAGATGACGTGGCCGAGGTAGGCGACCGACGCCGTCCCGAACGAGCACTTCGAGCGCTTAAGGTGAAGACGATGCACTCGAAGCTCGTTGAAGACGATGGCGATGTGCTGGAGGTGCTCCGCCCACGAAGTGCTGTAGATTAGTATATCATCAAAGAAAACGAGCACAAACCGGCGTAAGTATGGGTGGAGGACGTCGTTCATCAAGGCCTGAAAAGTCACGGGCGCGTTGGTGAGGCCGAACGGCATCACCACGAACTCGAAGTGGCCATGATGGGTCCGAAACGCCGTCTTGGCGATATCGTCTGGGTGCATGCGCACCTGATGGTAGCCCGACCGGAGGTCGAGCTTGGTGAAGAAGCACGCCCCATGGAGCTCATCGAAGAGCTCGTCGACCACCGGGATCGGGAACTTGTCCTTGAGCATCAGGGCGTTAAGAGCATGGTAGTCGATGCAGAAGCGCCACGTGCCGTCCGACTTGTGGACGAGGAGCACTGGCGCTGAGAACGGCGATGTAGAGATCCGGATGATGCCCGCGGCGAGCATTAGCGCGCACTGCCGCTCCAGCTCGTCCTTCTGCAACTGGGGGTAGCAGTAAGGCCAAACCGCTATTGGGTCCGTCCCCGGCGGAAGGTGGATGCAGTGGTCGTACTCCCGAACGGGCGGCAGCCCTTGCGGCTCGGCGAAGAGGTCGCCGTGCTGCTGCAGGAGCTGGGTTAGCAGGGGGTGCTCGGCCTCGTCGTCCCCCATGGCGAGCTGCAGCTGTGGTGCCAGAGCGGCGCCCCCAAGGCCCTCCCACCGGGCGCGGTGACCCTGGCGCGAGAAGGTCATCGTGAGGGTGTCGAAGTCCCACAGGATGGGGCCGAGGGACCGCGGGAAATCCACGCCGAGGATGAAGTCGAAGCAGCCCAAGTCGATGCCGGCGCATGTGATGGTGAAGTGCTCATCGCCGATGGTGAGGGGCACGTGCTGTGCCAGCCCATGGCAGCGCAGGCGGTCGCCGTTGGCCACGGTCACGCGGAGATTATCGCCGCCCGTTGGCTGGAGGGCGAGACGACGCATGGTGGCGGCGGGCAGGAAATTATGCGTGGAGCCCGTGTCCAGCAGTGCCACCAGGCGCTCGCCGTGAATCATCACTGGCAGGAGCATCGTGCGCTCATGGCGTATGCCGGCCAGCGCGTGGAGAGAGACCACGAACGCCTTGGCGGGAGCGGTGGCGGGTGTGGGCTCGGCCGGCGCCGGGAGGGGGGGGGAGGGGGCAACTCGTCGGACGCCTGGGGTGGCGTGTCCGCCTCGGCGTCGTCGACCGTCTCCAAGTAGAAGAGGCGGGGGCAGACGTGGCCGGGGCCGTAGGTCTCGTCGCAGTTGAAGCAGAGTCCGAGACGGCGGCGTTCGACCTGCTCGGCCGGGGTAAGCCGACGGAAGGGGCGTGTGGCTGCCGGGCCCGGGGTCGCTGGTGCAGCCGGGTTTGGCCGGCCGGCTGCCGTGGTCGCCGGCGGTGGGCGAGCGGCCGGGCGTCCGCCGCGACCTAGGGCGAGCTGCTGCATCGCCTGGGCGCGACGCTCGTAGGCGCGGGCGTAGTGCATCGCCGTCTGGAGGTCTTGGGGGGCCTAGAGTTCCACGTCCACCCGGATGTGATCCGGTAACCCACCGATGAAGAGCTCGGCGCACTGCTGTCCCGTCACCCTAGGAGCATGGCAAGCGAGGGCCTGGAAGCGGTCGGCGAAGTCCTGCACCGTGGAGGTGAACGACAGACGCCCAAGTTCCGCCAAGCGGCTGCCGCGGACTAGTGGACCGAAACGAAGGAGGCATAGCTCGCGAAAGCGATCCCATGGGGGCATGCTGCCCTCGTCCTGCTCGAGGGAGTAATACCACGTCTGGGCGGCGCCCCGGAGATGATAGGAGGCGAGCCAAGTGCGGTCCGACACGAGAGTACGCTGCCCACGGAAGAACTGCTCGCACTGGTTGAGCCAGTTGAGGGGGTCCTCCGAGCCGTCGTAGGTGGCGAACTCGAGTTTGGCGTAGCGGGGAGGCGTCGGGGCAGCGCCGCCATAGACGTACGGCTCCACGCGGGCCGCGGGGGGGGGGGGGGGCGAAGCCTGAGGAGGTGGCGTCCGAGTGAGGAGGCCGCTGCTGATCCCCGGCCGTCGTATAGACCGGTGGAGGCGACGACTCGGTGAGCCACGCCGGGAGTGGTGATGGCGACGAGGGGAAGCGGACGTGTTGAATCGGGACCCCACTCGAGGCGGCGGGGGCCGGGCTGGTGGTGATCGGCGGCTGCCACTGCAGCCACGGCAGGGGCGCGGGCGGTTGAGGCTGCAGCGGCGCGATCGGGAACGCCGGGATCCATGGCGGACCGGTGACGGCGGCCGGCTGCGGTGGTGTAGGCGGCCCCTGGGATCCGATCAGGAACAGCCTGATTCCTTGGACGGCGGTGACGAGGTCGTTGATGACCCCGCTCATCTGCTCGGGCGTGTAGACGACGGAAGGCGACGCGGGGGCGGATGTCGTGGTGGGGAAGAGCGGTCCGGGGGGCAGCGGCGTGAGCGCCCCAGAGGTGGTCGTCGACGGCGGCGCGGAGGTCCCGGGCACGGGGGCGACGGTGGTGGAGGGCAGTGAAGACGACATGATCGAACGAGAGCAAGCTGATACCAAATTGGTAGAATCAACTACTCTACCAGGCCTAGGACGGAGATTGTAGGGGAAGGAGGGAGCTGCGCGAGAGTGGAGACGAGGGCACCGGCGAGTCAGCGCCGTCGCGAGAGCTGGGAGAGGCGGCGGCCAGAGGAGGGGGCGGCGGCTAGGGCTGAGAGACCGACTCCTTTGGGAGTCGGCAATAAAGATTATGTTTATTGCCTGTCTTTTCTGTTCGATTACAACTCCTATATATAATGGAAATCTGATAATTGGGCTAAGCCTCTAACTAAGCCTGCCCATTGAGCCTCCTCCGGTTATACACTAAACCGGTCATAACAATACCTTTTTTCCAAATGGTGTGGGGGTAGTGGGTGCAGTATAAGGCATGCACAGTTTCGCCCTCCCTCTACTTATTCTGATCGTAGCTACTTTTTGTTCCTTTCGTCTGTTTTTCTTTCTTTTCATTTTTTTAGCTTTGTTCTACTTACAGTATAGTTAGTTTTCTTTTTGGCGCCATTTTAGCATTTGTGTGTTCCAGGTTTTTTTAATGCCAGTATGTCACTGAAGACTGAAAACGTATCAATTGGCATACTAACAAACAGCTTATGGTTTCCGCAGGTTAAAACTATACCTGTATGTCACTAAAGACTGCAAAATTTGTATACTTTCAGCTGCTTACAAAGGGCAGTTAATTATATCAGTGAGCAATTCAAGAATTATTGGAAATGCATGATATGCAGTGCCGTTGCAACACCAATATGCAGAAGCACATTCTTATATCTACAACTGTGGAACCTGTATCAAACTTAGGGATGTTGGCGGACGTCCACTCTGACATCCTAGCGGACAAATTCGTTTTTAATGACTTAATCATGATGCTTAACTAATTCGTTTTTGCCTTGACATGCACTCTGAGCGGACGTCCGCCTCGTCCGCCGGACCGTCCACCGGCATCCCTAATTAAACTTCCTAATGGCAGCGATGTTGTATCGTATAAACTGAAGCGAGAAGTGAAGTACTCCTGAACTCTACTTCAGAACCAAAACTCACTATCACCTAGCTGCAACAGGCTACCATCGTACAGCTTTGACCATGTATTCCCTCGTTTTTATAATTCTTGACTCAAAATTCACATGTATCTAGCACTAAAATGCGTCTAGATGCATGTGATCTAGACAAAGTTGAGTCAATAATTATTGAAAAGAGGGATTAGTACCGTCATGCATCCCTCAAAATGGATAAACGGAATACATAAGGATATGGGCTACGAACAAAAGAGCATGCTACTGGAGTTATCCCAAAGAGAATATGTTGTTCATTTCTCTCAAGTTATCCCATCAATGGTGAGGTACAGTATATTGTTCTGTTTTTCATAATTTCGGCACAGAGCTACAGAAATAGACACTTTGTACAGTACAGAGGCCGACCTGAGTTTTTACCCGGCAATGAACAAAATAGTTTCGACACAAAACAATGGATTTTTCCTATGATTGTTGCTCTGCAACCCAAGAAAACATATGGTGTTACCAATTGAATCTGTAAAGTGAAGTTTCCCTTGGAAGATTTTATATAAAAATTCATCCTAGCTCCAGTTTTATTGCTGATCTTGCTGGGTCTTTGATGGTTGCTTCAGCAGCTGGTGCAGCTGAATCATCCGGGAGCCCATTTGTTTGTCTGAACAGTTCAGCATTTGAGGGTCACTTGTCTCACCATTAGCAAGTTTTAGGCGCTGGACCTCAGAGGCTAATGCTTCGTTCAGAGCTGGACAGAGAATAGTGAATGCCCAAGTTAAATTGGTGATGAAATATGGTACAGAAACAACAAATTCATCCTAACATGGGCAAAATAGGGTTTATCAACCTCATCAACATAATGTGATCACATGAATATCAACAGTAAACATAACTGAAGTAGTAGTACAAAACCTCTATATTCTACAATCAGTCATAAGAATCATTTGATTTTTTTTTTGCGGGTAATCATTTGAATTTTGTTGCTGACAAGAAGAGCCATTATCAAATAAGATCAATTTTTTATGGCACATTTAGAACATTTTTGTGATATCATTTGCTGTGACCAGTCCAGGCAAGCATACATATGCCAATTTGCCAATGCTGCACCAGAATTAATACAATACTTTCAGTATTATAGGCTTGGACAAGCCATTTGTTTTTTCTGAAGTATGAATTACAGGTTCAATTCATATCATTGACGAGTTGGACAGGTAAAAAGAAGCGTAGCACTGAGCATCAAATCATAGCAGCATACATATGCTGACTTATACTGCAATGCATCATCTATATCTATGACAACTCAAGAACTGAACTTAAATCCTGGTAAACAATGAAGACATACTCACCATCTTTCAACTGTGCTTGCTGCTCCATAGCTTGCAGCCTGATTTTCATCTCATTGTTGTGAGTTGAAAGCAGAGAATGGCCGCTCTGCAGAGAATAAACATCCACAGTAACTAAGATAGTCTAACCTTAAAATGCCAATATAAAAATGCTCACCACCTTCAGAGAACAGACCTGAAGCATGTTCACTTGTGACTTTAATGTGGTATTGTCTGCTTGCAGCACCTGAACTTTGCGCTCCAGCTCTGTTATGTACTTTAACTTGCGCTCCTTTGACTTCGCAGCAGATAGCCGATTGTTAAGAATCCTAAAAAAATTAGAAGATGAAATTTCAGTAACCAAAACATTGTAGTTGACCCTCCCACATGGACTCCCAAGTGCTAACTTTTTAGAGAGAACACAAACCTCTTGACCTTCTTAGGATCGGTCAGCACAATCTTAGCGAGGAGCTCATTCTCCATGATCTTCTTCTTGTCAGCCTCACTGAAACCCATACATGCAAATTCCTTAGCAAAGAGAGCAGCGGCACCACCAATGGAACCACTTCCACTGCGTGCCAGACCAGCAGCAGCACCCGGCCCTGGGGATGGCGGCGGCAGGTTGGACGGCTCCAGGCCCATGGCTCCAAAGGTGAACTTCCCTACAAAGCTGTCTGCTGACAAGCTGCGGCAGTGCCTGGGCAAGCCGCCGTCCCCGCTGTCAGCTTCGTTCTCGCTGCTGTCAGCGGGGCTCCACGCGCGCACCTGGCCGTCCTGGTTGTCGCGCCGCTCAGGAGCGGCGCCGTTCCCGGGGGAGGCGACCGTGACCAGGCCCTTGGGGCTCATGTACGCGCCGAGGATCCCGTCAAGGGTGCTGTTGTTGGCGGCCGCGAGGGCCTCAGCGGTGACCGGCGCCGGAGGTGGTAGCATTTGCAGGGTCTGCTGGGTGGAGAGCGCGAGAAGGATGTCGCTCTGCGAGCGCCGGTGGCCCGCACGGAGCGGAGGCAGCCCGGAAGCCCCCTTCTCGAAGCCCGGCGGCGGCGCAGGCGGCGACGGGGAGAGAGCGATCGGCGCCGGCGCAGCCAGATCGGCGTACGGGGGCCGGAAGAGGAAGTCCATGGACATGAACTGGGGCTGCGAGAGCGCGCGCGCGTGATTGGACGCTCCGGCGCCGCCTCCGCCACCGCTGGCCGACTGCGGCTGGTAGTTGCCAAAACCAGGGGGGAAACGGGGGGAGGCGGCGGCGGCGGTGGCGGCGACGGGGTGGACCGGCGGGAGGAGGAGCGAGGACGGGACGCGGCGGTGGGAGTCGGTGGCGACGGCTGGGGCGCGCGGGCCCGGCAGCGGGAGGTGGTGGCGGCGGCGCACGGGGTCATCGTCGGCCATGGGGAGCAGGGGAGGGAGGTTCGGGGTCCGGTCAGGCTAGGGTTTATGGAGGGGTTCAAATACCGCGTGGTGAGGTTGGTGCCGGCGGCGCGGCCGGGAGCCGTCGAGGGAACCAACAGGCGAGCAAAACGTGACGGGGCAAGGAGACGGAAATGGAAAGACGCCTGGAAAAAAAATAGCAGGGTGTCCTACGTGGCGCTCGCTCTTTCTGGTTCGTGTCTAGCTGGACTCCACGTCTTGCTCACCACGTAAGATTTGTATATGTGGCTATACAAAGTTTTTCCGTTTCTGCTGATCTGGAATCTATCCCTCTTCCTTGCCGGTGGGCCTGGTGCACACGTGGTTTGTAGGCTGTGTTGAACCAACGTCACCATGACGCAACTACTTCCACGTTTCTCTCCAGCTGGAACTATCACGCGCATCTTTTTTGCAAGGGAGACATGCACGAATTTGACTGCGAGGACCACATACACTCTATATAGTGGACCAGGTCCATTCAAGAAAAACGTGAAGATTTCACCTCTCGCGTGCCACCGCACCGCCACGCACGCATGAGCATGGAGGCGGACATGAAAACACGCCTAGGACAAAAATAGCAGGATATCCTATGTGACGCGCCTTTTCTGGTTTGTGTCTAGCTGGACTCCACGTCTTCCTCGCCATGTAAGACTTGTAGACGTGGTTATACAAAGTTTTTCGTTTCTGCTAAGCTGAATTCTACCCCGCTCTCTTGCTGGTGGGCCTAGTCGACACATGGTTTATGGACTGCGTTGAGCCAATGTCACCATGACGCAACCGTCACCATGTTTCTCTCCAGCTGGAACTGTCACACCCGTCTTTTTTATAGGGGAGACACACGAATTTGACTGTGAGGACCACATGCACTCTATATAGTGGACCACGCCCGTTCAAGCAAAACGTGAAGATTTTACCTCTCGTGTGTCGTCGCACTGCCACGCTGTCGTCGTGTGGTCGACGCAGATGCCATGGGATGGCTTAAGTTGGGACCTTAGGGCACCGGAGGATTCGGAGGAGGAAGACGCACTGACAAGCACGATAGAAAGAGAGGCACGGGCTACCCAGGTTCGGGGCTCTCAGAAGAGATAACACCCCTTGACGAGGGTTAAACTCGACAAATGTCCTAGATGAAGGACTTAGGATCGGGGAGACAGGGCGTCGGATGAACTCGAAGGTAAACTCAGTCAAACAAGGTGGCTATGAAAGTAAACGTGGGTGTAGAACCTGGCTTGCTTTTAATCTGTCCCACACCGTCCCCTCCTGGCCCCTTTATATAGATGGCCAGGTCTCAAGGATCGGGTGGGATCCGATACAGATTACAATATCGACATACAACATGAACTCGTATTTCGACTAATATTACAATTGGGCCTAGCTTAACGGGCCTAAGGGGTACTCAACTAACGGGCTCTATTATCTATACCCTTGTCAGTAGCCCCCGAGATTTTACCAGAATTGCAGATTCGAATTGAATCTCAGATCTTCAATTCTTCGACTTGATCAATTCTTCGACTTCTTCATATATTTAAATCTTCGACTTGGTCTTATCGACTTATTCTTATTATAATACTTTGTAAGGGGTTTTGATGAACAAGTCTGACAACTCTGACGGATCAGGAGGTCAGTTAACTGGCGGAACAGATACTCGTCACCTACTTCAAATTCAATCCCCTTGGACTTGAATTCAGAAAATCGGTCAAACCCATTCTTTTGCCGCATTTAGGACTTACAAAAAATGAATCCCAGTGGTTCTCAGGGTACCCAGTGCGTCCACCAGGATTTTTCTTCGCGTCGTAGACACGTATACATACCAGTAGAGCGCATCCATGTGCGTATACCGGGCCGCACAGGACGGATCCTGGGGTCTTACCTTCGTGATATATTTCAACCACGGCATTCAAGTTTTGTCGCGATGACGCAACTCGAGAATTATATTTTGCAGCCTTGTTTGACTGAATCAATATACGCAACTTTTCGAGTTATCCTTTTTTAACTTTTTGTGAATACCTCCCGATGGGAGTAATCAATGTTTTGCTGACGATGTAGCCAAAGTTCCTTGCTATTTCCTTTTGTCGACTTATTTCTATCGGGTGCGTGATAGCGCTCCCGATGGGAGTAGCCTCCGAGGCTAGAGCCGAAATTTTCGGGTATAGGCTCAAGAGAATTTTTAAATTTGCTCCATGCACTTCTTCTCGTATCATTTACTGATTGTGCTCACTTTCGAATGGATTTTCCTTCTGTGTTCGTTGCAAGCCCCCGAGTTGAAGGCAAGGGAAGCCTGTTCGTTTTGACAGGATCTTGCGTACCCTTTGATCCCTTGTCACTTCTTCTCTCTCTTTATTTACGTATCTGTTTTTTCTTTTTGATACTTTAACTCCTCTGGGCTATTTGCACTGTAAAAAAATCCGGAAATTTACTTTGGGCCCTACCACTTCAGGGGCCTATTAGCACGTGCTTATAAATAAAACATGTTTGACCAGGGTGAAAACCCTAATTTCTCCATCTTCCTTTGCCGCATTGTCTTCTCGTCCCATCTAGGGTTTGACATCTCTGACGCTTGTCCCCTATGGCCGATGCGAGTGACTCTCGGCTGAACATCGACACCCTGGTGGTGAAGCGGGGTCGCGGCCGCCCGCACGGTAGTAAAAATAAAACTACTGCTGCAGCCATGGGGGCATCATCCTCTGCTCTGGTGAAGCGTCGCCCCGGCCGTCCGGCTGGGAGTAAGAATAAGCCCAAGGTGCCCTCTGCCGTACCAGGTCCAAGTGCTTCCACCCCTGGTACTTCTTCTTCGTCACCCATGATCTACTCTTTCTTCTGTATCTGCAACGCGCAGTGCCGCGAGATTCAGCGCCTTCCATTGAAATTCACGAAATTCATGGATGGGCGGGAACTACGTGAAGCAGTTCTCCGCGAACACTCTGGTGGAGGAACTCCATATGAAGTAGAGGTGTGGTACGACAGCGCCGGTGAACAGTTCTTCAAGGGCGGCTGGTCGCGATTTGCGGAGGACCATGACCTCCATCAGGGGTTCTTCGTGACCTTTGATTTTCATGTTGGCACGTCGAAGTTCGACGTGAGAATCTACGACGACACCCAGTGCCAGAAGGAGTATGAAGCCGAAGCGTAGTTTCACTAGGTTTCTCTGTTTATGTAATCCAGTTGTTTCTTCATCGTGCTTATCTGTAAGGAACAATCGTATTGGAAGTATGCGTTGTACCATGGGAACAAATCATGATTCCGAGGTATGCGTTTTAATATTTTATCGGGTTCCTTTGAACCGTTTATTGTGCTGTCACAATATCGGGTTGCAATCAACCTTAGAATATGTTGCAGATAGTCGCAAAACTTGTTAATATTATTTCGTACAACTCGAGGGTCTTAGCCCCCGAGTGTAAAGTAAGATATTTACACATATTGTCGATTTAACCCAATGAACCCGACCTATGGCCTCATGTTCTGGATTCAGAGGGTCATAACTCGAAAAAACTCCTTAGTCGCCTTATTTCGCCTATGCGTAGAACCGTCGTAATTGCTCTGCATTCCACGGGTTATTCTCGTCTTTCCCCGTTTTCTTGTCTTGTAGTCGATAATCTCCTCCTGGTATTACTTATGTCACAATGTAAGGTCCCACCCATGGGGACTCTAGTTTCCCATGGACATCTTGCTTTAGTCGTAGTACTAGATCTCCCACTACGAAAGATCGTGGACGAACTCGACTACTGTGGTAGTTTCGTAAATTCTGCTGATATTGAGTAGCTCTAGCGAGTGCTACATCTCTTGCTTCGTCAAGTGTATCAACATCATCCTGAAGTGCTTCTGTAGAAGTTGCCTCATCATATGTCGCGATTCTTGGAGCTTCATGAGTTATTTCAACTGGAAGCACGGCTTCTGCGCCATGGACCAGGAAAAAGGGGGTTTCTTGAGTAGCTGCGTTGGGTGTGATTCGTAGACTCCAGAGTACGGAGGGTAGCTCATCCACCCAGGTGTGCTTGGCTTTTTCTAGTGGCGCTAGCAGCCTTTTCTTTATCCCATTGCATATTAAGCCATTGGCTTTCTCGACTTGCCCATTTGACTTTGGATGCGCTATAGATGCGAATTTCAATTTAATTCCCAAGCCTTCACAGTAACTCTTGAACTCTTTTGATGTGAAGTTTGTCCCATTATCTGTGATTATGCTGTGTGGTACTCTGAAACGAAAAACTATGGACTTGATGAAGTTAATCGCAGGTGTGGAATCTTGAGTTGTCACCGGGGCTGCTTCTACCCACTTGGTGAATTTGTCGACTGCTACCAACATGTAAACATGCCCTCCTGGCCAAGATTTATGTAGTTTCCCGACCATATCAAGACCCCATTGTGCAAAGGGCCAAGATAAAGGTATTGGTTGCAACTCTGCTGCTGGCGCGTGCGGTCGAGATGCGAAGCGTTGACAAGCCTCGCATTTTCTTACTATGTCTTTTGCGTCTTCAATGGCTGCTAACCAGTAAAATCCTGCACGAAAAGCTTTGGCTGCGATGGATCTGCTGCTAGCGTGATGTCCGCATACTCCTGCGTAGATATCTCTTAGAATTTCTTGCCCTTCTTGAGGGGTGATGCATCGTTGTAAGACACCTGTTATACTTCTCTTGTATAATTTTCCTTGTAGTACGACGAAAGCCTTGGATCGTCGTATTATCCTTTTTGCTTGTACTGTGTCTTCAGGTAGTGTTTTGTTTACCATGTATGCCAAGTATGGTTGCATCCAGGTTTCCTCGATCATCATGACTTCTTCGGGTTCAGCTGCCCCGCAGCTACCAGCCCCCGAGCCTGTTGCTTGACTCTGGGCTTGCTCTCCTGTAGTCGAAGCTTTGGTTCCTTTTATTAACCTTTCTACGATTTCCTCCCAAAAAACTCCTTGTGGTACGGGTAAACATTGGGACCCGATATTTGCTAAATTGTCGGCTTCCTCGTTGCTTGCTCTGCTGATATGCGAAACTTCGCATCCATCAAATGTTCCCTCGAGATAATAATATAAGTTCCTGTATGCTGTCATATTGTTGTTGATGGCATCGCACTTGTTCATCACTTGTTGGACGACGAGGTTCGAGTCTCCAAATATTTTTAATCGAGTTTCTCCACATGCCTTGGCCATTTTTATCCCATGGAGTAGCGCCTCATATTCGGCTTCTTTATTGGAGGCTTGGGGAAAACTCATCCTTAACACATATTTCAACTTGTCGCCTTGCGGTGATATCAGGACTACTCCTGCTCCTGCGCCTTGGACCCTTTTTGATCCGTCGAAGTACATTATCCATACACTCAATAGGTCTGGTGGTCCTGTGTTTTGCAATTCCAGCCATTCTGCTGTAAAGTCTGGTAACACTTGCGATTTGATCGCCTTCCGCTTTTCATACGTGATGTCCAGGGGTGATAACTCAATTCCCCATAAGGAGACACATCCTGTTGCTGAAGGGTTATTCAATATATTGGATAGTGGTGCTTCGTTGACCACTATGATCAGATGTACCGCGAAATATTGCCGTAGTTTTCGTGCTGATGTGAATACGCTGTATGCAAGTTTCTGATAGTGCGGGTACCTTTGCTTTGTTGGAGATAGCACCTCGCTGACGAAATATACTGGCCGCTGCACTCTATGAGTTTTTCCTTCTTCACTTCTTTCGACTACTAGTACTGTACTTACCACTTGATGTGTTGCTGCAATATAAAGTAGCAATGGCTCCTTTTCCTTTGGTGCGACCAACACTGGCGGTGTGGAAAGCACTTTTTCAATTGTGTGAAAGCTATGTCTGCTTCTTCGGTCCACTCAAATTTATCGTCTGATTTTTTCATCAGTGCATAGAAGGGAAGTGCTTTTTCCCCTAGCCGTGCCACAAATCGACTTAGAGCCGCGACGCATCCTGCGAGCTTCTGTACGTCGTGTAGTTTTGTTGGCTTCCCCATCGTTAGTATTGCCTGGATCTTCTCTGGATTTGCCTCTATCCTCTTGCGGATACCAGGAACCCGAGGAGTTGCCCCGCAGATACCCTAAAAGAACACTTTGTTGGGTTGAGCTTCAGCTTGTATCTGTTTAGGTTGTCGAAGGTTTCTGCTAAATCACTGATTAGTGACTCTTATTTTTGCATGGTGATAACCACGTCGTCGATATAGACTTGGATGTTTCGCCCTATTTGACTTTCGAGGCAGTTTTGCATCATCCTCTGGTAGGTTGCTCCTGTGTTTTTTAGGCCGAAGGGCATGACTTGGTAGCAGAACACGCCGTAAGGTGTTATGAAAGCTGTTTTTTCCTCGTCTTCTTTCTTCAACTTGATCTGGTTGTAGTCGGAATATGCGTCCAGGAAGGAAAGCCTTTCGCACCCTGCTGTTGAGTCAATTATCTGATCGATGCGAGGTAGAGGGAAGGGATCCTTTGGGCAGTGCTTGTTGAGAGACGTATAGTCGACACACACTCTTTGCGCATCCGTGTTTTTCTTGGGGACTATGACTGGATTAGATACCCAAGTCGATGATTTGATTTCCCGGATGAACCCTGCGTTTTCTAGCCTGTGCAGTTCCGATGCTATAGCCTTCCTTTTGGGTTCATCGAATCTTCTCAATGGTTGCTTGACTGGTTTTGCTTTGGGATCGACATTTAGTGCGTGCTCGACGAGTTCCCTGGGAACCCCTGGCATGTTTGAAGGACACCAGGCGAAGATTTCCCAGCGCTCACGGAGGAACTCGACGAGCGCGCTTTCCTATGCAGGATCCAAGTTTACTGCTATAGAGGTAGTTTTGCTTGGGTCTGTAGGGTGGACCTGGATTTTCTTCGAGTCTTGGGTTGCATCGAAAGCCTGATCTGGCAGGGATCGCCTGACATCAGGTAGTACGTTGTGGTCCGTTTTGCCTTTTAGTCTCGCATATTCTGCTGTCATGCCAAAGGTTTGTGCTAGTATGTTGAATTCTTTGTCACGGGTGTTGGATACTTCAACGCTGCCCTGCACCATGATTGTTCCTTTGGGTCCTGGGATCTTGAGTGTAAGATATGCGTAATGAGGTACTGCCATAAATTTTGCAAATGCTGGGCGACCCAGGATTGCATGATACTGTGAAGGCCAATCCATAACTTCAAATTCCAGCTTTTCTCTGCGATAATTGTTGTTGTTTCCGAAGCAGACGTCGAGTTCTATTTTCCCAAGAGGGTAATTTGCACTTCCTGGCACTATTCCGTAGAAAGAGCAATCCGTCGGCTTTAAACTTTCCAGTGAAATACACATTGCCCTCAGAGTTCTCGCATATATCAGATTTATGCCGCTTCCTGCATCCATGTATACTCTCCCAATGTCGTATCCCCTATTTGTGCTTTTAGTACCATTGGTGCATGCCCTGGCCTAGGTACTTTCCTTGGGTGGTCTGCTCTGCTGAATTTAACTGGTTGATCGGACCACTTTAGGTACTCTGTGGTAGCTGGTGGCGATGATATTGCCAAGTTGACTTGTCTTGATATGCTCTTCCTCTCTTTCTTCGACTTCAGTACTGGTTGAATCATTGCTGATATATATATCTTTGACTCCAGTTGCTTTGCGAGTTTTTGCATTTGATATCCTTGACTTGTTGTTTTTCCTTCCTCTCGTGTTCCTTGGTTTGAATCCATGGCATTTTGTAGCCTTAGGAAGGTTCTACAATCCTTCATCTGGTGGTTGGAGACTCTTTTCCCGTCCAAGTACGTGTAATGGATGCGACAATGACCATATAACATATCTTCTACTGAGGGAACCGAGTACCTTGGTTTCTCATTTCCCCTGTTGTCTCTTGCCTGAAACTATCTGTTTTCGTAACCTTCCTCGTTCCTTTCGTCGTATCCCGCGGCTATCTGATTTCTCCTTCCATGGTTGTCGCCATTGCGGTACCTTCACCTTTGCCTGCTGGATTTGTCGACTTCCGATGTATGTCCCCTTTTGTTGTTATATGCGTCTTCTTCGTCGGCAAATCTGTTAGCTATCTCCATTAGCTCTGAAACTGTTCTCGGCTTTATTCTTCCTATCTCTTCCTCGAGGTCTGAGCGACGAAGTCCAGCTGAAAAGGCTTCTATTGCTCTTTCATCGGAGACGTCCTCTGCGGAGTTTTTAATGACACTCCAGCATTGTATGTAAGAGCGCAGAGTTTTGTCTCTTCCCTGTCTGCACGATTTAACTTCTTCCAACGACGCTGGTCGCTTGTATGTTGAGCGAAAATTCCTTGCGAATTGGCTTTCTAGCTCTCCCCAACTTCCGATGGAATCATTGGGTAGTGTATTTAACCAAGACCGTGCTGCGCCGGTGAGGTGTAACTGCAAACTTTGCATTGCTGTTGCTCTTGTTCCCCCTAGTATTTGGACTGCTTGTAGATAGTCTGATAGCCATAGCGTTGGTTCCTGTGACCCATCATATTTTTCCTGATCATGTGGTAACTTAAATCCTTTGGGTACTCGCGTTTTATGAACCCTACGGGTAAAGCATAGCACGCCCATCTCTTTTTTGTCGTCTTCATAGTTTTCTTCCCTCCACGCGTAACGTGAGTTATTTACCCTTGCTTGTGCCATCCTCCTTCCTCTTTTGGCGTTTCTCGTCTTCTGAGGATTCGCTAGTTTCGTTCCGTGAAGATTTGCGCATGACCTCCTCTTTTTTCCTTTCACTGCGGTGAGTCGACTTTGTCTCTGAAATATTTCCCTTTAGCTTTTCCTCTACTAACCCGAGGCTCCGTATCGCTGCTTGATGCATTTGTTCCCGTGGGTCACCAGGTTTTGGTTGTGTGGTTAGTAGGTATGATTGTGCTGCTATCAATGCTGCTTCTGGTGTTTCTTGCACGAATTCTTCCTCCTCTTCTGGTTGGTTCGTGCTTGGGCTTCTCGTATAGCTTTCTTCTACTACACGTGCTGTTGTCCTTCTATTGTGCTTCGGGTCTTTGTGCCTCTCCATGCTCGATTCTGATGAGTTGGTGTATTTGCTCCAATATCCTTTACTTGGTGTGCTGTTGTAATCTGGACTTCTCATAATCATGTCTCTTTCTTGCCTTAACTTTTTCCTGCGCTAGTGTAGCGTGTATTGGTATCCCATTAAAACTTCTCTCCTTGAAACTGCGGGTACATCAGTCCCGTGGTTGACAGCTGTCATGATCATTCTCCACTCTCCAGCCGAAACATGCACTTTCTCCTTCTCTCTCTTGCCATTGCTCCTTATTTTGTCGACTTGCATATCGACATCCTTGTTGCCAGTGTGATTGTTTTCTTCCTCTGCTGCTTCGGTGATGATCATGCATAATTGGTGTACGCTCCTGGAGACGTCGCTGCTTATGCTGGCGATATCCCTTGATTTGTCCACTGCTTCTTCCATAGTGGTCTCTTGCCCGATTTCTTCGGGTTCCTCTAATTTTCCCAACAAATTTTCTATTGTTCCTAAGCTGACTGGCGAGTTTACCTCGCTAGAAGAGCCTACGGATGATCCAGATGCTGTCATCCTCTCTACTTTGCCCACCGACGGAACTGGTTTCATCGGATCTGAAAGGCGGGTTGAATCCAAAGGTCTGATGTAAAAGCTTAGACTTCTGAACGTCAATTCCATCTCTTGATTTTCATCGACTTCTGGATTGCTATTGGCTAAAAGTGAAAAAGCCGTCGAATTCATGGTTCCAACGCCCAGAGTCCCCACGGTCGGCGCCAATTGACGAGGGTTAAACTCGACAAATGTCCTAGATGAAGGACTTAGGATCGGGGAGACAGGGCGTCGGATGAACTCGAAGGTAAACTCAGTCAAACAAGGTGGCTATGAAAGTAAACGTGGGTGTAGAACCTGGCTTGCTTTCAATCTGTCCCACACCGTCCCCTCCTGGCCCCTTTATATAGATGGCCAGGTCTCAAGGATTGGGTGGGATCCGATACAGATTACAATATTGACATACGACATGAACTCATATTTCGACTAATATTACAATTGGGCCTAGCTTAACGGGCCTTAGGGGTACTCAACTAATGGGCTCTATTATCTATACCCTTGTCACCCCTACTCTTGCTCTACGATGGATATACGAGCTCACAGATGGAACTACAAGGTCGCTCCTCGAGCTGTATGGCGAGAGGAAGAAGAAGCTCTGTGTGCTCCTCCTTCTCGCTGTGTGATGTATGAATATCTAAGTGCTCAACCCTTTGCTAGGGAACCCCTGGGTCACCTTAAATACTGGTGCCCAGGTTACATCGATACTGGTATGGCTACAGGCCATCTGCTACAGACAAAGTGATGGAATGAACATGTGCCTAGGTCCTCTGACTTCTCCCTGATTGCCCTCGATGGAACACGGCATGCTTTGTACTTTGACTGTGACCATACCGCAGCACACAATATAGTTAGTGGTACTAGTGGGTATCCTACCGTTGTACACACTGTCAGTTGCGTGCTTGCCCATGATGATGACGATCCTTGGCGTGATTGTAGGGATGTGACTTGAGCGTCGAATCTGGGTACCGGCACATGACCGTTGGCCCGGTACCGGCGCCCTATGTCGGCCAGCTCACTCCAGACCTATGTCGGCCTGGTGGTACCTGCACATATATACAAGACATAGTTATGCCGGCATACCCTTGTATGTTGGCCTCACCGTAGTTCAATATGTTGGCATGCCCTGCTTGGCTTGGTCGGCCATGCCTCAACCAATCAATGTCGGCCATATCCTCGTGGGATATGTCGGCCGGGTGATACGTGCATTTTGCATCATTATATTTGCATCATATAGGACTAGTTTATAATGTTATCTGCCTCAATCATCCATTATTCATGCATTTTTAGATAATTTCTGGGACTTTCCTACAAAGTTCCCCCCTTGGTATTGAATTTCCGGGAGACAGAAAATCTCATGTTTTCGTATTTGATATTTCAGGACCTTCTGGACCTCAATTTGATCAGGGGTTTTACAGCGTTAATATTTTATCACGAGAAGCATATGGAGAGGTGGTAACACACGAGGGGAGCCACGAGGCTCAAACAAGACCAGGTGGTGTTGCCCACCAGGCTGACCATGCCACCTAGGCCCATTTGGCCCTCGGTGGTCGCCTCGCCTCTGTCTTCTTATGGTCGCCTTCGCTTTGACAGAAAAGGGACGCCCTAATTTTCCTGTATTTTTTTGAGGCGGCAATGGAGGCGGAACCCTTCTTCCACCTCCGGAAGGGCTGATCTGCTGCAACCATTGGATGGAAATCATCGTCATCGGCACCACCGACTCCTCCTTGGAGTAGGCGGAGCATCTACAACACCATCATCATCATCATCCCCACATTAGCACCATCTCCACCTCGAGACTCGATGTCATCCCCCTCATAGTTTGTGGTAGATCAAACCCTGGATATTGTTTAAGTGTTGTGTGCATGTTTGTGCTTGGCAACTTGTCATTATTTTGTGGTGAAGTTATACTTTCAGATTATGTTGTATCTCATATGCCACTAATCATGATCATGTTTAACACTTGTGAGTAGTTCCCATTGTTCCTGGGGGATAGGATGAATTGGCTATGATTTCTATATAGTATGCATGGATTATTTGGTTAATTTTTGATTTTCTATGTGATGCTATGATGGTAATGTGTGAACATCGACAGATATTACTTCACCTATATGGGCTCATAGGATTGCACCTTAGGGTAATTATGAGGATGAGAAACGAGGGAAAGACATAAACCTGTTTCTTAGAATCTGCATTATTTTTAGGGGGGGGGGGGGGTTAGATCGGGGACCATAAAGATTTATGCAATGGTTGGCAAATTATGTCTTAATAATCCCCAAGGTTCATGAAAGTGACTTTAGGAAATCATTAGGGGTTTGTAGCATAGTGTTATATGACCACCTATTTTTGGCTCCGTCCGATGAGAATAAAACTTGGCAAGATACTCGTTCATATTTGCTTAGAAATCTATATGCCGAATAAATCCATGCCGCCCCTCGAAATATTTGTCGCTTATTGATTACACTTGAGCTTGTCCTCTTGCTGCATAGAGGATTAGGCTTTCTCTGAAAGGAGCATTTAATTTATTGCAATTATACTTTCCATATTGTTTCCTCTGCACAATTATACACCTAAAACCCAAAAACACTTTTATGTATTATTTCCTGTTAAATTTGCTAATCGATACCTTCAACTCCTTGTGGGTTCGACAACCTTATCTATACTGAATGTGAATGGTAATACAATTGAGTTCCTCCACTTGGGAGTCATTGGTGGCGTGGTGTTGATGTAGGAATTTTGTAGATGACCGCCCAGTTGGAAACGCCAAGAAAAGGTGTGATGAGCAAAGCAACAAGTCTTCCCTCAGTATGAAACCAAGGTTTATCGAACCAATAGGAGAAAAAACCAAACTTCCAAAGGTTGATGCTCGCTAGCTTCGCGACAGCTCCGAACAATTTGTATGGAGCCTCGTCCAGGGCGTAGCTTTGCACCAGCAGCAACGTGGAACCTGCACACAACACAACCAAGTACTTTGTCTAAACTTACAGTGAGGTTATCAATCTGACCAGTTTGTTGTAAACAAAGAATTAAGCGTATTGAGTGGTAAAAGATAGTAGTTTGCAAGAATGTAAATAAAACAAGTAAATGGTAAACGGTAATAGCAATGTAAAAGAATGGACCGGGGTCCACAGTTCACTAGTGGTGTCTCTCCATAAGATAAATAACATGCTGGGTAAACAAATTACAGTTGGGCAATTGATAGAATAAAGCAAGCGCACAAATGTCATGAGGATCACTATGAGATTCACTTGGGCATTACAACATAATACATAGACCGTAATCCAAATGCATCTATGACTAATAATCCACCCTCCGGATGTCGTCCGAGCAACCATTGGGTATTAAGTTGCAAGCAACAGATTATCGTCTTAAGCAAAGTGTGTAATGTAAACAATACAAATGTCCTTAAACACAAGATTGTTGTTTTCTCCCTAGTAGCAACAACACATCTACAACCTTTGAGGTTTCTGTCACTCCCCCAGATTACTAGAGGCATGAACCCACTATCGAGCATAAATACTCCCTCTTGGAGTCAGTAGCATCTACTCAGCCAAGATATCTACTAGCAACGGAGAGCATGCAAGATCATAAACAACATAGAGATCACATAAAGATGATAAATCAATAGATCAACTTGACAAAGTACCAATATTCATCGGATCCCAACAAACACAACATGTAGAATTACACAACGATGATCTTGATCATGATAGGCAGCTCACAAGATCTAAACATGAAGCACACGGAGGAGATGACAACCATCTAGCTACTGCTATGGACCCGTAGTCCAATGTAGACTACTCACACATCACTCCGGAGGCAGGCATGATGATGAAGAATGCCTCCGGCGGTGATTCCCCTCTCCGGCAGGGTGCCAGGAAGAGCTTCTGGACCCTCCTGATCTCGCATCGATGACGGCAGCGGCTTGCAGTATGTTTCGTGGAAAATTGATTGGGTCTTTTAGGTTTACCCATCGAGGGGAATATATAGGCGGAAGGGCGGCGTCAGGAAGTGGACCAGGGGCCCACACCATGCCCCAGCGTGGTCAGGGGGTGGCCCGCACCGTGGGGTGGTGCGGCCGCCTCCTGGCACCCATCCGTCGCTGCTTTGGACTCCGTCACGCTCCGGGGAAAATAGAAACTTTGGCTTTTGTTTCGTCCAATTCCGAGAATATTTCCTGTGTGGCTTTTTTGAAACATAAAAACAACAGAAACAGGGAACTGACACTGTGGCGTCTCGTTAATAGGTTAGTTCTGGAAAATGCATAAAAACGCCATGAAGTGTAACAAAACACAAAGCAAATGGTGTATAAACAAGCATGGAGCATAAAAAATTATAGATACGTTTGAGACGTATCAAGCATCCCCAAGCTTAACTCCTGCTCGTCCTCGAGTAGGTGAGTGATAACAAAACAATAATTTTTGAGGTGACATGCACCATCACAATCTTGATCAACGATGTAAAGCATTGAGTGCTGAGATCAAAGTACTCTAAACATGGGCATAAAAGACATAATCTTGACAATAAAACTTAGCAACCATGTTATAACATGAAAAGTAACACAAACAAAAGATCATGAGTAATAATGCATTGAAAGTCAAGTGTGTGTTTCAACCATATAGAAAAACATAGCAAAGTGGTTTTCAGCTTGTCGTTCATGGAGTAGCAAAACATAAATGCATAGGACACCTTCAAGTTTAAGAGGGCGACTAGATACAAATAATTTAAGAACAAGCAAAACCATAATCATGAATCAATCAATAATAAATTTTGGGACTATGCACATTAAACTCAGAATGACAACTATGCTCTCTTCGACGGTGCATAAAGGTAGAAGGTGGAGACTCAACATAAAAGTAAAAGAAAGGTCCTTCGCAGAGGGAAGCAGTGATTGCAAGTTTTATAAACCTCCAAAAATTATGATACTTACTAGCTTTGAGCTCTCATTGCCCCCATCATAGGCATCTTGAATGGTTAAGGTTAATGCGAGTACAATTACAAAGCATATGCTTAACAAATCATAAGTTAAAAATCTCGTGTCTCGTGAAGTACGAATACCCAAACCTCATGCTGCTCGACTTAGGTTCCAAGCAAGTTCTTGTCATTGTAAGCATACATGTATCATCGAGAATGCCAATGGGGTACCTCTTTCCCGATGACATGGAACAAGCCCACATCAAAATGACAAGACAAACAGACAATGAACACACCGGCATCTCTTTTATTTACCATTGGTATTGCTTTTTATCGTGAGATGCGTCATCGAATGTCCACTATGGGCTGTAAATTTCCACCATGAATGATGCATGGCTTAGATTAGCGGCCTAGGCGTTTCTCTAACACATATACAAACTCCATGAGCTCACAAGTTTCCAACTTATTTCACATCGCAGGTATCCATAAACAAAAGATCACGATATCAACTAAATGTGAAAAAGTGCAATGTTGAAATCTTGCCCCATGACGGCATGGCTGGGCTAACCTCCAACTTACAAATTGCAAGCATAACATCAACATAAGAGAGCCACAATGTCAAATTTGTTAAAAGCAAGAAGAGTAAAGTGTGTCATCAGGTTCGTGAGAGCTTTACTGACTAATTTTCACATAACACAAAAAGTTTAATTTGAAGGATAGATAAAATCAAGACGAATGTGCTTGGAATAGCAAATTGCTAATAGGTAGATATGGTGGACACATTGGAAAAATTTGGTTTTTGGGAGTTGGATGCACGAGAAGTATTCTCTCTCAGTACAAAATGAAGGCTAGGAAAAGACTGGGAGCGACCAACTAAGAGAGCAATAACGGCCATAATCATGCATAGCGACAAAACTTTATTAATCGAAGCATAAAGTGGTATCACAAGTCAAAAAAAATGATCATAGAGGCTTATGGCGACTTGTTAGAGTCAAACATGTTGTAAGCATGCGCCAAGTCAACCCAAATAAAGCATCAAAGGAGAAAACCACAATACTATGCTCCCATATAACAAAAACAATGCATGATTCTTTCAAAGGCACATTAAGCAATCTCACTAATTTGAGACAAGTCATGCTACAACAAAAACTACTAAGCATACTATCAAAATAACATCAAGCATGACTGATGCCGAGTAAATGACCGGCCAGTTGGGAACCCCAAGAGGAAGGTGTGATGAATATAGCAGCAAGATTTTCCCTCAGTAAGAAACCAAGGTTTATCGTTCAGGAGAGGAAAGAGCCAAACGACTGAAGGTGATGCCCACTAGCGTGCGACAGCTCCGGACAATTTATAGGGCGCCTCGTCCAATCTTTGCTTTGCGAGCGGCAACATGGAACCTGCACACAACACAACCAAATACTTTGTTCCCAACTTACGATGAGGTTGTCAATCTCACCGGTTTGCTTGAAACAAAGGGTATGAGTGTATCGAGTGGAAAGAGATAATAGTATGCGAGTAAAGTGAACAGTGTGAGTAAAGTAAACAGGTGATAGCAATATAAAGGAAATAGGACCGGGATCCATAGTTCACTAGTAGTGTCTCTCCATAAGATAAAATAATACATGCTGGGTAAACAAATTACAGTTGGGCAATTGATAGAATAAAGACAACGTGCATATGATGAGAGGATCACTATGAGATTTACTCTGGGCATTACAACAAGATACATAGACCGCCATCCAACTGCATCTATGACTAATAATGGCGAATCAATCCGAGAACTCCACAAGTATTAAGTTGCGAACAACAGATAATTGCATTAAGCAAAGTGTGTAATATAAACAAAGCATATGCCCTCGAGCATATGAATGTTGTTTTCCCCCTAGTAGCAACAACACATCTACAACCTTAGAGGTTTCTGTCACTCCCCCAGATTAAATAGAGGCATGAACCCACTATCGAGCATAAATACCCCCTCTTGGAGTCACTAGCAACTACTTGGCCAATATAGCTACTAACAACGGAGAGCATGCAAGATCATAAACAACATAGAGATAACATAAGGTAAATTTCAGTACATCAACTCAAGCATAACACCAATATTCATCGGATCCCAACAAACCAAACATGTAGAATTACATAACGGTGATCTCAATCATGTAGGGCAGCTCATGAGATCTAAACATGAAGCACATAGTGGAGAAGACAACCATCTAGCTACTGCTATGGACCCATGGTCCAAGGTAGACTACTCACTCATCGCTCTGGAGGCAAGCATGGAGATGAAGAAGACCTCTGGTGGCGATTCCCCTCTCCGGCAGGGTGCCGAGAAGAGCTTCTGGACCCTCCCGATCTTTGGGTCGATGGCGGCGGCGGATCGCGATGTGTTCTGGAAAAGTGATCGGGTATTTAGGTTTTTCCCGTCGGGAGGTCTTTATAGGCGAAGGGGCATCGTCAGGAGTGGACCGAGGCGGTCTCACACATAGGGGGTGCAGCCTACCCCTGGGCCGCACCGCCCTAGTGTGTGGCACCTCGTGGCCCCACTCCGTCTCCTCTTCGGTTCTCTGGAAGCTTCGGTAAAATTCTGGGCAACTGGCTTTTGTTTTGTCCAATTCCGTGAATATTTCCTGTGTAACTTTTCTGAAACACAAAAATAGCAGAAAATAGGGAACTGGCACTGTGGCGACTTATTAGTAGGTTAGTTTCGGAAAATGCATAAAAGTGCCACGAAGTGTAACGAAACACTAAGCAAATTGTGTAAAAACAAGCATGGATCATCAAAAATTATGGATACGTTGGAGACGTATCAGCATCCCCAAGCTTAACTCCTGCTCGTCCTCGAGTAGGTAAGTGATAACAAAAGAAATAATTTTGGAGGTGACATGCACCTACACAATCTTGATCATGTATGTAAGCGTTGTGCGCTGGGATCAAAAGAACTTAAAACATGGGCATGAAAGATATAATCTTGATAGAAGAAACTTAGCAACCATGTTATAACATGAAAATGAACACAAACAAAAGATCATGAAAATTAAACAATGAAAGTCAAATGTGTGTTCAAATCATAAGGAAAAACATACAAATGGTTTTCAGCTTGTCCTTCATGGAGACCAAAACATAAATGCATAGGACACCTTCAAGTTTAAGAGGGCGACTAGATACAAATAATTTAAGAACAAGTGAAACCAACAATATGAATCAAGCAATGAAAACTTTGGGACAATGCACATTATACTAAGAATGACAACTATGCTCTCTTAATGGTGCATAAAGGTAGAAGGTGGTGACTCAACATAAAAGTAAAAGAAAGGCTCTTCGCGGAGGGAAGCAGTGATTGCAAGTTTTATAAACCTTCAAAAATTATGGTACTTACCGGCTTGAGCTCACATTGCCCCCATCATAAGCATCTTGAATGGTTAAAGTTAATGTGAGAACACTTACGCTGTATATGCTTGACAAATCATAAGTTGAAAACCTCGTGTCCCATGAATACGAGTACCTAAACCTCATGCTACTTTACTTAGAGTCCCAAGCAAGCTCTTGTCATTGTAAGTATATATGTATCATCGAGAACCGCCAACGGGGTACCTCCGTGCCCGATGACATGGAACAAGCCCACATCAAAATGATAGGACAAGCAGACAATGAACACCTCGACATCTCTTTTATTTACCATTTGTATAGCTTTTTATTTTGAGATGCGTCGTCGAATGTCCACTATGGGCATGCTGCAAATTTCCACCATGAATTATGCATGGCTTAGATTGGCGGCCCAGGCGTTTCTCTAACACATATACAAACTCCATGATCCCGCAAGATTCTCAATTCATTTCACACCGCGAGTATCCATAAACAAAAGATCACGATATCAACTCAAATAAGAAGTGCAATGTTGAAAGCTGGCCCCATGACGGATGGATGGGCTAATTCCCAACTTACAACTTGCAAGCATAACAACTCAACATAAGAGACCACAATGTCAAATTTTTAAGAATGACAAAAAGTAAAGTGTGCCATCTGGTTCGTGAGAGCTTTACTGACCAATTTTCGCATAACACTGGTAAGAGTTTAATTTGAAGAGTAGATAAAAGCAAGTCAAATGTACTTTGGAATAGCAAATTGCTAATAGGTATGTATGGTGGACACTTTGGCAAACTTGGTTTTTAGGAGTTGGATGCACGAGTAGAGCTCATACTCAGTACAAGGCGAGGGCTAGCAAAAGACTGGGAGCGACCAACTAAGAGAGCAATAACGGCCATAATCATGCAAAGCGACAAAGCGACATTAAAAGAAGCATAAGATGGCATCAAAAGTCAAAAACTAAATGATCATAGAGGCTATTGGCGACTTTATAAGAGTCTAACATGTGTGAGCATGCGCCAAGTCAACCCAAATAAAGCATCAAGGAGAAAATCAAAATAATGCTTCCAAACAATAAAAACAACGCATGATTTTTTTCAAAGGCTCATTAAGCAATCTCAGTTATTTGAGACAAGTCATGCTACAGCAAAACCACTAAGCATACTATCAAAAATACATCAAGCACAACATGCAAAAGCCTAGGCCGCAGTCTACATAAGCTCCTTCTTGTACCACTTTTTTGCATAAAGCTTTTTCTCTTTTCCAACACCATTCAAACTTTTTGTAAACACCTCTTTTGATGAAAACCAATAAAGACCAGAGGCAAAAATACACCTTGATAAAAAGATATAACAAGATCTGAACGCAAATCAAGGCAAAAATCGAAAACTAAATGCAGTTCTAGAAAAAGAAGAACACTCGTTGAAATTATAAGAATGAAAAACGAAGTGTTCTTGGCAAATGAAAAGCAAGGCAACTTCTCCAAAAGAAATTTGTTGGGGTACAACCATTTATTGCAGTAAACTAAACTAAACTAAACTAAACTGAAAACTAAAAACAACTGACGCTCCAAGAAAAACGCATAATGCATGAAGCAATAAAAATATAGTGTCTTGAAAGGTGACCTGATTTTTGCTGATGAAGAATGGGTGCCTCGGGGGCATCCCCAAGATTTGACGCTTGTACTTCTTGGATATTTCTTGGGGTGATGCATGGGCATCCCCAAGCTTGAGCTTTTGTCCGTTCTTCAACTCATCTCATCACTCTCTAATTCCTACACTTGAAAACTTCCTTCATACAAAACTAAACACAAATCTATTAGCAACATTAGTGTAAGCATAACATGGAATCAACCCTTTTTGCTTCAGGTTTCAACCTAAAACCACCACATATAAATCATATACAACTGTAGCAACTTCTCCAAAAGTTCCGTGATCAAAAGAACTCAAAAAGAAAGCGATAAAGCGGCAAACACAAATATTGGCAGAAATCTGTCAAAACAGAACAGCTGACAAAGGTCGAATTTTTGAGGGGTTTTCGGTTGCTCAAATCAAAAAGTGTTAAACTAATGAAAGTTTGGATATAACCTGGGGCATATGCACAAGAAATCTCAGGTCCAAAAGATATACATAAAATTTTCACGAATTTTTACGGTGCAGCACCGAAAACTGTTTCAGGACAGCAACATCCCCAAATCTTACCTCGCTCAAATTAGAGGCTTCTCTTGGCACAACAACAAAAATAAAAAAAGATAAGGAGAGGTCATTACAGTAGTAATAACTTCCAAGACTCAAATAAAAGAAAAAGAAGTGAATGTAAAAACATTGGGTTATCTCCCAAGAGTGCTTTTCTTTAACGCCTTTGAGCTAGGCGCAGAAAATTGCAAATCAAGTAACATCAAGTGATGAAGCATTAATATCAACTGTTTTCTCTAGATCACCACTTACCACACTAGGCACCTTAGAGGTTCCCGAAGATGATTCAACCTGCAAGTCACTCTTAGTTGAACTAAAAGTCTTACCAATCTTAAAAACATGCTGCAGTTTAGGCACAGACATCTTGGGAACATACATAAATTTTTGCTCTTTTCCATCAAAAGCTTTCTCTTTCTTAAACTTAAGAGAAGAGAAAATTGAGCTTATAGTTTCCATGGATTCCTCTAGTTTCCCAATCCTAAGGTTTTGACTATCAAGAGTAGTGCTAGCTTCTAAAACAGTGATTCTCTTACCGATACTTTCTATCGCTTCATTAACTCTGCTAGCATTATCAAGGATATTTGGCAAACCTTTTTCTAAAGAGCTAAGCTTTTCTAAAACTTCCTCCAAAGTGACCTCAGTTTTAACAACATGAATAGGTGGTACTCCCACTAAACTTTCAATTAAAGTGCATGCTTCAAGAGCGGGAGTACCCAGAAAATTACCTCCTGCAAGAGTATCAAGAACGTACCTATACCAACTAGTTATACCAACATAAAAATTTCTAAGGAGGATCATGGTAGAATGCTTCTTTGTACACCTATGATGAGAATTGCTAATACGGTACCAAGCATCTTTCAAGATCTCTCCCTTTGTTGCTTAAAAGTACAAACTTCCACTTCAGGATTACTCATTCTAACAAGACTAAAAGCAGACAAGTAAAAACAACTACAAAGGATTCTAATTTTTTTTGGGTTTTTGATAAAACGATGCAAGTAAAAATAAAGTAAAGCAAAACAATAAACAAAGTAAAGGATGTGCGTGCGAAAAATCCCCTTGCAGAAGTCTTCTTCCTCCCCGGCAACGGCGCCGGAAAATATGCTTGATGCCGAGTAAATGACCGGCCAGTTGGGAACCCCAAGAGGAAGGTGTAATGAATATAGCAGCAAGATTTTCCCTCAGTAAGAAACCAGGGTTTATCGTTCAAGAGAGGAAAGAGCCAAACGACTAACAGTGATGCCCACTAGCGTGCGACAGCTCCGGACAATTTATAGGGCGCCTCGTCCAAGCTTTGTTTTGCGAGTGGCAACGTGGAACCTGCACACAACACAACCAAATACTTTGTTCCCAACTTACGATGAGGTTGTCAATCTCACCGGTTTGCTTAAAACAAAGGGTATGAGCGTATCGAGTGGAAAGCGATAATAGTATGCGAGTAAAGTAAATAGTGCGAGTAAAGTAAACAGGTGATAGAAATATAAAGGAAATAGGACCGGGATCCACAGTTCACTAGTGGTGTCTCTCCATAAGATAAAATAATACATGCTGGGTAAACAAATTACAGTTGGGCAATTGATAGAATAAAGACAACGTGCATATGATGAGAGGATCACTATGAGATTTACTCTGGACATTACAACAAGATACATATACCGCCATCCAACTGCATCTATGACTAATAATCCCCTTGTGGCGAATCAATCCGAGAACTCCACAAGTATTAAGTTGCGAACAACAGATAATTGCATTAAGCAAAGTGTGTAATGTAAACAAAGCATATGCCCTCGAGCATATGAATGTTGTTTTCCCCCTAGTAGCAACAGCATATCTACAACCTTAGAGGTTCCTGTCACTCCCCCAGATTAAATAGAGGCATGAACCCACTATCGAGCATAAATACCCCCTCTTGGAGTCACTAGCAACTATTTGGCCAAGATAGCTACTAACAACAGAGAGCATGCAAGATCATAAACAACATAGAAATAACATAAGGTAAATTTCAGTACATCAACTCAAGCATAACACCAATATTCATCGGATCACAACAAACCAAACATGTAGAATTACATAACGGTGATCTCAATCATGTAAGGCAGCTCATGAGATATAAACATGAAGCACATGGTGGAGAAGACAACCATCTAGCTACTGCTATGGACCCATGGTCCAAGGTAGACTACTCACTCATCGCTCCGGAGGCAAGCATGGCGATGAAGAAGACCTCCAGTGGCGATTCCCCTCTCCGGCATGGTGCCGGGAAGAGCTTGTGGACCCTCCCGATCTTCGGGTCGACGGCGGCAGCGGATCGTGATGTGTTCTGGAAAAGTGATCGGGTATTTAGGTTTTTCCCGTCGAGGCGTCTTTATAGGCGAAGGGGCATCGTCAGGAGTGGACCGAGGCGGTCTCTCACATAGGGGGCGCGGCCTACCCCTGGTCCGCTCCGCCCTGGTGTGTGGGCACCTCGTGGCCCCACTCCGTCTCCTCTTCGGTTCTTTAGAAGCTTCGGTGAAATTCTGGGCGACTGGCTTTTGTTTCATCCAATTCCGAGAATATTTCCTGTGTAACTTTTCCGAAACACAAAAACAGCAGAAAATAGGGAACTGGCACTGTGGCGACTTGTTAGTAGGTTAGTTCCGGAAAATGCATAAAAGTGCCACGAAGTGTAACGAAACACTAAGAAAATGGTGTAAAAACAAGCATGGAGCATCAAAAATTATGGATACGTTGGAGACGTATCAATGACATGCAAAAGTCTAAGCCACAGTCTAAACAAGCTCCCATTTATACCACTTTAGGCATGAAACTTTTTATCTTTTTAACACCATTCAACCTTTTTGAAACCACTCTTTGAGATGAAAACCAACGTAGAACAGTGGTCTAAATACACCTTGATAGAAAGATATAACAAGATCTGAACAAAAATCAAGGAGAAAAATGAAAGCTAAACGCAATTCTAGAAAAAGAGAAAACTAGAGTGTTGAGTATGTCTTTTCCAAAAGAAATTTGTTGGGGTCCAACCATTTATTGCAGCAAACAAAACAAAAGAAAACTGAAAGCGAAAGTAAAGACACTCCAAGAAAAACGCATAGTACATGAAGCAATAAATATATAGTGTCTTGAAAGGTGACCTGATTTTTGCCGATGAAGAATGGGTGCCTCGGGGACATCCCCAATATTTGACGCTTGTACCTCTTGGATATTTCTTGGCGTGACATGGGCATCCCCAAGCTTGAGCTTTTGTCCATACTTCATCTCATCTCATCACTCTCCTTTCCCTACACTTGAAAACTTCCTTCATACAAAACTCCACACAATTCTATTAGCAACATTAGTGTAAGCAAGATAGTAAATCTACTCTTTTGGTTCTGTATCAAACTCAAATATACCATACATTAAAGCATAGGATACTGTAGCAACTTCCTCAAAAGTTCTGTGATCAAAAGAATTCAAAAAGAAAGCGATCGAGAGGCAAACACAAATAGTGGCAGAATCTGTCAAAACAGAACAGCTGACAAAGATCGATTTTTTTGAGGACCTTATGTTGCTCAAATTGAAAAGTGTAAAACTAATAAAAGTTTGGAAATAACCTGGGACATGCGCACAAGAAATCGCAGATCAAAAAGATATTCTGAGAATTTTCACAAATTTTTACGGTGCAGCGCAGAAATCTGTTTCAGGACAGCAACTTCTCCAAATCTTACCTTCCTAAAATTAGAGGTTCTTCTTGGCACAAAAATGAAATAAAAAAGATAAGGAGAGGTCATTACAGTAGTAATAACTTCCAAGACTCAATAAAAATAAAAATTACTAAAAATAAAACATTAGGTTATCTCCCAAGAGTGCTTTTCTTTAACGCATTTGAGCCTGGCGCAGAAAGTGGAAATCAAGTAATATCAAGTGATGAAGTATTAAGTTCATAATTTGCTATAAGAATAGAGTCAAAAACTAATTTCTTTCTTTCTAGGGAAGTGTTTCATACTTTTCTTGAGTGGAAATTGATATTTAATGGTGCCTTCCTTCATATCAATGATGGCACCAACAGTTCTAAGAAAAGGTCTTCCCAAAATAATAGGACATAAAGCATTGCATTCAATATCCAAAACAAGGAAATCAACGGTTACAAGGTTATTGTTAACCATAATAAGAACATCATTAATCCTTCCCAAAGGTTTCTTTTTAGCAACATCAGCAAGAGGAACATCAAAATAACAATTTTTAAGCGGTGGTAAACCAACCATATCATAAATTTTTCTAGGCATAATAGAAATGCTTGCACCAAGATCACATAAAGCATGGCAATCAAAATCATTCACATTCATATCAATGATGGGCTCCCAACCATCTTCTAGCTTCTTGGGAATAGAAACCTTTTGTTTCAACTTCTCTTCCCTAATTTTCTTGAGAGCATTTGTAATATGCTTTGTAAAAGCAACATTCATAGAACTAGCATTAGGACTCAAAGAAAGCTTTTGCAAGAACAAAATAACTTCAGATATATTGCAACCATCAACATCAAAATCATTAAAAGAAGCAGATCTATTGTCTTCCATACTCCAAAAAATTTCAGCACTTTTTGTAGAATTTTTTTTGCAGTTTTGGGCTTTTTCGCACAAGGAGTAGGAGTTTTCTCTACACCGATCAAAGTAAGAGAATTGCTAGCATTTGAAACAACATCACTAGAGGAGGTAATAGTACAAACCTTCATATTTCTAACCATCTCGTCTTCTCTTTCCCACCTAGTATGCAATTCTGCTAACATCCTAACATTTCCATCAATTCTAACCTGGATGGCATTCAAAGTCTTGCTTTCTTTCACATCATGAGGCAAAACTTTTAGTTTGAGAAGTTCACCATCAAGAGCAAGGCTATCAACTTTAGAAACAAGAACATCAATTTTACCCAACTTTTCCTCAACAGATTTATTAAAAGCAGTTTGCTTACCGATGAAGTCCTTGAGCATGACCTCAAGCTTGGAGGGCGCGCCCCTAGTGTTGTTGGAGGAATTACCATAAGAGTTGCCATAACCATTACCATTGGTAGAAGGATAAGGCCTATAATGAAGGGTTTCGCAGCACAGTAAATCAAAAAATTTCCTACGGATGCGAACAAGAAAGCCAAGATCTAATCTAGGAGATGTAATCAACGAGAGAGGTAGATGAGATCTTCATACCCTTGAAGATTCGCACAGCGGAAACGTTCAATAGAACGTGGTTGACGTAGTCGTACTCGCCGTCTCCTCCTCGCGATCCGATCCGATCCTACGCCGCAAGTGGCGGCGCCTCCGAGAGTTGCACACGTGCGGTGCAGCGACGTCTCCTCCTTCCTTGGTCCAGCAAGTATGGTGGAGAGATAGATTGGATCAGCAGCACGACGGCGTGGTGCTTATGGTGGAGAGTTTCTGCGGCAGGGCTTCGCCTACGCGCAGTCGCGAGAGAGAAAGAGGGAGGGCAGCAGTTGGCGGCTAGGGTTTGGGTTAGGGGGTGAGAGAGGGCTGCGCCCTTGCCCCCCTATATATAGAGGGGTGGCCGGCCAAGGCCAGCTTGGCCTCTCCCCAAACCCTAGCCGACTTGGAGTAGGAAGAGTGGGGGGCAAGTTTCCCCCCCTTCCTTCTTTGAAGACTCCCTTAGGGTTTCCCCTTGGGCTGGCCGGCTGGGCCTTAGGGGCCTTGTGCGCCTGGCCCAGGGCGGCCAGGGCACTTCCCCTTAGGCCCACGCAGGCCTCCGTCAAGTGGGCCCACGTTGGTCCCACTCCAGAACCTTCTAGAACCTTCCGGTACAATACCGATAAACTCCGAAACCTTTCCGGAATCCAAAAACTGCTTTCCTTTATATGAATCTTATTCTCCGGACCATTCCGGAACCTCTCGTGACGTCCTGGATCTCATCCGAGACTCCGAACTAAAACTCATAAACCAATTATCCATTCTATCATAGCGTCGATGCACGTTAAGTGTGTGACCCTACGTGTTCGAGAATATGCAGACATGATCTTCTATCAATAATCAATAGCGGGATCTGGAAACCCATATTGACTCCCACATATTCATCGATGATCATATCGAATGAACCACGATGTCAGGATTCAATTAATCCCGTATATGTATTCCCTTCGTCACACGATATTTTACTCGCCCGAGATTTGATCGTCGGTATCGCCATACCTAGTTCAATCTCGTTCACAACAAGTACTTTACTCGTTCCGTAATCCGATATCACTTTGTGATTAACTCCTTAACCACATGCTTGCAAGCGGTATTGATATCGATTACCGAGTGGGCCCGAAGTATATCTCTCCGACTCGGGAGGGACAAATTCCATCTCGATACATACAACCCAACAAGTACTTTCCGATCACCTGAGAGACACCTTTATTATCACCCTCACATAGGATGACGTTTGATGACTTCAAAGCTTTCTTCCGATACTAGGGAGTTGTATTATCTCATGGTCTAAGGAATACAATACTTGACATAGGAAAAGCTTCGCAAAGATGAACACGATGACACGATCTAATTGCTCTGCTTTATTTGGGTCTGTCCATCACATCATTCTCCTAATGACATGACCTCATTATTAATCGACAACTCATGTCTATGGTTAGGAAACCTTAACCATCATTAATCAATGAGCTAGTCCATAGAGGCGTACTAGGGATACGGTGTTGTTCATAAACCACACAAGTATTAATGTTTCCGCTTAATACAATTATAGCATGGAGTATAAACATTATCATGAACAAGAAATATGATAATAACAATATTATTATTGCCTCTAGGGCATATTTCCTTCAGTCTCCCACTTGCACTAGAGTCAATAATCTAGTTAATACTTGCGCATTCAACACCTATGGCATTCCGGTGTTACTCATACGCGTTGCACGTGGTAAACCTTATCTACGGGTCTGACACTTTCAGGTCCGTTTGTATTTGCATATCTTTTGCGTCATCACGCATTACTCATCTTGACATGAGATGGCATCGTATAAATTTGGTCTTCTGGTGAGACCTTTGTATCTTGGCCGAGACTATGTTGTCACTATTGTCATACAATAGAACTACATAGTACTAGCACACTTTTAAAAATAGCGATATCCACCGTGCGTCAAAATACTCATTGGTCCGCACACATCGGTATGTATGATTTCCAATAAGTCCGTTGCTCGCTCCATTATTCCGGAGAACGGGTTTTTGATCATCTTGCCCATGAGGCATGGCTTGCACGTGTCAAATGATTCAAAATCAAGAGACTTCAAAAGTCCATCAGAATGGAGTTTCTTTATGCATTTATGCCAATATGACCTGGACGACAGTGCCACAAATAAGTTGGATTATCACTATCCACTTCGCATCTTTTATGCCGCTTCTTAAAACGATTATATACTTAGCCCTCGTTGCAGTGTCCGCCACAATATTAACATTGGAACTCATCCAAGTCATCATGGAACTTTCTTCCATCTTATTGTGCCACCTTCTAATCTCAAAACAAATAGCTTAAAAATTGAGATAAAATTTTACTTGTATGTGTGACAAAGCCAATGTAACTCATTGCAATGAACCATTTGTCACTTCTGCATACAGAACATATTCTTACTTCTTCGAAAGTGCATAAGAATATCTTTTACTATTGTCCAACGATCATCATATGAATGCTATAACCTTTAGAGCATTGGACACATCTGGATCTACATATCATGGTATACAAGATTGATAAAATCATTCTTGTGGTTTTACTCATCAAGTGTCAAAACAATTGATTCTTGCTCCAACCTCTTCCATGCAACAAGAACCGTTCTTATTGTTTCCATATTGAATAAATTCAATATTTCATCTATGTACTCTGGCAAAACTATATTAGTGCCTCAATCTATCTGTATAGACATTGATGCTTAATATTCTGGTTTTACCTAAGTCTTTCATCAAAAACTAATTATAATGAAAAACTTAACAATATCAAGAAAAACACATAATTTCCAATGAACGATATGTCATCTACATAAAGCATTAGAAATATGTCTTCGCGCTCCCACTTACTTTCTTGTAAACACAAGCATCTTCAAATATCTTGATGAAATTAACACTTTAACATTTTCATCATTGAAGATTCCAACTTCGCTATGCTTACTTCTACCATAGAAGTTTGCATACATATCTAGCAACCTTTGAATTAACAAAACCCATTGGGTCGTGTCAGGTACACGTCCTTGGTGTGCATTCCGGTAGAGGAATGTTGTTTCGTTTATTCAACTAACATATCTCTATATGTAATTGTTGCTAGAATAATTCATATGACGAAGTCAGGGCCCATCACCGCTTCTTTGTATATTGTTGGTTACTATTATCTAATAATATCTCGTCCTCAAATCTTGCTATTTGATTACGACCAACTTGGTTAAATAGCAACTTCGATGCCATGACTACAACATATTGTAGACGCGTGAGCTATGAATGTAGTTGCCGCTTCCAGAACATATTCTGGTGCTGCGCTACTCCAATCATCTTGCTCAGATTCAATAACCTCATCAAGTTCTATCTTCCTCCCACTTAAACCTTTCGCGAAAAACTCCTTCATAAGAAGTTCACTTCTTTCAGTGACTATCACCTTTAATTGGGTTTATGGCAGAAGGAACACCCATCGACATTCTTTGGGATAACCTACAAAGACTTACTAATCCAATTTTGGTTGTAAACATTTTACACATATGCCTTGCATACCAAAATTCAAGAAAAGACAACTATAACTTGTATGGTGTCATTTCGGCAGATTATGATGGCACTCTATTCAGTGAAAAGCGGTAGTCTCTAAAGCATAATCCACAAATTATATTGGTAGTTTTATTTCATCATTGATCTAACCATGTCAAACAAGGTTTGATTACATCCATCGAAAACTCCATACTCCTATGGTGTTTATCATGATGCAAGTTTGTGGAACTATTCCTCTAACTCTTAGATGTTTGCTAAACTTGTAACTCAAATATTCTTCTTTATGATCCAATCATAAAAACTTGAATTTTTCTTGTTACAATAATTTCCACTTCATAAATTGAACAATTTCAATTGTTTCATACTTCTATCTCATCAAGTAGATATACCATACATCTATTCGAGTCATTGATAAAATAGAAAATACACCACGCTCGACTTCACACATGAACTACATACATCAACATGTACGATCTCCATGTAGTTAGTCGCTTGTTCTTTCTATGGCCTAAGAACGGAGTTTAATCATCTTTAGGAAAAATCTCACAAGCGTCAATTAATTCAAAATCAAATGACTCGAAAATCTATCAATATAGAATTTCTTTCATGTTTTGTTTCCAATATGACTTAAACGGCGGTGTCACATATAAGTGAAATTTGTTTTGTCTTGCGACCTTTAGCATCAGTGTTATAAATGTCTATTTCACCAACAAGATTTATAATAATCTATCCATCGATTATGGAAGACGGTAATGACATGAACAACAATTGTTCTCATAATACCAGAACAAGATAACAATTATTAAGTTCATGAAATATCTTGAAGGCTAGGTTTGATGTCGACGAGAAGCACAATAACACTTTTATTTGTATCTCGACATGCATCATTACCATATTCTTTTACTAGTTACTTAGGCCATTGTACTTCTTGTATTGTGTTGCTTTGTATGACATTTCATACCAACAAATCAGTATCGAATACCCAAGAATTACATTGTTAACGAGCAAAAGAATTCATCTATAACATGTATATCATTTATATACCTGAGCTGGACAATTCCAGTCTTTTTCCTTTTTCTACCAAATAATTTTGCAGATCCTATTTAGCATTTCCTCTCCTTTTTAGAAGAATCTATCGACATCAATAGTGGCATCAATCATTTGACACATAGTCCAAAGGATGTTAGTCAAATACTAATAGCCTTGGATTTTGCACTTTGAAGTGGATCGCCATCATCATATGATTGGTATTCTTCCCGATTCCATTCTTTAGTATTCTTTTGGTATAGCAAAACAATTTAGCCGATACCTTTTATTCGTCCTATCATGACATCTTTCATGATGAAACTACTATAGCTCTTAAGGACAAATGCAAGTATAATATTAGTTTCCCAAACTTTTGGGTGATCGGGACGCCTAGCATCTTCAATCTTCACATATAGTCATACAATATGAGCATATGTTCTTTTACTAAATTATACTTCATCATTTTTGCAAACAATCAAAGTTTTAGATATCAAATATCTTTCACTTCTTGATTGTTTCTGAAACAATTCTTTCAGCTCGATGATCACTTTGATTCTCAAACAATTTTGAAGATCAATTTATCATGAAGGCAAACATATGATCTTTAGATACTAAACTTGAATCGTTGCTCTTATATTAATACAATTTATTAAATTGTATGGAGCAAGCAAGGTTTGCTAAAGTTTGCAATAGGACTTAATCTTTAGTCTTGATATTCTAACTAAACGGCACTAGACCGAAAAGTGATTATCCAGAATTCTATAGTTCTTTTAACTCAATTAAGCTAAGTGTCGGTGGGAAACGGTGCCAAAGACTACAACGACTTATGCAAATACAACAAGATTTAGTTCAAGATAATTAGTTCAAGTTAATCAAATTACTAATGAACTCCCACTAAATTCAACATCCCTCAAAGTTGTTTAGTGAAGCATGATCCAAATTCACTACACCGAGACCGATCATCACGTGAATGATGTAGCTTTAATGGTGAACATCAACATGTTGATCATATCATCCATATGACTCATGCTTGACCTTTCGGTCCGTGTGTTCCGAGGCCATGTCTGTACATGCTAGGCTCGTCAAGTCAAACCCAAGTATTTTCGCGTGTGCAAAACTGGCTTGCACCCGTTGTATGTGAACGTAGAGTTTATAGCACCCGATCATCACGAGATGCTTCAAAACGACGAACTTTCGCAACGGTGCATACATGGGGAGAACACAATTTTATCTTGATCTTTAAGTGAGGAATCATCTTAAAATGCTACCGTCGCGATCTAAGCATAATAAGATACATAAAAAGATAAACATCACATGCATATAATTTTATGTGACATGGTATAGCCAATCTCCGCGCCATGATCTCCATCTTGTGCGCGCCGGCATGATCTCCATCACTCCACCATGATTGCCTCCACCACGAATAGCAACTACAACTATTGCTAACTACTTAGCGATAAAGTAAAGCTATTACATGGCGTATAAGAAGTTGACACGCAGGTCATACACAATTATAAAGACAACCATATGGCTCCTGCCGGTTGTGAACTCATCGACATGCAAGTCGTGAAAGATTACAAAACATGATCATCGCATACATCTCAATTCATACACATCATGTCTTGGGCCATACCATATCACAAAACACTCCCTGCAAAAACAAGTTAGACGCCTCTACTTTGTTGTTGCATGTTTTACGTGGCTTATGGGAGTAGCAAGCTAAGAACGATTCTTACCTACGAAAAGCCACAACGGTGATATTATGGTTGCTAACATCCGATGTAAGTCCCATGACTACTATAGTGAGAGAAACTGGCATCCACCAGCCGCATGTGTGGAACAAGCCACACGTCAAGTGCGGAGCCGGTCTCGCGAACGCGGTCGCGTAAAGTTGGCCTGGACCGCTTCGATCTCACTATACCGCGCCATAAGAAATACATAACAAGAGGTTTGCAACAGAAAACATCAACGCCCGCAACAAGCATGTTGCGTTCTACTCGTGAAACACATCTACGCATAGACCTGGCTCTGATACCACTGAAGGGTTTCACAGCACAGTAAATCAAAAAATTTCCTACGGATGCGAACAAGAAAGCCAAGATCTAATCTAGGAGATGTAATCAACGAGAGAGGTAGATGAGATCTTCATACCCTTGAAGATTCGCACAGCGGAAACGTTCAATAGAACGTGGTTGACGTAGTCGTACTCGCCGTCTCCTCCTCGCGATCCGATCCGATCCTACGCCGCAAGTGGCGGCGCCTCCGAGAGTTGCACACGTGCGGTGCAGCGACGTCTCCTCCTTCCTTGGTCCAGCAAGTATGGTGGAGAGATAGATTGGATCAGCAGCACGACGGCGTGGTGCTTATGGTGGAGAGTTTCTGCGGCAGGGCTTCGCCTACGCGCAGTCGCGAGAGAGAAAGAGGGAGGGCAGCAGTTGGCGGCTAGGGTTTGGGTTAGGGGGTGAGAGAGGGCTGCGCCCTTGCCCCCCTATATATAGAGGGGTGGCCGGCCAAGGCCAGCTTGGCCTCTCCCCAAACCCTAGCCGACTTGGAGTAGGAAGAGTGGGGGGCAAGTTTCCCCCCCTTCCTTCTTTGAAGACTCCCTTAGGGTTTCCCCTTGGGCTGGCCGGCTGGGCCTTAGGGGCCTTGTGCGCCTGGCCCAGGGCGGCCAGGGCACTTCCCCTTAGGCCCACGCAGGCCTCCGTCAAGTGGGCCCACGTTGGTCCCACTCCAGAACCTTCTAGAACCTTCCGGTACAATACCGATAAACTCCGAAACCTTTCCGGAATCCAAAAACTGCTTTCCTTTATATGAATCTTATTCTCCGGACCATTCCGGAACCTCTCGTGACGTCCTGGATCTCATCCGAGACTCCGAACTAAAACTCATAAACCAATTATCCATTCTATCATAGCGTCGATGCACGTTAAGTGTGTGACCCTACGTGTTCGAGAATATGCAGACATGATCTTCTATCAATAATCAATAGCGGGATGTGGAAACCCATATTGACTCCCACATATTCATCGATGATCATATCGAATGAACCACGATGTCAGGATTCAATTAATCCCGTATATGTATTCCCTTCGTCACACGATATTTTACTCGCCCGAGATTTGATCGTCGGTATCGCCATACCTAGTTCAATCTCGTTCACAACAAGTACTTTACTCGTTCCGTAATCCGATATCACTTTGTGATTAACTCCTTAACCACATGCTTGCAAGCGGTATTGATATCGATTACCGAGTGGGCCCGAAGTATATCTCTCCGACTCGGGAGGGACAAATTCCATCTCGATACATACAACCCAACAAGTACTTTCCGATCACCTGAGAGACACCTTTATTATCACCCTCACATAGGATGACGTTTGATGACTTCAAAGCTTTCTTCCGATACTAGGGAGTTGTATTATCTCATGGTCTAAGGAATACAATACTTGACATAGGAAAAGCTTCGCAAAGATGAACACGATGACACGATCTAATTGCTCTGCTTTATTTGGGTCTGTCCATCACATCATTCTCCTAATGACATGACCTCATTATTAATCGACAACTCATGTCTATGGTTAGGAAACCTTAACCATCATTAATCAATGAGCTAGTCCATAGAGGCGTACTAGGGATACGGTGTTGTTCATAAACCACACAAGTATTAATGTTTCCGCTTAATACAATTATAGCATGGAGTATAAACATTATCATGAACAAGAAATATGATAATAACAATATTATTATTGCCTCTAGGGCATATTTCCTTCATATAATTGTTGCTAGCAAAATTGTTCCTATAAGCACTGTTATTGAAATTATTATTTATAATAAAGTTCACATCAACATGCTCTTCTTGAGCAACCAAAGAGGCTAAAGGAACGTTATTAGGATCAACATGAGATCTATCATTAACAAGCATAGCCATAATAGTATCAATCTTATCACTCAAGGAAGAGGTTTCCTCAACAGAATTTACCTTCTTACCTTGTGGAGCTCTCTCGGTGTGCCACTCAGAATAATTTACCATCATATTATTAAGAAGCTTTGTTGCGGCGCCCAAGGTGATGGACATAAAAGTGCCTCCAGCAGCTGAATCCAAAATATTTCTTGAAGAAAAATTTAGTCCTGCATAAAAGGTTTGGATAATCATCCAAGTAGTCAGTCCATGAGTGGGACAATTCTTTATCATAGATTTCATCCTTTCCCAAGCTTGAGCAACATGTTCATTATCAAACTGTCTAAACTTCATAATATCACTTCTCAAAGCTATAATCTTAGCAGGAGGATATTATTTTCCAATAAAAGCATCCTTACACTTAACCCAAGAATCAATACTATTTCTAGGCAAAGATAGCAACCAATCTTTAGCTCTTCCTCTTAAAGAGAAAGGAAACAACTTAAGCTTAATAATATCACCATCTACATCCTTGTACTTTTGCATCTCACATAGCTCAACAAAATTATTGAGATGAGCTGCAGCATCATCAGTACTGGCACCAGAAAATTGCTCTTTCATAACAATATTCAACAAAGCATGTTTAATCTCATAAAAATTTGCCTCGGAAGTAGGTGGCGCAATAGGAGTGCAGATAAAATCATCGTTGTTGGTGCTAGTAAAATCACACAGCTTGGTGTTCTCAGGAGTACCCATTCTAACAAAACTAAAAGCAGGCAAGTAGAAATAACAACTATAAAGGAACTATTTTTTTTATATTTTTGATAAAAAGATGCAAGCAAAAATAAAATAAAGCAAAACAATAACAAAGTAAAAGATTGGAAGTGAGAGACTCCCCTTGCAGAAATCTTCTTTCTCCCTGGCAACAGCGCCAGAAAAATGCTTGATGGTGCGTAGTAGGCACCTAGTTGGGAACCCCAAGAGTAAATGGTAAACGGTAATAGCAATGTAAAAGAATGGACCGGGGTCCACAGCTCACTAGTGGTGTCTCTCCATAAGATAAATAACATGCTGGGTAAACAAATTACAGTTGGGCAATTGATAGAATAAAGCAAGCGCACAAATGTCATGAGGATCACTATGAGATTCACTTGGGCATTACAACATAATACATAGACCATAATTCAACTGCATCTATGACTAATATTCCACCCTCTGGATGTCGTTCGAGCAACCATTGGGTATTATGTTGCAAGCAATATATTATCGCCTTAAGCAAAGTGTGTAATGTAAACAATACAAATGTCCTTGAACACAAGATTGTTATTTTCTCCCTAGTAGCAACAGCACATCTACAACCTTAGAGGTTTCTATCACTCCCCCAGATTACTAGAGACATGAACCCACTATCGAGCATAAATACTCACTCTTGGAGTCACTAGCATCTACTCGGCCAAGATATCTACTAACAACGGAGAGCATGCAAGATCATAAACAACATAGAGATCACATAAAGATGATAAATCAATAGATCAACTTGACAAAGTACCAATATTCATCGGATCCCAACAAACACAACATGTAGAATTACACAACGATGATCTTGATCATGATAGGCAGCTCACAAGATCTAAACATGAAGCACACGGAGGAGATGACAACCATCTAGCTACTGCTATGGACCCGTAGTCCAAGGTAGACTACTCACACATCACTCCGGAGGCAGGCATGGTGATGAAGAAGGCCTCTGGCGGTGATTCTCCTCTCCGGCAGGGTGCCAGGAAGAGCTTATGGACCCTCCCAATCTCGCGTCGATGACGGCGGCGGCTTGTAGTATGTTTCGTGGAAAATTGATCGGGTCTTTTAGGTTTTCCCATCGAAGGGAATATATAGGCGGAAGGGCGGCGTCAGGAAGTGGACGAGGGGCCCACACCATGCCCCAGCACGGCCAGGGGGTGGCTCGCACCGTGGGGTGGTGCGGCCACCTCCTGGCACCCCTCCGTCTCTGCTTTGGACTCCGTCACACTCCGGGAAAAAATAGGAACTTTGGCTTTTGTTTCGTCCAATTCCGAGAATATTTCCTGTGTAGCTTTTCTGAAACACAAAAACAACAGAAACAGGGAACTGGCACTGGGGCGTCTCGTTAATAGGTTAGTTCTGGAAAATGCATAAAAATACCACGAAGTGTAACAAAACACAAAGCAAATGGTGTATAAACAAGCATGGAGCATCAAAAATTATAGATACGTTTGAGACGTATCAGTCATCAAGATACTTTTCTGGCATCGTTGCCAGGGAGCGCAATGCTATTGGTGAGTTGGTTTGGTAAGGAAACTGCTTTCGCTATTTATTGTTTTGATTACTGCTGAAATTATGGTTACCTCTCGAGTTGATTATATGCATACTACTCTCATAAGTTATATGTATCCTGCTGCTAAGGTACTGCTGAGTCACAGAAAGAATATCACATTCCTATAAGGGATTTCTATTCTCGTGCCCCTGGGTCGTTAGTTGTACTCAGTTTTCCCCAACCGCTTAACTTTTCCTCACTTTTCCCCTCGCTCCAGTTTGAAACCCCTCGCAGACGCTCGGACGGGAGGGTTGCCGTCTGGTCAGAGGCCTTAGACCGTTACCGGTGACGGCTAGGGAGCCGCGGTGGTTGTGAATGGACCGTTGCTTTTGAATGGTGTTGACTGTTGACCCAATGAGACACGTCGGACTGGCGGTCACTCACCCAAAGCTTTCCCCTCCGCCCGAGATAGTAAGAGCTCACCGCCCCTCCGCCGCCACGCCGTCCTGCCCTCATACCTTATGGCGTCGTCCGCCCCCGAGCCGCCCCCGCCCCCACCACCACCCCCGGGAGGCGGAGACGGCTCCGCCTCCACTAGATCTACCCCTATCGCGGTAGAGTTTGTACATCCATCTGGTGTGCCGATTATGCCCCTCAACGGCGGAGAAGATTGGGAATCAGAGGGATCTAACGCATGGATTCCATCTGGGTAAGCATCGTCTGCCTATGTGAATTAACAGTAGGCTATGTAACAAGTAACCTTGCGGAGAGTTTCAATGCAAAGGTCAAGTCATTGAAAGGGCTTATGCCGTGGCAAATATTTGATAAGATTAGGCAGATGATCATGATAAAGATCGATCTGCGTCAAAGAATTGCAGCCACAAAATATGTTGGCCATCTCATGCTCCCATCTTTGATTAAGTCTTTGCATTCCAGGGCAAAACAATTGAAGATGAAATGCATCAGAAAAGGAATGGAGGCTGAGGTAACCTACACTGACAGTAAAAACAGGCAGTGGAGGTATCCAGTGAGTTTGGTTGATAGGACATGCCATTGTAGGCGATGGCAGATCCGTGGGATACCCTGCATACATGCATTGTTTTTCATGAGTGTTATAGCGGGTGCAGAAGGTGAAGTTGATCAGTATGTGTCAGAGTATTTCTCTGTTGCCAAATTTAGGGCTGCATATGCTATGAATGTTCCTACCTTGTTGGGAAAAGACCAATGGATGACAGTCGATCCAGGCTTCAAACTGTACTCTCCAGTTTTGACTAGACCGGCAGGTAGGCCGAGGAAGAATAGGATCATAGCTAGTGCAGAGGGTGGTGCACCGATTTGACGATGTAAGTGTAAACATTGTGGAACCCCTCGACACATTGCTAGGCTTTGTAAAAATCCAGTTGACCCAGCTTTTGGAATGGAAGATCAGGCGGGAGCAGCAAATGCAGAGGAGAATGAAGCAGCAATTCAACATGAGGAGATTGAAGCAATGGATCATGAGTTGCTTGAACCGATGGATCCAGAGTAGATTGAACCGATGGATCGAGAGCTGCTTGAACCGATGGATCAAGAGCTGCTTGAACTGATGGACCGAGAGCTGCTTGAACCGATGGATCGAGAGCAGAGGGAACAGATGGATCGAGAGGCCATTGAAGCAATGGATCGAGAGCTGCTTGAAGCATTTGAAGAAAATACATTAAAAGAAAGAGCACAAGCTTCGTATGATATGGTTGTCTCGGTCTTGGCACAACCCGAAGAGAAAAAGAAGAAGAACAAGAAAGATGGCAAAAGGAACGTAGACACCGGTAATATCCCTGGTAGGGTTACCCGGAGTAAGGTGGTGGACCCAGCGAGTCACACCAGGAGCAAGAGAAAGATTTTATTTTGAACAATTAATTTAAATGTATGTGTTATTGCAAGTTTTCTATGGTCATGCACCTCGAATAAGTTCATCGCTTAAGCCACATTTATCATTTTCTAAGTGACTAAACTCAAAAAATATAGTTTTGGGTTTAGTTTAATTCAAAAAAAAAATCAAAATAATTCAAAACATGGTGGAACCTTCCCATGGAGTCTTGTTATGTTACCTACAACCTTGAGAAATAATAATGGAAAAGGAAATTTATCATTTTCTAAGTGACTAAACTCAAAAAATATAGTTTTGGGTTTAGTTTAATTCAAAATAATTCAAAACATGGTGGAACCTTCCCATGGAGTCTTGTTATGTTACCTACAACCTAGAGAAATAATAATGGAAAAGGAAATATAGAGATATGAAGTTTTTCCCAAAACCACTTCCTAGTCCATGAGCTACTAGCTATGAAGATGCAGGGCTTTCTACTCAACACACCTCCCAAATACCCACTATGCTTACAAACTTTGTTCAAATGAGTCCAAATTTGTCACACTTGTGTATCTTTGAATTGCAAACAATATCACGTCGGCCAAAATGTACTATATTGTTCAAATAACACAATCTAAGAATTTTTATGCCAAAAGCTACAATTTCCCTTACTCCCTTTATTATTTGGGTGCCCCTGTTTTACTTAGTTTTACTCAGTTTTCCCCCTCCGGGTCCACTTGTTTTACTCAGTCCTACTCAGTTTTGCCCTTCCGATAAACATTTCCTCACTTTTCCCCCTCTTAGTTCTACTCAGTTTTCCTCACTTGTACTCACTGGCTGATCTCTGATTGGTCGAGATGTATGTCACACGGATCTTGGTTGGTTGATAGCTCAACATACGCTTGCACCGTGGGATCATTTATGATCGGACGGCCTGTATATCTATCTCTACCTCGATGGACGCATACGGAGAGAAGAGCAGAGCACATACCTACCAACCCTAGCAGTCGCATCTTCCTCTCTTACTCTGGCGGTCGCGGTGGTGCGGATCTGCAGCGTGCGTGCGTGCGTGCGGCGGCGCGGATCTAACCGTGCGTGCGGTGGCACGGATCTAACCGTGCGTGCGGCCGCGCGGAACTGCAGCGTGCGGCGGCGCGGATCTAACCGTGCGTGCAGCGGCACGGATCTAACCGTGCGGCGGCGTGGATCTAAGAGTGCCGGTGAGGATCTAAGAGTGCCGGTGAGGATCTAACCCTCAGAAATAGTTGAAATGTCTCTCTGTCTCACTTTCGTTTATCTTCTCAGATCTGTTGATGATGAAGAACACCAAGACGGTGGCCGTGCCGACAGTGCTCACCGATCGTCTTGAAGCCATCGCCTACAACATCGCTGCGACCTACAACATCGCTGCGACGGCGCAGATCCAGCCTTCAATGTCGGAGCCTGCCGATGTCTCACTTCCGTTGCCCTCCTCAGATCTGTTGCTGATGGACACCAAGACGGCGGCCGTGTCGACAGTGCTCACCGATCGTCTTGAAGCCATCGCCTACAACATCGCTTCGACCTACAACATCGCTGCAATGGCGCAGATCCAGCCTTCAATGTCGGAGCCTGCCGATGTCTCACTTCCATTGCCCTCCTCAGATCTGTTGCTGATGGACACCAAGACGGCGGCCGTGTCGACAGTGGTCATCGATGCCAAGACGATTGAAGCCATCGCCTACAACATCGCTGCGACGGCGCAGATCCAGCCCTCCTCCATGTCCGAGTTTGCGGATGGCGCAGATCCAGCCACCAAGACGACGGCGGTGCCAAGAGTGGTTGCGAAGCCGCATATCCAGCCCTCCTCCATGTCCGAGTTTGCGGATGGCGCAGATGACCACCCCTCAGCCGCCCGTCGTCCAGGCCTTTCTAGCCCATCGGTGCGCGACCGTGTTCAACGCCGCAAATTGGGATAAATTATGATAAATTTGTATTTTTCAATTTCAATTTGGGATAAAATTATTCAAACTACTACCCCCGTCTCAAAAAAAGCTTCTCCACTTTCTCGATGTGTCCCTGTACATCCAAATGTATGATTTGAATTCTATCCCAACTTGATTGGGAAGATTGATATGTATTTGATCCGAGAGGCTGGTACATGCTTTCACTTTTAGGATCCCTTCACTTTTGGAACTCATCCAAATTCACTTTTGGGATCCCTTCACTTTTATAAGATGTTCATGCATGCTAAAATTATCGCGCGCATTACTTAGCACAACTAGGAAATTGTACGCCAAAATACAGTGGTTAGAGCCACACCAAAATACAGTGGTTAGAGCCATCTACTGAATAACAAGTCTATACTATCTAAATCATCTACCACAACCACATAACTGCTAGGACAGGGATGACACCAAATAAAACTGCCCAGATGAATCTAGTTTTCGCCCCTCCCATCACTTGAAGTTCATGTTCTAGATTCTCTACCACTTGATCAGATATGGCAAGATGTGTCTCAAGTATCAACTTCTCCTTGCGAATAAGCTCTGAATTCTTCTTTTCTTCCTCCACAGTACTCTTCAGCTCAAATATCATCAGGTTTTTACGGGCCAATTCATCACCTAAATTGGCCACCTTCTCCTCCAAATCCATCCTCTGGCTACACCACTGGGTTGATTCATCTTGGTATGCAATGTACCATGGATCATCGGCTTGCCTGGCGAACTGTAACAATAATGGAAAAAAGAACAACTAAAATCACTCCAACAGACCATGGCGGCACTTAAATTCAACGGTAGTACAGAGAGCAGAAGCTAGATACCTGCACTTCCGACGAGGTAGGAGAAGTAGAACGTGGCCACGACATGATCGAATCCCCACCCTCGCTGGTGTACCCGCTATGACCAGACATTGAGGACTATTTCGCACCTGCAAACTCCAATAAATTATGGGAACCGAATCGATTAGGGGGCGGGGGAGGCGGAAGCGGAGGTCTTACCAAGCTATACTACCAATTGGTGCGCGGAACAAATCCTGGTCGTCGTGGGCGGCGGATCTGCTTGCGGCGGACTTTCCTGCGGTGGGTACAATGTGTGCGGACGAAACAAGTGCTGGAGCCATGGTTGACGTGCAGCGCCGCAGTCCGTCCGACGCCGCCGGGGGACAGAGCCGGCGGCGCGACGAGGCGCCGGCGATGGCTGCTCCGTCCGAGGGTGGGGAACGAGCTGCCAGCGGTTCTCTGATGACTAATGAGATACACAACACTAGGTTCCAGCCATGTTTAGCATAAGATTCACTTTAGATTAAGCTGCGAAAATAGTCACCTGCTGGGTCTAGCTTAAGAAAAATTAATTAGCGAACTTATTGCTTCTCTCTAGCGAAAATAGTCACCTGCTGGGTCTAGCTTAAGAAAAAGGGCGACCCCAGCGGTCATTGGCTGAGGCGGCCCCACAGAGCGGCTCTATATGATTTTCTCTAAATAAATAGATGACCCCAGCAGTCATTGGCTGCGGAGGCCCCACAGAGCGGCAATATATGATTTTCTCTAAATAAATAGATGACCCCACTGGTCATTGGCTGCGGTAGCCCCACAGAGCGGCCCCATTGGTCATTGGCTGCGGAGGCCCCACCGAGCGGCAATATATGTCTTTTCCTGAAAAATACATGACCCCACTGGTCATTGGCTGCGGCATCCCCACAGAGCGGCCCCATTGGTCATTGGCTGCGGAGGCCCCACAGAGCGGCAATATATGTCTTTTCCTGAAAAATACACGACCCCACTGGTCATTGGCTGCGGCAGCCCTATAGAGCGACCCCATTTGTCATTGGCAGCACCGCGTATACAATCAGGAAATAAAACGGCCCACATGTCAGCGATAGATGGATGGCTGCTCCGACGTGTCTCCTGACCCTACCCGTCAGCACCATTCAAAAGCATCGGTCAATTCACAACCACCGCGGCTCCCTAGCCATCACCGGTAACGGTCAAGGCCTCTGACCAGACCGCAACCCTCCCGCCCGAGCGTCTGCGAGGGGTTTCAAATTAGAGCGAGGGGAAAACTGAGGAAAAACTAAGCGGCTGGGGAAAACTGAGTACAACTAACGACCCGAGGGCACGAAAATAGAAATCCCTTCCTATAAATATTGTTTTTGATCTTTTGAAGAGTTTTTTCAGATAAAGGAAGCAGGTATGCTTTGGACCATCTACAGCTTATCAAAGACATATGCACACTATTTAAACTACCTGCAGTTTCTGAAGATGAGGTGAAAAGGAAACTATTATATTTATCTCTTGATGATGAGGCGCGAGTGTGGATACACTCTATTAATGAAGAAAATATTCTAGACTGGGAGCATATGAAAAAAGCTTTCTATCTCATATATTATCCTCCAATTGAAGCCTATCGTGATAGAGAATTTATTTATAACTTCTAGCCTCATCCGGAAGAAGGTATTGCTCTAGCTTGGGGGAGGTTAAAAAAGTGCCTCCGTAAGAATCCTTGTCATGGTATATCTAAGAGCATAATACTGATAAATTTTTATGTGAGACTCACTTCATTTTATAAGGATTTCTTCGATAATTCATATGGAGGAAGTTTTATTAATAGAAGAACTGAAGATGCATGGGGATTGCTTGATCTGGTAAGTGAAAATATAGACAATTGGGATCTTGATAAAGGTAATATTATCACCATAGATTATGGATATGATTGTGTGAAGAATTCTTACACTTCTAATGTTTTTAAGGAATTAAGTAGCTTATATAGTATTGATTCTCATGTCTTATTGGAAGTAGTTAAATCTTTTGCTAAACATGTTGCATTACCTAAGGAAGGATTTACTGAATATGTCAAACCCATGAAATATCCTGCTATTATGCCTGCACATATCCATGCGCCTAATACAAGCCTTGTTCTGGCTATTAAAGCTGCTGAAACTGATGATTTTGTCGAGGCTCCTCCATTTCCTAACAAAGTGCACGAGAATCTCCTCACATATATTTCGAACAAGAGTGCGAGAATAAAATGCAAACCTTATGAGAAAATTGAGATGAAGCCTAAAGTCTCTATTATTAAAGAACTGAATGAGGAAAACCCACAAGAGGTTTATCTTTGTGACAAGGGTATAGATATTAAGGCTCGTTATCTTAGTACCCCTGGGGCCCGAGAGTTAGGCCCAAACATAGATATAGTTGAAATATGAGATAATATCGTATACAGACATTGTAATTTGTATTGAACCCGACCAGATCCTCGAGACCTGGCCACCTATATATAGGGGCCAGGAGAGGTCGGCCAGGGACAGATTGGGATTGAGCCAATTGATTACTAGCTTATTCTCAACACGCATCAAGTTTCACCTAGTTTGTTTGATTTTTTACCTTTGAGTTTATCTGACGCCCTCTTCCCCTGATCCTAAGTCCTTCATCTAGGACATTTGCCGAGTTAACCCTCGTCAATTAGCGCTGACCGTGGGGATCGCGACGACTGGATTTTATCATCCGGGCGGGATCCTTCAATCTTCAACAATGATCAGCTCATCCGCGCAGCGCGGGGCAGTTTTCTGGAAAAAAAATCTCATCAAGATTAGGTCGACGAGCTTCCGCAAGATCGGATCTATCTTTAATGGCGGTCATCGCCTCTGGCCGGCTCGAATCGGCTCATACGTCTCCTGATGCGTTTTCTGGGAGTAAGTACCCAAGGAAATCAATAGATGCTGCGGACCTAAGCGCTACTTTATCGACAACAGCCGGCAACAAGGCCAGGCTACTCAGACACCTCGGCGTTTTCTGGGACTGCAGGCGCACCTGATAACCACATAAATTGGCAAGTTGCTCCCGAGCATCGAGCTATCAATAAAAGTTCCAAACAGATACGTAGTATACTGCCAAAGGATTCTCAAAGACAAGAGCCGTATGCAGCGTCCAAAATTGACATAACATGTAGTGCCCTACCTTTAGAAAAAGGCAGAACATCTATGTTAAGTGCTACTCCCTGGATCACTGATAGCACCACAATACAAAATATAGTAATCATTGCAATAGTATCAAAATTACAACATAAATCCAGTTACATAAGTATTCAACCTTACAATACACAGCAGATAGCATAGTGGCAATGAGCCCCATCTTCATCACGTGCCATAGGCAGACATGTTGGAATGTAGACTCGAGATCCTACAAAACGTTCCTCATCTGAAAAACCTGCACGTTTGAATATGCAGCCCAATAATAGGGGTCAGTACAACAACGTACTGACAATTGACACATATTTGGTGGCTGTTGTGAAAAGACTATACTACATGATATTTGGCTGGTGGATCTCATAGGATAATTTTGCATAAAGCCAATTTTATCCTATAATCCTTTGCAAAACTTTCTGTCAAAATTTTATTTAAAAATGGTCAAAATAACCCCATACACTACATGTTAATTAGACATGTAGTTCTGGGCGCAATTCAACAAAGTTTAGAACATCAGAAACCACCAGCCCTCGGAGTGCATGGTCATGAGCTCATGTTTAAGAGTTTCTAACCAAATTTTAAAGCATTCGAAAAACAGTGATGAGATTCTTCCGAACATTCTATGACTAGAGACTCAATTATCCAAAACCAGAGAAGTGAGCCTAGCTCACTTGGCTAGGGAAGTGGATATACAACTCAGCCACCCAGGTTCAAATCCCCACAGACGCGAATTTGGGTTCTTATTTTCAAAAAACAAAAATCGCTGTAGGGGCTTCCCCTACCGCATTTCCTTTCAAAAAAAATTGTCCATAACCGAGGACACGGCTAAACTCTTAGATTTGACACCCTGCAGGGGTTGTGCACTTTTACCTTAAGACTCATTTTACCCAAATAATAAAATGAGACAAGACCTTTCAAAAGAAGCATTCAACCACACAAGTCTGACCGTACCCTGTACAATTCTACTACCACCCTCTGTCAGTACTCCTGGTTGAACCCTTACATCATACTCAATCAAGATAGAGCCCATAGTGTCATAAGGCTACACTGGAAGTACTCTAACCATAGAAGACATAGTAATCTTTTTAATCCTGAGTGGTAAACCACGAGTGTACTTCCAAGGTCCACCTCATCCTCTAGTAGGCATGAGGCCCTGGAAGGCACTCAATTTTCACCTCCATCAATAAACCAATCCACCCAGGTGTTCCATTTTAGTTGAAGTTCTTAATTTATTCACAAAACAACTTTAACAAAAGTGATCATAGCATGACATCAATATTTTTCAAAGTATTTAGCATCCTAACAGGTGGGGTTCAAAGGATAGCTACACACTACTAGGATCTAAGCATTTTATAAAACAGTTTCATAATTCCACCTATTATGCATATTACTGAAAACACTAATGCAATAGTAGAAAGTATGTAGAAGATATGTGTGTCACTTACCTTTTTGGAGTCCAAGATCTTTCACTTCTCTCAACAAAATAAGTAGCTCTCTGTACAAACTATACCACAGAAACAGCATAGCATAAACACACCATACAATTCAGACATAATCAAATAAGACAAGCAATTGAAAGTGTTGGTTTAACCTTTTAGATTTATTAAGATACTGTGGTAAGAGAGATATGGCAAAAGGCTTGGCTTGCAAGATATAGATTTGAGAGTTTGGATGGCAAAGTCAAAACGATTGGAACGAATTGGACTATCTAAGATAAAGTTAGGAGAACTCTCTATGCCTTACAAAAGCATGAATAGAACTTGGAATGGCTCATGTGAATTGAATCACATAAGTGTCAAGTAGTGCAACCACAATACTATTGAATAAGTGTGACAATAATTACCCATAAATAGTATGCATTACACTTAAGCTTTGGGTATGGGTTTGGGAATCATTGAATTACTCAATTAACTCATTTGCAAAAAGAATAGTTCAACACAGGTGAACAAGAATAAGTAAACATAGGATTGAGTTTGAGGGAATGATATTGAGAATATTGCTCAACGGATTTATTGGACAACATGGAGCATGATCATGTGCTATGATGTTGACTAAATCAACACCACAATAGCAAGAGTATAACCTATGATTGAGATACATCACATTTTACTCAAATAACACAATTGTAATTTGAATATATGTGAGCTTAGACAAGCAAGACTTAGATAGGCATGATATTGGGTCAAGGTGGTGTCAAAATGAGCTTTGGTAGCTAGATATGATCATAGGTATTACTATTGTGGAAAGAAATAATGCTGAACAGAAATAGAATTTGCCCTATAGTGGAAAATACTCAAATTCTCATATTGGGTCAAGTTATGTTACTGGATAGATTACAGTAAAACAAAGCTACTGCAATTGGATTCATTCTAAAATAAATTTTAGAACTCAAGTTATGATCAGAACAAGGATTTGGATAATTTGAATGCACAAAGTGTGTGCACATATCAACTTTAATGTTTCATGATTCTATAATGTTCTACATGATTAGAGGATTCCAAAGACTACAAAATTGTAATTTTTGGATGTGTAGAACTAAAGATATGGATTTATTGAGGTGGCAGATGAGTTTGAATCAATTTGAAAATGAATTCAAATTGAATACCGAAACTATGAAATTTTATTGCAATAATAGATTCTACACATTATTAGCTTTCCAGAGACATAAAGTTTGTAAAAATTGGCTGTATGGTTTGAAAGATATGAATTTTGCAAGTTGCGGATGATTTAAAATCGATTTGAAACAATTTGATTCTAAACAGATCGGGGCACCACACGTGGCACGACGTGATTCGTCGGTACCGGTTCGGCCGGATCACGGTCTGGAGCCGTTGGATTTAAAGAAGATCGGATGGATCTGATTAGCCCGTACCGATTCAGATTAAGTGATCTGTCATTGCCGCTGGATCGAGATCCGATGGCCTGATGGAAAGGGCGAGAGAGGGCTTACCGGGATCTAGGGTTACGGCAAACTCTCCGGCGAGGTCCGGCCTGGAAACGAACGTCGCCGGCATTTTGGAGGTCTCCGAAGGCGATGAGGTGGTGGACGGTGATCTGCACGACGGGGTGATCTCGAGGGCGTGGTCATCGTATCCGTGCGCTTCCAGTAACGACGTGTAGAGGCGTCTGGAGTCGTTGCGGGTGCTGGTGTGCTTCGGCCAAGGACGATTGCGTCGTCCTGCTACGCAAACGGGCAAGTGGAGGCCGTCAAGAGAAGCGCCGGAGCAAGGGAGGAAGAGAGAGACCAGAGGGAGGGCGAGGGGGTACTGGTGCGCGCCAAAGCAAGGGAGGAAGAGAGAGACTAGAGGAAGGGCGAGGGGGTACCGGTGCGCGCCGGAATCGGCGAGTTATGCTGGCAGGCGCGCGGAACTCCGTCGAGGAATTCCTCTGGCTTGGAGGCGTTTTGGGCGGGGAAGAAATGAGAGGCGAGGGAGGAGATCGAGAGGGCTTTTATAGGAGGGGTGACTTGGGGAAGGGAGCTAAGGTTTCAAAGCCGCGGCGAGATCGGACGGCTAGTAGGGGCGCCGTGCTCAGGCGGAGCTCTAGCCCGAGCTTTAAGGTGATGCTGACAGGCGGGGCCGGCCTATCAGCGGGAGAAAGGAGGAGGGCGGCGTACCGCTTCGGGTAAGGCCCCGGGTGGGCCGTGGGCCTCTTCTGGGGCGGGGCCAGAAGGGACTCCCCAGGCCTTTCTACCCTTTTTTCAGTTCTTTTTCTATTTCTGTTTTCCATTTCTTTTGTAACTTTTTCAAAATAGTTTCAAAACCAATCAAACCAACTTCTAAAATTTTCTAAAATTCAAACAATCTTTTGAAGTAGTAGGAAACAAGTTTTTTTAAAAAATAAACCAAGATTTTTAATAAAACTTTATAAATTTAGCAAAAGGGCTTTGCTTGCATAATCAAAATAGGATTAGGGTTTTCAAAAATAAACCTTTGAAATCAGAGAAAATACTTTATAAAATAATATTTTGAAATTCATTTTCAAACCTAGTTTTGGAAATGCAAGTTCTATTTCTAGTTTTGGAAATGCATTATCTCTTGAGCCTCAACGTGATTTGCTTAATTATGGCAAGCCAACATCTGCAAATTATTTGCTTTTAAGACCTTGTACCAAATCTCCCTCGAGTTAAACCAGAGAATTAAAGTAATAGCAACAGTCTAGCAAGTATTTTTTTTAAAGAAGAATCTGGAATCCTGGTATGCATCATCTCTTGAGCCTCAACGTGATTTGCTTAATTAGTAACACTGAAACCGTGCTTATTACAAGACGGACAATATGTAGCAGCAGCCAGCAGAGCAGGTGCAGTTTCTTCACTTGGTGATTGTCTTAATAATGAATCAGACTCTTCCGGGTCGATCTCCGTACTCACCATAGCCGCCGGTGTACTACGCAAAGCAACAAATTCAGCTAATGCGAGTGATACTACAATGCAGTGGAATGGAAGACAGTCGAAGTTGTAACATACTAGATAGTAGTAATCCCATACCTTGGCGGGGCGGCGGCAGTGTGCAGGTAGTGTATGTAGACGGCAAGATTGTACCCAAGGAAGGATACCAAGGCCATGAACAGCATCCATTGGAAGAAGGTGGTGAAGACAGGAGATAGTAGGTCGATGATAGGAGGGATGAGCAAGGCCAAGGGCAGTAGCGATGCAGTGGGCTCTGCTTTGAGGAGAACTCCGTGCGTGAGCTGAGAGCCGACCACCAGTACCCGTAGGGCGGCGTGGAGCCAGCCGAAGTAGGAGAGGATGAATACGATGGCCAGCGCGTCGGTGAGGTCCAGAAAGTACACGACGGCCGCCATGAGCGCGGTCCAGAGCACGGACACGACGAGCACTTTGGTATAGATCGAGCGGGCGGATTCCTCGACCGCCTTCTTGCTGCGGCAGGACGGGGCAGGCAGCGCGTCGATGGTCCGCTTGGTGCCGGTGCGCAGGCGGTGCACGGCGAGGGCGTGCCCGAGGTACCATGCGTCCCCGAGGGTGCTAAGGTGCATGATGAAGACAGCAGTGCGTGGGCCGATCGCGGTCTCGGTGATCTTGGCGATGAGGAGGCCGTAGGTGAGCAGCAAGGGGTCGGCGTAGCACGACTTCCCGGCGAGAAGTTGCAGAGAGAAGACGATGGAGAAGCAGAGGGCGGTCGCCATGACCCACGCCTGGGCCATGTGCTGCCCGCTGGAGTAGAACAGCATGACGGGTGCGAAGGCCAGGACCAGAAACAAGCAGAAAGCCCGCATAAGCCAAACGCGGTTGAGGCGTGCGCGGAGGGCCTGGTCGAGCTTGCGGAAGCGCTGTTTGTGCCGGCGGAAGAGGTTCATCACCGGCAGGGCGTTCTCGATGTCGCCCTGCTGGATCGGGCCGGTAGCGCCAACGGAGAGATTTCCGTCGGCTCCGGCTGTTTCCGTTACGTGGGAGGCCGTGGGAGCGGCCATGGTGATGGGCACGGCGGCGGCGGAGAGCTGGAGAAGCCTACGGTGCTAGGGCTAGAGTTCCGGGATCGACATGATTGTATACACACGGACGCGCGGTATTCTTATGGGATGCGATCATATACTTCCAAAAATGAAGGAACATTACCAAATATATAATGCATGCACCACTAGTGGAAAAAAGGGCTTCCATTCGTCTCATTAGTCCCCAACCAAATTTGATCCGGGGCTAAAGGGTCCATCAGTCTCGGTTCATATGAAAATATGGGCCGGGGGCATTAGTCCCGGTTCAAATGGGCCCTTCAGTCCCGGTTTCAGCCAACAACCGGGACTAATGCCCCCTGGCCCTTTAGTCCCGGTTCGTGGCTCAAACCGGGACTAAAGGTCACCCTTTAGTCCCGGTTCGTGCCATGAGCCGGGACCAATGGCTCGTTCAAACGAACCGTTCGCGCCAGTTACGATCGACGACGCTTCGGATCGATCGACTTCATTAACGACGACGCTTCGTATCGTCGCGCGCTGATCGGGAACCGGCGCCGGCGCATTGGGAACTCGCGCGCCTGCATTCATCGCCGGCCGGCGTGCTCTCATCATCTCCCTTCCTCTACACTATATAAAGCACTCATATTTGATCATCTAAGCACACCATCTCTAGCCTTCTTCTTCCCCAAAACATCTCCCACACATCACCATACCGCCGGCGTCTGAGAGCTCTCTCTCCCTCGACAATGGAGGAGCAATTTTGGCCCCGGTCTCGGATCTACTACGTCGTCATCGAAGAGATGAACTTCACCATCACGGAGACTCTCCGTGCTTCGAGGGTGGAGAAGTGGATCCGCGCCGTCAAGCGCCGGTTCCTCGACGACGCACCGGTCAAGTGCGTGGGCTTGGATTGTGAGTTCACCACTCACGAGCACCCGCAGCGGGCCGCCGTCCTTCAACTCTCGGTGGCGTCCGAGATATTGGTCTTTCAAATTTGTAAGGCCAATGGCGTGCCGCAACTACTCAAGGACTTCTTGAAGGACACCACCATCAAGTTTTGTGGTGCGGCTATCAACAATGATCTGCGCATGCTAAGGTCATACGGAATTGTTATTCCGTCCGCGTATGATCTTCAACAGGTTGTCCCAAACCCCACTAGTAAGCTAACGCCGAGTCTCTATGATTTGGCCAATGCTACTATTGGGACACATCTTGAGAACAAGAAGAGGGACAAGAAGAAGAAGGACAAGAAGAAGAAGGAGAAGAAGTACAAGAAGAAGGAAGAAGAAGAAGATGAAGATGAACTAATTTTTGGTTGGGAAAAAGTTCCATTGAGCTTCAACCAACTATTATATGCCGCTTTAGACGCTCGCCTAGGCTTTAAGATTGCTACGAGATTCTGGAAGCTAAAGGGCTACAATAGCCACGTTGATCGTCTTAACCTTAATAATTAGGTGGATGATTATGTATGGAAAAATGTTGGATTGAGCTTGCTTGGAAAATATACTCCCTTTGAGCCATGTTGGATGAGTATGTTTGGAAAAATGTACTCCCTTTATTTTGGTTAACAAAGTCTATTAATTTTCAAATTTGTGATTTTTCAAGTATTTTGGCTTTTTTGAATATTTTAATTATTAAAAATTAATAATTAAATTATACATAAAGATTATTTGAAATTCATTGGTGCTTATTATTCTTAATCATTGTTTCTTATTTTGTGAATTTATTTGGAATTTAAAAAAGTAATATTATATATTACCGAACTGTATAGGTTAATAGAATTGGTACCATACCATTATCAAGAAGTCGCGAGCGCAGTCTTGGAAGCTAGTAGGGAAGGAATGGAGAAGTTAAGCGTGCTAAGGGTGGAGCAGTGTGAGGATGGGTGATCGACCGGGAAGTGAGGACCACAAGTACTTGTAATTTGAGATATGGAGTGAGAGCTATAAGTATCTAATTTGATATGAGAATAGAGATGATTAGATAATAGAGAAATAAAGAAAAATAGAGAAATAAAGAAAATACAGAAATTGCAAAATAGAAAATACAATTTTATTCCGAATGGACCTATAGTCCCGGTCCGTGTTACGAACCGGGACCAATGGTCCTCCAGCCGCAGCACATGTCCCGGGCCACGTGGAGGACCATTGGTCCCGATTCGTAAGCAACCGAGAATAAAGGCTGGAGCCTTTAGTCCCGCTTTGTTAGTCCCGGTTGCTACAACCGGGACTAATGGTATTTACAAACCGGGATTGAAGGCCTTTTTTCCACCAGTGCACGCATGGTCGATTGGATCCGTTCTCTGTACTAAACGTTTATTAGACTTTTGCTTCAGTGCGCCCCCCCCCTTTCTTATATTTAACCCAAACCCAAACATATTAAGGGATGAGACGGCTCCATACCCCTTTGTAATTAAGTTATGAAGGGGTACGGAGTAATCTCAACCCTTGATGTGTTTATGTTTCGATTGAGTTTGAGAAAGAGGGGCGCACTGAAGCAAACCTCCGTTTATTATTGTCGAAAACTCCAAATGGAGATCGTGCACCAGGGAGCCCGCTCCTTTTTTTCTTCTTTAAAGCCTAAAATATTCGAATACATATATTCTAAAACATTTCCCAAAAAATATCACCAGGTAGGTAATGTCGCACTCTATTACTCTGTAAATTTTCAGACTGAAATACGTTATATATTAAGCTCAGTAAAAAATCAAAATCACACAAAAAGACAAAATCAATTTTCCTATGTAGATACACAGATTTGGAGAAAAAACTCTACTATATCACAATTATCACTAGTAGAAAAATGGACATCAATACCGGTTTCAGAGGCCCTTTTGTACCGAAAATGCAACCGGTACAAAAGATTCGGGACAAAAGCCCCCCCCCCCTTTGGTACCGGTTCGTTACGAACCGGTATTAAAGGGACCTCCACGTGGGCACCCAGGAGACCGCAGGGCTAGGGACCTTTGGTACCGGTTTGTAACACGAACCGGTACCAAAGGTTGGCTACCGTGCATAAATCTCTGCCGCGGCAGAGAATTCAGGGTTTAGGGTTTTAGGAGGGGTTTAGGGGTATCAGACCGTTTCATCGTACGAGGATCGCGTCGATGCGCCAGAAACGCGTTTGGGTTTAGGTAGTACATGAAGATCAAGGTGATGCATATCAACTTGGTGCATATAATATAACACATGTAATTGTATAAGATCGCAAATTAAGTAGTACATGCATGAAGATCGATCTTCATGCATAGTGGTACTCTCCGAGGCATACTATCTATTACATGTAGTATAGTGGTACTCTCCGAGTCAAACTATATATTACATGTAGATCTTCATTCATAGTGGTACTCTGCGAAGTTAGGTATGACGTCCCGAAGGAAAAATCCCACCAATTCCTCGCCAATTGCTTTGAAGCGGTGCTTGATTGAGATCCCGTCCCGCTTTCTTGCCAACTGTAAAAGAATGAGATACAAATGAATACATGAGCTATGTGTATATATATATATCAAATCACAATCAAACAATTATGACTAAAACTCAGCACAAGTTATGGTAACAAAATAAATTTGTGAATATTGCTTTCGTACCTCTCTATTTCTTTGATTATTCGTTCTCTCCCTGACAATCTTCTGGATGTACTCGCAAACATAGTATCCACATAGATTAGTCCCCTCTGGTTGTTTCGCGCATTTCTGTACAAGAATATAATTCAATCAAACAATAATCAAGTATGATAAAGGTGTGTGGACCTAGGTAGTACTACTTACTTTGTTCGCACGCCATATCAGCTTCGGTTTCCATCCACCGATCGGATCTTCCTGGATGAACGTTTGCCATACGCTGCCCGACAAAAGAAAATGCATAAAAGAGTTATCAATTTTTTGATATCAGGAAATTAACGAAAAAACCGATAAGAATTAAAATTACTTTTTGAGCATATCAAAACCCGTCTTGTATAGTATAGGCTCTTTGGTTAGTGAGTCAAAGACTTCAACATCTCCATCGTACATTTTAATGACGATAAGAATAAAGTGGAACCTGCGCATGTTTAAATATGCAGTGTCATAGATATAAGTCATCAGTTAAAATTTTAACATATGGTGAGCAAAATAGAATGTGTTATAAGACAGTAACACTCACTTGAAGTTGTAAGGCCAAAGTATTATCTTTTTGTCACGTTGTCGCTTCAAAAACCTTAGCAAAGTCTCCGGTGTATCCTTGTTATAGATGGGATCTTCTATGGTTCTTTCATGCATTGTATCTGGGTCAATGAACCCAATGTCCGTGATTTCATCCCTTTTGCATTCAAGCTTCTTCGATCTGCATAATATAGCGCACAAAAGATTAAATTGAGGATAATTTGCAGACAATGAATGAGCTGAGCTAAAGACTTCTCAAATTACATTAATAAATCACTTACAAACAATAGCAATTGATGATAGATTTGTCGAGGGCCCGGAGATTGTATAACTGAAACAATTCGCAGAAGTCAACGCTCACAGATTATTCTTGGAAGTAGTGCTCATCCTTAACTCGCACCATGATAGCCTCGATCCCTCTCTTTGTGGCATTAGTGTACCACACATGCAAATTACGCATACTTGTTGGTAGCGACCTGATATTCTCGACCAAATCTTTCCCTTGAACAAATTTATATGCTACTTCAGCGATGGGGTAATCGGTTGTGTTTTGTCGAGAACTTTCAACGGCCTTCTCGTCAAATAACTTGAGAGGGGGCACCGATTGAACGGGTTGTTCTCCGAGCTGGTACACTTATTTCCTAGTTTTCGCCGAGACCACCGATTGATCGGGTTTTTTTGCCTCCACCATATCGTCATACGACTTTTCAATATAATGCCTATAGTCAGATGGCGGCGATGGTACAGGGTCATATAGATTCTCAACGGTATGAAAAACTTTCACCGGATCTAGAGTCTTCTCAAAAGGTATCTCTGGCACTTTCTTAGCAAAATGTTTTACCACCTCGGGCTTAGAGGTTTCAATGCATTCCTCGATAGTTTTTTCCCAAGGTAACTTCTCAATAGGCGGCAGTGGTTTCTCCTTTCTAGGTCTCTTCCTAGGCAGCGTACCATTCCGCTTAATGGGCGCAGTCTTACGCGGAGGATCTCGAGATGGTGGACTCGCGCTGGGGTCCCTCTCAGGTAGGTGTGGACTTTGTTGCTCATGTGGACTGCTACCAGGAGGATTCAATGGCCATTGTTGCTCATGTGGAATTTGTTGCTCATGTGGACTGCTACGAGGAGGAGTCGGTGGCCTTGGCAAAAGGACGATGTATTTCTTGGACCATAGGGCGAAACCGCGCTTGACATTGGCCATTGTCTTCTCATCGTCACCTCCAAGAAAATCAAGCTCCATTGTTTCATAACCCGGAACAATGTCATCCACCCCGACACGAGCACAGCCAGCTGGAATGGGCATATGATGGTGCGTTGCTCCATCTTCATTTGGGTAAACATAGCTGGAATTTGGGTACAACAGTTTGTTGTGATCCTCTAACATTTTCTCCAACTTCAATCTCTCCTTTTCACTTCCGTAGTTTATCTTCACATCAAGAATGGCCCGACCCAAATCGTCATCGGGGTCACCAAAAATGGGCTCATAAAAAATGGGCTCTTCTTCAGCTTCGTCTTCCCCCATTCTACTATCACCGTCTTCAGTGAACATAGGATAGTTGTCACTATCCTCTTCTTCTTTGTTGTCTTCCATTATAACCCCTCTTTCTCCGTGCTTGGTCCAACAATTATAGCCGGGCATGAAACCGTTCTCAAGTAGGTGGACGTGAAGGGTCTTTGAGGTAGAGTAATCCTTCGTATTCTTATAGGAACTACATGGACAATAAATGAAACCATTCGACCGCCTGTTTGCCTCAGCCACGTTGAGAAAATAATGCATGCCAGTAATGAAGTCGGGATGGCATCGGTCACCGTACATCCATTGTCGATTCATCTGCATTATGTAAGTATATCAAAAATCATTAATTACACAACATCATGGATATATGAGTGACCAACTTAATTAATATTCAAGTTCATCACATAAAACTAAGTTTTTTTATAAAAAAGAGGCTCACCGAGGTGGTACGGTGCCGGCTAGGGGAGACGACGCTGGCGATCGACGACGGTGAGGACGGGGACGATACTAAAACCTACAAATCATACTTTAATTTGAGCTCAATTGCATATAAAAAGAATGAAATCCCTAACTTAGGCATTTCATCGAACACCTTGCTAGCACTAGAAAAATAATACGAGTTAAACTAGCAAAGAAATGAGCTAAATTAGGAACGCCGGAAGAAAGGATGATATTGCTAACCGTTGGATAGATGGGTGCCGTCAATCTTGATAAAATGGTGGAGAAAAATGGAGATTTGTTGGAGTGTGAGAGATGCAAAATATTTGGAAATGTGAGAGAGGAGAAGGAGAAGGTGAAAGATCATATCGAGCCCCATGTGTGGTTTTGGTAATTAATGACAATCCCTATGGACTAATGGTTGCATTGAGTTATATGTGTAGGACTTGTCCATAGACAATGCTTGAACCATTTGTTGGAGTCAAGGTTGTAAGAAGAAGATTATGTGTTGACCAAGGTGTTATTCAAGGAGTGATCCAAAGATTGGTCTTAAGGGAGTTGAGCTTATGTCAAGTGTGTCTTGAAGAATAAGATTGAGTGAGCTCTCATGTGTATCCTCAAGACACCATCATTATGGAGAAAGAAGAATTGATTCGAGGATTGATCAAGTCAAAGCGCAAGTTCAAGATGAGCAACTAGAAGAGAACATATGCTTGAAGCTTGCCATCTATATTGTGTTTATGGATATGTGAAGATATGCTTAAAGAGAGTCTCTTCCATAGTGGAGTATGGGGGAGCAATCCGCAAAACTTCACCAAGCAAGCTCAATCAAGAAAGGTGGTCCAACTTGAGAAGATCAAGATCGTCATTATCCACCTCAAGTGGAATGCTCAAGGCAAAGGTATGATAGTGTTAGGGTTTCTTTCTTACCGGTCTCATGATGTTAGTTGTGAGACCGGGTTATAGGATCGGTAGCCGTACTATCAAGAGGGGCTCTCGAGTGAGTAACTTAATTGTATCGTTCGGAGAGAGCTCAAACCTTTGCATACTTGGCATCTTCTTTCTTGGTTCTTATTTGAGTTTTATCCATGCGAGGTTCTAGAGCTTGTGGTTATTTCCATGACAAGCTCTAGCTCATCAAAAACGGATTTCGCATGAAGCTCTTATTGCGTTTTTGATGTTTGGAGGTTTTACCGGTTTGCCTTCAAAGAGAGTTTAAACCTTTCATCATTTGGTTTTATACTCCCTTGTTGGACTATGATGTTTCTATGGATGAAGTTGCAGAGCTCATTGTGGTGATTCCAACGAGCCCAAGATCATCGAAAACGGAGTCCGTATGAAAAAGTTATCACCGTTTTCGTATTGCAGTTTCTGCTCGGCGTCACCCAGTAAGGGGGGCGGATATTCCGGCCAGGGGGGCGGATTATCCGGCCTGGGGGCGAAAATTTCGTTTCGGAATTTCTGCTAAGGACTTTGCTCGGCGTCACCCAGATATGGGGCCGGATATTCCGGTCAGGGGGGCCGGATAATCCGGCCTGGGATGCTGTAACGGTCATATTTCGTTGGGGGGACCTATAAAAGGCCCCCCTTCTTCCCCAAGGGCTGCTAGCTCGTTTTTTCCTCTCTTTCTCTCTCTCCCACCATTGTTGACCTTGGAAAGCTTGCCCATCTCTCAATCCCTCCCATGATTCTTGAATATTTTTGAGGGAAAAGAGAGAGGAGATCTAGATCTATCTTTCCACCAATCAAAATCTCCTCTTAGTGAGGGGAACCTCTTGTGGATTTAGATCTTGGAGTTCTTTGTGGATTTCCTTTGTTCTTCCTCTCATATCTCTCCATAGCATTAGTTGCTTTGGTGAAATTTGAGTGAGAAGGATTTGAGCACCTTGTGTGCTCTTGCCATTGCATAAGTTGCATCGGTTTGAGTTCTCCCCAGAGATTCGAGTAAGTGAAAGTTTGTGAGCTTATTACTCTTGGGTTCTTGGAACCCTAGACGGCTTTGTGGCTTTGTGGAGCCTTGGTGGCTATCCTTGGGAGCCTCCAATTAAGTTGTGGATGCGTGCCCCAAGATTTGTGTAAAGGCTCGGTTCCGCCTTGAGGAACCCCTTAGTGGAAGAGTGAGCTAGGCCTTTGTGGCGCAAGCTCACACCGGAGAATAGGGTGAGGCCTTTGTGGCGTTGGTTAGGCCTTTGTGGCGATACCACACCCCTCCAACGAGACGTACTCCCTTTCAAGGGAGGAACTCGGGAATACATCATCGTCTCCGCGTGCCTCGGTTATTTCTATACCCGAGCTCTTTACTTATGCACTTTACATTGTGATAGCCTTCGTGCTTGAAGTCATATATCTTGCTATCACCTTGTTACTTGTATTGCTTAGCATAAGTTGTTGGTGCACATAGGTGAGCCTAGTTTATTTAGGTTTTATGTGCTTGACAAAATAAACGCTAGTTTAATTCCGCTTTTGTTCAAGCCATTCGTAAAATTTGATATCGCCTATTCACCCCCCCTCTAGGCGACATCTGTGTCCTTTTAATTGGTATCAGAGCCCGGTCTCTCATTTTAGGCTTCACCGCCTTGAGAGCAAAGATGTCGGCTAGGGGATTAGTGCACAATAACACTTCTATATTTGATGGCACAAATTATGATACTTGGAAAATTCACATGCTTGATTATTTTCAGGTCATGGACCCATCTATGGAGCGAATTGTATATGCGGGTTTTTCTCCTCCAAAGGATACTCAAAATCTATCTTTAGAGGATGAGAAAAACTTGTATCTCAATGCTCAAGCTACTCATGTGATTGTTAATGCTTTGAGCGATGTAGTTACCTTCTCCATCACGCCTTTTCGGAGCGCTCATGATATATGGACAAAGCTTCAAGAAAAATATGGTGTGTCCAAGATTATTGAGGATGATTGTATTTCTTCCACTTCCGGCCGCAATGAACTTTCATCCACTTCACCAAAGTGTGGCAAGACACAAGGTAATGATATGGTGAGTGGTGATGAAACTTGCAATGGTGATAGTATGCTTACTTTTGATGATCCTTCATCTCTATCTCATTGTAATGCTTCATCTTTGGACTTAAACACTTGTAGCCCCATAAATGTTTTACATGCTTGTGTTGATAGTCCTTGCATATCATGTGTAAATTTCTCGAATAAATCTCATGATGATATGCTTGCTTTGTCTTGTTGCCATGATACAAATGCTTCTATTTCCTCTAGTATTTGTGATGCTAACCATATAGAGGAAACCAAAGAGTCTTTGGGCCAAGACAAGGTCTTGAATGGAGCTTCATGTATTTCTTCATCTTCCTCTTCTCACGGTTCCCACATATGCCTTACGCCTAGGTCTTCAAATCATAATGATGTTGAGGACAATGGTGAGGATGAGGAAAATGAAGAATACTATATTGAGTATTTAAACAAGAAGGGTAAGGTGGTCTTTGATGCTTTGCATAACCATAAAAATGTTTTGCCCAACTTCTTTGAAATCATGAGTTGTGCTATTGAGAGCACAAAACTCATTGAGATGAAGGAAGAACAAATTGATAAAATGTTTTCTCTTGAGCGTGAGTATGCCAATGATATCCATGATTTAAAATATGCTCTAGAGGAAGAGCAAGAGCTTCGGGTTTCTCTTGAGGAGAAGCTTGAATCCATTGAGGAGTCATGTAATGAAATTATTTCTAAACTCACTAAAGAACGTGACCTCGCTCTTGCCAAGTTGTCTTCTCCCATTCATAATGATAATGATGCATGTGCTACTAACTCTACTTCTTGTGAAGCATCTATTTTGAAGGAGAATGTTGAGCTAAGGGCTCAACTTGAATTGCTAACTAGCAAGTATGGGAAATTGGAAGAAATTCATGAAAAGCTATCTAGCTCTAATGAGGATCTTCTAGTGTCCCATGCTCGCCTAAAGTTAGCTCATGAGGCTATATCTACAAAGGTAACATCTTGTGAGCCTCATGTGGGCACTAGCACTATTTCCCAAAATGCAATATTGCCATGTGCTAGTACTAGTAATTCATCCACTCATACTATTTCTACATCTAGTGATGAATTACCCTCCTTGCCTTGTTGCTCTAACAATGTAGCTTCTACTTCCACTAGTACTTGTGTTGTCACTAACCATGTAGAGGAAATCAAAGAGCTCAAGGCCCAAGTTACTTTGTTGAAGAAAGACTTGGAAAAACGTCATGAAGGGAAGTCCACACTCAATAAGATCTTGAGTGTGCAAAAATCCCCCAATGACAAGAGTGGACTTGGATTTATCTCTAACAACAAGAAGAAGTCCAAAATATACAAGAAGAAGAAGGGCCAAGAACAAGTCAAGAATTTGGTCAAGATTGTTTGCTTCAAGTGCAAAATTGAAGGGCACCATGTTAGATCTTGCCCTTTGAAGAAAAAGGCACTTAGTGAGAAGCAACAAGGGAAGCGGCCTCAAGTTCAAGCCCTTGCTCAACCTCAAGTTGAAGAAAGGTCACTTCCCAAGAAAAATCAAGCTAATGCTCCCCTTGTGGAGAAATCAAGTGAGAAGAAGGTGAAGAAAAGAACTTGCTACATATGCCATGAGAAGGGTCACCTATATTCTTCATGCACTAGTGGTAACTCATCCAACCCTATCATAATTGAAGATGCTTATTCACTTTGCAAGGATAAGGTTGGCAATGTGTTTGCCAAATTTGTTGGTGCTCAAAGTGGTGTCAAGAAAAGAACCATTTGGGTTGCCAAACCTATTGTTTCTAACTTCTTAGGACCCAACTTGGTTGGGGACCAACAAGCCATTACTTGAACAATAGGTGTTGTTGGAGGGCATTGGAGACTTGGCTATATCATGAAGAATTAAGGGATCTTCATCAATTATATTTTCTCAAGTCAAGTCATTTGGATTATCTTATTTCTATCATATATCTAATGTTCCTCCTTGCGGTAACATGTATTCAACTTACCTACCTTGAAAGTTACTCACCCCTTTGCATGTGTTGGGCTTTGTATCTTGCATGTGGTTGTATATGTTGTGCTTCCTACTTGCTTCATTTTGAGTAATCAAGTATGTGCATGTTGGTTTGCACACCATGTACGATTGTTCTTGTTGAGCCTTTTGTATCTCGTTTTATCTTACTTGGCTTTTGTAAGAGATTATTGGACCATCCCATTTTGGGGGAGTGATATGCTTTGCACTTCACAATCCTAAAAATGTGTGTACATGAGGAATACCACTTAGTGTTGATATTTAAAGATTATCTAGTTTCTATGTGGTATGTCATTCTCATGAGAAATTCAAATTCTATAATGTCCATTAATCTCTTATTGGATTTTATTTACCTCTTGTGAAAAGAAATGCTTTATCACATTATGGGGGAGTAATATGCTTTGTGCATACTACAAACCAATAAAATGTGTATATTTGAGGTTGTGTCACATAGTGTTGATATTGTAAATTATCTTGCTTCTATGTGGCATGTTTTCTCAAACAAGTTCCAATTTGCCAAATTGTTTTATTCCTCTTGTTTTGGATCTTGTTTGTGAGATACTTTCTTGATAGGGTTTTCCTAAAATGTGGAATTCTACATCAAAGTTGGAAAACCATTTGCTTCAAGTTATCCTAATCATTGCCTTGCGCGATTGTTTAACTATTTGAGTCTATCAAGAATATCTTCTTTAGCATGGTGATTAATTCTTATCCTTCTCCGTATGCTTCTTTGTTGTGAAGATGATCTTGGATTTATATGTAAACTACCACCGGGAAATAAATCCAAATACCTCTTGTTCTTGTACAATTGGTACTATATCATGTGGCACATGTATATTGATCATCTTTACATTGGCTATTGCTTTTAATTGCCTTATCTCTAGCCAAAATGTATTTGTTTTAGCTCCCATTGTCTTCCATGACTTTTGCTATCCCATTTGATTTCGTTGAACTTGTTTTGTGTTATTTATATGTAGGTAGATGTGATGATCCCACTTGTGTGCATTTTGTATTCAAATGCAAAATCATAAATAATGCACTAATCTTGGGGGAGCTCTCCTATATTTGTTATAACACACTCTTTGTGCTTATTTCAATTGGTATTGGTTTTTTTGTTGGAAGACAAATCTTTTCTTTTTGGTACTTAGTGTGCCATCATAAAAAGTGTGGAGAGTTTGGTTTGTTTGTTTGAACCTTGCTCTCTTTGGGAGTTGGTGATCTCATTCCTTATTATTTATTTCTTACTCTTAAAATGAGATATGTCTTTGAGCATGTGTGTTTTAGTTATACTTTATGCTCAGTGGCTTTTGCTTGGTTCACTAGTTGAACTTTGGAGTCAATCTTGTGTTGATTTGATTCTTTGATATAATTTGGACAACCTTTTGTAGCTTCACAATTTTGTGTGCTCTCTTGTCCTTCTTGGTGTTTTGTCCAAATTGTATATCCTTTGGCTCTTGAAAGTCTTGTGCATGCATATTTACTAAATGTATATTGTATGGCATGTTGTTGCTTTCTTTGATCAAATATATAGGAGAAGCTCCATCAAATCCTAAATCGGCTAAGATGTGCATGAAATTCAATTTCATATATATATGCACATATTTATGTGGAGTTTGTCCTATATGTTGTAGTTTCTAACTACTTTGGACCCAATGAGTTTGGGGACCATCTTGTACTTGAACTTTGTTTTAGGTACATGGAGATATATTGGTGCTTGTCTCAATAATAAGGATGAAGTGGTGACTAAATGATAATTTGAGGCAAGCTAGGATTATTGAAGAACTCCTATCTACTACATCCTACCTTTAATATCTCGGTAATAAGTATCTTTTTTATGCATACTTCTCTAGTATCCAACCTTGTGTAGGTTGTTTTATGGCATTGAAAATCTTTATTTGCAAATGTTGTGCTTTTTGCAAGGATTCTAATGAAACCTCTTTTTTGCAAATGTGAGCAAGTTGAGATGAGAACATATTATTGGGAACATATAAAAATCATGCTCATGATTCTCCTATCCCATATATGTCATCTTAGCAATCTTTTTGCATATCAATTCCTCAATAAGCTCACATGTGCAAAATTGATGAAATTGCAAATTTATTTCTTCCATTTGGTATCCTTCATTTTGATACTTGTTGTTTTTATCAAAGCATCCCAACTATCTTCTTTCCCTTGTTGATATTTGTGATGTCTTTGACATGTTGGTGGTTGAAGTTTGTCAATATACAATAAGATAAATTGAGCCTTTGGCCATGCTTTAAAAGCAAAAATCTCATTGGTATATTGCATGCCTTCATTTTGGATATCATGTTCTATTCTTAGTATCTATTTTGTGTGTACATGGTTCTTTGTGATAATTATCTTTGTGATATTGTCTACTTAGAATCTTATACACATGAGAGATGATATCTCATTATTTGATATCTTATTTGAACCTTATGTGTTGGGATGGAATGCTAAGCAACATCATTCATTAAAGACTATGTGGATGCTCTATGCTAATCCTTGTATTAGTCTTATAATATGTTGTGTCATTTCTCTCACACATTCCTTGGTTGAGCCTTTTATATGTTATCTCTTACTTTTTGCTCAACCATTTCTTTGATGCAAGTGTTAAGCTTAATTTCTTCTCTATGATCTCTTGCAAATGGTTGCGCTTTAAATGTTATTGAGGGAGTGAGGATTCCATGTTGTGCAAATTGTATTCAAATACAAACATTCCAATTTTTGCACGTACCTTGGGGAGCTTCCTCATTTCATTTAAAGCACCATTTTGTGGTTAGCATAGTATTTAATTTCACTTGGTATCATTTTGTGTTGAATAATATTGAGGGAGTGATGATTCCATGTGTGTGCACCTTATCTTCAACTCAATAGAATATTTTGTGCACACACCTTGGGGAGCTTCCTCATATTATTTAGAGCACCTTTTCGATCTTATCATAAAATCTTTATTCAGTTTGTTCTTTGGATTGTTTGATTGCTCTCTTCATTTGTTGAAGTTTATCCATCATGTTATCTTATTTTTTTTGCAATCTTTGATCCTCAATATAGTTTGGTTTCCTTCATATATTTGTCTTTGTATATGTGCATGTGTCTTCACTTATTTCTTTTGGATATGCACACCGTTTTGGAGGAACTCACACTATATTGGCCTTCTTTTTTTTGCCCATTTTGGCAATGGATGCCAATGGGGGAGAAGTTTCAAGGGTTTAACGGGAATTGGCTTTTATGTTTTGGTTTGTTCTTAATCATTTGCCTTGCATGCTTTGCATGGTTGAGTATATAGTGGAAACTCCACCAACAACCTTGGTTGGCAATATATGCAATGAAATCAAGATCATTCACATGTGCATAGATTGTGGGGGAGTTTGATCTATATATGGTGGTTTTACTAACATCACATACTTTTGTAGTATTTGATGTTAGTACAACCATTTTGGTTCTTTGAATTCATTATATAAACCCTCTCAAAGAGATTGTCATCAATTACCAAAATGGGGGAGATTGAAAGATCATATCGAGCCCCATGTGTGGTTTTGGTAATTAATGACAATCCCTATGGACTAATGGTTGCATTGAGTTATATGTGTAGGACTTGTCCATAGACAATGCTTGAACCATTTGTTGGAGTCAAGGTTGTAAGAAGAAGATTATGTGTTGACCAAGGTGTTATTCAAGGAGTGATCCAAAGATTGGTCTTAAGGGAGTTGAGCTTATGTCAAGTGTGTCTTGAAGAATAAGATTGAGTGAGCTCTCATGTGTATCCTTAAGACACCATCATTATGGAGAAAGAAGAATTGATTCGAGGATTGATCAAGTCAAAGCGCAAGTTCAAGATGAGCAACTAGAAGAGAACATATGCTTGAAGCTTGCCATCTATATTGTGTTTATGGATATGTGAAGATATGCTTAAAGAGAGTCTCTTCCATAGTGGAGTATGGGGGAGCAATCCGCAAAACTTCACCAAGCAAGCTCAATCAAGAAAGGTGGTCCAACTTGAGAAGATCAAGATCGTCATTATCCACCTCAAGTGGAATGCTCAAGGCAAAGGTATGATAGTGTTAGGGTTTCTTTCTTACCGGTCTCATGATGTTAGTTGTGAGACCGGGTTATAGGATCGGTAGCCGTACTATCAAGAGGGGCTCTCGAGTGAGTAACTTAATTGTATCGTTCGGAGAGAGCTCAAACCTTTGCATACTTGGCATCTTCTTTCTTGGTTCTTATTTGAGTTTTATCCATGTGAGGTTCTAGAGCTTGTGGTTATTTCCATGACAAGCTCTAGCTCATCAAAAACGGATTTCGCATGAAGCTCTTATTGCGTTTTTGATGTTTGGAGGTTTTACCGGTTTGCCTTTAAAGAGAGGTCAAACCTTTCATCATTTGGTTTTATACTCCCTTGTTGGACTATGATGTTTCTATGGATGAAGTTGTAGAGCTCATTGTGGTGATTCCAACGAGCCCAAGATCATCGAAAACGGAGTCCGTATGAAAAAGTTATCACCGTTTTCGTATTGCAGTTTCTGCTCGGCGTCACCCAGTAAGGGGGGCGGATATTCCGGCCAGGGGGGGCGGATTATCCGGCCTGGGGGCGAAAATTTCGTTTCGGAATTTCTGCTAAGGACTTTGCTCGGCGTCACCCAGATATGGGGCCGGATATTCCGGCCAGGGTGGCCGGATAATCCGGCCTGGGATGCTGTAACGGTCATATTTCGTCGGGGGGACCTATAAAAGGCCCCCCTTCTTCCCCAAGGGCTGCTAGCTCGTTTTTTCCTCTCTTTCTCTCTCTCCCACCATTGTTGACCTTGGAAAGCTTGCCCATCTCTCAATCCCTCCCATGATTCTTGAATATTTTTGAGGGAAAAGAGAGAGGAGATCTAGATCTATCTTTCCACCAATCAAAATCTCCTCTTAGTGAGGGGAACCTCTTGTGGATTTAGATCTTGGAGTTCTTTGTGGATTTCCTTTGTTCTTCCTCTCATATCTCTCCATAGCATTAGTTGCTTTGGTGAAATTTGAGTGAGAAGGATTTGAGCACCTTGTGTGCTCTTGCCATTGCATAAGTTGCATCAGTTTGAGTTCTCCCCGGAGATTCGAGTAAGTGAAAGTTTGTGAGCTTATTACTCTTGGGTTCTTGGAACCCTAGACGGCTTTGTGGCTTTGTGGAGCCTTGGTGGCTATCCTTGGGAGCCTCCAATTAAGTTGTGGATGCGTGCCCCAAGATTTGTGTAAAGGTCCGGTTCCGCCTTGAGAAACCCTTAGTGGAAGAGTGAGCTAGGCCTTTGTGGCGCAAGCTCACACCGGAGAATAGGGTGAGGCCTTTGTGGCGTTGGTTAGGCCTTTGTGGCGATACCACACCCCTCCAACGAGACGTACTCCCTTTCAAGGGAGGAACTCGGGAATACATCATCGTCTCCGCGTGCCTCGGTTATTTCTATACCCGAGCTCTTTACTTATGCACTTTACATTGTGATAGCCTTCGTGCTTGAAGTCATATATCTTGCTATCACCTTGTTACTTGTATTGCTTAGCATAAGTTGTTGGTGCACATAGGTGAGCCTAGTTTATTTAGGTTTTATGTGCTTGACAAAATAAACGCTAGTTTAATTCCGCTTTTGTTCAAGCCATTCGTAAAATTTGATATCGCCTATTCACCCCCCCCCCCCTCTAGGCGACATCTGTGTCCTTTCAGAAGGGAAAATGAGATGCAGGCCGATCGGGCTGAAGAAATAGGGCAGGGACCCTTTAGTACCGGTTCTTCAGATGAACCGGTACTAAAGGTTCAGCTCTGGCCCCACCTCCGCCTCAAAATTGGACTGAAACCCTTTCGTACCGGTTCGTAACACGAATCAGTACAAAAGGCCCTCAACGAATCGGTGTTGATGTTCCTCGGCCGTCTGGGCAAGGGAACCGGTACTAATGCACCCTTTAGTACCGGTTCGTAAGGGAACCGGTACTAAAGGCTTAGACGGATGCCTATTTTTTTACTAGTGTATTTCCTAATGGCACGAGTACAACAAACAGGAAGCACTCCAAAACTGAATTTTCCAAACAAAATGATTATCCTTATAAGTCAAAGAGATAAATTGATGAACATTAATTATGTTATAATAAACAATGGTTTATATAATACATGTACAATGATTTTTTTGATTTTATAAGTCTAGAATCTTAACTGAATGAATGTACTTTATATTCATAATCCTCATCTTCATAATCACCTGTTCCTCTTGGTTTTAGGAGTACCTTTCCGAGGACTGAATTCAACCGGGTAATACAAATCATTCCTTTCATTGCTGATTCCAGAACCGCACTCTTGTTGTGTATCTTTGCAAACGATACCACACTTCCCTCCATAAAGATGAAGCGATATGCTTCGCTGTCGAGGATGGCTGTCCATATGAGATTTTTACTAGTGGAGAGTACATAAACTTCGCCAAATACAAGTTTTCAGTTTTGACTACCCCCACGTGAGTACATGATATCACACTCTTTGGGCCATGAAAATTTTGTTTGCTTTGTGTGATGTTGCTCAAAATATCCTTCCTTCTAGATAAGTTGCATGCACAACAAGAATCAATATTCCAATTCTGCATATGAATCAATCATTAAGCCAGGAAAGAACATGAGATATTAAGAACTTTAATAAAGACTGGCTCACAAAAAGCATATAAGATGTGAAAAACAAGAAGAATAGGAAAAAAGACTATTTATACATCATAATCCTCATCCTTTTCATAATTGTCTACATCCGATGGTTCATCGAGGTACGCTAGAAAGAATATCAATATTAAGAACTGTATGATTGGCTCACGAAATAACATAGCATGCTAGAAAACAAGAAGTGAGACTTTATACCTCCTTTTTGGAATGACATGTAGCTGGATCAATGTCTTTGAATATATTTGGTTCAGGTTCCTCAGGCTTTACCTAGTTGATAACTCTAAAAATGTAATCATTCTTTAGGGTATTCTGGTAGCCTTCTCCGATGATTATTGAATTCTATACAGATGAAAAGGAATCGACCACCACCAACTGGAAGTATATTTAGTTTGTTGCATATTTATACTAAATACTTTTAGTTTGTCATTAAGATGTTAAATACTATTTTAGTTATAGTAATAGCATTAACGATACGATCATACATATATGTCATATAGTTCATATAATTATCATTATGAATATATTTATTATGCTAAATTGTAATCATATTTTGTGCCAAGATTTTTATTTGTATTTAGTTTGGGACGCTTAGGAAATTCTTTAGTTGCAATGAATTTTGACTCTAAATCTAAAAAAAGTATCACGTTACTTGACAAATTATGCATATCTCATAACATATTATACTTGGTATATATGTGGCCTTATCCGTAGTATTCAAGAATATCAATGAATGTAATAAATATCATAACAGGGCTTTCTAGCACGCAACTATCAAATTTGGCTGCATAAATAATAGTATGAGTTTTACCACAATAAATTTAGGTGCGTAATTTGTCATATTGTGTAGTCCTGCTCATTATACGGCCCAAACATTGTTGTCCCTGCCACCAAGGACAAAGATGAATAGAGGAAAAAACAAGTTCTATTAAGGCCTGTTTGTTTGGGCTGTCTGTGGCTGGCTGTGCAGGAAAAGCTGCTGTGAAGAAAAAGCTGCTGTATAGAGAAAGCTGCTGTTTTGAGTTTCACTGTTTGGCGACATGGCTGGCTGTCTAGCTGTACGCTAAGGAATTGTCTGAAATACCCTCATAGTTCTAAGAACATGTGTAAGTGTTGATCAAAGCGTAAAACTGTATTTGTAACTATAAAATACCCTAAATACACAACAATGAATATAGGTTCATCCAAAATACAAAAAATATTTACTCTTGATTTTTTTGCATAATTGACTAAAATCTTGAGGCGCACACACATCCATATACACACTCCATGTTTGCTTGCCTCACATCCATCAGTACATTGGCTATTGATACGAACGAATAGAAATACTGGTACTGTACAAGGAATCTGCAGGTCTAGTGTTTATCCTCAACGGGCTGCACGAAATACATTACAGGAAAACACTGACTGGAACCAATGAGGAGGAGGTCTTCGTTGGACGAGGAGCTTGGCGTGAAGTAGCCAGCTCGACGGAGCGGAGATCGGGCAGCGCCAGCGCACCGCTTCGGAAACGGGTCGGACGGGCAGGTGGCGGCGAAATCTGGGATCCCGTCGATCTGGAACAGCGGGGTTGGGAAAGGACGGAGGAGATGGCCAGATTGACGAGGGGATAAGGAATAGGAAAGGGGAGGAGTTCCTCCGGCGGGGATGCGCTGGACGCCGGCTGGAGTGGACGAGGGCGACCGGGAGTGGCGGCCGTCGGCGGAGACGCGTTCTGTCGATGGAGTGAGAATACGGGAGCTGGAAAACGTTTCGGCCGGCGGTGGCATTCAGCTGTAATTACGTGCAAACGATATGTCCTGTCGCGGAAAACGATTCGCTCGAAGCCTATCGTGAAGCCAACCTGTTTGTTTCGTTGTCTCAGCTTTGTCCTATGGAAAGCACCTAAAAGCCTAAACAAACAGACCCTTAGCCGATGCCACACAACCAACCACTGTAGAAATCTTCCTGACATGTGTCTTAATTCTAATCCTGAAACATAGTCCCTAAATATTCTCCCTCTATGTCCACTGCCATATATATGGGTTTGTAGGCTTTGCAAGCTACTCATAGTACTATTATTTTTATATTTTCTTTCTTCTTTATCCCAGAGAGTTGTAGGCTTTCGAGCTGCTCATAGTAAGAAAATTTTCCCCTGTAAATCTCGAACAAAAATCCTTTTCAAAGGAAAACACTACAAGAAAACTGGCCCGTAGAGGTATTATTTTAGCTCCATAGAGGCACTTATATTGTCTTTACACAGTGGTAGAGGCATTTTCATATTGTCTCAAAAGTGTCACTACGTGCAGTGTCTTAGGCTGACTTCTTTTCAGCTTTTAGGTGCGCTTCGAGGCCGTGGGCCGCTCAAGCTGAAAAGAACACTCCAGCTTCCAGCTAGCTTAATCCCAGCTGTTTTGAGTTTTAGTGTTTGGCGACTCGGCTAGCTGTCTAGCTGTATGTTGAGAAATAGTCTGAAATACCCTCAAAGTTTTGAGAACATGTATATTTGCTGATTAAAATGTATACACATATCTGTCACTACAAAATCGAGCACGCTAGTAGAACAATCACGTATACGCATGGATGGATGCGACGCCCTGAAGACATAAGGCCGACGATGTCTTCTAGCTAGCTAGCGTAGGAACGGGCAGCGGGCCTCGGCGCTGGCCTGGCGGGGCACGGAAAGACCGCGAGCGAGGAGGCAGCGCAGAGTTGCCGGACGGGAATGAGGTCGACCTGGTACGGCGGGACGCGGGCGAACCGGTTGAGGGTTCATCGGTGGCAGTTCTCTGTAAATAACGAAAAGGAAATGGGCAGCTTAACATACCGGTTCGGTTGCTGGGGCAAAGCTGCGGGAAGCACCTCGGTAGGTGCTTCGCTCGCTATGCCTATACCCCGCTTCGGCTTTGGCAAAAGCCAGGTTAGAAAGCACCCCGTTTGTTTCAACTTCATGCCTTATTCTAGTGGAAAGCTCTAAAAAGCCCAAACAAACACCCCCTAATTCTAGAAACGGCCTCGGACCAGATTCCCGGGCTTCTGGCTGAGGAACCGAATCGGTACATAGGCTTGCCCCACTCTTCTATTCAATTTACAAAGAATGCCACGTGAGAGAGACAACGCTTCGTCCATACGACCCTCTCCAGCGAGCGCCCAGCACCTCGCGCTTCCTGCGCCCAGCTGCTCTTCTGGCCAGCACCCAGTACACAGCTCTATCCCAAGCCCACGAGATGTTAAAACTGAAATTTGGTAGTCGCTCACGTATTCCTTCCTATTGGCTAACTGAAACTTCGTAGCTACCTTTCTATATGTAACTATTGGAGCGATACTGCACTTTGCATCTTGTCCGTCTGACATTTTGAATTTATAGTGAATGGTGCAAAAAGTTTACTAATATTGGCCCTAAATTTCAACTTTTAGAACACGTATCTAATTTAGGGGCGTTATTGATATTTCACGATTCAACATACCAAATAAGCCAAATTTCTAGAAGCCCCAAAAAAGTGTCCGGTGGGGTTTCTAAGAGCTTCTCCCCACTACAGTTTCTCTCCACCATTTCCTAGAAGCAGGCTTATACATAAGCACAAGCCCAAAAGAAGTCGGCCTTATACTATAGAGTCATTTTATAAAATGCCTATATATAACATAAGGTCACTTCTTAAAGACACTAGGTTGTGCATCTACACACATAGTGGCACTTCAAAGATACAGTTTAAATGTGTATGTATAGGTATAGAGGCACTTTCTTGTGGCATATTAGCTTGTCTCTTACATTAATAGAAGCATGTTGGTGTGACAATGTATCCATCACAAGAATTGTAAAGACATTTAAGCGAGGCGTTTTATCCTATCTCTAAAAATATATCGGCAGTGTGTAGGGACATACATATTGTCCCTTACGAATATGTCGAGGCTCCTTGTTAGGACATTTTGTTAGTTTTTTGAGTCATTATATAGTCCATATAGGGGCATTCTGGCATGTTTCGACAGCGACATCATACATAAATTCTTTTATTTCTTTCCAAAGATCAAGATGTTTTACTCTCAAAAAATGCACACTATCGAGATTCAGTGACAACATAATATACACATACAAAAATATTATTGTGACATAGGAACAGAAGAATTTTGGATACCCATTCGCAGAAACTGACAATATAGATACACTAGGAAATCACCAATGTATAAAATAAGTACTAAACATTAAACATTGACACTGGAGTGTGTGAGCTAGAGCCCATGAAACGAAAACCTAGGAAAAATGCATGATTAACAGCCTCTCCTTGCTGGACAACATCAAAAAAACAAAAGTAGTCTTAAATACTATAGACCAATTGACCATATGACCAAGCACTATATAGTTCCCTTCTGAACTATTGTCGTCAGCCACCATATATGGAGTAAAATACGGAGAGCGTGCAACCACCAAACCATCCATCACCTAGAAATAAAGAGGAATGTTGAGCTTAGTGTTTTTGTGAGACAAACTGCAGCAGAATACTAACTGAAAAATGAGGTTAGATAGACATGCCATTTTGCATCTATATCATCTGTTATGTACTTTATAAACCTTTGGATATAAGTACATGAATTTGAGAATAAAAAAGTTGCATTCACCCATACGGTTGTAACTGTTCACCACCTGTTCTATGATAACCATAGAACAAGAAATTCTTATGCACAAAAAATTATGTGATTTAATACAGGTTCACTAATCTCCAACGTTAGTGTAATTTGGGGAATTTATTTCTAAATTACATGCTAAGCTTAGACATGAGGGATTGACCACCAGATGTACTTGCACGCTAACAACAGATCTCTGGTATTGAATATGTAAAATCTAGGCTTAAAGCCAATTGTCTACCTAGAGTTTTTTTTTATAGATTTTAGTAGCAGCCAAGAGAGTCAGAGCGAGGGCACTAATCTGTAGTCGAAGCCATAGCAACACCTTAGCTGAGGTAGAACAGTCCTAGCAGCATCCCAACCTGAAATGCAAAAACAGACTACAAAAATTAGAGAATATGGGACCGTAACTAAACGGGAAATCAGAGGAATGGGTTCAGGAGAGAGGAGGGATTCAGGAGCCAGTGGCCAACATTAACCCGTGGTCGTTGGCGTACCTGGATGAGGGAGACCTGAGCAAGAAGTAAGGAAGTAAGAGGTGGTGTTCCCTCTGCCAGACAAGCTGATGCCGTAGACCGCGCCAGATGACGAGGTGCGGCTTGGACAACGGTGCATGCCGGCCGTCGCGGCAGCCGTCCTGCGGGTCCCGCCGTTGGCTGGGCGAGAGGCGCAGGTGCCGACGGAGGACAGCGAGGAGGTGCGAGCTATCGACTTTGCTTGCGCCGCCGCCTCATGAATGTTTGCCGAAGACAGCGTGCAACCATGGTGGTTTGATGAAGATCAGATCGTGGCCGAGTGGGCGACGTGGGAGGCATGATATAATTTTGGCGATCGTGGCAAGAAATCTAATCACTGACAAGGAAAACTCCTAGCTTATTTTTTTTGCAGGTAAACTCCTAACTTATATTTTATACATCCCGATAGTGCCCTGTTTTCGGTTATGCAAAAATATAATACAAACTTTCTATTTCTACTTCACATAATTATACATGGAAAACTTGCACCATGATATATTTTAAAGCTTCCAAATTTTTCTTCATGGTTGTCTTATAGCGGTTGTGTTATATATACACCTCATCTTAGTAAAGTGGCACACATGGTGTCTCTAGGAAATGACTCCATATTTAAGTCATCAAAGTTGTCTCTTCTAATGCCTTTACACAGGTGTTACGAGACATTATCAGGAGTGTCTCCAATAAAATGTCTCTATTGTTGAGGCATTCTAAAAACTGTCGCTTACATTGCCTTTACACGCAGACTAAGAGACATTTTGGAGAATGTCTCTAGGTTGATACCTCTACCGCTAAGGCATTTTCTAAAGTGCCTCTTTTAATACCTCTACAGCAAATTGACTTAGCATTTAAGAGACATAGTGGATATTGTCTTTGCAAAAATGTCTCTACTGCATGTTTGTGTTGTAGTGAAATGATAGATTTAATTTGATAGGCTAGACGCATCTGCAAACCCAAGGTCATAAATCGTGAATATTCAAGCGAGCGCACATACTATATTTCGGTTGTGCAATCATGTATGTGTTTCTAGCATTTCAGTGTCAACAACAACTCTCATTATAATTTGGTTCGAACTCTCTTCCATTAGCAACATGAAAATTTGCAATATCGAATGAACACATTAAGAAAATATACTTTATGGTGAATCTATTGATATGGATTTTGTATTTTTTTTTAAATCATATTTTTATATATAAATTTGGTCAAACTTAAAAGACGTTAGACGCCTTATATTTTTGGATTGAGGGAGTATCATGTTTATAGAGTTTTTGATTTCAGTAAATACGCTCCAGATTCTCAAATGGGCCTCTACTTGTGTACCGTAATGGTCTATAACACTAAACTTGTCTCTAGAGTTCTTCCTTGGGCCAAAGACTAGCCGTGTCATGCAATTCAAAATGACATGCATATGCCTGCATGTTCTATTTTTTTATGCAAGCGTGCCTAAAGTTCAGGGTGGAAATGGTGTGTGGTTTTCTAGGATAACTTTCCATTTGGTTGGTAGCCAACCTTCAACTGTAAGACACGTGGGACCGGCTCCTCAAGTCTAGACATTAGAGTAGCCATAATGAGAGTATCATAGGTAGTACCATACAAATTATGTTGGCACAAATATGATATGGCATAATAATTAATGAATAGAGAGGTTAGAGTGGTATCGTAATAATTTACTAGATAATTCCCCACGCGTTGCTGCAGGATTTTATATCTTAGATAAAAAGGTTTGAAGGAATATTCACATCATGATCTTGTGAACATCTAATATTAGTCAAATCTACAATGCTGAGCAAATACATTTTGCTAGATTGATAAATAGCAAGAACATGACATTCTGACCCTTAATAGGCAATCAGCTTGGTTTGTAAGACACCACTCAAACAATTCCTTATGTGTATATTGAGGATGGCTTAAAAAATTTATTAATATGCAGTATCATTCATAATTGATAGGAGAAGCAAATCACACCAAAATAGCATGAATCTAGCCACCAAGCAAAGCATCAGAGGGATTCAAGTATGGTCTAAAGATCCATAGGTATGTTTGGATATAACTTATACAACAAACATAACCATATGAATATTTTGCCAGCCTACAAGACTGGCATAATTAATGCACGCTTGGCAAGTAAGGTATATTCTTGATTCAACCTTCGTTTGCAACAATCTGAGCATGAAGAAAGTATAACCTTTGTATATTAAAAGCGAGATGAGATGAATTGTACAAAAAATAATGTCCTTAATTTGCACATGTTAGGGTATACATCACCTGGTAGTGTGTTCAACACCACTGGGGGATAAAAATACTTGACATTGGCCTTGATAGACGCATGCGCAGTAGGCATAACCAAGAATGAACGCTAGCAGATTACATCAGTCAGAAAATAATAGAGAACGGGAGCATCACAAAGCTGAAGCCTGACATGGATTTCTTTTGCTTAGGAAGAGTATGGCAGATATTTATGTGGCATTTGAAATAGCTGGAGAGGCAAAGCACATCTGCAATACCTGAATCTAGCTACGGAGAAAAGAATGAGCTACCACGTGCTTTTGTTTGAACAAACCAGAGGCATGTCATAAATAGATGGCTCTTTCACTCTTATAATTGAAAAAATGCAACAGTAGTGTACACAAAAAGATAGAAACATAATTTAGTGGCAAAGCAATATCTATGAGCATTGTAAATGTAATCCACACTTGTCAGATTGTGTGATTACATAATTTAGTGGCAAAGCAATATCTATGAGCATTGTAAATGTAATCTGCACTTGTCAAATTGTGTGATTGAGTAAGAAAAGGTTTGCAACAAATGTAAAAGAAGCTTTTGATATGTACCTAGGTTGTGCACATTCTCAGAGTCCTGAAGGCGATGTATATAGGTGCAAATCCAATCTTGATAACTAATAAAGATGGGAAACATGAGAATTGCCCAAGAATGATATATATGATTAATCTGCTACTCCTAGGACCTGCGGCAGTGGACACGTTATGGCAACAAATCTCGGTTTTCACACCGAATAATGAAAGTAAAATTGGAGGAATCATCTTCGTGTAGTAATGCCAACCTTGCAAATCCTATGATCCATCTACTGTTCCCTGCACCTGCAGTGAGCCTGTCTAGATAAATCCTTGTCCTACTCCTCGCACCTGCAACGTTGGAATCTGTCTAAATAATACTATGTCCCATCACCCACGCACCTGCTCAATAACTCCAGGTTTCCAGAATTAATAAAAGAAGAAAAGTAAAACAGTAGTCGTGCCTTTTGTAGTTATGATCAAACCTACAAATGATTGGGAATACCAAATCTATATATTGATCACCGCCACATACAAATGGGTAGATGGAGGCTGGCTGGCGGTTTGGCGGCTTCCGCATGAACAAAGGAGAATGATGCAGGTGGGTGAAATAGATTCATGGTGGGGTTAGGGAGACATAAATAAGAGGACTGGAGTGGATTAGGAGGAGGCAAATGAGAAGATTTGTAGGACGACGATCAGAGAAGAAGATGATGGGCAGGGGAAGTGGTTGTGCTTGGATATTAGAGAATTAAAGGAAGGGAGGAGAATGCCTAGGATGGGATCGGAAGCCGATCCTAGCTTCCCATCGGACCTCTTGTATGACGTTGGATTGGATTGATCTGAAGCCTAGGATGAGGACTAGAAAAATAAGTGGCTGGGTGGTTTGAATTTGCACTAATCCGGTAATTACTGCTGATTTTAATGCTTCATATGGCGGATTACAAGGGAATTACTGCAAACTTAAATGCTTTGCCGCAGAATAGAAGGAAGGCTACTTGGTCTAGTAGAAAATTTTGTTTTCATACAGGAGAACAATATGCTTCGGGTCACTAAAAGCTTGCTTCCAATGAAACATGCTTCTAGCGGCATCGATGTTTGCTTCCAATGAAGTACAATCCCGTTAATGTGTGTTGGAAATTTTGCTTCCGTGGAAAATAACATTTATTCTCATATAATTGAAATTTGTGTTAATTGTATACTATAGTTTTTGCTTCCCACGAATCAATATTCCATTCCCATCTGTTGGAGAATTGATCATTTCTTTCGACCAAACATAAAAATTGATTTCTTAACAAAGATTACAGATGCTTCGATTAAAAGGAGATTACAATTCAGGGTAAATTCATATATCCTAAATGCCTCTATAATGAGCGCCTCTCTCCAATTCTCCGTCTTGGTTAGCATCACGTTCTTCTCTACGATAGCATTTTTGATGATGACACCTGGTGAAGGGGCACCACATGAGCTTTTGATCCCCGTAGATGCCGAACAAAACCGTCAATATGTGCAGAGCAGCCAGCCCACCATCTAGACTTGCAAATAAATCAAACATATACATAATTTCACCAATCGCAAAGATAATACCATCTCTGTCAAAACCACCAGCAAAATTCCATTTTTAGCAATAGTAGGTCATTGGAAGCATAAAAGCAAGAAACATTCCGTTTGTTGTAGACCCAAAAGTTGATGGTTGAAGCATATAATTTGGCACTTAGAAACAGTAGTAAACTAGTATGGAAGCATATACTTACATGCACTAACAAATGGGTTTGACAATATTGCACCTCAGTAATGTTGTAAGGGAAGCATGGAAGCACATAGTACATGAACTAGCAAAGCTTGGACGGTCATAGTGACAGACTGTAATAGTACATGAGAAGCACATATCGGAGGCATACGAAGCAGAGATACTGAACCAAAAGTAGTTGCTATCACAAGATAACTGAAGCGTATTGGACCCATTCAATTATGAAAACGCAAAATAGCATGTTTGCTTCCAAGATCTGGGTGCAGAAATTTCTGATCCACAAACTAATTTGTACCCTTCAAAGTTAATCTTCAAAAATTGCAGTACACAAAAGGATAATGGATGACATATTTAAAGATTGGTAGGCTAACTTAGAGGAGAGGATGTGCTGTCGCATCGGGAGAAGGATGCAGCAAACCGCCTCGCCTAGCAGCTACAACCTGCAGGGAAAAGAAGCCCTTCCCTGCTTCCAACCAGCAGCCCAGCCGCGGGCACTTAGCGAGGGCCTGACGCCGCTTTCACACGGTGGAATGGCATCGCGTTCCACCGCAGGTCTTGATCCGTAGAGGTGGCGCAGGGAACGGGATGGTAGGGCAGATGCAATGGAGTCGGCAGAAGCAGCGAGCACGACGGCGCAGCTCAGAGAGGCGATTTGGGGAAGAAATCAATCAATCTGTAACTGGCGACGTTTTAGGTAGCCTGGTTGGCATCATTTGCGGGGATAGAGTCAAAAACAATTGTAGAGGAGCGAGTTGTCTACGGCCGTCCGATCGAAGAAAGATGGAGGACAAAGAATTGGTCCGACGATTTGTTCCCATCGGCCTACGATGCGGAGTATTTACCGGATCTTATGGGTCACGTGGTGGGATTTGATGACTGTAGAAAAACTAAACGCGCGTAGACATAAATAGTTAGTAATAATTCATGCATGTCAGATAACTTGGCGGGCAGTTTCGATGATGATGTGGAGGCCTTGCATGTTGTGAGAAATAGGTAGTGGGGATATAGAAGATTAAGAGTATCCAAGTATTACGGATCAAGGATCACGTAGGGCAGATAAATGCATCAGCCATATAAAGATACAACTTGTCATAGCAGCCCTATGCATCAACATTTCAAATGCCAATCAAACCGCCAACCGAATCGGTTTTAGATATCTCATACTGCCATCGCCAAACGGTTGCATCCAGTATCCATGGTCTGGCGCTGCTCCACCGGCTAGAGATATGACCACATTCATATCCATATGCCGTGAGAATAGCACAAACACCCACTCTAATGTTGGCTTTCTCACATTTTACAGCTCCGTTAAGCCAATTTTCAAACAAATGTGCAATACTCAAAGGTGGAGTTATATTAAAAGGCATGTGGATAATCTGCCATACAATTCTTTCAAAAGGACAATGAATAAAGAGATGTTGTATAGTCTCATCATGATCACAAAAACAATAGCAGCTTTGCCAGTTCCTTTTTATTCAGTTATCCTTAGTGAGAATTTGCTTTCGATGGAGAAACCACATGAAAATATTTATTTTAAAAGGCATTTTCATTTTCCAAATTTATGTAGGTAAACTATATTACCATTGAGCAAGTCTAGATACATGCAATAACGTCAACATTAATCCGCGATGGCCTTTCATTTTAAATACAATTATCAAGAGCCTCGATTTGAAGGAATTAGTTCTCTTGGGTCGTCAATACACTTGGTGATGCATATAAATGCATACATAAACTTTGTAGTTTATTGTGCTAAAATGCTTATTATTTTGCAACTTTATTATATTTATTGAGACTAACTTACTAATAGTTGCAAAAGTGCACAAGTTCTTGTTTCACACTTTATTGTGTAGGAAAAACAAGAATATGAAAGAAAATCCTTCATTATGGCAAAATTTGGAGTTTCTTGCAATCTGTCCTGCTAAACACTTTTCAAAGATCGACCCGTAAGGGCTCTAATATGACGGCAAATAAAACAGTGATCAACATAAAAGTTGTGGGTAATTTCAATCCGTATGATTTAGAGTCAAAAATCGTCCAAAACAGAGTCCATATGCGCTAGATATGCCCCAATTTTTGAAGGGTACAGAAACAGTTTCGGGAATCCGAAAGTTGATGACATGATTGACTCAAAATCTTGCCATATGAGATCAATTCGGCCAAGTCACAAATTTGGATACTTATGGATCTTTCTAGGAGTCACCAAGAAGATTCTAGAGGTTCCCAAGAGCCCTTGGATCCAAGGATTTAGATCCGATGGCCCCGGTGAAGCCTCCAACACTATATATTGACCGGAAACCCTATTTTCGGAGGCACCACTCATAGCTGCGAATTTGTTTCCCCCTTGGCTGCCATCTTTAAGGGAGAGGGATTCTCTACAGAACCAAGAAGGGCCAAGGAAGAAGGAGGACAAAGGGGCAGTGCACCCCTTGGGCCGGCCGCCGCCGGGGCGCCTGCGCTGCCGTCGGCGTGTCGTCTCCCTCGCCGGGCCGCCGCCTCTCCCTCTTGGGGAGGCACATGTCCATCATCATCTACAGCACCTCCTCATCATCTCTACTGTAATCTCTTGGCAAACATGATGTGTGGTACAATCTATTATTTTCCTATGATCTATTGTATCTATGTCTAAGTTTGAGTAGTAGTGATTGTTCTTAAAAATTATGAAATACTTTGTTGATTGGTTGCATACAAGTTTGTTATCTTCTATGATGGTCTTATGAACCGAAGAGTTACCTTCTCTTCACTTTTCTTGCTCTTACTTTACTCGCATTAGATAGCTTTACTTTCCGCATTTATTTTCAGCACTAGGTAGTTTTACTTTACCGTTTTCTAGTTACAAGCAAAGTACCTTTTCACCATATAGTTCAATGCATTGCATAAATGTCCATATAAGTGGGTTATAGGGCTTTAGAGAACAGATAGTTTACTTTCAGCTTCTCGTGGGTTTGACACTCAAATACTTATCGAATTGTGTTACAGTGATTCCCTGCACTTGGGGATTATCAAGTACTTTTCTGGCGCCCTTGCCAGGGAGCGCAGCGCTAAGCTTCTATTCTTGTTCGCATTGCATTTAGTTTACTTTCAGCAACTAACATATAAAATTTAAAAACCCAAAATAGATTAGATTATGGTAGACGGTAAAACATATGCGTTTGATATGCGACGTAAATATTGTGAAATCCTAAATCTTCCTCCTTGTACTAATGTTTATAAAAGAAGTGTCATAGAAAGTACTCATATGTTATAGGAAGAAGATGACAAAAGGCTAAGCTTGGGGATGCCCATGCCGCCCCAAGAGGAAGACAAAAAAGTAACAAAAGAAGATAGAAGAGCAAGAAGAACAAGTGGAAGAAGAATGGAGTAGCTACCCATCTTCAACTCCCAACAATGGTAACACACAAATTCCTATGAACACCTCTTCTTATATTATTGATGATGATCCTCTATGTGATATAATTGTGTTTAACATCCGGGAGGATGAAAATGATCTAGTTGAGTTAGATGATCCATTATGATCATTGGACGACTTGTATTTATATGGTAATTCTATTCACAACTATGATGGTGCGTTTACTTTTGATGCTTGCAAATATTTTCAAAGAGCAAGAGATAAGAGCCATCTTTATACTTCCATGTTATTAAAATGCAAGCTACTGATCATTATATGCATTGGTTACCACAAAGTTGCTTCTACTTATTCATGTATAAAATGCCAATACATAGGAAGACAATGAGACTTAAAAATTAATGGATTTATGTTTTGTGGTGTGCTTCATATGCTTTCTAATACTATTCAGTTTGAGCACACTTTTTTATCCTTGTAACATGTAAAATATGTTTAGCTACTATTTTCTAACAATTATTTTAGAAGTTTAACTAAAAATAAAAATTTGGTGAAAGTAAATGAAGAACATAAGTAATGGAGAAGTTGGAGTCGACCTTGAACATGTGTTGTTCATGCCAATGGAACCATTGCAAAACCTTCATAATTAATAATTTTATCCAATATAAAAAGAGTGTTTTTATTTAGTGTTTGTTTGCTGTAGAGTAAGGTGGTTTCCTAACAATTTGTGGAGCTTGCATTTTGGGTGAAACTATAATTATTATTCATTTGGGGAACTAACCCTTTTCCTGAAACCAAAAAGAATCATAGAGATGAAATATTTCTTTTGTTTGGAGTGAAATATGACATGATGAGGAAAAATAATAAAGCACGAACTAGCAAAACCACAAGCTTGGGGATGCCCCCGCATCCCTGTCTTCTTTCAAGTAATGTGAGGTTTCCAATTCCCAACTCATATTTTTAATTTCAGCACCATTATTATTGTGTATATATTGGAAACCGCATCTTTATTTTTATCTTTTTGTTTCTTTGGATATTCTTTCGGTTTTTGTTATAAAAATAAAAACATAAAAAAAAATTCATCTTTGATTGGTTTCTTTTTTTTGCTTCTTATTGCCCTTTCTAGGATAACAAAAACTACAAAAAGATTTGCTTTCTTCTTTGCTTTTTCATGTTTCTTGTTTTGTTCTTTCTTGGTTCTTTCTTGATTCCCTTTGTCTTTTTGCTTTTAGAAGTTTTTTTCTCTATTAAGTTTAGTTTTGTCTCTTTTAGTCTTAGGTTTTTAAATTAAAGTGTCAAACTTTACCAACTTAGATGCAAAAGATGAAATATTTTCGCGAGTTGTTGTTTTCTGCACGCTGCTGTTTACAAAAAAAATTATAGAAAAATGTCTGTAGCTTGGAATTGAGCGATTCCAGTTGGATTGGATTCAGATTTTCATCCTATGTCACGCTGTAATGGAAAAAAATTAATTTGTTTTAAGAGGGGCGTTAGATTTTTCAAAGTTGCAGTTTTTTTTCTGGACAGATTCTGCCATAGTTTTGTTGGGTGTCTCTTTTAAATTTCAATTTCATTCTTTTTGGGTCTTTTGAGCTTTATAAGATGTTATGCTCTTTAACAACTCTCTGGTTTGGATGAACCAAAGAAATTGGGTGTTCTTAAGATGGCAAGAGTTATATCTTTTTATGCACTAATGATCTATAATCCCGTAGAAAAAAGTGGGAGAAGTTTTTGTAGTGAAGTTTTTTCACAGAAGGATGAAGGCAAGATAAAAACCAAGATGTATCTAAGGATGGTCAAGACCATAAGCTTGGAGATGCACCGGGAATCCCTCTACATGAACACAAATCTCGGTTTACAAACCTTCAAACTTCTATTTTTTAAGCACTATAAAAAAATTGTAGAAGCTTGGAGCATCTAGTTTTTAGTATTAGTTGGAGTAGAATTTTATTCGTATTGCCAAGATCACTATCAAGTTGCTGTAGAAATAAAGTAAATTGGGTGCATGTTAAATGATAGGTAAAGGAAATAAAAATAGTAACACAAGTAGTGCATATGGTTCTATGTTTCATGTGCTTTTATTGAATGGTAATTTGCTAGTGTTGTATTTAGTGTTATCTCTTATTTGCGCATTGATGGTTAACTTTGAGTTACTTAGTTCATTAATAAATGTGTAGCATTATAGACATTATGCATGCTTGTAACATTATACCTTTCCAATAGCCAAGAAAAGAAAAAGAAAGAAAAACACAAGAGCTTGTATATTGGTGGTTTCTTCTGGAGGATTATCATGCATTCAGTTGTGTTGCCGATGAAGCAAATAATTATGATTTTATTGAGTTGGTGATAGGTGATGTTCTTTAAGGCCTTCCACAATGCAAGTTTCTTAGCACGGTATCATAGGAAAAGTGCTGATGTGGCACTCTATTAATTGGTGAAAGAGAGTGTTGTTGTTTCTTAGCTAAGATATAACCTTTGCACGAAGTCATAGGTAAAAAGTACCACTAGCCCAATCATATGCATACATAAGGTAAAAATCATTAATGTTAGATACAACCTTACGATACAATGCATTGGGGTGGTTGTCTCTTAAAATAAATAGCTATCTAGGGTTCCGTGCTAGGAGCCAATGCATTGTGAAAGGCCTAAGGGTTGGCGTTACTATGCTTTAGATTAACACCTTAACACCTGGATACCATTTACAAAAGAGATATCTTAGTTGGCATGGAACCCTTTTATTAGTAATTTAGGATACTCTTTTATCAGTCGATCATGGGTGCAAGGCCCTGGTGCGTCGATCGGAGAGATCACATTGACATAAGTTATGATACTGGACAACCTCAAGCTTCAGATAAATATAACGTGGTCAACTCTGAATATGTTAGGCAGCCTCGGGAGGAGATGGAGCCATGGAGGGTCTAACAATCCGAATTCCTTCGAACGACGACGAACAAGATGGCATGCAATGCTTATGACCGAATGTAGCAATAGTATATGGTGTTGATCATCTTATTTATGTTGTGTAACTTCCCCATCCAACACAGATAAGCATGATGATGAAGAGAAGGTGAATTTAACTATTATACAGGGTGGATAATTAGAGTAACAGTATTGCAATACAATACTTTTATATGTATTAAGCACTGATAATTGTAGTTTTTTTGCGTTTCTCGGTTCTTAGAAGTGGCCATACCTCTTTCTTAGAAACTGTAAAAATACTGCAGTGAAGCAGATACCACAGTTTATAAAAGCACATTTTCAACTAGACTCAAACATCTCAAAGGCATTGTTAGTAGCAAGTTCAGTAGCAAGTTTAGGTATAATGATGGTAGAGCAAACTCTGGGAGCTTGACAAAGTTGTTTGACATGAACATGTTTTTTTAGAAGTACAAACTATGGGTATTACATTTGCTAGATCTAAATCGTAGCAACACATGGGTATTGTGCTAGTTCCATATAAATATTCTATGCTTCTTTTCTTACCTCTTTTATTTTGATATTTCAGAAGTAGATTTTTTAAACATAAGGCATTATGCCCAACTACATGGTGTTGAGGAAAACGGCTAAAAATATCACCCACAAAATAGGCACACAACACAGTACAACAAGACGCACAACCTGCAAATGCTTAGATCTTCATCCACCAAAACATTCACTGATCGAGGTAGAGCGAAAGCGGAGGATGAAGACGCCACACCATCGGAGGGGGCCTTCATCACCATTGAGCATAGACGGGCTGCTTCACAATGCATCTCGTCCTTCGTCAAGAGGGCCCCTGACCTCTCGCCTAGGATCGACATGCAATGGAGCGCTCACCCTTGAGCTTGAAATGCAGCAAGACCATCAAAGAGGAGAATCTGAGCACGCCCTCCGCGGGGGAGCCGGCCACTCCGAAAGCCACACTGTCACAGCCCAAGCACCACACAACGACGATGACGCAAAGAGAGGTTAGAGGGAGGGAGAGGTGTCATGTATCATTTATGGACCCGTATCAAATAGCGAAATCAATGTGGAAAATAAAAGTGTGTTGTCAAAGAGATCAAGCGCAACCCTCGGCAAGAGTTTTGTTGATATGTTTCATTCATCACATATAATAAAGGAAACTTTCAATGCATTATGTCTACGTGTGCAGTGCATTATATCTACGTGTGCGGTGAGAATACAATTAGAGGACCCGTGACAATGCACCGGCATTCAACTAGTTTAAGATAATCCTCTTTGACAACCCCGTGAATCTGCAAAAACAATTCATATCCACATTATACTATCAATAAATAACCGCTACCGTATCCGCTTGAAGCATATCCAAATCCATATCAATACCCGGCGGATTAAAAAGTGCATTACACGAAGATGGAGTACCTTTCTTAAAAATTAATACACATGAGGATTTAGAGCAAAAATTATGCGTACCATTTACTACCTAGGCGGTTTAGATCCACCACTGCATCTTCGTGTCATATATTGAACACGGCTAACAATTTATATCTGACGATTTCTACACATTAAAGATACTGGTATCAAACTGCGCGCACCAATCTTTCCTTACGCAGTGATGGCGCGTCCGGTGGCAGTTGAACGCCTCTCCTTTTGTTGAACCGGCCTCGACAACATGTTCAAATTTCAAAACTTGTGTCCGAGTGGCAGAGAAATGGGCACCTCTAAATCCGCCCATAGCTGTTGTGGACCTTCGTGCTAGACCTAGACATAGCTAGTCGGTTATGCGCCACCGTCGCTTCTCCCACGTGTGCGAGTACGACCAGCTCAAGAGGAGACAAAGTTCTTTTACCCTCTCCTCTCGGTCTCCGCCGCCCGCCCCCTTGAGAATTTCATGTGAGATCCCGGCTCACTCCCGGTGTTAGAGATATGTCACATTATGTGACATGATTGCCAGAGATATGTCACATTATGTGACATAACTCCCTGATCCTCTAAATCGTGGAGAGTCCTTAATGTTGTGATCTCCCATTTATGATTAGGATTGTAATTCTTGTATAAATACATATGCAATGAAAAGGCCCAAGTGTGGTCAATTCTCTCACATGGTATCAGCCTAAACAATTCTACACAGCTTCCGCTCCACCCTCTCTCCACCATAGCCGCCGTCGGCCTCTCTCTACCCCAGCCGACCGCCGCCGCCTAACCCCCTCCCTCTCCTCTCCCCTACCCCTATCCACCATGGCTACTCTTCCTATGCAGCCGTCCTTCTTCCTCGACCACGTCACTTCCTACGCCGCGTCTTCATGCGGCGCTCCGCCTGGCGCCGCCCTCTACACGGCTCTTCCTCAAGCCGGCCACGGCGCCGTCCCCTACGGCACGTCCTCGTATGGCGCTCCTCCTGGCGCTGCACCCTACGCGGCTCTTCTCCACGCCGGCTACGTCGTCCCCAACGCGGCTCCTACCCACGCCGGCCGTGCCTTCCCCCACAGCGCGTCTTTGTACGGCGCCCCTCCTGGCGCCGCCACGGCGGTTCCCTACGCCGGCTACGCCGCCCCCTACGTGGCTCCTCTCCACGCCGGTTACGCCGCCCGCAACGCGTCTCCTACCTACGCCGGCTACGTCGCCCCCAACGCGGCTCTTCCTCACGTCGGCCACACCGCCTTCTATGTTGCGCCGCCGGCATCGGCGCAAATATGGGCTCCGTCATCCCCCACGGAGTGGGTCTTCGACTACAGCGCCACCGCCCACCTCTCCAAGGACGCCGGTATCCTTCACTCTCTTTCTCCACACCCTGTTTATCGTCATGTTACCGTTGGAGACGGATCCTCCATTCCCGTCTCCTCCTCTGGTCATGCCTCTATTCCTTCTTTTTTATCTAACCGTCCTCTTCATCTTCGTGATATTCTTGTTACACCTCGCATTATTAAAAATCTTGTTTCCGTTCGTCAGTTCACTACTGATAATAATTGCTTCGTCAATTTTGATCCTTTTGGTTTTTCTTTGAGGGACCTTTTTTCTCGGCGTGAACTTCTTCGATGCAATAGTACGGGGGAGCTTTATTCTTTCCAGCACCCGGCGCCCCGTGCTCTCACCACAACCACCACCCCTCACGATATTTGGCATCGTCGCCTCGGTCATCCTGGTCACGATGCATATCGTTGTCTTTCGCAGCATATTTCTTTGCCTTCTCATAAACAAGTCTCTCATAGTACTCTTTGTCATGCATGTCAACTTGGACGTCATGTACGTTTGTCTTTTTCTTCTTCCACCACTAGAACCACTCGTCCCTTTGAGTTAATTCACTGTGATCTTTGGACATCTCCGGTCTTGAGTACTTCTGGCTTTAAATATTTCTTAGTCATTCTTGATGATTTTACTCATTTTTTGTGGACCATTCCTCTTCGCCTAAAATCCGATGCTTACGCCGCACTCGCCTCTTTTCGCGCGTTCGCTCATACATTAGTTTAATTTGCCTCTTGCATCCATACAGTGTGACAACGGTCGTGAGTTCGATAATGCCAAACTCCACTCCCTCGTCGCCACACATGGCATACACATTCGCTTCTCGTACCCATACACCTCCCAACAAAATGGTAAAGCTGAGCGCGTTATACATACAGTCAATGACATCGTGCGTCCTCTCTTATTTCAGGCTAGTTTACCGCCTCGTTTTTGGGTTGAAGCTCTTCATCACGCCACTCACCTCCTTAATCGCCTCCCTACCAAAACCATTAGCGCGCCCTCCCCATACTTCGCTCTTCATTACACGCATCCTGACTACTTGTCTCTTCGTGTTTTTGGTTGTCTTTGCTACCCCAACACCGCATCCACTATGCCTCACAAACTCGCACCCCGGTCTAGTGCTTGTGTTTTTCTTGGTTTTTCACCTCATCATAAGGGCTATCGCTGCATGGACCTTGCCACTCAGCGCGTCCTCATTTCTCGCCATGTTGTTTTTGACGAGTCTATTTTTCCCTTTTCCTCGCCGCAGCCTCCCTCTGCTGCCTCTTACGAGTTTCTTAACGACGTTCCTTCTATCGTCGTTCCTCCAGTTGCCCCGCACACTCCTACGGCACCGCCCTTGCCGGCATCCTCTCCACCGCCCTCGCCGGCACCCTCTGCGCCGCCCTCACCGGCGCCCTCCGCGCCGCCCTCACCGGCGCCCTCTCCGCCGCCTTCGCCAGCGCATGCGCCCTCGTCGGCGCCTTGCCCGTGCATCGCATGCGTAGCACCTCCGGCATACATGTCCCTCCCCGTGAGCGGCTTAAACTGCATGCTTCTGTCAACAGGTACTCGCCGGTTCCCTCCTCCGCACGTGCGGCACTCAAGGATCCCAACTGGCTCGAGGCTATGACCGAGGAGTATCGTGCTCTCCTCGGCAACGATACTTGGGATCTCGTGCCTCCTCCTCGGAATGCCAACATCGTCTCCGGAAAGTGGGTCTTTCACCACAAGCTGAAAGCCGATGGCTCCCTCGACCGCTACAAAGCACGCTGGGTGCTTCGCGGCTTCTCTCAGGAGCAAGGCGTTGACTTCGACGAGACGTTCAGTCCGGTTGTCAAACCGGCCACGGTCCGCGTCGTCCTCTCCATCGCGCTCTCCCTTAAATGGGAGACTCGCCAGCTCGACGTCAAGAACACCTTCCTCCACAGCAAGCTCGCCGAGGTCGTCTACAGTCGACAACCCACCGGCTTCATCGACTCTACTCGCCCCGAGAACGTCTGTCGGCTGAACCATTCTCTATAGGGTCTCAAGCAAGCTCCTCGTGCGTGGTACCAGCGCTTCGCGACCTTCATCACCTCGATCGGCTTCACGTGTTCACGCTCCGACACGTCATTGTTCGTTCTTCAGTGTGCGGAGGGTATAGCTTTCCTCTTGCTATACGTCGACGACATCGTCCTCACCGCCTCCTCGACCAGGCTTCTCGACCGGATCACCGCCTCCCTCCGCTCCGAGTTTGCCATGATGGACATGGGCAGCCTCCACTACTTCCTCGGCATCGCGGTCACCCGCCACTCCTCCGGCATGCACCTCTCGCCGGCCAAGTACGCGGCGGAAATTCTGGACAACGCCGGCATGACTGCCTGCAAGTCTGCCACGACACCGGTCGACATGTTGCCCAAGCTCTCCGCTTCTGCCGGCCCTCCCGTGGCCGACCCGACTGAGTACCGGAGTCTCGCCAGGGCTCTCCAGTACCTCACCTTCACGCGCCCTGACATCGCCAACGATGTTCAGCAAGTGTGTATTCACATGCACGACCCGCGCGAACAGCACTTGGCGGCCATTAAGCGCATCTTGCGCTACGTCAAGGGCATGCTGTCTCATGGAATTCAGCTCCATTCATCTTCACCGGCTTCCATGGTCACCTACACTAACGCCGACTGGGCTGGCTGCCCCGACACTCGACGTTCCACGTCGGGTTTCTGCGTCTACCTCGGTGACAACCTCGTCTCATGGTCTTCGAAGCGGCAACACACAGTCTCGCGTTCTAGCGCTGAGGCTGAGTACTGTGCTGTGGCCAACGCTGTTGCCGAGGCTACTTGGATTCGTCAACTCGTCCACGAGCTTCATCGACCATCTCCTCCAGCTACGGTTGTATTCTGCGACAATGTTAGCACCGTCTACATGTCCACGAACCCCGTCCAGCACCAGCGCACCAAGCACATCGAGATCGATCTTCACTTCGTTCGCGATCGTGTTGCCATGGGCCAGGTTCGCGTGTTGCATGTTCCCTCATCTCGACAGTTCGCCAACATCTTGACGAAGGGTCTTCCATCACCGTTGTTTCTAGATTTTTGGTCCAGTCTCAACGTCCGCACTCCCCCCGTTGTGACTGCGGGGGGGGGGGGGGGGGGGTGTTAGAGATATGTCACATTATGTGACATGATTGCCAGAGATATGTCACATTATGTGACATAACTCCCTGATCCTCTAAATCGTGGAGAGTCCTTAATGTTGTGATCTCCCATTTATGATTAGGATTGTAATTCTTGTATAAATACATATGCAATGGAAAGGCCCAAGTGTGGTCAATTCTCTCACACCCGGACTCTCTCCAGCAGCCATGCCGGTCGGCATGGTGATGGTTGTGCAGCGCGGGCTGCAGATAGATTTAGGTTTAGTTCTATTTCTAGCTTGTCTAGTTGTAGGAGTGCCATGTGGCGTTTGGCGATATGCCTCTCCAGAGCATGATCTCAGCGCCGGCAAGCGGTGCTGAGGCGCGGAGGATGAGATCTTCTCGCTGGTGTCCATGGTGGATGGCGAAGAAGGTCGAATCTGGCCGGAGCTTCCCTCTCCATAAGCTCGCGGTCTGGTGTCGGCCAGATCTTGGTGGATCTGCTGTCATCCTCTCTCTTTCTTGCCACCATGGAGGTGGAGGTGGGAGAAGGTGGTGGTCTGCTCTCCGAAGATTTGCTCAACGGGGAAGATCAGCTGATGCTTTCTTCTGGAGCGCATCCTCCGCGACCTTTTGACGGCATAAAGCCATCCCGTCGTCGACTCTCATGGCCAAATGGCGTCTGCTCTGAGATCTGACATACACGACTGTTCTTCGAGAATTCTGCTGGCGTCATCTCATCCCTAACCTCCTGGCCGGTGTGCCAAAAAGGAGGCCTACTGCTCGAGCGGCGCGGCGTTCTTCGGCTACTTCGCCCCAAGTGGTTCTGTCCCCGGCGGCGGAGGCACTGGCCGTGCCTGGAAGCGAAGACGCGAGCACGGTGGTAGAGGACTGGATTGCTTTTCAAGTTCTAGCATTGAGGTCCTGGCTGCAAATTGTGAGGCCTTTGTTGTAACTTCGTATTTTTAGATAGGCCCTTATGTAAAATGTAATGCCACCACTATGAATGAATGAAGTATCGGGGTCCTTCGGGACCCTTCCCCGTTCAAAAAAAAGTACGACCAGCTCATGATCCACACTCCTACTGCCCTCCGCCTCCCTAAGCACAAGTGTACCACCATGGTTGTTCATGGCAACTTCTAGGTGGACCACTTTTCTTGTCAAGGTAAGCTTGGCCTGCATGAAACTACTTGGCACTATGCGGTGGAGAGCGAATACCACTCATCACTTCCTCAGTTTTTCAGGGACATAACCATAACATAGAGAAAACCCAAACTGCAAACTGACAAGACTGAGACTGAATGCGTCATGGACAGCATGGCCACTAGCTACTCTTCAAGACACAAAATTTCTAGCATAAATGGAAAATTGTTTTGACTGCAAATTCACAAAGATGGCTAAGGTTTATTAGCACTCATTAGTGTACGAATGAACAGTTTCAATCTAAGCAATAGTCAATGGAGCAATGGAGATAAGTCCATATGTGGTGCAGAGAATTAAATTCTTGAGTTGACTCCTTGGAAGCAACAAAGTTGTTGAGCTGAACTTCGGTGAAATCCTTACAACCTTAATGCACCTGATAAAAACAAGCATATTGTCTTAGCTTCAGGAAGGTTAAGAAATGATACTGGAAGTAGGAGTCATGTAAGCATTTACACATATCACACAAATTTCATGCATGTGTAGACCTCAAATTTGGATCTGCTATTCTCAGCTTTATGCGTATGCTTGGTGCTCAAGTAGAATGTAGATGCCTAATAGACGAATTAGTACCTTGTGGAAAGAAAAATATGAAAACAGAGATAAAAACATATGTACCTAATTTTCAAGAGAAATAATGTCATCCTTTTACATGATAGCAGCAACATGAGATGACAAAAAAATGGGCAACACATTTCAAGTTAAAGTCAAACTGAACATCACAGTTTAAATTAACAAAAAATGGCAATGTTCATCAAGCTAAATACGCAATTATCTAACTAAAGGAACAATAAATCCTTCAGGATTCCCGCAGATCGAATCAAGAGCTATATTGGTAGATCCAACATCATTTTGCCATATGAGCATATTTGTAGATAAATGCAGAACTAAGAGCTGATAGTGCCCAGTGCTGGAAAACTCCCCAAGTGAGCTCCATATTTGGGCTACGAAAATTATGTTCATTTATCCATATTTATTATTTGATCCATTAGTAAAACAATTTTTAGGTAAAGTGTGGTGAAAGATAAATCAGTTCGACATCTGAAGAAAGGAGCACTAAAAGGAAATGCTACGACCGACAAGCTAAAATTGTCAAGAATGGATGAACAAGAAGTCAAGAGCTACACTGCCCTTACAGTCTTACCTTTGCTCTAGAAGATCACAACAGCCTCCCCAAAATTTAATTCCTCCTTTTCCTCCGAGAGATCACATTGTTTGTTTCAAGGCTTTGCAGATAATACATCAGATTGTTGTCCGCTAATATCTCACACCCAACCTTTTCTAATGTGTCTTTGCACACGATGGTGCACAAACCATTGTAGAATGTGACCCTATATCTTTGGGAATCAAGAACTCCAACTGAGATAAGATTATTCCAGTTGCCTAGGAAATATAGCACATCTGACAATTACACATTCGCATTTTGCACTAAACCTTTGTGGCTTGCCATCATACTACCACGAGGTGTGAAAAATTCATGTTGGATAGGTTTTGGGTTGGTAAGCATTGGAAGACTGCCAACCATATGAGATGTGCAACATTGGAAGACTTACTCAAATCGATGATGGAAACCCATGAGAGAGATCACATTCTTTGCGTCTGACCAAGTTAAAGTACAATTATTTCTCAACTATTTATTATATTTTTTCCTTCTTTATAACTTATTATACCTATATAAGATCTTCACAAGTATATTTCTATTTTTTAGTTTAACAAAATTAACCATATGACAATGTTATAAAAAATAATATTTTTATTGTATGGTTCTAGCGTTTATGATGGAAAAAATAACTAGACAAAACTTCAGCAATATGATAGGCAAAAAGTGTGACATTTTTTCAAAACACCGTACCTTGATTTTTCTATTAAATTGAATTTCTTATAGATTAGAAATAAATAAATAAATAAAATCAAGGTTTATTTTGTGCTAGTAGATGATATTTGTATGTGTTCGCTCCTATTTCAGTATCCTTAATTATCTTGACAGAGATATCTAGAGTGCATAGTTCAGCAAATATTTGGCATAGTTTTCATTCTTCGGGATCTTTTTATTAAGTTCGGATGTGGAGGAAACTTTGGAGTACATAATGTGTCTATGAGAAATCATCCTTGAATGGTTGGCATCACTTGTTTATTTATTTTTCATAGATATATGTCTATGATGGTCTGTCTATGATGGTCTTATGGTTCGAACACTAGGAGAAAAAGATATAGTGCGTGAGAACGTAACGTGAACTAAATTAGTAAACCAAACCCATGCTTGGGAAGGTGAGGTGAACTAACAAATCCCTGTGTCTTATCCTTGATGGAGGCTGCCTTAGATGATTCAGTTGTAGATTTCTATATTCAGCAAAGGTTATAGTTCGAAATAACACCATGAAATAAACCACACAAAAATTGTCTGCTATATATGCACTCCACATATGATTGTTTTGTGTACTCGGTAAAAGAGCACCACACTCGCGATACATAGGTAGAAAATCTGCTTGTAACTTTTTTTTTTGTGCAGTCTGCATAAAAATGTTCAAATCAACTCAATGCATCACGATTTATGACTTAAGATTTGTAAAACTATATGGCAATGCTATAAATAGTTAAATTCACAACCTTCTGTATTGATTGGAATACACGAACATGTATGAAAACATTTCATAATACAAACATGGCCCTACAATGATTGGCCCTAAACAAGCCCCCGTTAGTTTGGTGATATCGAATAATAACTTCGACCTGCAACTTATGTGTCAGCGATAAACAAAGCTTTAAAACACTTCTAAAAGAATCCTTAATTTGTTTTTCACCTAATTCTCTTCGACAAAATCATTAGTTTTTATGCAATGCAATCCAAAGCATCAAAATCACGTAGGATTGAAATGTACATGACATCACAATTCTATCTTTTCCTTATCCCCGTGTCGCTAGGATCCTGCAAATCAAAAGAGGACCAAGATCATATTGCCTTTGGATGGGTCATCTTAAGAGGCCATCAATGAGCTTTGACCACCTCGTCGACGACTGCTAGTCGCGAGTTGATTGGGATATCGTCATTCCAATATAATTACTTATATGTCCAATGGCTCTTCGTGTTCTGGACCTAATAAACTCACTGAACCACTTCTTCAACTGCAAATCAATCTGGAAGTAGATTTGAAGCTTCTACTGTTGGTATTCATCTTCGCTCTGGTGCTGCCAATGTTTCACATATACTATGTGGTACGGAAATACCTAGTATTGAGCATCGCTAATAAGAGGTGACTGATGAATTCTACACTAAAACTAATGATAATAATTATGAACCGCAACACATAGTATTTCTCATTTCACCATCTAATAAGTAAATGACATCACATACTATATCTGATCGATCAAGTTCTTGATCACCTGATAGAAATACCTTAACAACACCATTCACTTGGACCCAGCTACAGCCAGGAGATTTCTTCACGCCATGCTCTGACATGGCTCTCCTCACCCTCTCGGCTTCCGTCCACTGCCCAGTGGCGCACAACAAGTTGGACAACATCACATAGCCAGCATCTCTCGAGGGCTCCATCGACACCATGCTGCTCACCACCTTCTTTCCGATCCTTACATCCAGGTGACCCGATGAGTAGGCGCTAAGCAGAGCCTCACGCATGTCGCTGCTATGTGGCTGAACCGTTTCTGAATATTGGTCCAGCATCTCAATGGCCTTTGCGATGTTCCCTGATCTAGCATACATGTCGAGAAGACAAGCTAAATGTTCCGGTGTTGGTTTCAGTCGATGCACAGACACCATTGACTCAAAGAAGGCTCTCCCTTGCTCCAGGAGTCCACAATGGCTGCAGGTGGTGAGCAAGCCTGCGAATGTAACTTCATCAGGGCAGATATCATGGGACACCATGCTTTCATACAGTGCCAATGCTTCATTTACCCATCCATTTATCGCGAACCCGAACAACATGGTGTTCCACGAGACCAAGTCCTTCTTAAGAATGACACTGAATACATTGCTTGCACCCTCTACGTCTCCGCACTTGGCATACATATCCATCAAGCTGTTGGCCACGTACAAGTAGGACACAAAACCCCTCTGGAATACACAGGCATGGATCATCCTTCCACTGGTCAGAGATGCTGCAGTAGCGCAGGCATGAAGCACAGCCCCCAAAGTGAAGTCATCAGGTTGGGTATCCTTCTCTGTCAACATCTTGACAAACAGTGCAAGAGCCTCGTCTGCACGGCCATTCCTCGCTAAACCTCCGATCATCGCAGTCCATGAGATGTCATTTGTCTCAGGAGCACTTTGAAACAGAGCAGCAGCTTGCTGAATGTGGCCAAGCTTTGTGTATGCGTCGATCAGCGAATTCCATGAAACAATTGTTCTACTCTCCATAGACTCGAAGATCTTCACGGCATGATCTAGCAAGCTGAACTTGCTGTAAAAGGAAATAAGTGAGTTATTGACCTCGGGCACGGCATTCCAGCCACTCTGAACTGCAATCTTGTGGACTGCCAAGCCGGTAGATGGGCATGGCAGCTCTGTGCAAGCATCGATTAGAATGCAGAGTGTTGCATTGTCGCAACAAATCCCCGACATCTGCATCTCGCTGAACCGAAGAAGACATTGCTTGGCACTGCCACTGCGAGAATACCCCATGAGCAGAGTGTTCCAGGCAACGCTGCCTGCAGCAGGCATTTCGTCGAACAGCTCCTGTGCAAGCTTCATGCGTCCTGATGCGACGTACGCGTGCAGGAGCGAGCACCAGGACAGCGCGTTGCGCTCGGGCATCTCCCGGAAGGCGCGCGCGGCGTCGTCCGCGCTGGCGCACCTGGCGTACATGGCGACGAGCGCGTTGCCGACGGGGAGCGGCGCGCGCAGGCCGAGGCGGAGGAGGCGAGCGTGGAGCTGCGAGCCGGCGGCGGGGCAGCGGAGGGCCGAGGCCGCCGCGAGCGCTGCGGTGAGGGAGAAGGCGTCCGGTGGGGCGCGCATGCGAGCGAAGAACGCGAGGGCGGCGCGCGGCTGGCCGGCGCGGGTGTAGGCGGTGAGCATGGCGTTCCAGGCGACGGCGTCCCGGTTGGGCATCGCGTCGAACACGGCGCGCGCGGCGGCGGCGTCGCCGGCGCGGCCGTGGGAGGCGATCCTGGAGGTGGCGGCGGCCAGGCCGGCGATGGCGGAGGGGGCTCCATGCTCTGCGGCGCGTGCGGCGGCGCGACCAGCCTGTGGGTTCAGGCTCATCAAATAGGCAGGGTAGGCGAAACCGCGAAAGAGTGGCTATTGTTGAAATGGTTGTCAATGTTTTTTTGTGTGTGTTCTTTTCACTTACGGCTTTGCCATAAAAAACTTAGAAGTGCAGTGGCACAATTATTTTGATCTGACAATATTAGATACTCTCTCCGATCGGAAATAAGTGTTGGTAATTTTGTACTAACTTAGTACTGTACAAAATTTGTACTAGGTCACCGACAGTTATTTCTGATCGGAGGAAATACTAAGTAGCACTGTAAGATGATATCATTGTGAGAATTAAGAATATCATTATGGAAATTAAGAATATCAATAACGGAATTGTAGGTTGGCACCCCGGGAGCATATGCTCCTGGTTTTTGAAATATATTCTAAATAAAGTTTAAAATGTTAGAAAATTCCATCAAAAAAATTTGCACGTAGATCTCGACATTCTATGTTCTTACAAAGTTTTTTCATGAGAAAACGATATTTTTTGTGTTGTGTGTAAAAAAGACAAATTTTGGTGCTAAAATAGGCGTTGCACGGGATATTTTTTGTCTTTTTTACACAAGACACAAAAAAATGTTGGTAGTCCGTGAAAACTTGGCGCGTGCGTATAGAATGTCGAGATATACATGGTAAATTTTTGTTCGCAATTTTTGGACATTTTGAAAATGTATGTTCTGGTGGAGGGAGCATATGCATCCATGTCCCAAAACGAATTTCCGAATTGTAGGATGGTACTGTAAGATGATATCCTTATGGAAACTAAGAATATCGCCAGAAAGGGTTCTCCAACAAAAGAATATAGCCAGAATAACTTGATCTAACAATCAAACAAGAGAAAAAGGGAGTGATCTTTTGGCCTAGGAGCATATGCTCTCTCTATATTGAAATACATATTTGACATATTTCAAAATGTTAAAAAAATTGAAACAAAAAATTGGCAAGTACATCTTCACGTGCTACATGCCCACAAAGTCGTTCCACGACAAATCGACGTGTCATGTGGCGTGCGTAAAAAATATAAATTTTGGTGATAAAAATAAGGCAATTTTCACATGATTTTTTTATCTTTTTTACATATACCACAAAATGTATCGGTTTTTGGTGAAACTTTACAAACACGCTTATATTGTGAATATGTAAATACAAAAATTTTGGTCCAATTTTTTTGACATTTCAAAATATGTTTTTCGGGTAGAGGGGGCATATCCACCCGGAAGCCGAATTGAATTTCTGAAATCTTTTATAGGTATAAAAACATTCTTATGTTTCATTGCTAGTGGAAATTTATAATTTTGGAGTGATCCACATGTACAAATGAGTCAGCCTAAATTCTAACCAATTTGACCGAGAAATGAGTTCCAGCACATTGAATAATTTTAATTTTCACATTCAAACAACTGACAACAAACATAAGGTTGTTTCCTATGAACATGTAGTTAATTTTCATGTGTAAAATACAAATTATTCAAAGTATGTGAATGTAATTTATTACAAAATAAAAGAGTTGAGCTTTATGAAGTATGTGAATGTAATTATTCAAAGAACACATATATACCGAGTATAATACGATAGGAGGAATACATTAATTTGGGAAGTAATGTGATATTTTCTGTTTTGTTTTGATTTTGAGTCAAATTGATTGCAGCAAAATAATTTTAAGCATCCCAATCTAAATACTAATAAAAATCTTGCAACAAAATACAATACAATTTAGTACAATAAATATATTTGTAATGATAAGCATATGAACTATAAGACAAATATATATGATCATATTGTTAGTGCTACTATAATTTAAAATAGTATTTAAGATCACAATGACAAAGTAAAATAATTTAGTATAAACACGTTTATTTTGACTCGCCTTGAGCCTAAAAGATAATTGAATTAACCAAGTAATCATGTTTGCATGTCGAATTCACATTATAAGACAACAAAATCGATAAGTGATAAAAATGCAAAATGATAGCACAAAATGATGTAAAGTTCTTCGACTAGGCTGTCCACATACCTAGCTAATTACTTATAGGGTTAACTAGCCTTGTGTCACTGTAGAAATGGAAAAATGACATTACAAAAACTGAAGTTGAAAATATGTCACTATAATTTTCACATACTTTTAGTTTGTCATTTTCTCCATTTAAGAGAATAATGGATCAATAAAGTATTGTACTCAAATGTGTATTTCGGTATTTACCATACTATCTCCATGCCCAAATGATGTGCGACATGGATCAAACAATACCTACAAAAAAAATGTTCAGAAATTTGAAATTCCATAAAAATCTAAATATATTACATAAAAACAAACTAATATGAGATTATTATTCCAACTTGACCCAAATCTGAGAAAGCATGGAAAATCAAATGATATCTAGAGTTGTTGACTAGGAATTTGGAAAAATTTGGCTGAAACTTTGCTTCCCAAAAAACACCCAAAAGATTCCATTAAAACAAGCATATTATTAAGAGTATTATTTAATATTTCATCCAATTTTGGACACATATGTAATATGAAAAGGCATGTGAAGTTTGCGTACACGAAGTAAGATGTTGGCTAAAAAAAATAACTAGACAAAAAATAGAAAATATATAGGAAAACAAACACACTAGTATGGGTGTACTCCTCAAGTTTCATACAATTCTGAAGTTGCTATATAGGAACTTCACAACACTTCGGCGTTCTCTCACAACATAATATAGACAAGATAAAAGAATCAGGTTCTTAACATAACAAAAATGTTCACATGTAGGTTCACAAGCACAAGTGAACACACATACCCATGTTGGCAAATAGTTCACATAACAAATTTAATGACCAAAAGAAAATTCTTGATCAAGTAATAACCATCCCGTCAATGAAGAAGGGTTTTCTTGCGCAAGGACAGTGGAACATTCTTATTGGCTTTCTTCTCGTGGGTCTTTTTCCTGGCCTTCCGTTGTGGACATGGTTTTTGGCTCCGGGGTGTATATGCTCCTTTTATTTGAAATAGATTTTTACAAATTTGAAAATGATAAAAAACCAAACTAAAATGTTATGTGTATATTTCCATGTCCTACGTGCCCCCAAAGTTATTTTGAGAAAAAATGAGTTTTTATATGACCTATGTAAAGATGACAAAATTCGATACCAAAATAAGCCTTTCGCAACATTTTTTGTCTTTTTGCACAACCCATAAATTTGTTTCCATTTTCCACAAAACTATGCGTGAACACATAGAATATGAAGATGTACATGCGAATAGTTTTTTTGAACTTTTTAGAAAATGGCTAAAAGGAGCATATGCACACGGGATCAAAACTGCATTTCACTTCCCTTGTGATGTAGTTTTCTTCACATGTGTCTTCTAAGGATCCAATGTGACTTGTGTGATGGGAGGAATTTCTCCCTACATATGCTGCCTTCAACTTTTCTACAAGATACTCCCTCCGTTTTAAAATATAAGATGTTTTAGATTTGTGAAGTAAATATATCTAGACATCTTTTAGTGTGTATATTCGAGTGAACCTACACACTAAAACATGTCTACATACATTTGCTTCACAAAGCTAAAACATCTTATATTTTGAAACGGAGGGAGTATATGTTTGAACCTCAACACCATTAACGCTACAAAAGAGGCAACGCGTGCATCTTTTGGTCGTGGTAAATAATTTTCTTTCCTCTTGCCATCAAAAACAAAGAAGTCCAGTGACAGAGATAATTTGCTATGACCAAGGTAGTTAATATCAGGATGCTAAGCAGTATTATTATCTTATTATGGTAAAATCGTATCAGTATTAAGCTGTCGCAAGATACAAGATACCTATCGGTACTGACAATCTATGACAACTGGGGCAGCGGATATACGCAAGGTGCATGGTACTGTGAAGATGTTACGCTGTACGCAAACACAAAGTTGTACCAGAAAGAATTTAGAATATCGCTCACAGTAACTTGCCTAACAATCGACTGGTGAGATCTTAATAAATATATTATGTTTCACTACTGGTACGCAAGCAATATAGATGACACATATTCACACATTTCATACATACAAAAACAAACCGATCACATCTGGCGCTAACACTTTCTATCACCGTATAGCTTTGGTTTATGCTCATATGGCTATTCAGTAAATGATCGCACGAGATGATGCCTCATGCAGATATTAGACCATCAGGAAGAGAGAGACCCTCTGCTGCATCTCCAGACAAAAATTTCCGGCATGCATAGAAGATCGCCGAGTGGAAACCCACAGGGTTATCTATGAACACAAAGTGTCCTCCCTGCATATCCATTCAGGTATCTATCGTCAGTACGGAAGTGTTAGCTCATTGTATAGATTACCAGAGAGGAATACTGACCTGCGGGACTCTGATGATTTCACAAGGAACTTTCATGTCCTTGCGTGCTTGCTGTGCACCTTGGTAATTCATCCAATCATCATGGCCATAAATGAAAGTAGTTGGCACTTTCCAATCGGATGCACTGTTGCAAGTTACGGGATAGTGAGAAAACATCAGATACATATTTAGTTATTTAAGCAGTATAAAAATCAGTTGTGTGTGTCAGTGGTAAGCTACAGCATCAACAAGATCGTAACCTCGTACGTATTAAAAAGACGAATGAACACTGATAGTATAGTTCATTAGTTATCCACTAATACTCTGTTAATGTGAGAGTGGATGATTGACACAGATCACTTCCACAAAAAGATTGTATCAACTAAAGTAGTTCCCACACAGGGGCAGTTTCTGTCCAGAGAAGACAGAAATGTGATGCAATGGAGTAAAACTAGTGTTTAGTTCAATTGCATCGGCTTGGTGCTAAATCCTTATCAAGCAAAAATCATATGAAGAATATTTTCAACTTTCTAAGCCATACTCAGGTAAAAGAGTGGATCCAGGACCAATGATATTAAAGAAAAGATATCAGAGTATATGAGAGAATCAGTCAAATGTTCAGCTATATTCATTATGCATAACCCATGCTAGAATTGCATCATGTTCAAGCTAACCATAGGTATATCTGAACTTAAAAAAGGATTTAAAGACAACAAAAGATTATCAAATTTGAAGCGGAAGAACATGAGGAAGAAAATCTTAGCTAGTCTGCATAAGATTAGAACGCCAAGAATTAATGAAAACAGATGTTCTCAGCTAGTTGAGCCCACACAACCATGTTTTCACCTTTTTAATGCGATTGTTTTGGGCAACGGGGTGCAGATTCAGCAAGTTCTGAATTTTCAGTTTTCATCATTCTATCTAAAAAGTAATGAATGCAGCTTCCCTTACAAGAAAACAGACAAGCAGCTCTAGGTAAACAAATAAAAAATGATATCTTAAACAATTAATGATTAATGAGAATCATAAGTAATGCACACGCTGTTAAGACTTAAGATAACCAGGAAAACAAAGTTGGTAGAAACTAAGGACATAGAAAGAGGAGCTGACCTCTGCAGAAGAGGTTTCCTCGCAAAAGCCCCCAGGGAAAAAATATACTTTAAGCACAGCTCTCCACTAGCTTTTGCAGCTAAAGTGTGATAAATGTAATCTTCATACATGAAAAAGCAACAATAAGGTTCAGATGCAATCATCATCCAAGAATATGGACTTACTGATATAATGTAGCAACAAACGTTTACCTGTTAGCAAGCTGGACTCATGTTCTGTTAGTAATTCACCCGTTGAATGTGAGCCAAACCTAGCTGTGGTATATCTCCGAACTAAATCTGGGCCCCAAGGACCCAATCCTCTGTTTAAGCAAAACAAACGGACGTCAGGACTCAGGACAAAAGATATTAAGGGCAGCTTAGGAGAAAACAACCATGCAATTGTTTTTACTAAAAATAACAGCAGAAATCCCATTGCTTCCGCATAGGAGAAGTTCTGTGCTTAAATTTGAACATCTTGCTCATCTACTTTGCTAGAAGGAGAAATCAAGCCCTTCCATCAGTTTTAAGTGACTGAAGCATCGGCCTGGCTATTATAAATGCCTACTCCCTCCGTCTAGAAATATAAGATGTTTTAGCTTTGTGAAGCTAATGTATCTAGACATCTTTTAGTGTATAGATTCACTCGAATCTATACACTAAAAGATGTCCAGATACATTCACTTCACAAAACTAAAACATCTTATATTTCCGAACGGAGTGAGTAGTTGTGACTGCCGATTCGGAGCATATGTGTTGTGGCGTCAGTAGCATAGCACTTGTCCGGTTCAATTACTGCAGGATTAGATGTTGTGGCTGCTTGGAGCTTCGAAGGTAGTAGGGGTGGATCACAGGAGGACAAGTTCGTCCTCTGCATTTCGTGCCGTAGCCGGCGATTAGATGGGATAGCAGGGGATAGGTCGAGAGAAATTAGAGGGGCTGGGAAAACAGGGTAATGTGAGTTGGTTTGTATCAGAGTTAGAATATAGTCCAGTCGTGTACTACAGGTCCTGGCGTCTGGTCCTCCTATAAGAGGATGTGTATCCCATGTGTTTGAGGGAAAGCAATATACAACCCAATCTACCTTCTACCTGCTATTCCCAGCCCCTCTAATTTCTCTCGACCTGTCCCGTGCTATCCCATCTAATCGCCGGCTACAGCACGAAATGCAGAGGACAAACTCGTCCTCCTGTGATCCACCCCTACTACCTTCGAAGCTCCAAGCAGCCACAACATCTGGTATCAGAGCCAACCACCATGGCTCCCGAAGCGGACAAGGTGAAGCAGACAACCTACACCACAGACAGCATCATGGCAGCAATTCTTGAGTTGCACAAAAGCAACGATGCAATCCAAGAGACCAACAAGGCTATCCAGGACAGTGTCACCGCACTGAGATCCATGTGAAAGCACTGGAGCTCAAACCAGGCGGCCAAGCAGGCTTGTTCATGCCTCCTAGGGACATGGAACCATCTACATCACAGTTTCCACCATCAACATCGTCGATTGCTACAGATCTGGTCGTAAACCTGACTTCTGTTGCCTCTGCCCCAGCTATGGCCAGCTTTTTGTTGCCAACTATGTCACTGCCCCTAGGGCAGCAGCGTCCTCTGCCAGCATGGTCCTCGTTTGTCATGCCGCAGGCACCACCAGCCGTGCCCCGCCTCGCTGACACCGCCGGCTGGATTTCCCCACTTACGATGGCAAAGAAGATCCACTCGGATGGGTAAACAGATGTGATTCTTCTGGGGACAAAGGACTGCCGAAGCATAGAAGTGTGGTTTGCTACATACCATATGACATGGTACATGCAGCAGGGGTGCAAAGCATCCGTTCGTGGCCTCACCTTAAAAATCGTTGTCATCTTCGATTTGGCCCTCCAGTTCGATCCAATTATCTGGGCAAATTAAGAAGGCTTCGGATGACAGGGATTGTTGCAGAGTACCAAGAAAAGTTTTTAGCACTTTTGGGTCACATTGAGGCTCTGCCCATGCCACAGCAGGTGTCCATCTTCACCACTGCTTTGATCGATCTGTTGAAAATCGACGTGGAGCTGCATAATCCGCAAGACTTGGACACGGCAATGAGCCTGCGCGTGCTCATGAACTGGGGGCTAAGATCGCAGCTGCTGGCAGCATAGAAGCATCTTCCAGCGAAAAGTCATCCATTCCCACAGGACAGCTGCAAGGTATTGCCCTTGACTGGTTCAGTTCCAGTTGGGGAAGGACGGGCGCTCCACCGATTGACATTCGCAGAGATGGCAGAAAGAAGGGGAAAAGGATTGTCTCTCAACTGCAACGAGAAATTCTCAAGAGGCCTTCACTGTCAACGCCTTTTCTACCTTGAAGTTACTGAAGATGCTGAGGAGAACGATCCACCATGAATTACAGCTCAAGGACGAGCTGGATCTGAAGAGGGGTAGTACTGTGATGGCGTTAGTAGCATAGCAGTTGCCATATATAAGTCGGGTTCAATTACTGCAGGATTAAACAAATAGGGAAAATAGGGTAACGTGAGTTAGTTTGTGTCAGAGTTAAAAACTTAAAATAGAGTCCTACTCGTGTACTACAGGTCCTGGCATCTGGTCCTCCTTAAGAGGATGTGTATCCCCTGTGTTTGAGCGAAAGCAATATACAACCCAATCTACCTTCTACCTGCTATTCCACACTCCTCTAATTTCTCTCGACCTATCCCCTGCTATCCCATCTAATCGCTGGCTATGGCACCAAAACGCAGAGGACGAACTCGTCCTCCTGTGATCCACCCCTACTACCTTTGAAGCTCCAAGCAGCCATGCCTCTGTGAACGTATAAGGAAGCGCCAAAGGACTTTAGTTCTATTTCTGTTAATACTTTGATGTTTGGAGTATAAATTGGTAGTGTTCGATTTGAAAGAATAGTGCAGCTCATTTTTGGAAGTTCCATTCACTTTACGTAACAGAACCTTACTGGCAGGTTTGGCCGGATATCGTAGTCACAGCTGCCATAAATGATTGCCGCATAACAGTAGGACAGTTAACATGGGCAGAAGTGGTAGATTTCTCCACTACCTACAGTTTGCTCCTGATTGTTAAGTCGCAACTTCCATTGCCACCTTACTTAGTGGTAGATTTCTCCACTACCTACAGTTTGCTCCTGATTGTTAAGTCGCAACTTCCATTGCCACCTTACTTTGTTTTTATATTGTGGCTAAAATGAAAATACAAACAGAAGAAGCCCTAGACTTACCTCACTATTCTCTGGGGAGTAAAATTGGACTCCCAGAGATGGTTCACTAGCATGCCTTTCCATGTTGCTCGAAACTTGGTTAACCACTCAGAGCTATGATCTGTTTCTGATGAAAAGCCAGCAGAACCAACCAAAATCAAGTGCTGCACATGTTCAGGATGCTGTAATAAAACATGAATTTTAGTACAATCATAGGCACCGGTGAGGTAGCTTCAATTGCTAAATGTATTATTTATATTACCTTTAAGGCATACTTTGCTGCAACGTATCCACCGAAAGAATGACCAAGCAATATAAAATTACTGAGGTTCTTAGCTTTGCGCCATTCCTCGAAAGAATCTATGAACCAAGCCTCAGTTTCTGTTTACAAAGTTGAGCAAAGAACAAAGGGGGACTTGTTACTCATTGTTTCAAAAATATTAAGTACCAAAAACAAAATGACAAAGCAATATGATGGATTATATCTATGTAGGTTTCTCAAAGCAGCAAATCATCCAGAAATCGAAGAAAGGGAGCATTTTAAGATGCTTCGCCATAAAACTAGATTCCATGTCATGCTAAACATAAACAATATAAAGAATAACGGCAACTGAAGATCACCAGCAGCACACCAAAATATCCAACAGCATTTTACGAAGTTGTGCAACAAATAAGGATTCTGTATCTAACCTTCAGTACTTCTACAGGTGAAGTCAGGTCTGCTTGATCCACCCCAACTGGAAAAGGGAAAACAAAATTCAACATATGCAAGGGGAAGTAACTAAAAAACAGTATAAAGAATTATTTATCATCCATGGCACGTTTATGTAACCGTAGGCAAAAACTTCATGTATCATCAGGCTAAATTTCATTATCTTCATTAGGTGGGTGGATACTTCCCGCGAATTTCATATAGGTTGTTATTCTCTTTCTAGGTTCATAGATCACATAAAATAGGAAAAAGTAATAGGGAGAAAGGTAATTAAAGAAGCAACTGAGACTACTACTTAACTAACACTCTGTACTAACATTCAGATTCTACGATAGTATACGCTAACAATTTTCTTTCTTTACCTAAATCACTAAATGAGCGACATCAAGACCCATAGTGGTCAACAATCACAATAAGATATGTGGCATGGCAAAAAATTAAGGAATCATATCCTACTATGGGTTTTCTTCTTTACGTGAATACTGTAATGCACAAAGCACTATGTCCCTTTCCGCAGGTATTGAAGACTGTTGTAGCAATTGAGAAAGATTAAGAAAAGGAAGGGAAACATAATTACTTGAATCACCACATTAAGAAACAGAAGTCTCAATCCAGTCTTTTAATTTTCTTAGAGCTTACCCCAGCTGATCAATGGCAATCACCCGGAACCGGCTTGCAAGGGCATCAAAGTTTCGAAAGAAGAATCCCTGTGAAGCACCATAACCATGGACCATGACAAGTGTTGGAGCATTCTCCTTGCTATCAAATGTGACCGTATTTATGAACCTTGGCTCATCACTTGATGATCTAAACCATCTTACTTTTGACCCAGGTGGAGCCGAGCCAATGTTAACTTGTTCTTGGACATACCCAGTTCTGTAAAGGAAATTAGAAAGGTACATCACATGCCAGAAGAATGATAAGAAATCTTCTAAAACACAGCAAATGGAGGCCTGCTGGAGTATATACTAAAAGCCAACTAGGTGTGAAACCACAAAAGTGAAATCCCATGTCAAGAACATAATACAGTGCTATATCTTCGATCGAACATGTATCATTATCATTTAGGGATCTTAAGGTACAGAATGGAAAATATATTCTAAATGGGCATCCTTGTGTAATTCAGAACAATCCGTATAAATGACTAGATCGATAACAGACAAAGTTCTCTATTCCATTTGTCATGCAGTTCATGAGCATACTTTCCACGGTAAAAAAGACGGAATGAACAAAATCCAACTGATTGTCATGGACTTCCATATGCAGAATGGACAAATGTCAATGTTTTCAAATTGCCACTATTGAATACGGCATAGATTATATCACTGTATGAACCTTGAAGATAACCAACAGACTGAATATCCCTTCCATTCTGGCTCGTCCCATTATGCAGGCTTTAGTGACCCCACAGTGAGACCCTATTCTGAGATGACCATCCCATGTAAAAAGATCGTAACTTTCAGTCACAATCGGCTCTGGGGTGAAAACTTCGTGAGACATTTTTCCCTTAGCTACGCTGTCACAGCGCAGATAGCCAGCTGCTGCGCGGCTGTTGCACTTGCCGTCGCCCAACGCTCCCAAACAGTCATCGTGAAAGGGGATGAGCAAAAGCCCTATAAATTCACTATTCCCAAATTGGGCTACAGCGAGGAACCAAATCAATCTTATTAGAGACACAGAGACAACTAATCACCAACCTCGTGATAAACCATCGAATCAATTCCCAGAACTAAAGCACCAATCTTTGCCGTAAGAACGAGAGGAGTGGGGGGGAGGGGTACTTGAGAATGGAGAGGAGCCGCTTCTCGGCGGCGATGATGCGGTCGGTGGAGGTGGGGATCCAGCGCAGCGCGGACGGCCACACCCGCGCCCACCTGGACCCGGCAGGGGGCGGCACGGACGCGGACGCCGCCTCGGCCGCCGTGGCGGCTGCGGACGCCTGCCTCACCTCCTCGGCCGCCGCCATCCTCGTCGTCGTCGCGGCGGCACTGGAGGCAGCGCGGCGCATGCGTTGCGAGGATTTCCCCCACGTCAATTCCCTCCGTGGCGGCTCTGGACTCTGGGGGAGAGAGATCGGTGGTCTGTTCTGTTCCGATTCGTTTCGGAGGGGATCGGGGCTGGTTCTGGAGTTCTTATTCGGAAGGGCGAGCCCCGACCGCACGTTGTGCGGTGCGAAGCCCTACGTAATGGCTTGCGTGTGCGTGCCGACGCCTATGGACTGGGGCGCAAGCAAAGGGAGGGAGAGAGGTCAGAGGAGCAGATCGCGCCTTCGGGGAACTCGGGTTGGTCTCTCTGTGGCTCACGCGTGTGCTGACGCCCACGGCGGCGCTGCGCGTGGTGGCAGTGTTGCTTCAGCGAGGGCAAATGTGTCATCATCATAGTCTGGTTGAGCAGTTGCTAACTGGCGGACGACCTCTCGCTGCGGTCGAATCCTGCGATCTGTAAGAGCGTGACCCTGGCAAAGCATCACGAAAGAAGAGAGAGACGAATAAAGTGTCACCAATGGTTCCTGAGGTGACGGTTTCCGTGTTTTACGCTCTGGCGATCCCAGAGTGATTCTGTTGTCTGGTTGACGAGGTTTATCCCCGGCAATGCCTATGTCGAAGGGCTTTCGATCTAGGAAGCGAATTGAGGACCTGGCGAACTCGACGGCGATCAGACGAAAGCAGAAAGACACGAGGATTTACCCAGGTTCAGCCCCCTCGAAAGGTAAAAGGCCTACGTCCTGCTTGTCTGACTTTTGTATTGAGGTGGTGATGGTGATGATGGTGTTACAATGGCGGCGTAGATTGGATCTAGCCGAAAGTAGAGAGCTCTAAGTTGTCGAGCGCTCCGGCGTGAGGTGGGTGGAAGCGAGTCTAGGGTTTCGAGACCTCCCTCCCAGCCTTTTATAAGTCAAGGCTAGGTCTCAGGAGTGTCTCTCAAGCCAAGTACAGATCGGATCAACCGAGGCCTAGTCTAACTTGGACTCCTCGAAATTTTGCTTGTGCACCAAGTATTGCTCCTAGGCCGCGTCAGGCCACAGCCTTGATAGGCCTCGAAAGCCTTTCCTGGGACCCTCTACCTGGGCCGAAAACCAGGTAGGCGAATGTCGGGGACCCATCTGTCATTCCTTCGTCAGTAGCCCCCGAGTGCCTGGGATAGCCGAAGACTATGGCAGGGACTCCTCCCGAAAGTCTCCTTAGCCGCACCCGATATGAGCGCTTAGCCTGTAAAACTGTGAATGCATAGAAATCATTCGAGTAGTATGCTTGTTTGGTACAAAATTTTCGAGTTACTCTCATCTAGAGCCTCAAAAGTGCTAAGTTGGGTTTGCAGAGGGATGCGCATAACCGGCCTGAGACTCACGCCGGGTCTCAGTTAATTGCATTGCTGCAAAGACATACGGTTAGCTTACTCAGATTCGAGTCCCCCGACTCGAACCCGCGTGGGCTGGCGCTACCCCGACCCGAGCCGCGTCGGACTTACCAGGTCGGAGCCCAGTTCATTGTGAGGCACCCGATGCGTCCATCGGTGCAAACTTCATACCGTAGGTATGGAAAATTTCCGGCAGAGCGCGTTTGATACGAATACCGGGCCATCCGGTATTGCAAACCGTGGACTTACCTTCGTATTTGACATACGGCATCCGAACTGGTATATTGCCACCAAAATTCGGGCATGTTGATTGAGGAGCGTTGATAGCTCGGGAGATAAGTTAGATCAAGATGATTCCAAGGTCCGAAACTCGAACTTGAATTTCGGAAGGTATTATTGGGTCGAAAGAAGCAGCTCGAAAGATCGAAGCCCTGCCTCGAATTTCTTGAAGGCACTGCTGGCCCGAAAGAGATAGTGAAAGATCATATCGAGCCCCATGTGTGGTTTTGGTAATTAATGACAATCCCTATGGACTAATAGTTGCATTGAGTTATATGTGTAGGACTTGTCCATAGACAATGCTTGAACCATTTGTTGGAGTCAAGGTTGTAAGAAGAAGATTATGTGTTGACCAAGGTGCTATTCAAGGAGTGATCCAAAGATTGGTCTTAGGGGAGTTGAGCTTATGTCAAGTGTGTCTTGAAGAATAAGATTGAGTGAGCTCTCATGTGTATCCTCAAGACACCATCATTATGGAGAAAGAAGAATTGATTTGAGGATTGATCAAGTCAAAGCGCAAGTTCAAGATGAGCAACTAGAAGAGAACATATGCTTGAAGCTTGCCATCTCTATTGTGATCATGGATATGTGAAGATATGCTTAAAGAGGGTCTCTTCCATAGTGGAGTATGGGGGAGCAATCCGCAAGACTTCACCAAGCAAGTTCAATCAAGAAAGGTGGTCCAACTTGAGAAGATCAAGATCGTCTTTATCCACCTCAAGTGGAATGCTCAAGGCAAAGGTATGATAGTGTTAGGGTTTCTTTCTTACCGGTCTCATGGTGTTTGTTGTGAGACCGGGTTATAGGATCGGTAGCCGTACTATCAAGAGGGGCTCTCGAGTGAGTAACCTAATTGTATCGTTCGGAGAGAGCTCAAACCTTTGCATACTTGACATCATCTTTCTTGGTTCTTATTTGGGTTTTATCCATGTGAGGTTCTAGAGCTTGTGGTTATTTCCATGACAAGCTCTAGCTCATCAAAAACGGATTTCGCATGAAGCTCTTATTGCGTTTTTGATGTTTGGAGGTTTTACTGGTTTGCCTTCAAAGAGAGGTCAAACCTTTCATCATTTGGTTTTATACTCCCTTGTTGGACTATGATGTTTCTATGGATGAAGTTGTAGAGCTCGTTGTGGTGATTCCAACGAGCCCAAGATCATCGAAAACGGAGTCCGGATGAAAAAGTTATCACCGTTTTCGTATTGCAGTTTCTGCTCGGCGTCACCCAGTAAGGGGGGCGGATATTCCGGCCAGGGGGGGCGGATTATCCGGCCTGGGAGCGAAAATTTCGTTTCGGAATTTCTGCTAAGGACTTTGCTCGGCGTCACCCAGTATAGGGGGGCGGATAATTCGGCCTGGGGGCCGGATAATCCGGCCAGCCGGATATTCCGGCCATATTTTGGCCGGATAATCCGCCCCTCCAAGTCCTGCAACGGCCATATTTCATGGGGGGTATAAATACCCCTTCTTCCTCCTTGGGCTGTGCACGAATTGGGATTCTCTCTCCTCCATTGTTGACTTTGCAAGCTTGCCCTTCCTCCTCCATTCCTCCCATGATTCTTGGATATTTTTGAGGGAAAAGGGAGAGGAGATCTAGATCTATATTTCTACCAATCCATCTCTCCTCTAAGTGAGGGGAACATAGTCAATCTAGATCTTGGAGTTCTTTGTGGATTTCCTTTGTTCTTCCTCTCATATCTCTCCATAGCATTAGTTGCTTTGGTGAAATTTGGGTGAGAAGGATTTGAGCACCTTGTGTGCTCTTGCCATTGCATAAGTTGCATCGGTTTGAGTTCTCCCCGGAGATTCGAGTAAGTGAAAGTTTGTGAGCTTATTACTCTTGGGTTCTTGGAACCCTAGACGGCTTTGTGGCTTTGTGGTGCCTTTGTGGCTATTCTTGGGAGCCTCCAATTAAGTTGTGGAAGTGTGCCCCAAGCTTTGTGTAAAGGCCCGGTTCCGCCTTGAGGAACCCCTTAGTGGAAGAGTGAGCTAGGCCTTTGTGGCGCAAGCTCACACTGGAGAATAGGGTGAGGCCTTTGTGGCGTTGGTTAGGCCTTTGTGGCGATACCACACCCCTCCAACGAGACGTACTCCCTTTCAAGGGAGGAACTCGGGAATACATCATCGTCTCCGCGTGCCTCGGTTATTTCTATACCCGAGCTCTTTACTTATGCACTTTACATTGTGATAGCCTTCGTGCTTGAAGTCATATATCTTGCTATCACCTTGTTACTTGTATTGCTTAGCATAAGTTGTTGGTGCACATAGGTGAGCCTAGTTTATTTAGGTTTTTTTGTGCTTGACAAAATAAACACTAGTTTAATTCCGCTTTTGTTCAAGCCATTCGTAAAATTTGATATCGCCTATTCACCCCCCCCCTCTAGGAGACATCTGTGTCCTTTCAGATAGCTCGAGGGACCAAAGTCCTGCCTCGAATTTCTTGAAGGCGCTGCTGGCCCGAAAGAGATAGCTCGAGGGACCGAAGTCCTGCCTCGACTACATCGAAGGCGCTGCTGGCCCGAAAGAAAGAACTCGAGGGACCGAAGTCCTGCCTCGAATACATCGAAGGCGCTGCTGGCCCGAAAGAAAGAACTCGAGGGACCGAAGTCCTGCCTCGAATACATCGAAGGCGCTGCTGGCCCGAAAGAAAGAACTCGAGGGACCGAAGTCCTGCCTCGAATACATCGAAGGCGCTGCTGGCCCGAAAGAAAGAACTCGAGGGACCGAAGTCCTGCCTCGAATACATCGAAGGCGCTGCTGGCCCGAAAGAAAGAACTCGAAGAGCAAAAGAGGCAGAGTCGCCGAAAAAACTCGGTGTAGATTCGAATGACACAAAAGAGAGGTACACAAAGAATCTCGAAAGAGAACCCAATCGAGATGCTGTTCAAGCACAAGGGGCACATACCTTCGAACCTCAAAAGAACCCTTGCCAGTCTTTGCCCTTTGACTCGAAAAGGAAAAAATCTACCCAGAGAAACGCGTCATCACTGACGATAAGCAGTGTCGAGTCGTCACCTCATCTTCTGCAGGACAGGCCTGACCCTGCCAGGACGAGACGTATGGTGGGCCCTCAGGCCGTGCACCGCGGCCGTTGACAGAGTTTGACCGCACGTCCCGCGCGTGGGTGAGAAATAACCGGCGCGGTTTCCTTGATTACCGTGCGTAGTGGACGTCGCGGCACTCGCGTGCTGACACGTGGACGGTCGGATCAGCCCGGCCGTTTCCACTTCATCGTGGATGGCCGAGATCTGACATAGATTTCTGGAACCGGAATAAATGACGGTGGCAGGGTAACAGTCTGTCTCACACCGCCGCCATCGTCTCCTTCCTCGCGCAGTGCTCCTGTAGCTCTACCTTTCCATCTCCATTTCCGCGACCTTTGCTGCGCCCTGACCATGGGCAAGAGGAGCTCCACAGCCGCCGGCGCCACTGCTGCCGCCAAGAAGGCCAAGACGGCCGACGCCGAAGGCTCCGCCGTTGGACGCTGGGTCCAATCCAAGGTCGGGAACAAGGAACTGTCCCAGGCCAAGAAGATGGGCCTCCTGAAGAACGCGCCGGCGGAATCGCTCGCCGCCGGCCCGGAGATCGTTCCCCGGCCACCCCTCGGATTCCGGGTAATTTTCATCGCCTTTTTGCTGCGGGGTTTGTCTTTTCCCCCACATCCTTTCCTCCGTGGCCTTCTCTTTGCTTACGGGATTCAGCTCCACGACCTGAATCCCAACTCCATCCTTCACATTGCGTGCTTTATCACGCTCTGTGAATGCTTCCTGGGGATCGAACCCCACTGGGCGTTGTGGCGCCGAATCTTTGCTATTCGGCACCCTCTGCCATATCAAACCGGCGGCTTTGGCGTTCAAGTGCGCCCAGACGTCGAATACTTCAATCTTCAAGCGCCCGAAAATAATCCCGGGTGGAGGACGAAGTGGTATTACGCCAAGGACAAGTCCTCCGACGGCGAAAACTTTGGGCTTGAGGAATTCCATCCTACAGTCGTTCTTCGACCTCGTGTATCCTGGAGACACGATCTTTCGGACGAGGAGCTGAAGATTACGGAGCCACTTATGGAGAAGATCCAGCAGCTCCGAGCTACCCCGAAGAAGGAGCTTTCGGGGATCCAGCTCATCCGAACTTTCATCGAGCGTCGAATCCAGCCGCTCGCTGCTCGAGCCCACTGCATGTGGGACTATAGCGATCGCCGGGATTCGACCCGCATCTCCCAAGACGAGCTGCACGAAGCCGAAATCGATGAGTGCGTACGCACCGTCACAAACATCAAGAAGAAGGATCCTGTGCCGAAGATCTTCGGCGCTGTAGCTTTTAGCAAAGCCTTTCCCCGCACCGAGGTATGATCATGCTTTTATTCGAATGCTTTCCTCTTTTCTTCGCCGGATCGTCCAGTGTCGAATGCATCCCTTTTCTTTGCACAGGTGATTGACGTAGCCCGATGCTATCCGCCCCAACCCGAGATGGGCGAATATCCAGGGCGTGACTTTGCCGAAGTGCTGGAAGGATCGGCCTCCGCCGCTCCATCGCCACCGAGGGCCCCGAAGAGACAACGAGTCGCGGATGTTGTCGAAGATTCGGAAGACCTCGATGAGACTCATTTTACTTCGGGGGATGATGGCAACAGCGCTATCCCCGCTTCGCCTTTGAGCCGCCGCGCTCCATCTCGAACAGACAAGAAGATTCTCCCGAAGTTCGGGATCGACGCTTCGTAAGTGTTCCTTGTCGAACTTGAACATCCTCTGGTCATACTTCAAATTAACTATCTGGTTCTCTCATTGATGCCTGTTTCAGATCTTCCTCCGAAGAAACGTCGACCGGTCCTGGGGATCAAGAACAATACCAGATTCGACCCCATGACCACGCCCTCGAGCAAACGGCAGATTCACAAGAGAAGGCCGCCGACGTCACCGCCCCCGAAGTTGCTCTGACAAAGCCTTCGACCTCTTCGAAGAAGAAGGCGACTGAACAAGAATTTGTGCTTGTCTCCTCGTCTGACGGGCCCTCCGGTCCTAGCAACCATGTAAGTCCGAAAGTTTTCAGCCTGTGCTTCGCGTGTTTTGACCATTAGTAGCCCCCGAGGGTGAGTCTAAGTGTTTACACTTGGGCTTGCCCTCCGAACCATGATTCGAAGGTTAATTTTTCGCCCGGCCTTCTTTTAGCCCGTTGTTAGGGACCTGTCGAAAGTTTGTAGAAGCTTCTTCGCCTTAGAGGAAGAGAATCGAAGGCTGACTGAGAAGCTCGACGAAACTCGACGTAAGTAATTCCACCTTCCTTGTAAAATTCGCCTTTGTGTATGACATGACGCTTCGTTTGTTGAACACCTTCTTTTATTGATTAGGGATCGGGGCCCAGGCTGCTACTGACAAGACCGCCCTGAAATCTCAGCTGGACGACCTTGCCACTGAGAATTCGGGTTTGAAGGCTAAGGTCGCCGAGCTGAACGACGAAATCGCCCGACTGAAGGGTGAATCGTCCGAAGCTAAGGAGCGCGCGAATAAAAGTCGTCTGGACGCCGAAGCCCGCGAAGGAGAGCTGACCCAGCGCTTGCAAACTTCACTTGATGCCTTGCGTGGTAAGTTCTTCAAGCTTTGTTCGGAATAATTTTCGTGCCGAAAAGTCGTGTTGTGACCTGGCTGTCTGTTTGTTTGCGTAGCTGCTGCCGAACTAGACGCCGGGGCGATGAAGGGACCTGCTGGAATCGAATCCAGTATCGGCTTTGCCGAACGCCTGAGTCGAGAGGTTGTGAACCTCTTGGCGCGGGTGCGGTCGACACTGGTTCGCGTTCGGGATACGTCTATACCCGATTCGACCAGCGACACCCTGGCAGGGATCCTCGACGCTGTGGCGGTGAAGGAGGGCGGCGAAGACCCGTTATTTGCCGCGGTGCGCCGTCAGGTAACTATCGGCACCGAGTCTGTCTTCTCCATGATGATGATGCACGACATGGAGTTCGACGCTGACAAGGTCACGAGCACATACCCGAAAGATAAGGACGGACGTGACAAATCCGCCAAGACTTATGTCGCTCGTGCTCGTGAACTGGCTGCTCGAATGACGGGCTTTCTGGCCGATAGGAACGAGAAGCGTGCGGCGGTGAGGGCTCGGAAGCGTGGCGCATCCGCCGCACCGTCTAGCAAGGCTGGTAGTTCGGCGTAGTGCGAGCAGCGCTTCTGGTGCACACTTGTAATTAGTTTTGTTGGTCCACATCGAGGGCTGTGACCCCGATTAGGACTCTTTCTGCTGTAAAACTTGTTCTGCTGTTATATTAATCTTCATGCCATTTCGGTTGCCGTTTCTTGTGTGTGATGTTCGGCTCCTCATGCAGGATCCTTCGCGGGCCTCTGGTGCTTGGCCTGTTTCGTACGAAACAGTTGGCAGTACTTCTGGTGCCATTGAGCGAAGAGCACCCTCCTCGAGCGAGTTGTCACTAATTCGATCGTTGCGCGATCAGCTCCAAAGTACGCAGCGCCAACTGAAGGTTGTTACTGCCAAGGTCGATGTCGCTCTTTCGAAAGCGTCGTATGCCGCGGACTGCGAGAAATTTCTTCTCGACGAGATCGAAAATCTTGGAAAATCTCTGAAGTGTGAGTCTCTAAACTTCTTTCGCTGTGTGTTGGCTTGGATGTGCAGGCTTTGATCTTCGATCCTTTTGCGCAGATGCGTGCCTTGATAGCGCAGCCGAAGCCCGATGCGTGAATGCACATATTGTTGCTGCCCAGAATCATGCCAACTCTGTTGCTGATAACTTCTGGGCTGATCGGTCGAAGGCAATGAAGCTGACACTTCTGCAAGATAGGATTGCTCAAGCTGGTGTGTTGTCTGAGACCAGCCGAAGCGCTCTAGCACTGGTGCATCAGGTGATGTTTCCTTTGAACAACCAGCCCGAAGGTTTGCCAGCGCTGCTTGATCGATTCGAGAACGGCAACGCCGTGTATTCCTTTGTCCGGGAGCACCTGCGCAGCGGAGCTGTGGTCGCACTTGCTTTCGTGCGTGCTCACTACCCCGAAGTTGACTTAGAGCTTCTGAAGACTCTTCCTCCGTCGTCCAGTGGCCGCTATGAGATGGAGCACCACTACGCCGCTTGTAGAAGTACTGGCGACTGCATCGCTCGACAAATTATCGTCGAGAGTGATCGGCAGAGGGCGAATCAGGGTGCCGCGGCACCATGAACTGGCCCTGTAGCTGTGATCGTATCTTCCCCCTGTACATGTATTGTATACATGTGTTTATGTTTGTATGTGGTAAAACGTCGGAGATCCCGAACATTAGTGAGGTGGGCGAGAAATTTCAAGCGTAGATTGAGAGAACGTATCCCTCGAGCGCGGGTTGAAGGATCGAGCCCCCGATCGTTAGCAAAACCCCTGATCGTGGGTCGAAGGAATCGAGCCCCCGAGCGTAGGCGAAGCCCCCGAGCGTGGGTCGAAGGACCGAGCCCCCGAGCGTAGGCGAAGCCTCCGAGCGTGGGTCGAAGGACCAAGCCCCCGAGCGTAGGCGAAGCCCCCGAGCGTGGGTCGAAGGACCGAGCCCCCGAGCGTAGGCGAAGCCTCCGAGCGTGGGTCGAAGGACCGAGCCCCCGAGCGTGGGTCGAAGGACCGAGCCCCCGAGGGTGAGTCGAAGGACCGAGCCCCCGAGCGTAGGCGAAGCCCCCGAGCATGGGTCGAAGGACCGAGCCCCCGAGGGTGAGTCGAAGGACCAAGCCCCCGAGCGTGGGTCGAAGGACCGAGCCCCCGAACGTGGGTCGAAGGACCGAGCCCCCGAGCGTAGGCGAAGCCCCCGAGCGTGGGTCGAAGGACCGAGCCCCCGAGGGTGAGTCGAAGGACCAAGCCCCCGAGCGTGGGTCGAAGGACCGAGCCCCCGAGCGTAGGCGAAGGACCGAGCCCCCGAACGTGGGTCGAAGCCCCCGAGCGTGGGTCGAAGGACCGAGCCCCCGAGGGTGAGTCGAAGGACCAAGCCCCCGAGCGTGGGTCGAAGGACCGAGCCCCCGAACGTGGGTCGAAGCCCCCGAGCGTGGGTCGAAGGACCAAGCCCCCGAGGGTGAGTCGAAGGACCAAGCCCCCGAGCGTGGGTCGAAGGACCGAGCCCCCGAACGTGGGTCGAAGCCCCCGAGCGTGGGTCGAAGGCCCCGAGGGTGAGTATGCGGATATGTTAACTCATGAAGTGAGGAATTTGAATTTTATTGCTTGGTGCCGAGGGCACAATGTTGGGTGTGGACTGCTGCCGACACTTGATTACATATTAGAGAGGGTAGGGGAGACAGCCTTGCTAGCTAAGGATAGAAGCGGCGCAATTGCGCGGCGTTCCATGGGTTATCTACGTCTTTCCCCGTTTTCGGGTTGCGTAGATGATATGCTCCTCCCGGGATGACCTCGTGGACCAGATACGGGCCTTCCCATGGTGGCTCCAGCTTCGATGTGCTTGTCTGCTTGAGTCGAAGCACAAGGTCACCTGGCTCGAAAGAGCGTCTGCGTACCCGTCTGATGTGGTAGTTGCGGAGGCTCTGCTGGTAGACCGCAGATCGAACGAGGGCGACGTCTCGAGCTTCGTCCAGCAGGTCTTGGGCGTCTGCTAACGCTTTGTCTGCATCTTCCTCGACGTGGGCGGCGACGCGGGGCGCGCTGTAGCGTACGTCTGTGGGTAGCACTACTTCTGCTCCGAAGAGCAAGAAGAAGGGTGTGTAGCCTGTCGAGGAGTTCGGCGTTGTTCTCAGGCTCCATAGCACCGAAGGCAATTCCTCGACCCAGGCGCCTGCTGCGCGTTTGAGGGGTCGAAGCAGCCGCTTCTTCAAGCCCCCGCATACGAGCCCGTTGGCTTTTTCGACTTGGCCGTTGGACTTGGGGTGTGCGACCGAAGCGTACTTGAGCTTGATGCCGAGGTCTTTGGCGAAGTCCTGGAACTCGCCCGAGGTGAAGTTGGTGCCGTTGTCGGTGATGATGCTGTTTGGGACGCCGTACCGATACACAATGGATTCGAAGAACTTGACCGCCGTGGTCGCCTCTTGATTGGTGACCGGGGTAGCTTCTATCCACTTGGAGAACTTATCCACTGCGACGAGCAGGTATGTATGCCCTCCTCGAGATGATTTGGGGAGGGGTCCCACTTGATCGAGCCCCCACTGTGCGAAAGGCCAGGCCACAGGGATGGTGTGCAGTTCCGATGCTGGTGCGTGGGGCCTGGTGGCGAACATTTGGCACGCTTCGCAGTGCTGGACGATGTTCCTGGCATCGTAGAGAGCGGGTAGCCAGTAGAATCCGGACCGAAAGGCCTTCGCTACGAGGGTTCGGCTGCAAGCGTGATGTCCGCAGGTTCCTTCATGGATTTCTCGGAGGAGGGCGATTCCATCTTCCTGCGCTATGCACCGCTGGAGCACCCCCGAAGTGCTTCGTTTGTAGAGTTCACCGTTGATTATCGTGAAGGCCTTGGATCGCCGCATGACCTGTCGGCGGTGGATGGGATCTTCTGGGAGTTCGCCCCGTGTAAGGTAGGCCAAGTATGGTCTTGTCCAGATTGCTTTGACGAGCATAACTGTGGTTGCATCCTTCGGGAGATTGGCTGCCTCTGCTGCTGGGGCGGTGTTGGTTGTCTGAGCCCCCGGACGTGTTGCTAACGCCGGGTCAGGTGTGGGTTTGATCTTGACGGAGCGCTCGAATATCTCCTCGAAGAAAACACCTGGCGGTATTGGGAGGCACCTTGAGCCGACGTTGGCCAGGTTATCTGCCTCCTCGTTGCTTTCCCTGCCGATGTGTGTTACTTCACAGCCCTCGAATTCGCCTTCAAGCTTGTCGTACATGGCGCGATATGCGATCATGTTCGCGCAGGTCGCGTCGCACTCCTTCATGACTTGCTGGGCGATGAGGTTCGAATCCCCATGGATCTTGATGCGGGTGGCCCCGCAGGCCTTCGCCATGCGCATTCCGTGAAGGACGGCTTCGTATTCCGCGTCGTTGTTGGAGGGGTTCGGGAAGCGCATACGGAGGACGTAGCGCATCCTATCCCCTTGCGGTGATACCAGGACCACTCCTGCTCCTGCCCCCGAGACCCGCTTGGACCCGTCGACGAAAATAGTCCAGCTGTTCGACAGGTCTGGGAGCTCGGGCATCTGGGCTTCTGTCCATTCGGCTATAAAATCCGGAAGGACTTGTGACTTGATCGCAGACTGGCGCTGGTACGTGATCTCCCAGGGTCCTAGCGTGATTCCCCATAGCGACACACGCCCTGTAGCGTCTGGGTTGTTGAGGATGCTGGAGACTGGATTCGAAGCCACTACTATGATGGAGTGGCACTCGAAATAGTGTGGCAGTTTCTTCCCCGTCATGTAGATGGCGTATGCCAACTTCTGATAATGGGGGTACCTTTGCTTGGTTGGCGATAGAACTTCGCTCAAGTAGTACACGGGCCTCTGTACGCCGTGTTCTTTGCCTTCTTCTGCTCGTTCGACCACAAGCACCGAGCTAACAACTTGATTTGTAGCCGCAATGTACAGCAACATTGGCTCTTTTTCTCGAGGTGTAACGAGGACCGGGGAGGTCGACAGTCGTCGCTTGAGGTCGTCGAACGCGGATTGCGCCTCTTCGGTCCACGTGAAGTTGTCTGTTTTTCGGAGTAGTCGATAAAAGGGCAGTGCTTTTTCGCCAAGCTTGCTGATGAAGCGGCTGAGCGCTGCGAGTCGACCTGTCAACTGCTGGACGTGTCGAAGCGTTTTCGGAGGCTGCATGCTGATGATGGCCTTTATCTTCTCCGGGTTGCCTTCGATTCCTCTCTCGGAGATCAGATAGCCCAGCAGTTGGCCGGTGGGTACCCCGAAAGAGCATTTCTTCGGATTAAGCTTGATGCTATATCTGTCGAGGTTGGCGAAGGTTTCCCGAAGGTCATCGAGCAAGGTATCTGCTTTCGATGTCTTGATGACAATGTCGTCGACATAAACTTCGACATTGCGTCCGATTTGCTCCTTCAGGCATGCCTGCATACACCGCTGATACGTAGCTCCGGCGTTCTTGAGCCCGAAAGGCATCGTCATGTAGCAGTATACCCCGTGCGGGGTGATGAACGCCGTCTTGTCTTCGTCTTCTACTTTCAGCCGTATCTGGTTATATCCAGAGTAGGCGTCGAGGAACGAGAGGCGCTCGCATCCTGCCGTGGAATCGACGATCTGGTCGATTCGGGGCAAGGGGAAGTAGTCCTTCGGGCAGTGTTTGTTTAAGGCTGTGAAGTTGATGCACATCCTGTAGATCTTGGTGTCCTTCTTTTCCACCATGACCGGTGGCGAGAGCCACGTGGCTTCCTTGATCTCTCTGATGAACTTGGCTTCGAGGAGGCGATTGATTTCTTCGCCCATCGACTTGGCCTTCTCTGGATTGTACCGTCGCATAGACTGCTTGACCGGTTTTGCGTTGGGAAATATTTTAAGCTCGTGCTCGGCGAGTTCCCTGGGGATGCCTGGCATATCTGCTGGACACCAGGCGAACATCCTCCAGTGCTCACGGAGGAACTCGACGAGCACGCTTTCCTATGCGGGGGAAAGGGAATTCGACACCCGCGCCGTCTTGGTTGGATCAGTCGGGTGAATCTGGTGTTCTCGGGTGTCTTTGGTGGCATCGAAAGACAGCTCTGGGGCGTTCTGCTGCGCCGGTGGGTCGATGTCCATGACAGTGGCCTCCCGAATGTGGTGCAGTTCCTCGTGCACCCCGAAAGTCTGGGACATGTCGTTGAAGTCCTTGTCGCAGTTTTCTGACCGTGCGAAGCTGCCGCTGATCGTCAGAGGTCCTCTGTTTGCGGGCATCCGCAACTTGAGGTAGGCGTAGTGGGGTACGGCCATGAATCGGGCGAACGCTGGTCGCCCGAGGATAGCATGGTACTGCGAGGGCCAGTCGACCACCTCGAATTCGATCTTCTCCTTTCAGAAGTTTGCTTTAGTGCCGAAGATGACGTCGAGGTGTATCGCCCCCAATGGATACGTCGGCTTTCCCGGGACGATTCCGTGGAAAGAAGTCTCCGTTGGCAGGAGATTGTTTAGTGGAATTTTGATCTTTCGCAGTGTGTCTGCATAGATGAGGTTCAAGCTGCTGCCTCCGTCCATGAACACCTTTTTCGAGGTGAAACCCCCTATTTGCGCCTCGAGGACCAGAGCATGGTGTCCTGGGCGTGGGATCTTCGGTGGGTGATCTGACCGATCGAAACCAATCGGATGTTCGGACCAATTCAGATATTCGGGAGTGGCTGGTGGCGCGTGTTCGGCGTGGAACACTTCTCTCGCGCGCTTTCGCCGGACTTTGTTCGTCGGGCGCCCCCTCTGAATCATGGGCACGAAACCTCTAGGTGGCGGGAACTCTTCCTCCTCGCTGGCCGGCTGTCGCTGCTCGGCTTGCTGGATCGTAGCGGCCTGATGGCTCTGCTGTACGACGTGTGCTGGTGGGTTCGGCGGTGGCGGTGGAGCATTATAGGCTATCGCCCCTGCCACTGGTTGCTCGATGTTCATCCTCTCCTGAAGTGCCCGGTTGAGACGAAGGAACTCCCTGCACTCGATGAGGAGGTGTCCAGGTTTTCGTACTCCGTCCTTGTCGAGGTACGTGTGCCTTGGACATCCGCTATCAAGCATCTCTTCTGCCGACAGCTGTGGCTGCCGGTGACGCCACTCCTTGCTGGGTTTCGAGTCACGGCTGCTACTGCCGTAGTAAGTGTTTCCTCGTCGCGGTAAATCGCGATTGTCGTCGCGGTCTTCATGCACGTAGCCAGCTGCTACCATGTCTACGTTCTCCGTGTTGTCGTAGCGGCTTCGGCGACCTTTCTTCTGGGATCCGGGATGGAATTGGTCCTTCGCATCGCCATCGCGTTCTGCTGATCGGCGGCGGCTTCTGGGAGCCGAGATGGAGTCTTCGCCATCGGCCCATTCGTTCGCCAAACTCATGAGGTGGTCGATGGTTCTGGGCTTGCAGCGCCCCAGTTCCTCCTTGAAGTCACGCCGAAATAAGCCATCCCGAAATGCTGAAGGAAATATGCCCTAGAGGCAATAATAATATTGTTATTATCATATTTCTTGTTCATGATAATGTTTATATTCCATGCTAGAATTGTATTAAGCGGAAACTTTAATACTTGTGTGGTTTATGAACAACACCGTGTCCCTAGTACGCCTCTATGGACTAGCTCATTGATTAAATGATGGTTAAGGTTTCCTAACCATAGACATGAGTTGTCAATTAATAATGAGATCATATCATTAGGAGAATGATAAGATGGACAGACCCAAATAAAGCAGAGCAATTAGATCGTGTCATCGTGTTCATCTTTGCGAAGCTTTTCCTATGTCATGTATTGTATTCCTTAGACCATGAGATAATACAACTCCCTAGTATCGGAAGAAAGCTTTGAAGTCATCAAACGTCATCCTATGTGAGGGTGATAATAAAGGTGTCTCTCAGGTGATCGGAAAGTACTTGTTGGGTTGTATGTATCGAGATGGAATTTGTCCCTCCCAAGTCGGAGAGATATACTTCGGGCCCACTCGGTAATCGATATCAACACCGCTTGCAAGCATGTGGTTAATGAGTTAATCACAAAGTGATATCGGATTACGGAACGAGTAAAGTACTTGCTGTGAACGAGATTGAACTAGGTATGGCGATACCGACGATCAAATCTCGGGCAAGTAAAATATCGTGTGACGAAGGGAATACATATACGGGATTAATTGAATCCTGACATCGTGGTTCATTCGATATGATCATCGATGAATATGTGGGAGTCAATATGGGTTTCCAGATCCCGCTGTTGATTATTGATAGAAGATCATGTCTACATATTCTCGAACCCGTAGGGTCACACACTTAACGTGTATCGATGCTAGGATAGAATGGATAATTGGTTTATGAGTTTTAGTTCGGAGTCTCGGATGAGATCTAGGACGTCACGAGAGGTTCCGGAATGGTCCGGAGAATAAGATTCATATAAAGGAAAGCAGTTTTTGGATTCTGGAAAGGTTTTGGAGTTTATCGGTATTGTACCGGAAGGTTCTAGAAGGTTCCGGAGTGGGACCAACGTGGGCCCACTTGATGGAGGCCTGCGTGGGCCTAAGGGGAAGTGCCCTGGCCGCCCTGGGCCAGGCGCACAAGGCCCCTAAGGCCCAGCCGGCCAGCCCAAGGGGAAACCCTAAGGGAGTCTTCAAAGAAGGAAGGGGGGGGGGGAAACTTGCCCCCCACTCTTCCTACTCCAAGTCGGTTAGGGTTTGGGGAGAGGCCAAGCTGGCCTTGGCCGGCCACCCCTATATATATAGGGGGGCAAGGGCGCAGCCCTCTCTCACCCCTAACCCAAACCCTAGCCGCCAACTGCTGCCCTCCCTCTCTCTCTCTCGCGACTGCGCGTAGGCGAAGCCCTGCTGCAGAAACTCTCCACCATAAGCACCACGCCGTCGTGCTGCTGATCCAATCTATCTCTCCACCATACTTGCTGGACCAAGGAAGGAGGAGACGTCGCTGCACCGCACATGTGCAACTCTCGGAGGCGCCGCCACTTGCGGCGTAGGATCGGATCGGATCGCGAGGAGGAGACGGCAAGTACGACTACGTCAACCACGTTCTATTGAACGTTTCCGCTGTGCGAATCTTCAAAGGTATGAAGATCTCATCTACCTCTCTCGTTGATTACATCTCCTAGATTAGATCTTGGCTTTCTTGTTCGCATCCGTAGGAAATTTTTTGATTTACTATGCTGCGAAACCCTTCAGTGGTATCAGAGCCAGATCTATGCGTAGATGTGTTTCACGAGTAGAACGCAACATGCTTGTTGCGGGCGTTGATGTTTTCTGTTGCAAACCTCTTGTTGTGTATTTCTTATGGCGCGGTATAGTGAGATCGAAGCGGTCCAGGCCAACTTTACGCGACCGCGTTCGCGAGACCGGCTCCGCACTTGACGTGTGGCTTGTTCCATACATGCGGCTGGTGGATGCCAGTTTCTCTCACTATAGTAGTCATGGGACTTACATCAGATGTTAGCAACCATAATATCACCGTTGTGGCTTTCCGTAGGTAAGAATCGTTCTTAGCTTGCTACTCCCATAAGCCACGTAAAACATGCAACAACAAAGTAGAGGCGTCTAACTTGTTTTTGCAGGGAGTGTTTTGTGATATGGTATGGCCCAAGACATGATGAGTATGAATTGAGTTGTATGCAATGATCATGTTTTGTAATCTTTCACGACTTGCATGTCGATGAGTTCACAACCGGCAGGAGCCATATGGTTGTCTTTATAATTGTGTATGACCTGCGTGTCAACTTCTTATACGCCATGTAATAGCTTTACTTTATCGCTAAGTAGTTAACAATAGTTGTAGTTGCTATTCGTGGTAGAGGCAATCATGGTGGAGTGATGGAGATCATGCCGGCGCGCACAAGATGGAGATCATGGCGCGGAGATTGGCTATACCATGTCACATAAAATTATATGCATGTGATGTTTATCTTTTTATGTATCTTATTATGCTTAGATCGCGACGGTAGCATTATAAGATGATTCCTCACTTAAAGATCAAGATAAAATTGTGTTCTCCCCTCGTATGCGCCGTTGCGAAAGTTCGTCGTGTTCAAGCATCTCGTGATGATCGGGTGCTATAGACTCTACGTTCACATACAACGGGTGCAAGCCAGTATTTGCACATGCGGAGATACTTGGGTTTGACTTGACGAGCCTAGCATGTACAGACATGGCCTCGGAACACATGGACCGAAAGGTCAAGCATGAGTCATATGGATGATATGATCAACATGTTGATGTTCACCATTAAAGCTACATCATTCACGTGATGATCGGTCTCGGTGTAGTGAATTTGGATCATGCTTCACTAAACAACTTTGAGGAATGTTGAATTTAGTGGGAGTTCATTAGTAATTTGATTAACTTGAACTAATTATCATGAACTAAATCTTAGTGTATTTGCATAAGTCATTGTAGTCTTTGGCAACCGTTTTCCACCGACACTTAGTTTTAATTGAGTTAAAAGAACTATAGAATTCTGGATAATCACTTTTCGGTCTAGTGCCGTTTAGTTAGAATATCAAGACTAAAGATTAAGTCCTATTGCAAACTTTAGCAAACCTTGCTTGCTCCATACGATTTAATAAATTGTATTAATCTAAGAGCAACGATTCAAGTTTAGTATCTAAAGATCATATGTTTGCCTTCATGATAAATTGATCTTCAAAATTGTTTGAGAATCAAAGTGATCATTGAGCTGAAAGAATTGTTTCAGAAACAAATAATAAGTAAAAGATATTTGATATCTAAGACTTTGATTGTTTGCAAAATGATGAAGTATAATTTAGTAAAAGAACATATGCTCATATTGTATGACTATATGCGAAGATTGAAGATGCTAGGCATCCCGATCACCCAAAAGTTTGGGAACTAATATTATACTTGCATTCATCCTTATAAGCTATAGTAGTTTCATCATGAATGATGTCATGATAGGATGAATGAAAAGGTATCGGCTAAATTGTTTTGCTATACCAAAAGAATACTAAAAATGGAATCTGGAAGAATACCAATCATATGATGATGGCGATCCACTTCAAAGTGCAAAATCCAAGGCTATTAGTATTTGACTAAAAATCCTTTGGACTATGTGTCAAATGATTGACGCCACTATTGATGTCGATAGATTCTTCTAAAAGGAGAGGAAATGCTAAATAGGATCTACAAAATTATTTGGTAGAAAAAGGAAAAGACTGGAATTGTCCAGCTCAGGTATATAAATGATATACATGTTATAGATGAATTCTTTTGCTCGTTAACAATGTAATTCTTGGGTATTCGATACTGATTTGTTGGTATGAAATGTCATACGAAGCAACACAATACAAGAAGTACAATGGCCTAAGTAACTAGTAAAAGAATATGGTAATGATGCATGTCGAGATACAAATAAAAGTGTTATTGTGCTTCTCGTCGACATCAAAGCTAGCCTTCAAGATATTTCATGAACTTAATAATTGTTATTTTGTTCTGGTATTATGAGAGCAATGGTTGTTCAAATTATTACCGTCTTCCATAGTCGATGGATAGATTATTATAAATCTTGTTGGTGAAATAGACATTTATAACACTGATGCTAAAGGTCGCAAGACAAAACGAATTTCACTTATGTGTGACACCGCCGTTTAAGTCATATTGGAAACAAAACATGAAAGAAATTCTATATTGATAGATTTTCGAGTCATTTGATTTTGAATTGATTGACGCTTGTGAGATTTTTCCTAAAGATGATTAAACTCCGTTCATGGGCCATGGACAAAACTAGCGACTAACTAAATGGAGATCATACATATTGATGTATGTAGTCCATGGTGTGAAGTCGATCATGGTGTATTTTCTATTTCATCAATGACTCGAATAGATGTATGGTATATCTGCTTGATGAGATAGAAGTATGAAACAATTGAAATTGTTCAATTTATGAAGTGGAAATTGTTGTAACAAGAAAAATTCAAGTTTTTATGATTGGATCATAAAGAAGAATATTTGTGTTACAAGTTTAGCAAACATCTAAGAGTTAGAGGAATTGTTCCACAAACTTGCATCGTGATAAACACCATAGGAGTATGGAGTTTTCGATGGATGTAATCAAACCTTGTTTGACATGGTTAGAGCAATGATTATATAAAACTACCAATATAATTTGTGGATTATGCTTTAGAGACTACCGCTTTTCACTGAATAGAGTACCATCATAATCTGCCGAAATGACACCATACAAGTTATAGTTGTCTTTTCTTGAATTTTGGTATGCAAGGCATATGTGTAAAATGTTTACAACCAAAATTGGATTAGTAAGTCTTTGTAGGTTATCCCAAAGAATGTCGATGGGTGTTTCTTCTGCCATAAACCCAATTAAAGGTGATTGTCACTGAAAGAAGTGAACTTCTTATGAAGGAGTTTTTCGCGAAAGGTTTAAATGGGAGGAAGATAGAATTTGATGAGGTTATTGAATCTGAGCAAGATGATCAGAGTAGCGCAGCACCAGAATATGTTCTGGAAGCGGCAACTGCATTCATAGCTCACGCGTCTACAATATATTGTAGTCACGACATCGAAGTTCCTATTTAACCAAGTTGGTCGTAATCAAATAGCAAGATTTGAGGATGAGCTATTATTAGATAATAGTAACCAACAATATACAAAGAAGCGATGATGGGCCCTGACTTCGTCATATGAATTATTCTAGCAACAATTACATATAGAGATATGTTAGTTGAATAAACAAAACAACGTTCCTCTACCGGAATGCACACCAAGGACGTGTACCTGACACGACCCAATGGGTTTTGTTGATTCAAAGGTTCCTAGATATGTATGCAAACTTCTATGGTAGAAGTAAGCATAGCGAAGTTGGAATCTTCAATGATGAAAATGTTAAAGTGTTAATTTCATCAAGATATTTGAAGATGCTTGTATTACAAGAAAGTAAGTGGGAGCGCTAAGACATATTTCTAATGCTTTATGTAGGTGACATATCGTTTATTGGAAATAATGTGTTTTTCTTGATATTGTTAAGTTTTCATTAAAAAATTAGTTTTTGATGAAAGACTTAGGTAAAACCAGAATATTAAGCATCAATGTCTATACAGATAGATTGAGGCACTAATATAGTTTTGCCAGAGTACATAGATGAAATATTGAATTTATTCAATATGGAAACAATAAGAACGGTTCTTGTTGCATGGAAGAGGTTGGAGCAAGAATCAATTGTTTTGACACTTGATGAGTAAAACCACAAGAATGATTTTATCAATCTTGTATACCATGATATGTAGATCCAGATGTGTCCAATGCTCTAAAGGTTATAGCATTCATATGATGATCGTTGGACAATAGTAAAAGATATTCTTATGCACTTTCGAAGAAGTAAGAATATGTTCTGTATGCAGAAGTGACAAATGGTTCATTGCAATGAGTTACATTGGCTTTGTCACACATACGAGTAAAATTTTATCTCAATTTTTAAGCTATTTGTTTTGAGATTAGAAGGTGGCACAATAAGATGGAAGAAAGTTCCATGATGACTTGGATGAGTTCCAATGTTAATATTGTGGCGGACACTGCAACGAGGGCTAAGTATATAATCGTTTTAAGAAGCGGCATAAAAGATGCGAAGTGGATAGTGATAATCCAACTTATTTGTGGCACTGTCGTCCAGGTCATATTGGTATAAAATGCATAAAGAAACTCCATTCTGATGGACTTTTGAAGTCTCTTGATTTTGAATCATTTGACACGTGCAAGCCATGCCTCATGGGCAAGATGATAAAAAAACCGTTCTCCGGAATAATGGAGCGAGCAACGGACTTATTGGAAATCATACATACCGATGTGTGCGGACCAATGAGTATTTTGACGCACGGTGGATATCGCTATTTTTAAAAGTGTGCTAGTACTATGTAGTTCTATTGTATGACAATAGTGACAACATAATCTCGGCCAAGAAACAAAGGTCTCACCAGAAGACCAAGTTTATACGATGCCATCTCATACAAGATGAGTAATGCGTGCTGACGCAAAAGGAATATGCAAATACAAACGGACCTGAAAGTGTCAGACCCGTAGATAAGGTTTACCACATGCAACGCGTATGAATAACACCGGAATGTCATAGGTGTTAAAGGCGCAAGTATGACTAGATTATTGACTCTAGTGCAAGTGGGAGACTGAAGGAAATATGCCCTAGAGGCAATAATAATATTGTTATTATCATATTTCTTGTTCATGATAATGTTTATATTCCATGCTAGAATTGTATTAAGCGGAAACTTTAATACTTGTGTGGTTTATGAACAACACCGTGTCCCTAGTACGCCTCTATGGACTAGCTCATTGATTAAATGATGGTTAAGGTTTCCTAACCATAGACATGAGTTGTCAATTAATAATGAGATCATATCATTAGGAGAATGATAAGATGGACAGACCAAATAAAGCAGAGCAATTAGATCGTGTCATCGTGTTCATCTTTGCGAAGCTTTTCCTATGTCATGTATTGTATTCCTTAGACCATGAGATAATACAACTCCCTAGTATCGGAAGAAAGCTTTGAAGTCATCAAACGTCATCCTATGTGAGGGTGATAATAAAGGTGTCTCTCAGGTGATCGGAAAGTACTTGTTGGGTTGTATGTATCGAGATGGAATTTGTCCCTCCCAAGTCGGAGAGATATACTTCGGGCCCACTCGGTAATCGATATCAACACCGCTTGCAAGCATGTGGTTAATGAGTTAATCACAAAGTGATATCGGATTACAGAACGAGTAAAGTACTTGCTGTGAACGAGATTGAACTAGGTATGGCGATACCGACGATCAAATCTCGGGCAAGTAAAATATCGTGTGACGAAGGGAATACATATACGGGATTAATTGAATCCTGACATCGTGGTTCATTCGATATGATCATCGATGAATATGTGGGAGTCAATATGGGTTTCCAGATCCCGCTGTTGATTATTGATAGAAGATCATGTCTACATATTCTCGAACCCGTAGGGTCACACACTTAACGTGTATCGATGCTAGGATAGAATGGATAATTGGTTTATGAGTTTTAGTTCGGAGTCTCGGATGAGATCCAGGACGTCACGAGAGGTTCCGGAATGGTCCGGAGAATAAGATTCATATAAAGGAAAGCAGTTTTTGGATTCCGGAAAGGTTTTGGAGTTTATCGGTATTGTACCGGAAGGTTCTAGAAGGTTCCGGAGTGGGACCAACGTGGGCCCACTTGACGGAGGCCTGCGTGGGCCTAAGGGGAAGTGCCCTGGCCGCCCTGGGCCAGGCGCACAAGGCCCCTAAGGCCCAGCCGGCCAGCCCAAGGGGAAACCCTAAGGGAGTCTTCAAAGAAGGAAGGGGGGGGGAAACTTGCCCCCCACTCTTCCTACTCCAAGTCGGCTAGGGTTTGGGGAGAGGCCAAGCTGGCCTTGGCCGGCCACTCCTCTATATATAGGGGGGCAAGGGCGCAGCCCTCTCTCACCCCTAACCCAAACCCTAGCCGCCAACTGCTGCCCTCCCTCTCTCTCTCTCGCGACTGCGCGTAGGCGAAGCCCTGCTGCAGAAACTCTCCACCATAAGCACCACGCCGCCGTGCTGCTGATCCAATCTATCTCTCCACCATACTTGCTGGACCAAGGAAGGAGGAGACGTCGCTGCACCGCACGTGTGCAACTCTCGGAGGCGCCGCCACTTGCGGCGTAGGATCGGATCGGATCGCGAGGAGGAGACGGCAAGTACGACTACGTCAACCACGTTCTATTGAACGTTTCCGCTGTGCGAATCTTCAAAGGTATGAAGATCTCATCTACCTCTCTCGTTGATTACATCTCCTAGATTAGATCTTGGCTTTCTTGTTCGCATCCGTAGGAAATTTTTTGATTTACTATGCTGCGAAACCCTTCAAATGCATCGATGGCCCTTTCGGGCGAGATGTTTTCTGTCGTGTTCCGAAGGCTAATCCATCGTGAGATGTATGACCTCAGGTTTTCGCCGGTCTTCTGCACGCATAAGCGGAGCTCTTCGAACGACGTAGGGCGTCGTGAGGTGCCTCAGAAGTTTGCGATAAACGCTTGCCGAAACTCTTCCCAGGAGCGAATGCTGTCTGGGGCGAGATTATTCAACCATGCCCTTGCGTTATCTTTTAGGTGCAGCGATAACAACTGGAGAGCATTGTCTCTGGATCCGCCGCTGATCTTGACAGCGGTCATGAAATCATCTAGCCAAATTCGGGGATCATGCTGCCCGTTGAATTTAACTACGCCGTCGCTGAGTTTGATTCCTCTTGGCAACGGTGCGGAGCGAATCAGAAGGCTGAAGCATTTTGCCCCGCAGAGTCCATCGCTGGCGCCGCCGAATGTTTCGGCCTCACGATCTCCCTCGAAGCGGCGCGCCTCGCGCCGCGCTCGTGCCTGGTCGACCTTGTTCTGGGCCAAACCATGCCGAAGTTCTCCGTTGATGGGTTCGACCACTTGTGCTCGAGGTGCTGCGGCCGGCGCCGGTGCTGGGTGCCCCTCTTGCTCCGGCGGTGGTGCGACTCTTGTTGTTGTCGCGCCATGATCTGAGCCAGGCGTGCCTTGTAGCACCCTTACTCCTTCGAGTGCTAAATTTCGCAGATGTCGCATATGTTCATCGCCGTTAGATGCGTTTGCAGCAATGTATGCCGCCGCAGCCATGATTGCTGCTTCCTTGGTTTTGGGCATCAAATCGGCCTCATTGAATTCTGCCTCCAGGTTTCGGGTGATATTGTGCATATCGGCCCCGGGCTGAGTGCGCGATCTCGATCGGCGCTGAACGCTCGATGAATAGTGTGATGACCTTTCCGCCCGCCTTTTGCTGGACGCGTCGGCCTCCTCTCTGCGCCGCTCCAGCACTCGCCTATCAGCGCTGATCTGATCTTTCTGTTCCTGGACGACAAATCGCAGTGCGGCTAGGTCGCTTGGGCTTGGGTTTGGACCGAAATTTACTTCGCCCGCATAAACCCTCCTTGCGAACCGAATTTGATCGTGCGTGAGCACCTGGCGTCCGCTATCCGCCCGGTTTCGGCCGTCGTTCTCGTTTCTGTCGGCATGCGATGCCATCATGCAATGGCCTCCGAGCCATGGGGTCGAATCGTCACTGATTTCACCCAGCACTGGAGGATAGACGTCGTCACTTTCGACATAGGGTTCGACCTCGATCATGAAGTCAGAATCATAATCGGCTACATAGCCATCACTGGATGCGTTAGATTCGCATAGTGAGGCGGTGCTTGCCGAATTGCCGATTTTCCCCTTAGCTTCGGGGTAGACGTCGTCGTCGTCGTCGGAGCACGTGTAGTCCGAGTATAATCCCTCGACGTAGTCGGGATCATATGGTGCGGTGCGAAGCGTGAGGGCGTTGAGAGCCCGATCGCACTCGGATATCGTTGGGTAGATAGCTGCTGTACCTCCCCGCGGATCTTCACAGCCGGCGATCTCATGGAGTGAGAAATCTCCGGCGCCCACGTAGTGGTATGCGTCGCAGTCGACGCAGTATGCGGTGGTCGGGGATGGAGGCGGATCTTCGAAATCGTTCGACCCTACTGATGGGGTCGAAATCTTCAGTCTCAGCTCCTCCTTTGACGGCGCTAGTGACGCGCCTGCCGAGGGTTTGCCCCCGACGGATGGTGGTGTCGTCGCTTCGGCCACGAGCAGAGCCGATTCGCCGATGGAGAGCAGTTCCATTGCTCCATTGCTGTCCACGTGGAAATTGAACAGTCCGAAAGCCATGTCGTAGCCTTCGGGCGCTGCTTTTGCCGTGCTTGGGACGGGGTCGATGGTGCTCACCGTCGAGGTGAGGTTGATGGTGCCTGGCGAGATGCCATCGACTACAGTCGAATCGACGGCGCCAGTCTCGAGCTCCATCGGGCTGGTGTGGACGATGGCCGGCACAGCGATGCCGGCGAGGGTGTCGATGCCGATCTTGGAAGTAGTGTCGTCGTTGGTCGGTGCAGCGATGCCGACGGCAGCGTCGATCTTGGCGGGGGTGTCGACGTTGGTCGGCGCAGCGATGCCGACGGTAGTGTTGATGCCGATCTTGGTTGTGGTTGGTGATGGAGCCGGCGAATCCGTAGATCCAGATCCCGTCGTCCCCACGGACGGCGCCAATTGACGAGGTTTATCCCCGGCAATGCCCATGTCGAAGGGCTTTCGATCTAGGAAGTGAATTGAGGACCTGGCGAACTCGACGGCGATCAGACGAAAGCAGAAAGACACGAGGATTTACCCAGGTTCAGCCCCCTCGAAAGGTAAAAGGCCTACGTCCTGCTTGTCTGACTTTTGTATTGAGGTGGTGATGGTGATGATGGTGTTACAATGGCGGCATAGATTGGATCTAGCCGAAAGTAGAGAGCTCTAAGTTGTCGAGCGCTCCGGCGTGAGGTGGGTGGAAGCGAGTCTAGGGTTTCGAGACCTCCCTCCCAGCCTTTTATAAGTCAAGGCTAGGTCTCAGGAGTGTCTCTCAAGCCAAGTACAGATCGGATCAACCGAGGCCTAGTCTAACTTGGACTCCTCGAAATTTTGCTTGTGCACCAAGTATTGCTCCTAGGCCGCGTCAGGCCACAGCCTTGATAGGCCTCGAAAGCCTTTCCTGAGACCCTCTACCTGGGCCGAAAACCAGGTAGGCGAATGTCGGGGGCCCATCTGTCATTCCTTCGTCACTGGTCGTCGTCTCATCTCCTTGCTTGGGTTTCCTCGGTAATCAGAGTGATCTCCGGGAGTTTAACCTGTGATCCGTACTCCCGTCCCAATCTAGTCTCTGTCTCCTAGCGATCTCGAGATTTTTTTGGCAAAACCCGACTCTCCCCAAACAGTCCACTAAAAGCCTTTCGCAAATTCTAGGGTTTGCGATCGTAAAACACCCAACCTAGTTTCTGTTTCGACCAGGATGGAGAGAGTTGAAGGGCTACTGAGGAATCTGAACTTGTCGGAGGCGGAGCAGAAGGGTCTCAAGATCCTTTACAAGGAGGGAGGACAGAAGGAAGAAACTTCGTGCAAGGCACTAGGGAAGGTGTTTTCAGAGAAGCAGGTTTATGCAGAAGGACTAGAAAATTCGTTGGGGAGGATTTGGTGTCCGCTCAAAGGAATACGCTGTAAAGGTATGGGTGATAATACTTTCGTCTTCACCTTTCTGCAATGTTCTGGAAAGAAGAAAGCTCTGGAGGAAGGCCCATGGATGGTAAATAATAATGATCTCATTGTGATGGTGGAGTTTGATCCTATGAAAACCTTGGAAGAGCACATGTTTGACACAATCCCAATTTGGATCCGGGTCTTCAAGCTACCATTAGGTATGATGAACCGGTCTACCGGTGAAATGATTGGCAATCGGGTGGGGGAGTCGATGGGAGTGGATGTTGATGATGATGATATGGTTGTAGGTGAATATCTGCGTACCCAAGTGCGATTGAATATTAAGTCTCCGCTGATGAGAGGTACTGTAATAACAGTTGGTGAAGAGGAGAGAGAGATTTGGTGCCCTTTTCAGTATGAATATTTGCCTGAGTTTTGCTTTACATGTGGAATAATTGGTCATGATGCTAGGGGATGTTCCATAAAAATCAAGAAGGGAGAAAAGCAACAATTCGGGTTATGGCTGAGAGCTTATATTCCAAAGAAGACCACCAGAAATGAGAAAGGAAGATGGGAAGGTGCAAGAGATAGAGGAAACAACAGGGGATATAGTTTTGGAGGGAGTGGGAGCAGATGGGGTAGTGACAATTTAACTTGGCGCAAGGATATAAGTGATGACCTTTCAAATACACTGAAAAAGCAGTCGTCTGTTTCTGATGGAGGGGTACAAAAGAAACTCAATTCTCTAGCTATTGAGGGGGACAAGGTGGATGGGATGGCTGTGACAATGGATATACAAGGCCAAAATAAAGAAAAGGTTAATTCTGATGTTGGAAAAGAAGCTGAGCAGTGGAGAGACATGGAGAATCCTCCACCAATGCATGGCAATGGTCATGACGTTGGGGGGGAAATAGGAGGAGGAACAGAAGCTAGAAGCCAAGGCAAATTCAGAAGAAAGGTACGGAACTCAAAAGGATCAAAGGAAGTAATTGATGTGCAGATTGGCATGAAACGAGGTGCAGAACCTATGGAGGTGGAGGAGAAGAATAATGAGGTGCCGAAGAAAATGAAAAAAAATGAAAACAATGTCAATGCTAAAGCGGGGCTGTCTGAACAGCTCCGCGAGTCTCAATGAAGATAGCAGCGTTGAATTGCCGGGGTTTGGGGAATGGCCCGGCAATTAACGATCTTCTGGCTTTCCAGAAGAAGGAGGACCCCGATATTCTTTTCTTGTCGGAAACTAAATTAGACGAGAGGAGAATCGAATGGCTTAGATGGAAATTGGGTTTGATAGGTATGAGAATAAAAAATTGTGAAGGTCAGAGTGGAGGATTGGCTTTATTTTGGAGGAGTGAAATAAATTTGAAGACAGGGTTAATATCAAGGTACCATATTGATGCCGAAATAACTGAATCAGATGGTTTTCGTTGGCGATTCACTGGCATATACGGAGAACCAAGTATGGAGAAGAGGGAAGCTACATGGAGATTGCTACGTAATATACAACATCATAGCGATCTACCATGGATATGTGCAGGTGACTTCAATGAAATTCTGCTTCAATGTGAAAAAGAAGGAGGAGTGGACCGGCCACAAATTTATATGGATTGTTTTAAACAAGCTTTGGAAGATTGCAATTTGCATGACCTTGGCTTTTGTGGTGATCCATTTACATGGAGAAACAATAGTCGTGATGCCAATAACTATATACGAGAAAGGTTGGATAGGGCAGTAGCGACGCCGGATTGGTGTGACCATTTTCCGTTGTATCGAGTAGTCAACGGCGAACAGGGGCATTCTGATCATCGACCTATTATAATACACCTTGATGATGATCAATGGGGACAGCAGGGCAGGAGGCGTCAAGCAGCTAACTTTCGTTTTGAGGCGTCATGGATTGATGAAGAAATGTGTAAAACAGTAATAGAGAATGCATGGCATTGTGAGATGGCAGGTGGTGCCCATTCGGTCACTGAAGCTTTAAAAGGCGTGGCAGGAGATCTCAAACATTGGAGAAGCACCTCTCTTGGGGATATGGAGAAACGCATAGCCAGATTGAAAAAAGAAATAGATCTTTGCAGGCGGGGAGAGATAAACCAGAAAAGTGTAAACCGGGAACATATCTTGCGGTACAAGCTGGAGAGATTAGAGGAACAAAGGAATACATATTGGAAACAACGCTCACATGTAAACTGGTTGGCAAAGGGTGATCGTAACACGGCATTTTTCCACTCATATGCCTCCGAACGGAAAAAAAGAATAGGATCAAAAAGTTGAAAAAAGATGATGGTGGAGAGGTGAAGGAGGAGGCGGAGATGGCAGCGGTGGTAACTAATTATTTCCGTGATCTTTTTTCATCTAATACAGGACACCGGGTGAATGAACTATTGGAGAAGGTGACTCCTCGAGTTACAAATGAAATGAATGAGTTGCTTGTCCGTGAGTTCTCAGCGGAAGAGGTGAAGGCCGCCCTAGATTGCATTGGGGACCTGAAAGCTCCTGGTTTGGACGGCCTCCCGGCTGTGTTCTATAAGTCCTACTGGGACATTATTGGTGATCGTGTGACGACCGAAGTGCTGCAAGTGCTAAATGGAGGGGACATTCCACCGAACTGGAATGAAACTTGTGTGGTTTTGATACCAAAGGTGAAAAATCCAGAGAGGATGAGGGATCTTAGGCCAATAAGCCTCTGTAATGTGATCTATAAATTGGTCTCAAAGGTGCTTGCAAATAGGTTGAAGCTTATTCTACCGGAAATTATAGCACCAAATCAGAGCGCTTTTGTTCCCGGTCGTCTAATTACCGATAACATTCTGTTGGCATATGAAGTAACTCATTTTATGCACAATAAGAGAAGTGGTTCGATAGCCTATGCAGCACTAAAATTGGATATGAGCAAGGCATATGATAGAGTTGAATGGCATTTTCTTGAAGCTATGATGAAGAAGATGGGGTTTGCAAATCAGTGGGACGATCTTATTATGAGGTGTTGTTCGACAGTAAAATACAGATTTCGTTTTAATGGAATATTAACTGAAGAGATTATTCCAGAGAGGGGTCTTCGGCAAGTGAAAGATCATATCGAGCCCCATGTGTGGTTTTGGTAATTAATGACAATCCCTATGGACTAATGGTTGCATTGAGTTATATGTGTAGGACTTGTCCATAGACAATGCTTAAACCATTTGTTGGAGTTAAGGGTGTAAGAAGAAGATTATGTGTTGACCAAGGTGTTATTCAAGGAGTGATCCAAAGATTGGTCTTAAGGGAGTTGAGCTTATGTTAAGTGTGTCTTGAAGAATAAGATTGAGTGAGCTCTCATGTGTATCCTCAAGACACCATCATTATGGAGAAAGAAGATTTGATTCGAGGATTGATCAAGTCAAAGCGCAAGTTCAAGATGAGCAACTAGAAGAGAACATATGCTTGAAGCTTGCCATCTATATTGTGATCATGGATATGTGAAGATATGCTTAAAGAGAGTCGCTTCCATAGTAGAGTATGGGGGAGCAATCCGCAAGACTTCACCAAGCAAGCTCAATCAAGAAAGGTGGTCCAACTTGAGAAGATCAAGATCGTCATTATCCACCTCAAGTGGAATGCTCAAGGCAAAGGTATGATAGTGTTAGGGTTTCTTTCTTACCAGTCTCATGGTGTTAGTTGTGAGACCGGGTTATAGGATCGGTAGCCGTACTATCAAGAGGGGCTCTCGAGTGAGTAACTTAATTGTATCGTTCGGAGAGAGCTCAAACCTTTGCATACTTGGCATCTTCTTTCTTGGTTCTTATTTGGGTTTTATCCATGTGAGGTTCTAGAGCTTGTGGTTATTTCCATGACAAGCTCTAGCTCATCAAAAACGGATTTCGCATGAAGCTCTTATTGCATTTTTGATGTTTGGAGGTTTTACCGGTTTGCCTTCAAAGAGAGGTCAAACCTTTCATCATTTGGTTTTATACTCCCTTGTTGGACTATGATGTTTCTATGGATGAAGTTGTAGAGCTCGTTGTGGTGATTCCAACGAGCCCAAGATCATCGAAAACGGAGTCCGGATGAAAAAGTTATCACCGTTTTCGTATTGCAATTTCTGCTCGGCGTCACCCAGTAAGGGGGGCGGATATTCCGGCCAGGGGGGGCGGATTATCCGGCCTGGGGGCAAAAATTTCGTTTTGAAATTTCTGCTAAGGACCAGAGTCGGCGTCACCCAGTATAGGGAGCGGATAATCCGGCCAGCCGGATATTCCGGCCATATTTTGGCCGGATAATCCGCCCCTCCAAGTCTGCAACGCCATATTTCGTGGGGGGGTATAAATACCCCTTCTTCCACCTTGGGCTGCACACGTTTTGGGCCTCTCTCTCCTCCATTGTTGACTTTGCAAGCTTGCCCTTCCTCCTCCATTCCTCCCATGATTCTTGGATATTTTTGAGGGAAAAGGGAGAGGAGATCTAGATCTATATTTCTACCAATACATCTTTCCTCTAAGTGAGGGGAACATAGTCAATCTAGATCTTGGAGTTCTTTGTGGATTTCCTTTGTTCTTCCTCTCATATCTCTCCATAGCATTAGTTGCTTTGGTAGGATTTGAGTGAGAAGGATTTGAGCACCTTGTGTGCTCTTGCCATTGCATAAGTTGCATCGGTTTGAGTTCTCCCCGGAGATTCGAGTAAGTGAAAGTTTGTGAGATTTTTACTCTTGGGTTCTTGGAACCCTAGACGGCTTTGTGGCTTTGTGGTGCCTTTGTGGCTATTCTTGGGAGCCTCCAATTAAGTTGTGGATGTGTGCCCCAAGCTTTGTGTAAAGGCCCGGTTCCGCCTTGAGGAACCCCTTAGTGGAAGAGTGAGCTAGGCCTTTGTGGCGCAAGCTCACACCGGAGAATAGGGTGAGGCCTTTGTGGCGTTGGTTAGGCCTTTGTGGCGATACCACACCCCTCCAACGAGACGTACTCCCTTTCAAGGGAGGAACTCGGGAATACATCATCGTCTCCGCGTGCCTCGGTTATTCCTATACCCGAGCTCTTTACTTATGCACTTTACATTGTGATAGCCTTCGTGCTTGAAGTTATATATCTTGCTATCACCTTATTATTTGTATTGCTTAGCATAAGTTGTTGGTGCACATAGGTGAGCCTAGTTTATTTAGGTTTTGTGTGCTTGACAAAATAAACGCTAGTTTAATTCCGCTTTTGTTCAAGCCATTCGTAAAATTTGATATCGCCTATTCACCCCCCCTCTAGGCGACATCTGTGTCCTTTCAGCAAGGTGATCCTATATCACCGTATTTGTTTCTCTGCTGTGCTGAGGCATTCTCGTGTCTCTTGAATAGTGCTGAGGAGGAAGGAAAGTTGGAAGGAGTCAAAATATGCCAGGACGCTCCGAGTTTTAATCACCTTTTGTTTGCAGATGATTCGTTAATTCTTCTGAAAGTTTCAGAGGATAGTATCCATCAACTGCAACATGTGCTAACACTTTATGAGGAATGCTCGGGGCAGACCATAAATGTGGAGAAGACCTCCATTATGTTCAGCAAAAATGCTAAACGACGAGATAAGAGAATAATGATGAATCAGATGGGTTTGACAAGAGAGAGTTGGAATGAGAAATATCTTGGTTTACCAGTCTATGTGGGGGCAGTCCAAGATGAAAACATTTGCGTATTTGAAGGATAGAATTTGGCAACGAATTCAGGGATGGAAGGAGAAATTGTTATCCAAAGCTGGCAAGGAGATTTTGATTAAAGCGTGTGCGCAAGCAATTCCCACTTTCGCCATGTCCGTGTTTGATCTTACAAAGGGTTTGTGCGACCAAATATCAGCTATGATATGTAGATATTTTTGGGCGCAGCAGGATAACGAAAATAAAGTCCACTGGTTATCTTGGGAGAAGCTTACAAAATCAAAGAAAGAAGGTGGGCTGGGATACAAAGATCTGCATATGTTTAATCTCGCAATGTTGGCAAAACAAGGCTGGCGTATGCTAAATGATCCATCATCACTTTGTGCAAGGGTGCTTAAGGCAAAATACTACCCTAACTCACATATCCTTCATGCGGAAGAGAAGGCTGGCATGTCCTATACATGGCGAAGCATCCTTAAAGGTGTTGATTTGCTTCGTCAGGGTGTTATTAAGAGAGTGGGAGATGGCCTGACTATTCAGCTCTGGTCTGATCCATGGTTGCCAAGAAAATGGTCTCGGACTCCTATTACACCTAAAGGTAATTCACTTGTGGAGCGTGTTTGTGATTTGATGGATCTAGTGATAGGCGGATGGGATGAACAACTAGTTCAGTCTATTTTCTGGAAACAAGATGCAGATCTGATCCTGGCCATACCAGTCAAGGAGGATATGGAGGATATCTGGGCATGGTTTGGTGATCCACGGGGCAAATTTTCTAGTTAGAAGTGCATATAAGCTGTGCAGGGATTTCCATCATGCAGCTGCTGGCAAAGTGGGTACGAGTAGCAGTCAGTTAAGCTTCAATTGGAACGCAATATGGAAGGCACCTTTCCCACTTAAAGTCCAACAACTATTGTGGCGTATCGCTCATAATAGTCTTCCTGTGAGATGCAATCTAGCCCATCATGGTATGAAAGTTGACACAATATGTACAGTCTGTAATCGGTTGGATGAGGATAGTGGACACCTCTTGTTGAAATGCAAATACGTAAAAAAGCTCTGGCAAGATCTGCAGCTAGAAGATCTTCGTATAAAGTGGAGTGAGTTTTCTGATCCCAAGGACTTCATTGAAGGTATACTGCAATGTGATCTGAATAGAAAAGTTTTGTGCATCTCCCTTCTTTGGAACTGGTGGACCACTCGCAACAAAGTAAATGCAGAGAATAAATCCTTCAAACATGAATAAGTTGCTATAAAGATTCATAAGTCGGCTACTGAATATTCAGATTTCTATGTACAACACCATGTCGACCAAGTGATGGTGCAACATACATGGAAACCCCCTCCCCAGAACGTGCACAAAATCAATATCGATGGAAGTTTCTCTGCTGATTCTAGAAGTGGGGGATGGGGCTTTATTATGCGTGATTCCGATGGTGATACTATCTGCTCGGGTGCTGGATGCATCTTATTTGCTCAGGATGCTCTTCAAACTGAAGCCGAAGCATGTATCCAAGCAATGGATGCTGCACAACATTATGGAATGACGAATGTTCTCATAGAAACAGATGCCCAAATGCTGGTCCAAGCTATCCACTCGAAGGAGTCTGATCTGGCACCGAATGGTGTGCTTTTTCGTGAAATTAAGGCTTTAGCACGTTTAAATTTTAGTGCTTTTTCTATTTCTTATTGCCCCAGGGCTTGTAATAAAGTTGCAGACGCTCTTGCGCACTATGATGCAAAGATGGTCCTAAAGCTCCAAGCCGTATGGCCGGGCCGGGTTCCTACCTTTGCCCATGTTCTTGTTGCCAGCGATCTTGCTGCGCAAGCTGGTTAATAGTTATGGTTTACATCTAAAAAAAAAGGTTGTTGAGTATATCTTGTACGGCACGTATGTATCTTGTATATTTACACTAGGCCCCCTCCTCTCTTGTATATTCGAGGATGTGGCGACCCCACCGTGTAACGTATATATATGCGTGCCTATGCACCTGATCAATACATCGTGCATCACATCCTCTCTACATGGTATCAGACACCCCATGATCCTAACCCTAGCCGGCCGCCGCCCCCCCTCTCTCCCCACCCGGACGCCGCCCCCCAAACCCTAGGCGGCTGCCTCTAGCGCCGCCGCCCACCTCCCTCTCTCCCATCACCATGCCCGTGCCGCGCCCCCCCATCCCCATCATCCTTGGCGCTCGTTCGCAGGCTCATCAGGCCCTCTACGCTGCGCCGCAGCAGCCCTATGGGCCGGCCTACGGCGGTATGCCGTCCTACGCGCCCTCCCAGCAGGCAGGCTGGGACCCTGCGCTCGTCGCCGCCCTTTAGCAGGTTGCTCCTGCGGGCTCTTCTGGTGGCGTGCCGTGGCTCATGGACTCTGGCGCCTCCTCTCACATGGCTGCTTACCCGGGTAACCTATCTTCCTTGTCTCCCACCTCCACCAACTCTCGCATCATCGTTGGCAACGGCGCTAGTCTTCCTATCACACACATCGGTTCCGCTACTTTTCCCTCCACCTCTAAACCACTGTCTCTTAACAATGTTTTAGTCTCTCCACACCTTCGCCATAACTTAGTCTCTGTCAAAACTCTTTCTCGTGATAATTCTGTGATCTAGGGTTCCCTCGGACGAGGAGTCGAACGTGGGCGGATAGGCTTGACGCGACGGCTCTTAGTTGCATTGATCGCACGATCTTGCAGTTCACCTTACATGTTGAGGGAGGTAGCAGATGCACCTATGAAGTGGGCGGAGCAGTTCCATGTGGCACCATGCGTGAGATCGCTTCATGTCCTCCTTCACCTTTAATTGGTTGTGTGATTTCGCTCGCTTTATGGAAGGAGGGACCACACGTGCGGGGTTCGCCTTTCATGACATTAATGAAAAGGCGGAGATGGTGTTTCAAACACTATTGGTCCAAAAAAGTATGTTAGCCAAAAGACTACAAGATGGGTCAAGGTTGTAGATCATGTGGCAAAGAAAGAAATATTTGCGGGAGATCTAAGTATGACGCGTACGGGAAGAATGTCGAAGGTGGAAGAGGCAACTAGAGAGGAGGAGGCGGAAGAGGGGATTTTGGTGGAGATGGTGATGGTGAATGAACTATAAAGGGGATTGGGGCAAGGATAATGGCGGCAAAAGAATAGATCCTAGGAGTGGGGTGTCGATGACATATGCGGAACCTAGTGGGTTTCAAGGATACTTCACTGAAAGCTATGACACCAACCCCAATCGAGAATACTTCGCAACTTCAAAACAATTCTGCACCAACTTGGCCTAGTATGTTCCCTACTGATCATGAGCAAAGGATGTCAGGGGATATAGTAGGAAGCACACACTTGCTAGAAACAACACTTCCAAAGGAGGTGTTAAAGATGACAAGGTAGTACACAACTATTTATGTTTCCATGATAAGTTATTATGTATGAAGAATATATAATTAATATTTAAGTCAAAAGCTGGGAGTTGAGGAGGAGGTTCGGGAGGCACACCAAGAGGTGCAAGAAGATTCTGACAAGGAAACTGATTCTAACTCGAATCTATACTGTTCTCTTGATGGAGGAAATCCAAGAACATTTCCTGGTGATGAAGATGATAAGGATAAAGAATAGGACAATGACAATGACCCTCCACCGAGATGACCTGATCTTGATATCAAATATGCAAAGAGAGCAAAGATCTCCTATACAATGATCTATCAACTAAGGGTGACATATGGTGTTCAACACACTAGAATTTCGGAGGACACTCTAACCCTAAACTTGCAACCAATGAGTTATGTGGTTGCGTGTGTCCTCTTCAGCAAGTTGCAGGATGTCATGTGGCACATTGTCCATTCTCATCATAATAGTGGTGAGCATTATGTTTACATGAAGATGTGCAACAGAGATCTAGTGAGGTTCTATGGAAAGATGTATGAGTGGAATAATGGAACATGTGTCACGTTCTGCATGGTGCACACAATCTTACCAATTCTTCCTACTGACCACATGGATAAACACCAGGTGGTTAAGATATAGCTAGGATGATCATATTGCAATAATATCTTTAGGAGAAATAAGTTTACTTTATTTCGTTAAGTGGAAACTATTTGTTTGAAGTGTTCATTGCCTACGGCCGTACCTATACTTGCTAAGTGGAAACTATTTGTTTTAAGTGTGAAACTATTGTTGTCATGCCTACTGAATGTCTTTCACGTGCTTATTGTTTACTACCAAATATATTAATTAAGTTTGAAATGATTTGTATATACATCATACAATTTCCATGTTTTCCCTGAATACCCGATGCCATTGATCTTCACAACACATATGGTTTGACAGAAACAAACATTTTCGATAAATACAAAATGGTCGTTCTGAAATGTCAGTTTCCAATCTTGATCGGGTCGCGGCCCGGCCAGTCCCGCAAGCCTCATTTTCCATGTGTAATCTTTTAACCGTGAGCGTTATCAATATTTCCGAGGTGAGGGGTCCTTAGCGTCACTCTAAGTAGTAATTGTCTATCATTATGGTGTGTTTCTATAAACGTCACATTTGCTTGTGTTCTTGTAGAACTATATATGCTATGCTTTTGAACTTGTTGTCTATTTGTGATGAATTTGCAAAGATCTAAATTCATGTGTTGTTGATATGTGTGTGATGATCTTGCAAATATCTAAGTTCATATGTTTCTGACATGTTGTGATGATCTTGCAAACTTAAAATTTGATAGGTTCCTATGTATGTGGTCTCCTATTATACATCATTTGATATGGCAACATCGAAAACCTCACATGTAGCCCGGTTTTGTTTTTCTTTCTTTAAACTTTAAAACTTTTGATTTCAAAGTAAAAAAATAAAAAATACATGAATTAGACAATGTTGTAGTTTATCAATTTGTAAATTTTCAGATTGAAATCAATTATATTTTACCCTAAGTAAAAACGACAAAATCTCATAAAATGACAAATTATAGATTGTAGTGTACTATTCATCACTGTTCACTGAGCACAAAATCAAGATCTGTTATTTTTTCTTAGCCCAAAATATAACATATTTTATTCTAAAATTTACATTACATACTTGTAGATCACAATATTGTCTACATCCTCATATTTTTTTCAATTTTTTTGAAAAGTCTAAATTGGATTTTTTTTAGTGGTTTAAGAAACGGCCTACATGTAGGCCAAGCTACAAAAATCCATTCTCATGGCAACATGCCCTATTTCTACATCATTGGTACCGCATACTCTTTCGTGCCCTAAAACTCAAAATTTGGAGCCCTCAAACTATTTTGAGGTGTTCTATTATACATCATCTTTTGGAGATGCTATAAGAAAGGTGAACACTACACATTTTTCAAAACCCCCAAATTGTCAAAATTTGTCTTCTTATCTGTAACACAGAGTATTACGTTGTATCAAATTTTACATTCTTGTAGGATCGGAACTTGCTCCCCACATGGGTAGCTAGACACTTATGTGTTGTACGGTCATTTAAGCCCTATGAACCCATTTTAGTTTGTTTTCATAGTAGAACACAATTCTGCTATGCAAAAGTGGTTTCAAAATTTTGGTTTGAATTTTTTGATCAAAGTCAACTCACAAAAGGATTTCTCATTGACTTTTTGGTTTCTAACTTAAATGAAAAAATTCAAAACCAAAATTCTAAAACCACTTTTGTACACTAAAATATCATGTTATACTGGGGATACAAGCTAAAAATAGTTCATAAGGCTTGAATCAGCGTACAACACATGGGTGTAGCTACCCATGTAGGCAGTAAATCCACTCTCATTTGATTTTTTTAGAATATTTTAAATTTAACCCGTTTTCAAATCCCGAAAAAACAGGCTCTTTATAGCCCGAGCACACACTTGATTTTTGTGCTAGTTAGTACGTGAAAATGTTTTGCTACAGGCCAACACAAGTTGCAGTAGTTTTATTAACAACAATATACTAGTTATATTACGTATATGACAAAATTATGTTTCCTATTACTGTTATGCAAGCACATATAAAAATGACACACAATTCATATATACAAAACCAAACAAGCTTGTAACATTGGCCGATTTCTAACTTCGTATAGCCTTGGCTTATGTTCGTTGGCGCGAGATGACAACCTCATGCAAATGTCAAGCCATCTGGAAGAGAGAGACCCTCCTCTGAATCTCTAGATAAAAAATCCTGGCTAGCATAGAAAACTGCCGACTCGAACGCCGAAGGGTTATCCATAAATGCGAAATGTCCTGCCTGCATATATAGGCATTGAGAGGTATCCGCAGTCAGTACTCTACCATTCTTGAAGAACCTATTAATTTTATATTGCGAGAGAGGAAGATAACCTGTGGGACTCTGATGATTTTGCAAGGAACTTTCATGTCCTTGCATGCTTGTTGCGCCCCTTGGTAATCCACCCAATCATCCTGACCGTATATGAAAGTAGTCGGTACTTTCCAGTTGGATGCACTGTTGCGTTATAGGGCAGTCAGAAAACATCAGAAAGCTGTTCACGCTTCACACAACATATATATAGTTCCCTTGCATCCAGGTTTTCATAGTTGTTTTTTGATAAATCACTGCATCTACAATAGTACTGTATATTAGAATATGCATGAACAGTTTTTGCAATGGATACCTTTTTCATATTTTAAATATATATGTGCATACACATTGTATGTACTGCATCTAGTTCTCATAGTTTTCTTGTAGGATGTTTAAAGTTTTTGTAATAGGGCAAATATCTCTAAATAAATAAAAGAAAATGCTATCTTAATGATTAATAACGAGAAGCATTATGTACATGCCATAATAATCACCAGAAAAACTCTGAAAAACTAAGTACATTGGAAGGGGAGCTGACCTCCGCAGAAGAGATTTCCTTGTAAATGGTCCCAAGTAAAACAGATATTTTTGGCACAGCTCTCCACTAGGTTCGGCAACTATAGTATGGTAAATGTAGTCTGCATATACCAGAAAGCAACAATAAGTTCCGATTGCAAGTATCATAACTTGTAATAAGGAGCTATTTTACGGTGATTGGCATGGTACCTGGGTTCCGTCCGGTACCATTGAGTCTGAATTTTTGTGATCGTTGATTAAATAGATGATCATTTTTATTTAATGTGTATGATTGTTCAGCGATCAGGATATGGCAGCGGTCGGTTAACCTTCGTCTCCCATATCAAAAGAAGGAAAAAAAAAAACCTTCCTGTCCCTACATGACGAACGACAATCTGCCGCCGCTGGCTACCAGCCTACCACCAGAGCACCGTCCTCAACCTTCCAACGGAGAACTACTGACTACTGGACGACATTTTCCTGTCAGCTAGAGGACGACAACGCCATCGCCATGGACTCCCCATATCCGTCCCCGCGACAAGCCAACAATAAGCCTAGGCTGCTCCTCTCCGCTCCACGGCCGCGCTTTCAAGAACTCCACCGTAGCTTCGCACGCTTAGTACCTCCATCACGGAATCACGAGGGTGCCCCTCACTACGCGTGTCGGCACGCTCTGGCCGTCCTAACGGTAACGGGCATGGCCACCACGTCCTCGGTGCCGCCCGACGAGACCGCGCTGGTGCTGCACGCCCATGCCACGAAGCTCGGCATCGTCCGCCGCAACTGCGGCGTTCGCGACGCCCTCATGGTGCTCCCCGGCGCCGGGCGTGGTCTCCTAGGCATCTATGGTGACTAGCCACGCGCGTCTGGGCCTGTTCCGCGAGGTCGTGGCCCTGTTCCTGGCTATGGTGGATGACGGCGCGGTCGTCATCAATGCTGTAGTCACCGCGGAGGCGTTCGCAGCAAGCACCGGCGCCGGGGACCTCGCACTGGCCAGGGAGGTGCACCAACACGTCCTCGTCGGGGTGGCTCTCGACATGTACCCCAAGTGCCGCGACGCGGCGAGCGCGCTCTGGTGCTTCCGAGCAATGGCACCAGTCAAAAACGTGGTGACCTGGAACACGGTGATCCCCGGGCCTCGGGAGGCGTTGTCGCTATTCTGGGAGATGCTTGAGCAGCAGGGCGTGCGTCCAGACGATGCCATGTTCATCGCTATCCTCGTCGCGTGCACGCTGACCCGGCAGGTAGGTGCACGCTTACATGGGCAGGACAACCGTGGTGGCCATGGACTTCATGAGCGGCGACTACGACATGCTGAGAGGCCCGGTGACGAGGCCAGCTTCCAGAACGGGGCGTCAGCGACTCGGCGGCATGCAGCACCACCATGTACCAGGACAACCGTGGCGGCGGACTTCATGAGCGGCCGGTACGACATGCTGAGAGGCCCGACGACGAGGCCACCTTCCAGAACTGGGTGTCGGCGCCTCGGCGGCATGCGGCACCACCATGTACCACCAGTCCACCACCATTAGCCGTCGCCGTCCACCCAAGTGAGCTCCATGCTAGACCAGCTCATACATAAGAGAGATCGTGATTATTTCTTCATGCAGCCACGCGGGGATCGCCAGAGAGAGACTGTAAGTGAGAGAGGCCAGGGTGGGGAGAGAGACCATCAGTGGAGAGGATGAGCAGAGAAACACGGTCAGCCGGTTTGGCCGCTCAAAAGATTGCTCTCTTTTTATAATTTTCGTTAAATAAATTAGAGATTTATGTTCCATATTATTTTGGTACCGGTCCCACATTACAATGGTACCGTGGTACCGTCCGGTACCATCGGTCTGGTACCACCTATTTTACAACCGTTAGATCGAGGTGGATAGACGGTTCCTAAAAATGTCAATCACCGTAAAACTTGTAATAAGACAATGCACTTATTAGTTTGATTTAACAGCAAATGATTACCTGTCAGCAAGGAGGACTCATGTTTTGTTAGTGATTCACCTGTTGGGAATGAGCCAAACCTTGCAGTGGTATATGCCCGAACTAAAGCAGGACCACAAGGGCCCAATCCTCTGTTTAAGAAAAATGAATGGACATCAGGATAAAATGTACTAACGTGTAGCTTAGAGAAGAAACACCCCTTCTTTGCTTTGAAAGAAAAATCGTAGCAAAAATGCCATTGCATTGCATCAGAATTGGAGCAGCAATATCTATTTAAATCCTTCTACTTTGCTAAAAGGATCAAGTTAACTCTTCCACTTCTTTGGAATTATGAACCCCTCCATTCCTTCTAACTGACTGAAGCATAGCGATGCTATTATTAGTCCCAGTTATGACTTAGTCCCAGTTGTGACTGCCATTTTAGAGCATATATGATGCCTCCATGGATCTCTTGGTTACGTTTTATTCTTGTTAATTTTCGTTACTTTATAGTAGAATTTTGTAGTTCCGGCTTAGTGCATGAAGAAGTAGAAGATAACCCGCGAGATGGATGTGGTTCTGCATACAAGCTAGTGTCCTAAGTAATTTTGTTTTACTGCTTCCCTAACAGATCCATGTTGGCAGTCCCCGGATTGCATAAAGATTTGCATGCAAATACAAGTCAGAGTCGCATCCACTCAATTAGAAGAAAATCAAAGGGTGAGAGGACGTCGCACAGGGGATCAACTGCAAACATCAATCCATTATAATTTCCTTATTTCTATATATGTTAGGTGACATGAAAATACAATTAGAAGAGGCCCTAGATTTACCTCACAATCTTTTGAGCAGTAAAATTGTACTCCCAAAGATGGTTCGCTAGCTTGGCTCGAAACTTGGTTAAACTCTCGGCACTAGGATCTGCTTCTGGTGAAAAGCCAACAGGACCGGCCAAAATCAAGTGTTGAACGTGTTCAGGATGCTGAAATTAAACATAGAATTTAGTACAATTAAAGGCACCGCTGGAGTAGCTTCACTCGCTAAATGTTATTTACTACAAATATACCTGTAAGGCATACCGTGCAGCCACATATCCTCCGAAAGAATGACCAAGCAATATGAAATTACTGAGGTTCTTTGCTTTGCGCCATTCCTCAAAAGAATCTATGAACCAAGCCTCAGTTTCTGGTTAAATTCATCAAAAGAAAGAAAAATGGAAACATATCACTGCGCGATCTCATAAAAGCATGTAGCAGGAACTAAATCACAAAACAAAATATAATGGAACAAATCTAGGTGAGTTTTTTCTTGGTAAATTTTGTTAGCAGAATTACATAAAATCTGAAGAAAAGAGAGCATTAGAGATGTTCCGGCATAAAATTAGATTCCATGGCATGCTCAACAATACAGCTAATAGCAGCAACTAAGGATCACCAATAGCATAATGAAATATCAAACATAATTAAACAAAATTGTGCAATAAATAAAGTATTATCTCTAACCTTCGGTACTTTTACAGGTGAATTTAGGTCTACTTGAACCACCCCAACTGCGAAACGGAAGAAAAAATTCAATACCATGCAACAGCAAAGGATGTAGATAATTAAGGGGAACAACATAAATCATTGTCTGCAATGCATGCCGCAATTGTGTAACGATGGGAATACACTCATCAAGCTAATTTTCATTATTCTTGGATGTGGGTGCCTTTTTCCTACAAATATCATATAGGTTTCATTTATCTATTCTAGGTTCATAGATCGCACAAAAGAGGAAAGAGTCATAGGGACAAATGTTAAAGGAGGTAACTGACTTCTCCTGAGTACTCTGGACTCCTCTTCCTAAGCGCATTCTATGTATGATAGCATTCAAATGCTAACATAAATCCTGAAGTTTGAGATCAGCGAATTGGCATTTACATTTATCATTCATTGCATAAACTACTGGAGAGAGCAATACCAACACTAATAGTGATCCATAATCAAAATTAGATCTGGACATGGCATCAAAGGCGGGAATTATATATGCCAGTATGGGTCTCAATGTTCCTTTTGTAGGAGTGTCATGGACTGTTGTAACAACAATTGATAAACATGTACTTGAATCACTACATTGAGGGGAGGGATATAAATCACAATCCTAGTTTCCACATAACTTACCCAAGCTGATCAATGGCAATCACCCGGAAACGGCTTGCAAGGGCATCAAAGTTTCGAAAGAACAACCCATGTGAAGCACCAAAGCCATGGACCATGACAAGGGTGGGAGCATCCTCCTTGCTATCAAACGTCACCGTGTTTATGAACCTTGGCTCATCGCTTGACGATCTTGTTTTTAACCCAGCCGGAGATGGAGCCGGGCCGATGTTAATTTGTTCTTGGACATATCCAGTTCTGTGAAGGAAAACAGAGAGATACATCGCGTATCAGGACGGTGAGAAAAACCTCGATACGACAAACAATTAATTATACGTTTATAACCCACATTTAGAAGAACTTTGTTGAGGTTGTTGTTTTGTACTATTAACAATCAATAAAAACGCGAAAAATACACGGTCAAAATTAAAAGCAGGACAGTCAAAGTTTTAAAACAGGACAGACATTTTGAAATGGAAGCGGAACTTTGAGGAATAATCGCGACGAGCTGGACTGAGACAGGCGCGGCGCGGTTGAATTAACTGCAGAGGGCAGGAGAGGAAGAGGAGGGTACTTGAGCGTGGAGAGGAGGCGCTTCTCGGCGGCGACGATGCGGTCCGTGGAGGTTGGCATCCAGCGCAGCGCGGACCTCCACCTCGACGCAGCGGGCCGCGGGGCCGACGACGCCGCTGCCGCCTCGGCGATGACGGTGGAGGTGGATGCCTCCCTCGTCGCGACGGCCGCTGCCATCCTCCTCGTCACGGCGGCGGCGCGGCGCATACGCGACTCGTTCCGGCAGCTGTGGGCTGTGGCTTCCGTCCGAGGTAGAATGGTGCTTCGTTCGACTGGAGGCCTGGAGCGCAAGGCAAATGCTCGGAAGAGTCTAGGTTTCTAGAAGGACTGGAGCCAAGGCACCGCAACGTTGACCTGAAGAAATGTCAATATCTGGTTCTACTCCAGACATCTACGCACGTGCATGCATCTACTACCATCATGTTTTGATTTTGGTTTGATATTTTGCACGGAAAAGGTACTCCATACCTTGTAGCGGGAATTTTGAGCGCAGCTATGTAAAACTTAAAGGTATAAAACGCATGAAATATGAATATATAAATCCGATTGGTCCCAGTAGTCCAGTGGTTAAGTTTAATCGACGTGAAATGGTTATGTATTGACTGACACCCAAAACTCAATGATGTAAATAATTTGATGTATGAAAAAATTGATGATATTGATAGCTTGCATATACAAATAGACTACTAACAAATGCTACCCCCAACCGGAAAAAGACGACCCATATTTATCTATATTAATATCAAGAAAATACCAATTACATCTAGCCTCTGCAATGATACAATGTCTTAATGACAATACGGATACACACAGCAGCAGCAGCAACAGAAGAATTACAAAAAAGAAAAGTCCCGCTACAATGATCGGTTCCTCGTAGCAGCAGTACTAACACCGCAATACAGCTCCAGAGAAGTCCAGTTTCTCCAAAAGCGATGCCTTCAAGAAGAAAACAATGCACAAGCGTCATCGTCACCCGATTATAGATCTTATGTTTTCACCCTGGAGAAGATCCTCGCTCACAAAAATAATGCCTTTAACAAGGTCATTGCCAAGCATAACCAATTAAGATCAGACCTTGGATTTTCACCCTGCAAGGTATGACTGTGAATTTCTCTAGTGTTATCGCCCCCACTTTTGTTGCTGCAGCTCCAAGTACAAATCACCAAGCCAATCCACATCGCAACAAAGACTCGAACAACCAATGCAAGGCACATGTTCTATATATTTTTTCGAGAAAATGCGAAGAGATTTGTGTGTTTCATTTCATTGCATAGGTAGAGTATGTTACAGGCCTCTAACGTGGCTTTTACATCCTTATTACAATGGCTAGTCTCAGTTCACATCCCATGTCGTCGGCACAACATCCCTAAGCTCTTCTGCACCTGCTTTTAATCCAAGCCGCGGCCTCATCTTTCATTATAATGACTAGGATCCTAACCGGAGGGACGTGCTTGCTAGAAGACACATTTGTTGCGAGGCTTTCAGATCATCCATGGCGTGAGGAGCATGACGGAAGCAAGCGCTTTGTGCGAGGGGTTTGGAGTGTTCATCCTCGCAGCAAGACACCATTCCTAGAGTGAAATTTCCTTGGATGGTGGCGTGCAGGTCATGCGCAACCCAACCAGTGCCTCTTGCAAGATCTACTGAGAGAAGGAGCACCCGATGGTGATGTATCTATGCACTAAAACACGTCTAGATACATCCATATCTAGACAAAACTATGATTATTTCTTTTCCAAACTGAAGGTAGTTATAGAATGACATGGATAAACAGATGACTCGAATATTAGAGGATGTTGATAGCTTACATTTATAGATAGATTATCACTAATGCATTTATAGATTCGCAAGAAAGTTGATATGTAGAAAGGCAAATTTTTTGAAAAATTATTTTAAGCAAACGTGACAATTTTAGTCTTGCGGAGCGACACATCGCTAGCCATTAGATCTTCAAGTATATGGTATATGTCAATTCTGAAAAATGGAAGTTGTCAGTGCCTGCCACCGTTTTTCCCTGGCAACTTCCACGAGGGAGTCACACCGAGCGCCCAATTGCGTAGACGTGCGTGAACAGTTGGCCTTCAAGTTTTTTGCGTCAGCAATCTGACATGTTAGAATTTGTATGTTCCTCTGATATGTCTCTAACGTATCTATAATTTTTGATGCTCCATGCTTGTTTTTACACCATTTGCCTACTGTTTCGTTACACTTCGTGGCATTTTTATGCATTTTTCGGAACTAACCTACTAACAAGTTGCCACAGTGTCAGTTCCCTGTTTTCTGCTGTTTTTGTGTTTCAGAAGTGATACACAGAAAATATTCTCAGAATTGGACGAAACAAGTTCCTGAAGTCTTATTTTGTCCGGGAGCTTCCAGAGATCCGAAGGAGAGTAGGAGAGGGGCCACATGCCGCCCTTATGCCTGGTTGGCGCGGCCCAGGCCCTGGCCGCGCCGCCATGGTGTGAGGAGGCCTGGGGCCACCTCTGATATCGCCCCTTCGCCTATAAAGACCCCCCGACGGGAAAAACCTAAGTACCCGATCACTTTTCCAGAACACATCGCGATCCGCCACCGCCGTCGACCCGAAGATCGGGAGGGTCCAGAAGCTCTTCCCGGCACCCTGCCGGAGAGGGGAATCGCCACCGGAGGTCTTCTTCATCGCCATGCTTGCCTCCGGAGCGATGAGTGAGTAGTCTACCTTGGACTATGGGTCCATAGCAGTAGCTAGATGGTTGTCTTCTCCATCATATGCTTCATGTTTAGATCTCATGAGCTGCCCTACATGATTGAGATCACCGTTATGTAATTCTACATGTTTGGTTTGTTGGTATCTGATGAATATTGGTGTTATAATTGAGTTGCTATACTGAAATATATCTTATGTTATCTCTATGTTGTTTATGATCTTGCATGCTCTCCGTTGTTAGTAGCTATCTTGGCCGAGTAGTTGCTAGTGACTCCAAGAGAGGGTATTTATGCTCGATAGTGGGTTCATGCCTCTATTTAACCTGGGGGAGTGACAGAAACCTCTAAGGTTGTAGATGTGTTATTGCTACTAGGGAGAAAACAACATTCATATGCTCAAGGGCATATGCTTTGTTTACATTACACACTTTGCTTAATGCAATTATCTGTTGTTCGCAACTTAATACTTGTGGAGTTCTCGGATTGATTCGCCACAAGTGGATTATTAGTCATAGATGCAGTTGGATGGTGGTCTATGTATTTTGTTGTAATGCCCAGAGTAAATCGCATAGTGATCTTCTTGACATATCACGTTTATCTTTATTCTATCAATTGCCCAACTGTAATTTGTTTACCCAGCATGTGTTATTTATCTTATGGAGAGACACCACTAGTGAACTGTGGACCCCGGTCCTATTTCCATCATATTGCTATCACCTGTTTACTTTACTCGCATTGTTTACTTTACTCGCATACTTCTACTGTTTTCCACTCGATACGCTCATAACCTTTGTTTCAAGCAAACCGGTGAGATTGACAACCTCATCGCAAGTTGGGAACAAAGTACTTGGTTGTGTTGTGTGCAGGTTCCGCGTTGCAGCTAGCAAGCAAAGCTTGGACGAGACGCCATATATAAATTGTCCGAAGCTGTCGCAAACTAGCAAGCATCACCTTCAGTCATAATTGTCTGCTCTTCTCCTGAACGATTAAACCTTAGTTTCTTAACTGAGGGAAAACAAGCTGCTATACTCATCACACCTTCCTCTTGGGGTTCCCAACTGGCCGGTTATTTATTCATCAACTTGGCACCATCAAGCTTCTTTTCTGGCGTCGTTGCCGGGGAAGAGTGGAAGACTTCTGCGAGGGGAGTTTTCGCACGCACATCCTTTACTTTGTTATTGTTTTGCTTTACTTTATTTATTTTACCTGCATCGTTTTATATCAAAAACCTAAAAAAATTAGAATCCTTGGTAGTTGTTATTTCTTTACTTTTAGTTCATTATGCTGTTTCCTAAGTATGTTCTGGAGGACCTCTCAGTAGGTAGTGGTGCAATTATTGGAAAAAGTAACATTGATGAGTTCTTTAATCACATTAGTATGCATAAGGAAGTTGAGGAAAAGCCTTTGGTTGAGCTAGCTCCTAGTTATGAAGTTGCTTCTGCTTATTTAGTTCACATGTTAGAAGCTAGGTTTGCTAGTCTTAATCCTTTCATGCAATACATGTTCCTTAAGCTTCATGAAATTGAGGATCCCGAAAAGAAAGCTTTTATTTTTGGAAGCTTTGCGCCTAGAATTTAAGGATGTCGTTATTGAAGCTAGAAAAGTTGTTAAACGTTTTAATAAACTTGGTTCACCTATAAAGGTTATTAGTACAAACGATGAAGGAGCCGAAATACCTATACCTTGCAAGCTCTTGGGATTGTGTGAAGCTTTCGAAAATAATTTTGACTGGATCTGTCCCCAAAACCTTTTTAGTGATTTAAGTGAACCAAAGCGTGATCACAAAGGGTCTTCAAAAACTTATGTGGATGAAATACAATGCCTTATTGACAAGACCTCTGCAGTTGATCTTAATGCTTCTTCTGAAAATACTTGATTCGCAATTTTCTGCGCCTAGCTCAAAGGCGTTAAAGAAAAGCACTCTTGGGAGATAACCCAATATTTTATTTTCAGTACTTTTTCTTTTATTTGAGTCTTGGAAGTCATTACTACTATAATGACCGCTCCTTATCTTGTTTATTTCGTTTTTGTGCCAAGAGAAGCCTCTAATTCGAGTGAGGTAAAGATTTGGGGATGTTGCTGTCCTGAAACTGTTTTCGGTGCTGCACCGTAAAAATTCGTATAAATTCTCTGTATATCTTTTGGACCTGCGATTTCTTGTGCATATGCCCCATGTTATATCCAAACTTTTGTTAGTTAAACACTTTTTGATTTGAGCAACAGAAAACCCCTAAAAAATTCGGCCTTTGTCAGCTGTTCTGTTTTGACAGATTTCTGCCAATATTTGTGTTTGCCGCTTTATCGCTTTCTTTTGAGTTCTTTTGATCACAGAACTTTTGGGGAAGTTGCTACAGTAGTATTTGTTATATATGTGGTGGTTTTAGGTTGAAACCTGAAGCAAAAAAGAGGTTGATTATATGTTATGCTACACTAATATTGCTAATAGATTTGTGTTTAGTTTTGTATGAAGGAAGTTTTCAAGTGTAGGGATTGGAGAATGATGAGATGAGTTGAAGAATGGACAAAAGCTCAAGCTTGGGGATGCCCATGCATCACCCCAAGAAATATCCAAGAAGTACAAGCGTCAAAGCTTGGGGATGCCCCCGAGGCACCCCTTCTTCATCGGCAAAAATTAGGTCACCTTTCAAGACACTATATTTTTATTGCTTAATGCACTATGTGTTTTTCTTGGAGCGTCAGTTGTTTTAGTTTTCTTAGTTAGCTTAGTTTTGTTTGCTGCAATAAATGGTTGGACCCCAACAAATTTCCTTTGGAAGAGATGTACTCGTTTTCATTTGCAAAGAACACTTCGTTTTCATTCTTACAATTTCACTGGGTGTTCTTCTTTTTCCGCTACTGCTTTTGGTTTTTGTTTTCGCCTTGATTTGCGTTCAGACCTTGTTATATCTTTTCATCAAGGTGTATTTTTGTCTCTGATCTTTATTGGTTTTCAACAAAAGAGGTGTCTTAAAAAATTTCAAATGGTGTTGGAAAAGAGAAAAAGCTTTGTGCAAAAAAGTGGTACAAGAAGGAGCTTGTGTAGACTGCGGCTTAGGCTTTTTCATGTCATGCTTGATGTCTTTTTGATGGTATGCTTAGTGGTTTTGCTGTAGCATGACTTGTCTCAAATAACTGAGATTGCTTAATGAGCCTTTGAAAAAAAATCATGCATTGTTTTTAATTATTTGGAAGCATTATTTTGGTTTTCTCCTTGATGCTTTATTTGGGTTGACTTGGCGCATGCTCACACCTGTTAGACTCTTAAAAAGTCGCCAATAGCCTCTATGATCATTTAGTTTTTGACTTTTGATGCCATCTTATGCTTCTTTTAATGTCGCTTTGTCGCTTTGCATGATTATGGCCATTATTGCTCTCTTAGTTGGTCGCTCCTAGTCTTTTGCTAGCCCTCGCCTTGTACTGAGGATGAGCTCTACTCGTGCATCCAACTCCTAAAAGCCAAAGTTTTCCAAAGTGTCCACCATACATACCTACTAGCAATTTGCTATTCCAAGTAAATTTGACTTGCTTTTATTTTCTCTTCAAATTAAACTCTTACCAGTGTTATGCGAAATTCGGTCAGTAAAGCTCTCACGAACCAGAAGGCACACTTTACTTTTTCCTGTTCTTAAAAATTTGACATTGTGGTCTCTTATGTTGAGTTGTTATGCTTGCAAGTTGTAAGTTGGAGACTAGCCCAGCCATGCAGTCATGGGCAAGCTTTCAACATTGCACTTCTTATTTGAGTTGATATCGTGATCTTTTGTTTATGGATGCCCACGGTGATATCATGATCTTTTGTTTATGGATGCCCACGGTGTGAAATGAATTGGGAATCTTGTGGGGATCATGGAGTTTGTATATGTGTTAGGGAAACGCCGGGCCACTAATCTAAGCCATGCATAATTCATGGTGGAAATTTGCAGCATACCCATGGTGAACATTCGACGACGCATCTCACAATAAAAAGCTAAACAAATGGCAAATAAAAGAGATGTCGAGGTGCTCATTGTCTGCTTGTCCTGTCATTTTGATGTGGGCTTGTTCCATGTCATCGGGCACGGAGGTACCCCGTTGGCGGTTCTCAATGATATGCATATATTTACAATGACAAGAGCCTTGCTTGGGACTCTAAGTAAAGTAGCATGAGGTTTGGGTACTTGTATTCACGGGACACGAGGTTTTCAACTTATGATTTGTCAAGCATATGCATCATAATTGTTCTCGCATTAACTTTAACCATTCAAGATGCTTATGATGGGGGAAATGAGAGCTCAAAGCCGGTAACTACCATAATTTTTGAAGGTTATAAAACTTGCAATCACTGCTTCCCTCTATGAAGGGCCTTTCTTCTACTTTTATGTTGAGTCACCACCTTCTATCTTTATGCACCATTAAGAGAGCATAGTTGTCATTTTTAGTATAATGTGCATTGTCCCAAAGTTTTCATTGATTGATTCATATTGTTGGTTTCACTTGTTCTCAAATTATTTGTATCTAGTCGCCCTCTTAAACTTGAAGGTGTCCTATGCATTTATGTTTTGCTCTGTTTGAAGGACAAGCTGAAAACCATTTGTATGTTTTTCCTTATGATTTGAACACACGTTTGACTTTCATTGTTTTATTTTCATGATCTTTTGTTTGTGTTCATTTGCATGTTTACAACATGGTTGCTAAGTTTCTATTGTCAAGATTATATCTTTCATGCCCATGTTTCAAGTTCTTATGATCCCAGCTCACAAATGCTTACATATATGATCAAGATTGTGTAGGTGCATGTCACCTCAAAAATTATTCTTTTGTTATCACTTACCTACTCGAGGACGAGCAGGAGTTAAGCTTGGGGATGCTTGATACGTCTCCAACGTATCTATAATTTTTGATGCTCCATGCTTGTTTCTACACCATTTGCCTACTGTTTCGTTACACTTCGTGGCACTTTTATGCATTTTCCGGAACTAACCTACTAAGAAGTTGCCACAGTGCCAGTTCCCTGTTTTCTGCTATTTTTGTGTTTCAGAAGTGATACACAGGAAATATTCTCGGAATTGGACGAAACAAGTTCCTAAAGTCTTATTTTGTCCGGGAGCTTCCAGAGATCCGAAGGAGAGTAGGAGAGGGGCCACAGGCCGCCCTCATGCCTGGCTGGCGCGGCCCAGGCCCTGGCCGCGCCGCCATGGTGTGAGGAGGCCTGGGGCCACCTCTGATATCGCCCCTTCGCCTATAAAGACCCCCCGACGGGAAAAACCTAAGTACCCGATCACTTTTCTAGAACACATCGTGATCCGCCGCCGCCGTCGACCCAAAGATCGGGAGGGTCCAGAAGCTCTTCCCGGCACCCTACCGGAGAGGGGAATCGCCACCGGAGGTCTTCTTCATCGCTATGCTTGCCTCCGGAGCGATGAGTGAGTAGTCTACCTTGGACTATGGGTCCATAGCAGTAGCTAGATGGTTGTCTTCTCCACCATGTGCTTCATGTTTAGATCTCATGAGCTGCCCTACATGATTGAGATCACCGTTATGTAATTCTACATGTTTGGTTTATTGGGATCCGATGAATATTGGTGTTATGATTGAGTTGCTATACTGAAATATATCTTATGTTATCTCTATGTTGTTTATGATCTTGCATGCTCTCAGTTGTTACTAGCTATCTTGGCCGAGTAGTTGCTAGTGACTCCAAGAGGGGGTATTTATGCTCGATAGTGGGTTCATGCCTCTATTTAACCTGGGGGAGTGACAGAAACCTCTAAGGTTGTAGATGTGCTGTTGCTACTAGGGAGAAAACAACATTCATATGCTCAAGGGCATATGCTTTGTTTACATTACACACTTTGCTTAATGCAATTATCTGTTATTCGCAACTTAATACTTGTGGAGTTCTCGGATTGATTCGCCACAAGTGGATTATTAGTCATAGATGCAGTTGGATGGCGGTCTATGTATTTTGTTGTAATGCCCAGAGTAAATCGCATAGTGATCTTCTTGACATATCACGTTTATCTTTATTCTATCAATTGCCCAACTGTAATTTGTTTACCCAGCATGTGTTATTTATCTTATAGAGAGACACCACTAGTGAACTGTGGACCCCGGTCCTATTTCCATCATATTGCTATCACCTGTTTACTTTACTCGCACTGTTTACTTTACTCGCATACTTCTACTGTTTTCCACTCGATACGCTCATAACCTTTGTTTCAAGCAAACCGGTGAGATTGACAACCTCATCGCAAGTTGGGAACAAAGTACTTGGTTGTGTTGTGTGCAGGTTCCGCGTTGCAGCTAGCAAGCAAAGCTTGGACGAGGCGCCATATATAAATTGTCCGAAGCTGTCGCAAACTAGCAAGCATCACCTTCAGTCGTAATTGTCTGCTCTTCTCCTGAACGATTAAACCTTGGTTTCTTAACTGAGGGAAAACAAGCTGCTATACTCATCACACCTTCCTCTTGGGGTTCCCAACTGGCCGGTTATTTACTTCATCAACTTGGCACCATCATCCTCCTCTCTTTGGGTCGACAAGAGGGGAGTACTATGGGCATACCGGCATGTTTAGGTCAACCGCGGATCAAATGCACATGTTTCTAGGCATCACAATATATGTGTAGCTCCAAAACTTTAGTCTCCCTGGTACCAGTTGAGAGGAACTGTACTATCTTCAAGCTTAATTGATAGCTATTGTTATAGGAGAGTTCCAGAATCCATATAAGGAAGGTAAGCCTCTCACTTGGCCCCATATGCCAAAACGCAAGCTCTTAGCATAAGTATTTTGTCAACTTGTTCCGTCTAACCTCTGGTCTAGGGTGATGTGACATGCTAGGCAAACTTAGAACGTGATCCTTAGCCATACGCTCATGAAACTTCTCCACCTTGATTTTATCCGTTGAAGCCTTGCCCGTCAAGAAGCAAGCAATCTCCTTACCATAACTAGAGCTAGCCACCTCCAAACCAAAGAGTAAGGGTAGTTGCTTGTCTCGTTTATTTTTGTCAATTTGGGAATGGGAATATGCACCAATTGGACACTGTGTCCGTGTGTGTGTTCCTCGCGTGCGAAGAAAAGAATGTGTGGTATGCTTGTTCATTTTGACATACGAAATTCAAAGATTTTAAGCTCACGCATGGCTATAGTCACTATTCACTAGAATATCGAGAAACAACAAACGGTTTTACCAGTTCTGTTTTTGTGGATCGTGTTTAGTCACACTAGATGAGCATGTGCATAATGGTTTGAAGGCTATCCTTGGGAGCAACCCAAATGGAAAATTTTGGAGAATTTGGAGGCTTTCTTTGGAGATTTCGCAACGTCACACTATGAGTGCTATGACACCGAACCAATCATGATCGAGTTTGGTTATCAAGACATTACCGTTACTTTCATCTCTTTGGAGCGATGCAAGGGTTTTAAAACAATACAACACAAGTAAGAAGAGTGAACCTGATTGAGATGGTTGAACCGTATTATGTTTTAGGAGTCCAAGAAGTGTAGTTTACATCGTATTACTTTTGTATCCTCATTTAATTTCCACCACCATAATGGTCTTCTCCGACACCCATTGTTCTATGAAGGTTCGATTAGTCATGTCGTCATAAGGTGTCTATTGCTCTTTCTGAATCCTAAACATTCCTCCGGTTTAAATAAATAGGCCCACCACTTCACTTTCTCACTTTCACTTGTGGTATGCAATCGTCAAAAAAAAAAGTGGTATGCATGAGTGGATTTTTTCTCAAATGCCCCCAAGAGGCATTTCCTTCTGATCCGGAGGTTCACAAGCGTGCAAATAAACATGGGCTGCTACAATGAGGAACCATGACCAATAGAGCTGGACCCAAAATGTGTTGTAAGCGACTTGATATCCTTTATGACTTGTCGTAGTTCCTTTGAATTCAAAAGTTTTTTAAAATATTCCGTTATGGTGTGTAGAGACTATTTTTCTATGGGATCTGTAATTAACAGGCCCGAGAAACGCTAGGCTCATGGAACAGAATATGGTGAACAATAGGAAAGCCACTATGGCTAAAGCCCAATAGAGCGTCTGATAAACACTCGCCCCTTGATGGGCTGTAAGCTGGGCTAGGAAGGCCTCCATTACAGTTTTTATATCATAATAATGCGGAAAATGTCAAACGGGAAGAAGGCAAGAACCGATTCGCTACCGACCTCGGTGCCCTTCACCGATTCTCCGTCGCTTCCGCCGCTTCCGCCGCCGTCGCCGTCGCCGTCGCCGCCTCTCGTGGTACGCCCTCCGCTTGATGTACTAGTATTTCTTATCTCAAACTTCCCTGCCTAGCAAATACCGAACCTCCACCTTATTTGGAACCAACTTTGCTATTGGATGAAGGGGGATTTTCTCGGTCTCTGCGGGGATTGGGACTGGGATTGGGTTATTTGTACACCGATTAGCGAGCGTTCGGAGTTGGATTTAGAGCGTCAGATTTTTCTTTGTTTGGTAATCTGGACGGGGAATATGCTCCGATCTGCGACATCACGCCTCTGTTCCTCTATTGTAAGACAGGAGTGTGCATTATGCTGATAGATTTTGATGACGGAGTTTGGGATCTTAAGCACAGGGATGGGAGTAGTCAGTAGATACAGGAACGCGCAGAGAAGATTTTTACTACCGGTTCTAGTTCTGGTCCCCGAGTATGCGTTTCGGTGTGAAGCGCTGCAAGAATCAAGATGTTTATGCTTCTTTTCTTCTTTAAGCACTACAACATTGCCGTATCAATGTATTTTTTGTCTCTTAAACTTTGTCCTTAGCATATCTAACCTGGCTTTGCTTGTATAGGGTACAAACTAAATATATTTGCATTTCTCTATGTGTTGTATTCATGCATGTCCATGTTTTATGTATTTTTTGTCTCTTAAACTTTGTCCTTAGCATATCTAGAGCATCTCTAAACGAAGGAGTAAAAGCTTTAGAGGATAAAAGATTCTCCGCTAACGGCCGAAACCGCCTCTAGCCGAACCCCAAACGGCCGTAGAGGAGGATATTATTTAGTCCTCGGCCTCCATGGCCCACAAATATGGCCGACCACGGGCGCTGGACTTGATTTTTAGTCCTCCACCTCGCGGCCACAGCCTCGCCGCCCCACCGCCGTATTCCCGCTGGCGTTCACACCGCCGACCACCAGTCGCCTCCACCGGTAGCCCGAAACACCCACCGCCCTTTTCCCCTCATCTGCCCCACTCGTCGGTGCTAGCGTCGCCGGAATTGGTCCCGAGAGCCGCCGCATCAAGCCGGAGCCCGCCATGATTCAAGGTCGTTTTCGGCCGCGGCGAGGTCAATTCTTTCGGCAAAGGGGCCGCCGGAGCATGGGGACGTGTAGATCGACCGCCGCAGACCAAAACCGGCCGACCACAACCGTCGTAGTGCTCGTCCCGACGAGCTTTACACCCGGTGGCGGCCTTGACCTTCGTGGACGTCCGGCCGTCGCCTTGGCGGAGGGATTTCCACAACCGCTACAGGGTATCCTGGTCGTCGCGCAGCCCCGACGGAGGCCTCAGCCCTTTTGCTCGGCTCTACGGTGCCGGCCACAGACTCCACCTCCGCCGCGCTCAAGGTATTCGACGAAATTTCTATATGAACTTGTCTTTTGCAACCAGCTTGACCGACAGCACCTCTGGCTCTAGATTAAGAGGTTGAGAGAGATGATCTTCGACGACTCTTCGTCGGAGGAGGAAGAAGACAACGCAGATTTGGAGATGGCTTTAATGATGATTCTGAACGAGGATTTTTGGAGGCCGAGGCGAGGATCTCAATTCGGCCGTGCGTGGATCAAACAGAATAGAGCCGAGGGCCATGCTCGAATCATGCGGGATTATTTCAACCCCGGTGCAACCTATCAAGAGAAGCAATTCCGGTGGCGGTTTCGGATGCAGGACTTATTCCTCACAATATCAAAAGCCGTGGAGGAATACGATGATTGGTTCAAGCTTCGAGGAGTGCATCGGAGAGATTAGTGCAACCCCGGCGATGAAGTGCGTAGCGGCCGTGAGGGTACTTGCATATATGGTTGCTCGGCTGACACCATTGATGACTATGTTCACATTTGGGAGGACACAATTTGGAGGCCGTGAAAAGGTTTTCACAAGCTGTGATTGATGTCTTTGGCCCAGAGTATTTGAGGGCACCCAATGAAGAAGACACCGAGAGACTTCTTGCTGAGAGTGAAGCTCAAGGATGGCCTGGGATGCTTGGTTCAATTGACAACTGCCCAGCTGCTTGGAAAGGTCAATACAAAGGCCACTGCAAAGATGCAACAATAATTCTTGAGGCAGTTGCATCGAATGAGCTATGGATATGGCATTTATTCTTTGGATTGCCTGGCTCTCTCAATGATTTCAATGTGCTGTCGAGGTCACCACTGTTCTCAAGGCTTATCCAGGGTGAAGCTCCACCTTGCAACTATGAGGTCAATGGCCATGAGTATTCTATGGGGTACTATCTTGCTGACGGGATCTATCATCCATGGTCCAGATTTGTGAAGACAATCCCGCGACATCTTGCCAACAACCCCATGAAATCACATTTCGCAACAGTGCAAGAGGCACAAAGGAAAGATGTGGAGAGAGCCTTCGGCGTGCTTCAGAAGCGCTTTGCCATTGTTCGTGGACCAGTCGAGTATTGGAAACTGCAAACCCTATGGCAGATAATGACATGTTGCTTCATTTTGCATAACATGATCATTGAAGATGAGAGAGACATGCCAGAGAACTTTAGGTACATCTCAAATGGAGACCCTGTTGAGCCTGAGCATGATGCAAACATGATCCACGAGGGGGAGGCTTTTTTGCTCTCGGGTGCATATGCACCCTTTATTTGAAATGCATTTTTAATATATTTGAAAATAGCAAAAAATTCAAAACAAAAATATTTTGTGTACATATCAATGTTCTACGTGCCTACAAAGTTGTTTCAACAAAACCCGACTTTTTATATAGTCTATGTAAAAATGACAAAATTTGGTATTAAAATAGGCCTTTCGACGACGCATGTTTTTGTCTTTTTTGCATAGGGCACAAAGAATATCCATTTTTCTCGAAACTTTGCGTGACCACATAGAACATAGAGATATACATGTGCATATTTTTTCCTAATTTTTTTGACATTTTAAAATTCATTTTCTGGATAAAGGGAGCATATGCACATGAGATCAGAAGTGCATTTCCCGGTTTGTAATAATGAATAATTTGACTTACTACATTTCATTCGGTTTGTAATATTGATAGTTTGGTTCAAATGGTTTGATTTGCAAAAACCAAAATTTTATTCCAAGTAATTGGGGTTTGAATCTGCGGTGCAAAATTTAGAGGACAAAATATAGGAAGTTAAGGTTTAGGGAGGCCTTTTGTCCTCTTTAAGTTTTTCTCTTTCAGTTAGAGATGCTCTAACCTGGCTTCGTTTGTATAGGGTACAAACTAAATATATTTGCATTTTTATTTGTGTTGTATTCATGCCTGTCCATGTTTTGGTCATATGAATGCTGGACTTGCTTTAACGTAGGCAGGCAAACTGATTGTATGCAGTGAAGCACATCTTTATGCGCTGACTGGGTAAATGTTCTACAGCCTGCAGGCACATACTTAGTAGTGAATGAGATGCATAGATTGATTCTTGAACAGCTGCAGATTCCTTTTATTATTAAAATGGATTGTTAGTGTTCAGGAATCAAAACTTGGCTATGAACGAACCTATGTTTCTACTACTGCCTTGTCTGCATTGTACTTATAGTGCGTAGAATTCTTTCTCTCAAATGAAACCCAATACCTGCATTTGAAGTTAATTTATATTTATGTTGGGAGGCTTTGACAGGAAACATAAGCCGAACTGAATAGAGACAACAATGGCTTCTACTGGCGTGAAAGATTTCTACCGTCAGAAGAAGAAAGGAGGGGTCGCAAAAACTACATCATCCTCTAAGAAGAAAACACAGCACTACACTGGAGGGGCCTCTGTTGGGGCCTCAAATCCTGCTCAGATGCCAGCACTAATTTCTCACGGATCCTTAGATCTTAAAGGTACTTTCTGGAGATATAATTATGCTTACAGTTGAGTGTCACATGTAGCACTTCTGTTTTACAACCATAATTCTTGATGTACTGATGACATTGCTGCAGATGACTTCAGTGAGCAAGAGGAGCAGCTGCGGCAGTTCGACCTGGACATGAAGTTTGGCCCATGCATTGGTGTTAACCGGCTCCAGCGCTGGGAGCGTGCTTCTGCCATGGGCCTCCAGCCACCGCCTCATCTTCGGGATCTCTTAACTCACGCCTCATCTGTGAAGAATCGCAATAATGGCGGTCCCTCACTTGAGTGCCTCTGGGAGGGTAAAATCTAGGACCGAATTTCCTCTACAGCAGGTGATCCTTAGCCATCGTCTGCCCGGGTCCTCTCTGCGTTCTTTTTACTGCTTCTCAGCTGGAACCTGGTAGTTTAGTCGAGGATCTTTTACTACAAGAACTCAGTTTGCTGATGCACCAAAACCTTCTTTGTTTTTCTCCTCAGATGTTCCTGCTTTCATGTTTGTCTGTGTATCTTTAGTTTGCCTTGCGCAAGTTGCTGATGTTAGTACCGTATGCTAAGAGGATTTGGCAGGCATGCATGTTTCTCCTTGAATTGTTTGCCCTGTACAAGTTGTTTGTTTGTCATCCTAACCACTCAACCAATTTATGGGCAATGATGGTGAAATTCAGAATTTGAAACCATGGCCGTTGTTGATGTGCTGATATTTTCGTCAGTACACCTCTAGCTTATGGACAAAGCAGTACACCTAGCTGAGCAAAGCAGTACCCACCCAGTTGCCATTGCCGCTTTCTTGCTAGGAGCATGGCCGCATCAGACAAAAGAAATGAAGTAATCAAGTACTATCTGATTAGCTTTCATGGTTACTGTTCTTACCTGTGCTTTTCCTTGACACAAGGACAAGGAAAGGTACGGTTGTGAAGAGAACAGTGTTCATGGTTACTGTTCTTACCTGTGCTTTTCCTTGACACGAGGACAACAAGGAAAGATACGGTTGTGAAGAGAACAGTGTAGGTTGCACACTACTGCCCTCTTTGGTTATCAGAATTCTAGAAACGCAATGGTTGAATTTGCACTAAAAGTTAATTCTTTACATCATAGAAGAAATAAAGATCTTTCCAAAAGGTTTCCATGAAAAACTCCTATAAAATACGTGCACCGATGCCTTTAAGGGAAAAAAGTTCATACTGTATCATACTCCCACCGTTCCTATATATAAGGTGTATAGTTTTTGGCACGAAAATTAGAGAACATACATTGAGCGAATATTCTACCAGGTTAAAAAGGGATCACCCATGGCTAATTGATATGAAAGGATAGAGAAGTTTGCATGAGATAATAAAGCATAATCAAATTCGTAAAAAGATGTCCATATGAGCGGTGTAATGCTGTACACCGTATATTTTAGAATTTTTATCAGAAAACTATACACCTTATATCTAAGAACGTAGAGTACATCCTATGTAAACAGAACACTGAGAAAATCAAAACCCCGATTCTAATGCTTTTGGGCCTCTTTGACTTGTTTCTGGAACACAAATTAAAAATACTCCCTTCGATCAGAAAAAGTATCGAATGATTTAGTACGAGTTGGCATAAAATTTGTATTAAATCACCGATAATTTTTTGATCAGAGAGAGTACATGATTGAAATGTCACGCACGCTTGCATCTTACAGGATACAACTTCATGAGTAGCGATAAAAATAAACACTTTGCAGGTTGCACACATTACCGTTCTCTTTGATTGACAGGATTCTAGAATCGCAAGACTACACTCATTCTTATATGATTGAATTAGAGACTTATTAGCATAGAACTGCGATATTTCAACTTAAATTTCGGAAAACCACGACTTTACGTTTGAATCGCATAAAACCGCGATATTTTTTAAAATTGCTAGCAATTTGCACCGATCACAGATTGACAATGAATTGACACCGGAACTGACAGGTGGGGCCCACTTTTCAGCGCTAATGTGGCAAAAAAGGAGAGTTGTTAGCATAGAATCGCGATATTTCAACTTAAATTCTAGAAAACGACGACTTTACGTTTGAATCGCATAAAATCGTAATATTTTTCTTTTTTTTTTCAAATTCTGGAAATTGCATTGTATTTTGAACTATAAAAAAAGACAATTTTGTGATTGTGTATAGGGATAAACTTTTGTAGAAATTTGTTTTTTTGTGTAGCTCAAAAACAACATATTTTCTCTAAAATTTCTACCGTGCCCTTCGAATGCCTATATGTATGTGCAAATATAGTATCATTTTATGAAATCCTAGAAGTATATTTTTCAAAAACCACTGGTGCTCATGATTTAAACGCACTTTCATTATTTCATTTGCTCAATCTGATGTAGTCTACTTAGAACACATATAATAGTCGTGACATCAGCCTTCCTTCAATTTAGTGGTGCCATGTAGGTTATTTGTTTAGTTGGAGGATAGAGAAATAAGAAAGAAAAAAGAAAAAAATTGTCTTCTTAGCTAGGGGATGATATCTTAACAAATAAGGGAAGTTTGTTTCAAAAAATGTTGCGATTTTATGCGATCTAAACTTAAAGTCGTGGTTTTCCGGAATTTAAGTTGAAATGTTGCGGTTCTATGCTAACAACTCTCCTTTTTTGCCACATCAGCGCTGACAGGTCAGTGCCGATTTCAATTTGTTGTCAATCTGTGATTAGTGCGAACTGCTAGCAACGGTTTTATGCGATTCAAACGTAAAGTCATGGTTTTCCGGAATTTGAGTTGAAATGTCATGGTTCTATGCTAACAACTCTTGAATTAGATTATTGAATCGCAAGACTAATAGGAAGTAAGTCCTTCTCGAGAGGCTATACCTGTGATAAGTGCATGAATATAAAATAATACTACATGATTAAAAATTCATGAACACATGAATCCTTTAGAGTTAGAAAACTATAGGATAAGCAACAAAGATAACACATACGTGGATTTTTCTTCCTATTGCTGCATTTCGCTTTAAGGGTCGAAGGAAGATAGTGCATCAAGTCGAGTGTGAGGATTCTGGACACGCAAGATTAAGGTGGCATGCCCACTCATTCTTAGATGATTGAATTTCACACCAAAATTTGTGTAATTGCATCACAAGAAAAAACTCAAATTGATGTAAAAACCATATTCATTTCAAATAATAAGGATTCTAATCCTTCAGGGCCTTTTTAACCCAAAGGGTTTCCAGCCTTCAAAGACACATTTTCCGGGCTGCCCGATTTCCAAAAAAAGACATATGAACTGAGGAAAAAAATACAGAAATGAAATGACATGCGCTTTTGAATAGAACTTTACATGATCAGCGACGAGACACACTAAGGAAAAACACAAAGAAAATATGAATAAGAGTTCCAAGATAAGAGCTGTGTAATGAAAATTTGTTGAATCAAAGAAGCCCACCAGAGAGTTTTCCAAGAAAATCCTTTGAACCAGCTGCCGATACGTGCTGCTACTGTATCTTGTACGTATCCGCTGTTTATTTGCTGTCACTCCTCAGGTCCGTATCTGATTAGACAGTATTGACTACGGAATGGCTTCAGCTATACTAGTGCTGGCGCCGTGTACACAGTGTTGGTGTGGCTGGGAGCTTGGCTACGTGCGCAGACGATGGACAGTTCCACGCACTGTACCACGGTCGTGCTGCCTGTCACGTCGCAATATCGGTGTGATCGAACGTTTTCCCCGGCCGTGCGGCTACCAGAACCGGGGCGCATCACGGCGCTGCGGTATGTTGATAATCACCCCTCATTAGTGGAAAAAAGCCTATAGTCCTAGTTTGTAAAGGCGTTTAGTTCCGGTTGTAACAACCGAGATTAATAAAGCGGGACTTAAGCCTCCACCCTTTAGTTTCGTTTGGTTACGAATCGGGACTAAAGGTTCTTCACGTGGCTTGGATCATGTGCTAGTCCTGGTTTGGTTGGTAACATCAACCGGGACTAAACGTCTTTTTAGAATTTCTGGTAGAATTTTTTTTAAAATTTTGAATTTATTTTTTGGAATTTTTCTATTTTTACTTGTGGTCCTCACTTTCTGGTCGGTCACCCATCCTTACACTGCTCCATCCTTAGCACGCTTAACTTCTCTATTCCTTCCCTACTAGCTTTTAAGACTGCGCTTGCAACTTCTTGATAATGCTATGCTATCAATTCTATTAACCTATACACTTTGATAACATATGATTTTACTTATTTGAATTCCAAATAATCCACAAAATAAGCAACCATGATTAAGTAATAATAAGCATCAATGAATTCCAAATAATCTTTATGCATAATTTAATTATTAATTTTTAAACTCAAAATATTCAAAAAAAATCAAAAAACTTAAAAAATTCCAAAATTAATAAAAAACTTCAAAATAACTAAAAAATAGAAGAAATAACAAAAGAAATGAAAAAAAAATCAATTTTTCTCATTTTTCTGGAAAATCTAAAATCTTCTTACTTTCATATTTCCATTTGAAATTTTGAGAAGCAAGAATTTGTGCAAACGACCACATCGGATGTAAAATTTTGTGTAGATAGTTTTTCATATATTATACGTTTTTTTTTCGAGTCCGTACGCAAAAGTTATAACCGTTTTAATTCGAAACAACCTTTTTTTGCAAAAAATATCAAAATTCAAATTTTCAAATTTTCGGTAAAAGTTGTTTGCGTGAGGTACATGCATGTCAAAGAATTTTGAAATTTGAAGTTTTTTTAACATTTTTGTTTATTTTTTAGACGTTTTTTCTATAGAAAGGGTAGGCATGAGAGAAAAAATGGGCGCTAGACCTTTAGTCTCGGTTGGAGCTACCAACCAGAACTAAAGGGTAGGCTTTAGTCCCGGTTTGAATCACCAACCAGGACAAAAGGTCCCTAACCTTTAGTCCTGGTTGGTGGCTTAAACCGAGACTAAAGGAAATATTTGAACCGGGACTAATACTTCCTGGCCCATATTTTTAATTGAATCGAAACTAATATGACCATTAGTCGCAAACCAAATTATTTGGAGACTAAAGGGAGTGTGTGGAAGCCCTTTTTTCTACTAGTGCCTATTAAACTCTTACAGACTCCAGTCAGTTTTTTAAATATTTTTTAAGAGTAAAAACCTCAAAGGTTACTGAATTTGAGGACATTAGTTACGGTGGTCACAGTACATTATTATACGTAATTTATGATCATCAAATACATGTTGTTCCATCTATGGTCACCGGAATCAGGCATTTCACTTTACAAAAAACCCTATCGAGTTCTTCTTCCACAGAAAGCTCTCTCATCAAATCTAAAAAACAGAAAATTCCCCACGCCCCATCTACCACCTCCGGCCACCCCTGCTCGTTCCCATCCAGTCAGCGTCCTGGTTGAGGTCGCCGTGCAAACCATCGCCATTGGCATTTTATACGGATCCAGTGTGTAGCCAACGGAATAACCTGCATACGAATCCAGTGTGTAGCCAACGGAATAACCTGCATACGGATTCAATGTGTAGCCAACGGAATAACCTGCATAAATAAAGTAGACTTTGCATTGTTAAAAATATAGTCATTTCGGGCCCTCCATATGGCCCAAGTTAAAGCACATGCACCCACTCGAATGTATGTTTTATCTTTTTTAGGCATACTAGCCAGCCAATTACCAAACAAGTTCTTAATATTTTTGGTGGGGAAATTCTAAAAGTCATATGAACAAAATGCCACACCATTTTTGCTAAAGGGCACTAAATCAAAAGATGTTGAACTATCTCAAACAACATTTTTCAATGCCTTACCATTTCCTTTTAATCAAATTATCTTTTGTTAATAGGACTTTGTTATTCAAGAACCACATGAATACTCTTATTTTTAGTGAGAATTTTATTTTCCAAAGATACTTGTGAAGATACTTCGTATGGTCATCCATATAATCTAGATACATGGATTTGACCGTGTATTGTCCTGACTTTGTTAACCCCATTTAAAAACATCATTATGTGTTGTTAACTGAACGTACATCAATCTTGAACAAAGGTGAATCCACTACTTGTGCGATTCCCTGATAACGCCTGTCGAAAACCTATGTTTAGAGGCGTTTGAGATAAAACCAAAGCAACTGAAACTTGTTTTCTTTGTGCAATGATATAAAGTGATGGATATTGTTGAGCTAATGGAAGATTACCCAGCCAAGTGTCCTCCCAGAACCGAGCGCTCTCTCCGTTACCTACTGTAAAAGATCCTCGCTCAAAAAAAATCTTCTTTTAGTTTCATTAAACCTTTCCAGAATGGGGAATCCGAAGACTTCACCTTTACTTGAGATAAAGACTTGGAGTGAAGATACTTATTAGTAATCAAATCATGCCACTCGCCACCTTCAGCTAATATTTTGAATAACCATTTACATAGTAAACATTTATTCTTTAGTTCAAGTACCTCAATGCCAAGACCCCCTTGGTCTTTCGGTCGGCAAATGATGTTCATCTAGTTAATCTATACTTTTTCTTGTGTCCATCACTCTGCCAAAAAAAAACATGATCTAAAATAATCTAATCTTTTGCGTACCCCTTTAGGTACCTCAAAGAATGAAAGCATAAACATCGGTAGGCTGGTTAACACTGCGTTTATCAACACTAACCGGTCACCATATGATAGCATTTTCCCCAAGCAGCTAGCTAATTTCTTCTCAAACCGATCTTCAATTATTTTCCACTCCCTATTTGTCAATTTACGAAAGTGAATGGGTATTCCTAAATATCTGAATGGAAACAAACCAGGTTCATACCCGAAGAGAGTGATGTAATCATTCTCGACATCCTTAGCTTTCCCAAAACAAACAACTTTACTCTTATGGAAGTTTATTTTTAATCCTAAAAATTCTTCAAAGATGCATAAATTAATTTCATATTTAGCGCCTTTTGTAAATCATGTTTTGTAAAAATAATCGTGGCATCCACATATTGTAGGATATAAATGGCCCCATCAACTAAAAGAGGGATAAGACCATCGAATTGACCATCCTCCTTGGCTCTAGCAGTTAGGATGGCCAACATATCTGCCACAAGGTTGAAAAGTATTGGAGATAGTGGATCACCTTGTCTAAGTCCCTTGTGAGTCTGAAAATAATGACCTATGTCATCATTGACTCTCACCCCTACACTACATCGACTCACAAAATCATTAATCCATTTACACCACTTTGGATCGAATCCTTTCATTCTCAAAGTTTGCTGCAAGAATGGCCATTTGACTTTATTGTAGGCCTTTTTGAAATCAATTTTAAGTAAGACCCCATCGAGCTTCTTCCTATGAAGCTCGTGAACCGTTTCATGTAACATGAGAACCCCTTCTAAAATATGCCTCCCTGGCATGAACGTCGTCTGCGTAGGTCTGATTACCGACAAGGCAACCTTAGTCACCCGATTGGTCCCTACCTTTGTAAAAAAATTAAAGCTAACATTTAATAGACAAATCGGCCTGTACTATTGAATCTGAGTTGCATCTTTTTTTAGGTAATAAAACGATTGTCCCATAATTCAAGTGAAATAAAGGCAAATTGCCACGCTGAAATGCCTCAAATAAGCGCATCAAGTCTATCTTAATTATTTCCCAAAACGACTGATGGAACTCAGCTAGAAACTCATCTGGTCCCGGTGCTTTGTTCTTCTTCATTTGCATAATCGCCTCAAATACTTCCTTTTCTGTAAAGTCAGCATAGAGAATTGTATTTTCTTCGTGTGACACTTGAGGAATATCATATGTGACCGACTCATCCAACTGGAATGAACTCGGGATAGGAGGAGCAAATAACTTTTGTAAAAATTAGATACATAATCTTTAATATTTTCTTGGCCAATAATAGTTTCCTCATCTTGTTCAAGCTGAAATATTTTTTTCCTTCTATGCTTACCATTGGCAACCAAATGGAAATATTTTGTGTTATTACCCCCCTCCTGAATATGTTTCACTTTAGCCCTTTGGGCCCATTTTATTTCTTCATCCGTTTTTAATTTAGCAAGCACCTCATGCGCCTCTCTCAACTCCTTTCTTTCAAAATTGTTTAGAGGCGTAGTTTCGGCCTGGACATCTAATCTATTAATCAAGGCAAGTAGCCTTTCTTTTTCTTTCTTGTAAAAACCACTATGGTTCTTTGCCCAACCCCTTAAAAAATTCCGCAGATGATGGATCTTATTCTGCCATACTGCCATAGAACCATCCCTATACGAAATCTTAGTTCATTCTTTTGCAACCATTTCGTAGAAACCCTCATGTTTCAGCCATGATAGTTTGAATAACTCAGAACTCGGCACGGTCGGCGACACCTTGATGACACAGTAAAGACTCCGATACATGACACCAACCAGCTGACGTACTACAAGTATAAACGTCCCAGTTGCCTGAAAAGTTGAGAAACGTTTCAATCCGGCATCCGCAGTACAGGATAAACCCTGATCCGATTCGAGATGTAGCGACGCTATAGTGATAGGTGTTGCAAGAACAACATTTCATTCTGAGACATAGAGAAAAAATGGGTGATATCTATATCAGCCTTTGCTTCTTCTCAACAGGACCAACAGAGAACTTGCTGTAGTTTACTGAACTTGCTGTAGTTTACTGAACTTGATGAAACAGTTGATGTAACCCAGCCTGTACGCGTGCATGTACCAAACTAGCTAAGTAGGAGTAAGTAATGCCTGTCAGTGTCTTTTTGCACAATGAGCTGATGGACAGTGTCTTTCTTGCAGAATGAGCTGATGGATGTGAAGTGGAGTATATCTGTATATGCACAAGAGGGTGGCACAAGCAAAGTGCAATTACATCACACGAATTGGAATGCCTCAAAATGTTCTTATTCTCAATTCAAATCGTTCTAATGATTGATTGTAGAATATCAAGAGTTTTCGCTACTACTTGAATTATGTTGATATTCTAGCATGTGCATGCTTGTAATTAAAATAGTAGTCCATTCTTCCCAATATAGGATGCATATTAGATTTGGTTAAAGTCAAACTTTATAAAGTTTGAGCAACTATTACTGTTTGCACCAATCATCACTGGATTCAGCTGACCCTAATGCCACTGCTAGCTGTGAAGTGTATGTGTATGTGTAGTTGAAAGCTAGCTGCATCAAATTCGCAAAAAATAAAGCTAGCATCAGCTATGCAGTGGCGGCTTGTCCGTGTTTGTCCGCCGGACACAGCGGCCAGTGTAAGCAGGGGCGGAGCTCAATGTCTCAACCCTGATGCACAGGAATACGGTTGCAAATTTATTTTAAGGAGTGCTTACCATCTGAAAACAGCCTGTGCATCAGGTTAGACCGGGAGTGGTGCATCACGGTCCATTCGTGCGGGCTGTTCCGGGCCTGAAAGGCAGCTGGTCGCACCCGCATGCCCATCTGCGCGATATGGATCGATCGAAAGGAAAAAGGCAACGACAGGGGGCAAGCCATGACAGATTAGAGGTGCAAGCAGCCAATCAGGGCAGGTGGGGTCATAGGGATCATCTCCGTTCTTTCGTGAAAATTGTGGTTTTTCATCTCCGTCCACCGCCCAGCGCCTGGCCCCCGACTCCATGCGGTTTTGCGTCTTCTCTTTGTTTCTCGGCCAGTTCGTCTAATCTCTGCCCTAGTCGCTGGTGCCCCATGCTCGATCAATCTACTCCAATTCAACTCTTTTTTTCCTAATTATTCTCAATTCTTTTGCATAAAAATTTGGCTAGTAGATAAAATTTCATGGAACGATGGAAACCATGTCTAGGGTTTGTGTACGTATATGTAATTAGTAAACGTCAGCTTGGGAAATTTGTTTCTAATGTGTGTGTAGTCCAGATGATAGCTACTCTAACATAACCATGATCTCCATGCTTTCAAAAATAATGGTGAGACAAGGAGGCTTTTTATGCATAATTTCTTATATCGGTTGTTGAAACTAGTAATTGTATCTACAGATGAAAGATGCTATTTAGCTACAAAACGGGTGAAAACACAATTCGCAATCACCTCAAAGATGACAACTTGAGAGATGATAAAGAAGAAGAAATTCACAACTTACAGTGTTGATTATTTCATGGCTTTTCAGAATTGCTTGTATTATAACATAATGTGCAAAATTTACCTGCTTAATTTCATACTATTATTTTGATCATTCTAATATGCTTTACTTAAAAATGAAGTCCACCGTGTATGTTGTAGGTTATTGAACCTAGTGTTTGATGACGTAATTTGAACATTAAAAATGTAAGGCATCTTCTCAAAGTGATTTTGTCCTTTCTTTTACTATTGTGGTAGACATTTTATTTTATTATGTTATCTATGTATAAATTATGAAATATGCCTTTATGTAGTAGTTTATTAATTAAAAAAAATCATGTTAAAGTGGTGCATCAGGGTCACTTGAGCTCCAGCTCCGCCCCTGAGTGTAAGTAATGGACGCGGGCCCCGCTAAGCATGCTAATTAGCGTTGGCGGATGGAGCGGAAGAGGCGGACGCGCCGGCGGCCTGTCCACCTGCAACCTGATGTAGCGTGCCGTCCTCATTTGGTATTTGCCATGTCTAAAGTAAACTAGTTTCTCTTTTGGACTCTTGCCTGGTTTGTTGCGTAGCGCTATATAGTCAAAATGACAGGTCGATCGATCGATCGATCGATCTATCGGAGCAAAAATCATGCCATCTGATTAACAGGGACTAGTTAGCACCAACCGCGTACGATCAGCTGATCATGTTGATCAGAATGATTGTGCCATCCGTGTACGAAGAGAAGACTCGCCAGCTAGCTCTCAAACTTAGCTAATCTGTGTCGACTTTCTTGGACAATTCTACCAAGGAGCAACACATACGATTTTCGTGCGATATGTTCTATTAATCTTTCGTTAAAATTATACATCATGTTTTGCACGTAGAAACTAAGAATGTAGAAATGTAAAAAGGTATGGATTGAAGTACCATCTACTCTGATTTTTGTACAAAAGAAAATGAGAGAACTCTCAGAATTGTCGTCTGGAAAACTAGGCTGATTATGGCAGGGATCGAGCGGATGACTTCGAAATGAGGACTGGGCGACACATCCAATCGAAATTTCGCACTCGCAGTTTTTTTGTCCCGAAAACATAAAATGATGGTTTCAGTAAATTGTAGTCTAAAAATCCTAGTTTTATGCTATTAACTTCCATATATACCGTGGACAGACAAGGGATGTGCGTGTAAAAAAAGATATTTCCAAGGGGCAATTGATTGAACATCATGCTAATTTGAAGCAAAGCTTTCTCCTCAAGACCAAACCAGTATCCTGTAACTTGTCACGAGCTACGGGCCAAACTCCGTACATCCTTATCCTTTTGTCTATGTACTCATTAGCAATTCACTACAGCACGAGATGGCTACCCGACGGCCAGTTGCCCGTCGGTTTAGGCCCAAAATGCCATTGGTTTAGCCTAACCCGACTGCAGCTAGGTGCCGTCGGCGTATGCGAATATTGGTTTAGGTCTAAATATCGTTGGTTTAGGTTATGCCGTCGCGTAGGCTATGCCAACGGTCTAAAAATATCGGCGTAGGTGATTTTCATTTTTTTTTTAAACAATTTTTTTTATTTTTATTTTTTTGTTTTCTTCTTTTCTCTGATTTTTTTGATATCCCTCTAATGATACTGGAACAATGACTTCTCAGTGGTCACCTATCCTTAGACTGCTACAAGCCAAGCACGCTTAACTCCTAAGTTCTACTCCCTCTGACCCATATTACTCTTCGCTAATACAAATATATCTATTATTAAATATGTCTAGATACATGTATATTAGCGAAGAGTAAAATAGGTATGTGTGTCTTATTGATTTTTTTTTGATAAAGAGAATATATTAATATCAATAAGATATCAATTACACCCAGCCTCTGCAACAACATAATGACTAGACCAAGTCTAGACATCAAGGATGCACACAGCCAAAAAACAAAAGAAAATAAAAAGAGTAAAAATGACCTCTCCGAAACAATCAGACTCACAACAGCATAGCACCATGGCGGAGACGACACCTCGACTTCGAAAAAGCTTCTCCAAAACAACGCCTTCAAGAAGGTAACCATGTACAAACACAATCGTTGTCTGGTCTAACCAACATGGCCAGATCACGAGTTTTCACCCTAGAGAAGGTCTAATCTCCAAACAATGCCTTCAACAAGGAAATGACTAGTAAGTCACCATTGCCAAGTACAATCAATTAAGGTCAGACTTAGGGATGTCATCCTGGAAAATGCGACGCGGAGCTAGAAGACCACCGCCAAGAATGAAGTCAGCTAAAACATCTCCCCCACTTGTAGATAACACTGTTGTAAAACACCGATCGACCGACACACGTACTCTTTCCAATCCGCTATTACTCTCTGGCATCTTCTCGACTCGACTAGACATGAGCATGCGAGTTGGAACCTTGAGAGTCTATCCGGTCTTCAACAAACACAGAAGCCACAATCTCCATCAACACCTTGATAATCGCAGCAATTAAGATGCCAAGGCGGAACTAAAGTGGATGGAGATCATCACGAGCCAAGGGGGACTGAATCTTCACGAGAGGCAAAGCAGGCGAAGCATGGCGCTGCCTACCAAAGATGTTGATCCGACTCGTGGAGATTCAAGTCGTGTGCTAGCCTTGGCCACACAATCGAAGAACCGCAACTCAGTTCCCCAACTGGACAAACTCCATGGGGATCCGGTTCCGAACAAGCCCATCGCCACGCGAGGCCAAGAAGTAGCGACACCGCCAAAAACCACCATGGGTCAATCTGGCAGCCCCACCTCATCTTATTGATATTAGTATCATAATCAATCCTCTTAAACCATGTGTGTCTATATGTATCATAATAAGCTAACCCTACGCTACTAAGTTCTTATTGATATTAGTATCATAATCAATCCTCTTAAACCATGTGTGTCTATATGACTCTGTGTAAGTATGTGTGTCTATATGTCTATGTATGTGTGTGTAGGTATGTATGTGTATGTGTATATGTGTTTGTTAACATTTCGAAAAATTAAAAACTTTGAAATTAAAAAAACAAAAAAAACAAAAAATCAAAGTTTACAAAAAAAAATCATTTTTGGATCCGCAACACGTCATTTCTTCATGAAACTTTGGCCGTTAAAGCGGGATTCTGCACCGTCTGGCCACGGGCGGGAGTTGTCGAGTGTTGTCATTTCATACGGGTCCCGAATCGAGCGTAACTAATTCAAAAAAAAATCAAAAAAGCGATACCTTCACGTGGCATCATTTTATGTCACCTAGATGTGGGAAAAATTTAAAACTTAATAAAAGCAATTTACCAGAACGCCCCTTCGCAGAAATGACCTACCATGTTCGACGTTGCATGGTTTTTAGGTCAAATAAGCTAGGTTCAGCTCTAATCATGGCATAGTGTATCGGAACGAGGCCATATCGGACACACGCGTGGCCCTTGGGATGGCGAGGAACTCCATGGCGACCGATTTTCGTTTCGTTCCATGAAAGTGCGTTTTCTATTTTCTGAGTGCTGAAATCAGGGTTTTTTTTGTGAGAGAGCTACCAAAACGGCAAATGGAAAGCTGGGCACAACATCCCATATAAATAATAGACCACCTGGGATTAGCTCTCATTTTGTCGCGCAAACCTTCAATGTTTTTTTTTCTGGATTTTGCGCAAGCTCCTATCGATTTTTCTAGAACCAGGATGTGTTTGCACTTTAGCTCTAATAATACAAGCTCCTAATTTATTGAAAAAATATTTTTCGATCCGCGACATGTCCGCCTGGCCGCGAGCGGGAGTTTCGTGCATTATCATTTCATGTGGGTCTCGAATTGGGCGTAACTAATTAAAAAAATCAAAAAAATTAAGACCTTTGTGTGGCGTCATTTTATATCACCTAAATTTGGCAAAAAATTCAAACCTTGATAAAAGCAATTACCAGAAAGTCCCTTCACAGAAATGACCTACCACGTTCGAGGTTGCATTGCTTTTAGGTCAAATGAGCTAGATTTGGCCCTGATCATGGCATAGTTTGGCGAAACGAGGCTATATCAGACATGCGGGTGGCCCTTGGGATGGTGAGGAACTCCTTGGAGGATAATTTTTGTTTTGTCCCACGAAAAGTGTTTTTTCCATTTTCGAGTGCCGAAATCGGCTAATTTTGTGAGGGAGCTACCAAAACGGTAATTGGAAAGCTGGGAACAACAACCCATATAAATAATAGACCACTTAGGATACACATATTAGCTCTCGGTTTCATCGCGCAAACCTTCGGAGTTTTTTTCGAATTAGTTATAATTTTCAGAGACCCCTAAAAAATAACCCTAGCTAGAAATTAAAAGGGCACATAAAGGTTTTTGCAAAATATGCCAAAATTAAGGTTTGTTAGTTTTCCTAACAACTAGATCACGTAACATAACTATTTCTCAAAGGATTTCATTGTTTTGAATTTTTACCATTTTATTTTATTTTTCAGAAAACAGAAAAGGCGATAAAAAAAGAAAATACCTATGCGGACGGCTTTGTCGTCGGGTTAGGTCCCCAGAAAAAATAAAATACAAAAAAATAAAATACCTAAGCTGACGTCTTTACCGTCGGGTTAGGTCCCCAGAAAGAGCTACGCCAATGGCATACCTAAGCCAACGACCGGGTTCGGACACGCCCGAGGTGTTGGAATTATGCCCTAGAGGCAATAATAAAGATGTTATTATTATAATTCTTGTTCATGATAATGTTTATATTCCATGCTAGAATTGTATTAAGCGGAAACTTTAATACTTGTGTGGTTTATGAACAACACCGTGTCCCTAGTACGCCTCTATGGACTAGCTCATTGATTAATGATGGTTAAGGTTTCCTAACCATAGACATGAGTTGTCAATTTATAATGAGATCATATCATTAGGAGAATGATATGATGGACAGACCCAAATAAAGCAGAGCAATTAGATCGTGTCATCGTGTTCATCTTTGCGAAGCTTTTCCTATGTCATGTATTGTATTCCTTAGACCATGAGATAATACAACTCCCTAGTATCGGAAGAAAGCTTTGAAGTCATCAAACGTCATCCTATGTGAGGGTGATAATAAAGGTGTCTCTCAGGTGATCGGAAAGTACTTGTTGGGTTGTATGTATCGAGATGGAATTTGTCCCTCCCAAGTCGGAGAGATATACTTCGGGCCCACTCGGTAATCGATATCAACACCGCTTGCAAGCATGTGGTTAATGAGTTAATCACAAAGTGATATCGGATTACGGAACGAGTAAAGTACTTGCTGTGAACGAAATTGAACTAGGTATGGTGATACCGACGATCAAATCTCGGGCGAGTAAAATATCGTGTGACGAAGGGAATACATATACGGGATTAATTGAATCCTGACATCGTGGTTCATTCGATATGATCATCGATGAATATGTGGGAGTCAATATGGGTTTCCAGATCCCGCTGTTGATTATTGATAGAAGATCATGTCTGCATATTCTCGAACCCGTAGGGTCACACACTTAACGTGTATCGACGCTAGGATAGAATGGATAATTGGTTTATGAGTTTTAGTTCGGAGTCTCGGATGAGATCCAGGACGTCACGAGAGGTTCCGGAATGGTCCGGAGAATAAGATTCATATAAAGGAAAGCAGTTTTTGGATTCCGGAAAGGTTTCGGAGTTTATCGGTATTGTACCGGAAGGTTCTAGAAGGTTCCGGAGTGGGACCAATGTGGGCCCACTTGACGGAGGCCTGCGTGGGCCTAAGGGGAAGTGCCCTGGCCACCTTGGGCCAGGCGCACAAGGCCCCTAAGGCCCAGCCGGCCAGCCCAAGGGGAAACCCTAAGGGAGTCTTCAAAGAAGGAAAGGGGGAAAACTTGCCCCCCACTCTTCCTACTCCAAGTCGGCGCCCTAGGGTTTGGGGAGAGGCCAATCTGGCCGGCCACCCCTCTATATATAGGGGGCAAGGGCGCAGCCCTCTCTACCCCTTAACCCAAACCCTAGCCGCCAACTGCTGCCCTCCCTCTCTCTCTCTCGCGACTGCACGTAGGCGAAGCCCTGCTGCAGAAACTCTCCACCATAAGCACCACGCCGTTGTGCTGCTGATCCAATCTATCTCTCCACCATACTTGCTGGACCAAGGAAGGAGGAGACGTCGCTGCACCGCACGTGTGCAACTCTCGGAGGCGCCGCCACTTGCGGCGTAGGATCGGATCGGATCGCGAGGAGGAGACGGCGAGTACGACTACGTCGACCACGTTCTATTGAACGTTTCCGCTGTGCGAATCTTCAAGGGTATGAAGATCTCATCTACCTCTCTCGTTGATTACATCTCCTAGATTAGATCTTGGCTTTCTTGTTCGCATCCGTAGGAAATTTTTTTGATTTACTATGCTGCGAAACCCTTCAGTGGTATCAGAGCCAGGTCTATGCGTAGATGTGTTTCACGAGTAGAACGCAACATGCTTGTTGCGGGCGTTGATGTTTTCTGTTGCAAACCTCTTGTTGTGTATTTCTTATGGCGCGGTATAGTGAGATTGAAGCGGTCCAGGCCAACTTTACGCGACCGCGTTCGCGAGACCGGCTCCGCACTTGACGTGTGGCTTGTTCCACACATGCGGCTGGTGGATGCCAGTTTCTCTCACTATAGTAGTCATGGGACTTACATCGGATGTTAGCAACCATAATATCACCGTTGTGGCTTTTCGTAGGTAAGAATCGTTCTTAGCTTGCTACTCCCATAAGCCACGTAAAACATGCAACAACAAAGTAGAGGCGTCTAACTTGTTTTTGCAGGGAGTGTTTTGTGATATGGTATGGCCACAAGATGTGATGTGATATATGTGATGTATGCGATGATCATGTTTTGTAATATTTCACGACTTGCATGTCGATGAGTTCACAACCGGCAGGAGCCATATGGTTGTCTTTATAATTGTGTATGACCTGCGTGTCAACTTCTTATACGCCATGTAATAGCTTTACTTTATCGCTAAGTAGTTAGCAATAGTTGTAGTTGCTATTCGTGGTGGAGGCAATCATGGTGGAGTGATGGAGATCATGCCGGCGCGCACAAGATGGAGATCATGGCGCGGAGATTGGCTATACCATGTCACATAAAATTATATGCATGTGATGTTTATCCTTTTATGTATCTTATTTTGCTTAGATCGCGACGGTAGCATTATAAGATGATTCCTCACTTAAAGATCAAGATAAAATTGTGTTCTCCCCTCGTATGCGCCGTTGCGAAAGATCGTCGTTTTCAAGCACCTCGTGATGATCGGGTGCTATAAACTCTACGTTCACATACAACGGGTGCAAGCCAGTTTTGCACACGCGGAAAATACTTGGGTTTGACTTGACGAGCCTAGCATGTACAGACATGGCCTCGGAACACATGAACCGAAAGGTTAATCATGAGTCATATGAATGATATGATCGACACTGAGTTGTCCACCATTGAAACCACATCTCTTCTCGTGAAGATCGGATTATGTGTGATGAATTTGGATCGTGTTCACTAAACAACTTGAGGGATGTTGAATTTAGTGGGAGTTCATTAGTAATTTGATTAACTTGAACTAATTATCATGAACTAAATCTTGATGTATTTGCATAAGTCGTTGTAGTCTTTGGCAACCGTTTTCCACCGACACTAAGTTTTAATTGAGTTAAAAGAACTATAGAATTCTGGATAGTCACTTTTCGGTCTAGTGCCGTTTAATGTCAAGACTAAAGATTAAGTCCTATTGCAAACTTTAGCAAACCTTGCTTGCTCCATACGATTTAATAAATTGTATTAATCTAAGAGCAACGATTCAAGTTTAGTATCTAAAGATCATATGTTTGCCTTCATGATAAATTGATCTTCAAAATTGTTTGAGAATCAAAGTGATCATCGAGCTGAAAGAATTGTTTCAGAAACAAATAAGAAGTGAAAGATATTTGATATCTAAGACTTTGATTGTTTGCAAAATGATGAAGTATAATTTAGTAAAAGAACATATGCTCATATTGTATGACTATATGTGAAGATTGAAGATGCTAGGCGTCCCGATCACCCAAAAGTTTGGGAACTAATATTATACTTGCATTCATCCTTATAAGCTATAGTAGTTTCATCATGAAAGATGTCATGATAGGACGAATGAAAAGGTATCGGCTAAATTGTTTTTGCTATACCAAAAGAATACTAAAGAATGGAATCTGGAAGAATACCAATCATATGATGATGGCGATCCACTTCAAAGTGCAAAATCCAAGGCTATTAGTATTTGACTAACATCCTTTGGACTATGTGTCAAATGATTGATGCCACTATTGATGTCGATAGATTCTTCTAAAAGGAGAGGAAACGCTAAATAGGATCTGCAAAAGGTATTTGGTAGAAAAGGAAAAGACTGGAATTGTCCAGCTCAGGTATATAAATGATATACATGTTATAGATGAATTCTTTTGCTCGTTAACAATGTAATTCTTGGGTATTCGATACTGATTTGTTGGTATGAAATGTCATACAAAGCAACACAATACAAGAAGTACAATGGCCTAAGTAACTAGTAAAAGAATATGGTAATGATGCATGTCGAGATACAAATAAAAGTGTTATTGTGCTTCTCGTCGACATCAAACCTAGCCTTCAAGATATTTCATGAACTTAATAATTGTTATTTTGTTCTGGTATTATGAGAGCAATGGTTGTTCAAATTATTACCGTCTTCCATAATCGATGGATAGATTATTATTATCTTGTTGGTGAAATAGACATTTATAACACTAATGCTAAAGGTCGCAAGACAAAACAAATTTCACTTATATGTGACACCGCCGTTTAAGTCATATTGGAAACAAAACATGAAAGAAATTCTATATTGATAGATTTTCGAGTCATTTGATTTTGAATTGATTGACGCTTGTGAGACTTTTCCTAAAGATGATTAAACTCCGTTCATAGGCCATAGAAAGAACAAGCGACTAACTACATGGAGATCGTACATGTTGATGTATATAGTTCATGTGTGAAGTCGAGCATGGTGTATTTTCTATTTCATCAATGACTCGAATAGATGTACGGTATATCTACTTGATGAGATAGAAGTATGAAATTGTTAAATTTATGAAGTGAAAATTGTTGTAACAAGAATATTCAAGTTATATGATTAGATCATAAAAGAAGAATATTTGAGTTACAAGTTTAGCAAACATCTAAGAGTTAGAGGAATTGTTCCACAAACTTGCATCGTGATAAACACCATAGGAGTATGGAGTTTTTGATGGATGTAATCAAACCTTGTTTGACATGGTTAGATCAATAAACTACCAATATAATTTGTGGATTATGCTTTAGAGACTACCGCTTTTCACTGAATAGAGTACCATCATAATCTACCGAAATGACACCATACAAATTATAGTTGTCTTTTCTTAAATTTTGGTATGCAAGGCATATGTGTAAAATGTTTACAACCAAAATTGGATTAGTATGTCTTTGTAGGTTATCCCAAAGAATGTCGATGGGTGTTTCTTCTGCCATAAACCCAATTAAAGGTGATTGTCACTGAAAGAAGTGAACTTCTTATGAAGGAGTTTTTCGCGAAAGGTTTAAGTGGGAGGAAGATAGGACTTGATGAGGTTATTGAATCTGAGCAAGATGATCAGAGTAGCGCAGCACCAGAATATGTTCTGGAAGCGGCAACTGCATTCATAGCTCACGCGTCTACAATATGTTGTAGTCACGGCATCGAAGTTCCTATTTAACCAAGTTGGTCGTAATCAAATAGCAAGATTTGAGGACGAGATATTATTAGATAATAGTAACCAACAATATACAAAGAAGCGATGATGGGCCCTGACTTCGTCATATGAATTATTCTAGCAACAATTACATATAGAGATATGTTAGTTGAATAAACGAAACAACGTTCCTCTACCGGAATGCACACCAAGGACGTGTACCTGACACGACCCAATGGGTTTTGTTGATTCAAAGGTTGCTAGATATGTATGTAAACTTCTATGGTAGAAGTAAGCATAGCGAAGTTGGAATCTTCAATGATGAAAATGTTAAAGTGTTAATTTCATCAAGATATTTGAAGATGCTTGTATTACAAGAAAGTAAGTGGGAGCGCTAAGACATATTTCTAAATGCTTTATGTAGATGACATATCGTTCATTGGAAATTATGTGTTTTTCTTGATATTGTTAAGTTTTCATTATAATTGGATTTTTGATGAAAGACTTAGGCAAAACCAGAATATTGAGCATCAATGTCTATACAGATAGATTGAGGCACTAATAAAGTTTTGCCAGAGTACATAGATGAAATATTGAATTTGTTCAATATGGAAACAATAAGAACGGTTCTTGTTGCATGGAAGAGGTTGGAGCAAGAATCAATTGTTTAGACACTTGATGAGTGAAACCACAAGAATGATTTTATCAATCTTGTATACCATGATATGTAGATCCAGATGTGTCCAATGCTCTAAAGGTTATAGCATTCATATGATGATCGCTGGACAATAGTAAAGATATTCTTATGCACTTTCGAAGAAGTAAGAATATGTTCTGTATGCAGAAGTGACAAATGGTTCATTGCAATGAGTTACATTGGCTTTGTCACACATACAAGTAAAATTTTATCTCAATTTTTAAGCTATTTGTTTTGAGTTAGAAGGTGGCATAATAAGGTGGAAGAAAGTTCCATGATGACTTGGATGAGTTCTAATGTTAATATTGTGGCGGACACTGCAACGAGGGCTAAGTATATAATCGCTTTAGAAGCAGCATAAAGATGCAAAGTAGATAGTGATAATTCAACTTATTTGTGGCACTGTCGTCTAGGTCATATTGGCGTAAAATGCATGAAGAAACTCCATTCTGATGGACTTTTGGAGTCTCTTGATTTTGAATCATTTGACACGTGCGAGCCATGCCTCATGGGCAAGATGATCAAAACCCCGTTCTCCGGTATAATGGAGCGAACAACGGACTTATTGGAAATCATACATACCGATGTGTGCGGACCAATGAGTATTTCGACGCACGGTGGATATCGCTATTTTTCTAAGTGTGCTAGTACTATGTAGTCCTATTGTATGACAATAGTGACAACATAGTCTCGGCCAAGAAACAAAGGTCTCACCAGAAGACCAAGTTTATACGATGCTATCTCATACAAGATGAGTAATGCGTGCTGACGCAAAAGAATATGCAAATACAAACGGACCTGAAAGTGTCAGACCCGTAGATAAGGTTTACCACGTGCAACGCGTATGAATAACACCGGAATGCCATAGGTGTTAAAGGCGCAAGTATGACTAGATTATTGACTCTAGTGTAAGTGGGAGACTGTTGGAATTATGCCCTAGAGGCAATAATAAAGATGTTATTATTATAATTCTTGTTCATGATAATGTTTATATTCCATGCTAGAATTGTATTAAGCGGAAACTTTAATACTTGTGTGGTTTATGAACAACACCGTGTCCCTAGTACGCCTCTATGGACTAGCTCATTGATTAATGATGGTTAAGGTTTCCTAACCATAGACATGAGTTGTCAATTTATAATGAGATCATATCATTAGGAGAATGATATGATGGACAGACCCAAATAAAGCAGAGCAATTAGATCGTGTCATCGTGTTCATCTTTGCGAAGCTTTTCCTATGTCATGTATTGTATTCCTTAGACCATGAGATAATACAACTCCCTAGTATCGGAAGAAAGCTTTGAAGTCATCAAACGTCATCCTATGTGAGGGTGATAATAAAGGTGTCTCTCAGGTGATCGGAAAGTACTTGTTGGGTTGTATGTATCGAGATGGAATTTGTCCCTCCCAAGTCGGAGAGATATACTTCGGGCCCACTCGGTAATCGATATCAACACCGCTTGCAAGCATGTGGTTAATGAGTTAATCACAAAGTGATATCGGATTACGGAACGAGTAAAGTACTTGCTGTGAACGAAATTGAACTAGGTATGGTGATACCGACGATCAAATCTCGGGCGAGTAAAATATCGTGTGACGAAGGGAATACATATACGGGATTAATTGAATCCTGACATCGTGGTTCATTCGATATGATCATCGATGAATATGTGGGAGTCAATATGGGTTTCCAGATCCCGCTGTTGATTATTGATAGAAGATCATGTCTGCATATTCTCGAACCCGTAGGGTCACACACTTAACGTGTATCGACGCTAGGATAGAATGGATAATTGGTTTATGAGTTTTAGTTCGGAGTCTCGGATGAGATCCAGGACGTCACGAGAGGTTCCGGAATGGTCCGGAGAATAAGATTCATATAAAGGAAAGCAGTTTTTGGATTCCGGAAAGGTTTCGGAGTTTATCGGTATTGTACCGGAAGGTTCTAGAAGGTTCCGGAGTGGGACCAACGTGGGCCCACTTGACGGAGGCCTGCGTGGGCCTAAGGGGAAGTGCCCTGGCCGCCTTGGGCCAGGCGCACAAGGCCCCTAAGGCCCAGCCGGCCAGCCCAAGGGGAAACCCTAAGGGAGTCTTCAAAGAAGGAAAGGGGGAAAACTTGCCCCCCACTCTTCCTACTCCAAGTCGGCGCCCTAGGGTTTGGGGAGAGGCCAATCTGGCCGGCCACCCCTCTATATATAGGGGGCAAGGGCGCAGCCCTCTCTACCCCTTAACCCAAACCCTAGACGCCAACTGCTGCCCTCCCTCTCTCTCTCTCTCGCGACTGCACGTAGGCGAAGCCCTGCTGCAGAAACTCTCCACCATAAGCACCACGCCGTTGTGCTGCTGATCCAATCTATCTCTCCACCATACTTGCTGGACCAAGGAAGGAGGAGACGTCGCTGCACCGCACGTGTGCAACTCTCGGAGGCGCCGCCACTTGCGGCGTAGGATCGGATCGGATCGCGAGGAGGAGACGGCGAGTACGACTACGTCGACCACGTTCTATTGAACGTTTCCGCTGTGCGAATCTTCAAGGGTATGAAGATCTCATCTACCTCTCTCGTTGATTACATCTCCTAGATTAGATCTTGGCTTTCTTGTTCGCATCCGTAGGAATTTTTTTTGATTTACTATGCTGCGAAACCCTTCACGAGGCCAGGGCCTAAGCCGACGGCCCCGATAAGCCGTCAGCTTAGGTATTGGCTGTCAGCATAGAACTTTATTCCGGTAGTGATTTAGCACCATAGGCTCGTGGTATACATAGAGCACCCAGGGTAGCTCCATGGTGTAGTTTTGTCAATTCTGGTAATATACACTTTTAATTGTTATAATGAAAATTGTGTTTGGAGAAAAGTCATTGGTTAAAAGTCAGCTTTTATGGAAATTGGAACTTTAGAGAAAAATATGCCAATCCAATAGTTTAGGAAAAAGCATGATTCGACCCTAAGTCAATCCCCCTAACCATAACCCCACGCCGCCTATCTAGGCGATACGGGGAGGGGGGCACCATTGGCCCTCGACCCCTCCGCCACCTCTCTCCCCCTCCGTCCGTCGCCGCTGGAGGATCTGCCGGGCGAAGCCAGGTAGTGACGGCGATGGCGGGGACTTCTGCACGCAGCGGTGGCAACCCTTTTTGCTGGAGGTGGCGACATAGTTTTTTGGCTGTGTTTGGTGGCGAGATGCTGCGGGGACCAGGGAGAGAGAGTGCATCGGCAGTGATTGCAGAGAGGTGCATCCCCCGTGGTTGTGGCGCCTTTACTGCGGTGACTGGTACCTTCGAGCCTACTCGGTCCATCTTGGCCCGTGCGGGTCTGTTGTCCCTCGGCTTCAGCGGCGGGGCAGCACGGTCTTGCCTACTGTGCCATGGTGGTGTTGGCGGTTGGCCATGCGGTTGGCTGGATTCCACCATCTAGTCCAGCCTAAGACCTCAAATAAGGTGATGATCCTATGGTTCCTCTCGCGCCAAGACAAAGATTTGCTTGATGCCTGCCATCGTTGATAGGTCAGAGTGTCAAGTGCCAGAAAGCTCCTCCAGAGAACTCCATGCGGTGACATGCATGCCTAGAGATTGCTGGATTAGGTGGTATTTGGTCGTGCGCACCCATGTTTTCTGACCATTTGGTTTCGGTGGGAGCGTGGCGAAGCTCTGTTTTCTGTTGCCATCATGGGACATGTCTTACGATCTACGGTAAAGTCAGATGCGGAGAATGACATGGAAACCGAATTTCTGATGACTAGCAACGGTGGTTCGAGTCTTCGTGGCGATGAGGAACATGCTTGGTGTTTCGTGACTCATAACATCGACATCGGCAAGTGGGGCGACAACACAGGAGAAGTTGAAATTCCTACCTTGCAAGGTGAAAATCCAAGGTCTGAAAATTGGTTGTGCCTAGCAATTGTCTGATTGAAGGCATTGTTTTGTGAGTGAGGATTTTCTCCATGGTGAAAATCTATGATCTATGATTAGGCAACGATGAGTCGATGATGTGTGTGCACTGTTTTCTTCTTGGAGGCATCGCTATGGGGAAGCTGGACTTCTGGTGCTATCATGTATTGCTGCTATAAGGAAAAGATCACTGTAGCAAGACTTTTCTTTTATGTAATTCTTTTTTTTGGCAGTGCGCATCCTTAATACCATTAGGGCACTGTGTTGTTATTACAGAGGCTTGCACGATATTAATATTTACTCCTTAAAAAAAGTAAAAAAGTTGGTTTATTAAATTCGAGTAAAATGCATCAATGCACATCCTTTGAAGCTCGTGTACCCAAAACCACAAACTCTAGGATTTTTAACAGATACTTCACACGCTGGGTAAGCAGTAACAAAGAATAGTACCAAGTAGAATAGTCTGCTGAAGCAAAAATATAGCAGATATCACCATCGTTTTCTTACATGTACTCATTTTTTCCTCAAGCTATTCATTGTGCTCAGCTCGAGCCAAGCTGACTGACTTGATTTTGAAAAACACTAGATTCTTTTCCAAATCTAGCTGAAAGTTGCAAACATAATCGAAACTTTGATGTCTTGGAAATAGATGCTCAAAATTTCACAGAATACTTATGCCAATTGAATTACTGAATATTTCATATTTTATTGAAAATTATTAACTTTTAGTTCCAAATTTGACTAAAGTTTGTAAAATTTGACCAAGCTTTCCGATGTCTTAGAAAGACGACCCCATTTTTACTAGATTCTCATGAAACCTAGATTGAATAACTGGAACTTTTGGGTTTATTATGAGGATTTTTAGATAAAGTTATTTTTCAGAAATAAGTGAATAGCTCAAGCTAAAATTGAGTGAAACTTCTAGGTTTCACATTTATTGGTTGAACCTGGCGATGGCAGCATTCACGCGGTGTCCCATTGTTGAAGGCATTGCCTGGAGTTTATTCAGACTCCTCTTCGGGTGAAAACTCTCGAGCTGACCTCTGTAGTTGGATCGAGCTACAACGGCATTGTGTGTCATTCTGTTCTTCAAGGCGTACCTTGCCTGTTGCTCTTGAGTTGTTATTACTGGTGCTTTTTTTTAGCTGTGTGCATCCTGATTAGATCGTGTTGTGCATAGGCTGGATTTAATTTGTATCATTTTGATATTAATAGATTCCTTTATAAAAAATATGAGATGTTGTTCTTGGTCACAACCGTCGGATAAACTAAAAGTTTTGTCCCGCTGTAGTTTTCTAATTTCAGCTAGGCATATGATAGGCAGTGGCCGAGAATCTGAAAGCCAAGCCTTGTCTAGAGCCTTCCGCATCCTTGCTGGTGGAGAGCGCCAAAGCCAGCTAGCAATTCGTACGATGTTGGGCCACGACGTACGGCCGGGGGGACAGAGTGTCGCGAGGACCAGGCACCAGACCAAGCCTTGCCGTACGCGGAGGAGCAGGACCGCGCCACGCCACGCCGGGCGCCGGGGACCTCCGGTCGGTCCCTGCTCGCCGGAGGCCCCGGCGCGCCGCCTGCATATGTCATGGACTGCATCAGCGTCCTGCAGCTGCCGCATCCGTCCATTTCCCAAGAGGCCATGGCGGAGCCCGGCCGGCCAGCACAGCTTGCTCACGTGTGTAAATCCATCACCCTGGGCCATGGCCATGGTGGCAGCTAGCCGAGGGGAGAAAGGTCAAAGACCCAAGGAACAGATGGCCTCTTCTGCATGCGTGAGTACAAGAATTTCACGATGCTCCATCTCATGCTCACTAACCAGCCAACGCGCGCACACGAAGCACACACTCAACGTGGCTCTGATGTGCGTATGGCTGGCCTGCGTGTCAACGTCCTTTACGCTACATGCATGCATATGTATGCACGAATTGATGCCCCGAAACAGAGAATCGACCTCTCGTACGTACGTGCTCCCACGCTTGCACTACTTCGTGTACTCAAGTCCAAAAGCTTCACCACAGGTCGTGTTAATTTTCAATATTCTTTTGAACAGAAATTTTCCATATAAATTATCCACAGAAATACAACATATCTCACCATATCACTGGTGGAAAAAGGGGCTTCCATTCGACACATTTGTCTCGAATCAAATTTGATCCGCGACCAAAGGGCTCATCAGTCCCGGTTCATTTGAAAATGTGGGCCAGGGAGCATTAGTCCCGGTTCAAAAGGAACCTTCAGTCCCGGTTTCATCTAACAGCCGGGACTAATGCCCCGTGGACCTTTAGTCCCGGCTCGTGTAACAAACCGGGACTAAAGGTGCCCTTTAGTCCCGGTTCGTTACACGAGCCGGGACCAAACACCCGTTCAAACGAACCGCCCAATTCGCGCCAGTTATCGATCGACGATCGACATGCATTAACGAGACGACGCTTCGTATATCGTCGTGTGCTGATCGGGAACCGCCGGCGACGCGTTGGAACTCGCTCGATCTGCATTCACATCGCCGCCGGCGTGTGATCTCTCATCTTCTCCCTCTTTCTATATAAATCACTCACTCATTTGATCATCTTCTTCCCCCACAAACACATCTCTCTTCTTCTTCCCCAAAACCTCCCACACACATCACCATACCGCCGGTGCCCGCGAGCTCTCCCTCGGCGACAATGGAGGAGCAACATTGGCCCCGATCTCGGGTCTACTACGTGGTCATCGAAGAGATGAACTTCACCATCACGGAGACCCTCCGTGCTTCGAGGGTGGAGAAGTGGATCGGCAAGGTCAAGCGCCGGTTCCTCGACGACGCACCGGTCAAGTGCGTGGGCTTGGATTGTGAGTTCACCACTCACGAGGTCCCGCAGTGTGCCGCCGTCCTTCAACTCTCGGTGGCGTCCGAGATATTGATCTTCCAAATTTGTATGGCCAATGCCGTGCCGCAACTCCTCAAGGACTTCTTGAAGGACACCACCATCAAGTTTGTTGGTGCCGCCATCGACAATGATCTGCGCAAGCTAAGCCCATACGGAATTGTTATTCCGTCCGCATATGATCTTCAACAAGTTGTCCCAAACCCCACTAGCAAGCCAACGCCGAGTCTCTATGATTTGGCCAATGCTATTATTGGGACACATCTTGAGAAGAAGAAGAGGGACAACAAGAAGAAGAAGGACAAGAAGAAGAAGGGAGAAGAAGAAGAAGGAGAAGAAGAAAAAAAGAAAAGAAAAGAAGAAGAAGATCTAATTTTTGGTTGGGAAAAAGTTCCATTGAGCATGAACCAACTAAAATATGCCGCTTTAGATGCTCGCCTAGGCTTTGAGATAGCTAGGAGATTCTGGAAGCTAAAGGGCTACAATAGCAATGTTGATCGTCTTAACCTTAATAATTAGGTGGATGATTATATGTATGGAAAAATGTTGGATGAGCAATTTGGGAAAAATGTTGGATGAGCCATGCATATTGAATGAGTATGTTTGAAAAAATGTACTCCCTTTGTTTCGGTTAACAAAGTCAATTAAATTTCGAATTTGTGATTTTTCAAGTATTTTTGCTTTTTTGAATATTTTAATCATCTGAAAATTAATAATTAAATTATATATAAAGAATATTTGAAATTCATTGGTGCTTATTATTCGTAATCATTGTTTCTTATTTTGTGAATTTATTTGGAATTTAAAAAAGTAATATTATATATTACCAAAGTGTATAGGTTAATAGAATAGGTACCATACCATTATCAAGAAGTCGCGAGCGCAGTCTTGGAAGCTAGTAGGGAAGGAATGGAGAAGTTAAGCGTGCTAAGGGTGGAGCAGTGTGAGGATGGGTGACCGACCGGGAAGTGAGCACCACAAGTACTAATTCTATATGAGAATAGAGATGATTAACTTGCCAAGGAGCAGTGTGATATGGAGTGAGAGCCATAAGTATCTAATTCTATATGAGAATAGAGATGATTAGATAATACAGAAATAAAGAAATTCTGAAACAGAAAATACAATTTTATACCGAATGGACCTATAGTCCCGGTCCGTGTTAGGAACCGGGACCAAAGGTCCTCAAGCCGCAGCACATGCCCAGGGCCACGTGGCGGACCATTGGTCCCGGTTCATAAACGACCGGGACTAAAGGCTGAAGCCTTTAGTCGCGCTTTGTTAGTCTCGGTTGCGGAAACCGGGATTAATGGTCTTTACAAACCGGGATTGAAGGCCTTTTTTCCACCGTATGCAAAAAAAAAAAAGTTAAACGAGGCAAAAGCTTTGCCTTTTGATTGATTATATGGAAGAAAAAAAGGTTAAACCGGCTAATATCCAAGCCCTCCCTTCGTCTTTAATCCTTTGGATAATATTGATTGATTATAGGAGAAAATGTTGAAACTATGTTGCAAACACATGAGTAGAATATTGCATGCGCCGGTATTCTATTATAAGGATTGTCATCCTAGGATAAAAACTTAAGTGATATTCGATGGCCAAGAGAATAACTGATTTTCCTCCCGCTAAAGTTGGTTGACAGCTAGAGTTGGCCTCTTAAAAAATTAGCGAACCTAACCATTGTTGATCTTGACTCATTTGTATTCCGTGTGTATTGTTTTTAGGTAGAAGGCTCAATGACCCTTGTCTTAAATTAATAAAACCAACATGAACACGAGTACGAGTACAACCATCACTAGTGGAAAAACGGGCTTCCATTCGTCCCATTTGTCTCGGACCAAATTCGATCCGCGGCTAAAGGGTCCATCAGTCCCGGTTCATTTGAAAATGTGGGCCAGAGGGCATTAGTCCCGGTTCAAAAGGGATCTTCAGTCCCGGTTTCATCTAACAGCCGGGACTAATGCCCCATGGGCCTTTAGTCCCGGCTCGTGGCACAAACCGGGACTAAAGGTCATCCTTTAGTCCCGGTTCGTTCCACGAGCCGGGACCAATGACCCGTTTAAACGAACCGCCCACTTCGCGCCAGTTATCGATCGACGACGCTTCGGATATCGATCGACATTACGAGCGACGATCGGGAACCGGCGCCGGCGACCTTGAAACTCGCCTGCATTCACACAACGCCGGTGTGCTCCTCATCTTCCCTCTTTCACTATATAAAGAACTCATATTTGATCATCTTCTTCCCCCAAAACATCTCCCTAGCCTCTTCTTCCCCAAAACCTCTCCCACACATCACCACATACCGCCGGCGCCTGCGAGCTCTCTCTCCCTCGACGACAATGGAGGAGCAACTTTGGCCCCGGTCTCGGATCTACTACGTGGTCATCGAAGAGATGAACTTCACCATCACGGAGACTCTCCGTGCTTTGAGGGTGGAGAAGTGGATCCGCATGGTCAAGCGCTGGTTCCTCGACGACGCACCGGTCAAGTGCGTGGGCTTGGACTGTGAGTTCACCACTCACGCGCGCCCTCAACATGCCGCCGTCCTTCAACTCTCGGTGGAGTCCGAGATATTGGTCTTTCAAATTTGCAAGGCCAATGGCGTGCCGCAACTACTCAAGGACTTCTTGAAGGACACCACCATCAAGTTTTGTGGTGCGGCTATCGACAACGATCTGCGCAAGCTAAGGCCATACGGAATTGTTATTCCGTCCGCGTATGATCTTCAACAAGTTGTCCCAAACCCCACTAGCAAGCCAACGCCGAGTCTCTATGATTTCGCCAATGCTACTATTGGGACACATCTTGAGAAGAAGAAGAGGGACAACAAGAAGAAGAAGGACAAGAAGAAGAAGGAGAAGAAGTACAAGAAGAAGGGAGAAGAAGAAGAAGAAGATGATGATGAAGAAGATGAACTAATTTTTGGTTGGGAAAAAGTTCCATTGAGCTTCAACCAACTAAAATATGCCGCTTTAGACGCTCGCCTAGGCTTTGAGATAGCTAGGAGATTCTGGAAGCTAAAGGGCTACAATAGCCATGTTGATCGTCTTAACCTTAATAATTAGGTGGATGATTATGTATGGAAAAATGTTGGATGAGCTTGCTTGGAAAATGTACTTCATTTGAGCCATGTTGGATGAGTATGTTTGGAAAAATGTACTCCCTTTGTTTCGGTTAACAAAGTCTATTAATTTTCGAATTTGTGATTTTTCATTGTTGCTTATTATTCGTAATCATTGTTTCTTATTTTGTGAATTTATTTGGAATTTAAAAAAGTAATATTATATATTACCAAAGTGTATAGGTTAATAGAATTGGTAGCATACAACTATCAAGAAGTCGCAAGCGCAGTCTTGGAAGCTAGTAGGGAAGGAATGGAGAAGTTAAGCGTGCTAAGGGTGGAGCAGTGTGAGGATGGGTGACCGACCGGGAAGTGAGGACCACAAGTACTTGTAATTGATTTGAGATATAAAGTGAGAGCTATAAGTATCTAATTTAATATGAGATATGAGAATAGAGATGATTAGATAATAGAGAAATAGAGAAATAAAGAAATAAAAATAATACAGAAATTCTGAAACAAAAAATACAATTTTATTCCGAATGGACCTTTAGTCCCGGTCCCTGTTACGAACCGGGACCAAAGGTCCTCCAGCCGCTGCACATGCCCCGGGCCACGTGGAGGACCATTGGTCCCGGCTCGTAAGCAACCAAGACTAAAGGCTGGAGCCTTTAGTCCCGCATGGTTAGTCCCGGTTGCGGAAAGCGGGATTAATAGGCTTTACAAACCGGGATTGAAGGCCTTTTTTCCACCAGTGCATGTTGGCAGTGGCGGACTTACATGATTCTAGAAGCCTGGGCAAATATGTCTAAGCCCTAATTTTTAAAGCAAAATCACTGTACAAAGTCAGAAAATAGAAAGCAGCGCGCGTCGGCAAGCCTGGGCGACTGCCTGGGCTGAAGGGTGGTAGATCCGCCCCTACATGTTGGGATACCAGCTTACTAGTGAAGCACAAGATAAAAAAAAACAACTCATCCTCTTGCAGTTGAAGAGCAAAGGGTGTTGCCGGATCAAGCCACCACCTTCGTCGGGATCACCACGATGTCGTCTTGCTGAGCTCTTGCCACCAACATATGGAAATCACCAGAAGTGCAAAATTAGGGGAACCATCAGAGATTAAGGTTCTAAAGCAACGCTCCAAGCATCAGAATGTCGTCATCACACGACCTGAGAGGAGAATTTTTTCACCTAGAACAATAAGACCAAGAAGCACCCGGGGGTGTCATTGACATGATACCAAACTAGCTGGGAATGGCTTTCGCACGAGCCATCCGCCTCTCCCATCTCAACCCCATGCCAATTTGTAGCTCCTAGCCTAATCCAATCCCCTCTAATGGCCAGCCCACTAGCAGGTAAAGAAGAGTAGGTGCACATACAAAGACGGAGCACAAACTGGGATGGAGATGCACCACATATAGAAAATATACCAAAAGTGGAAACCAAGACACCATGGCAAAACTCGAGAGGAACAAATAACATCAAGGGATCAAATTCTCCAAGTGCCCGATGGAAACCAGAAGGGGGTGACTTAATTGGGCTCGTTCCACATCGGCGCACTAGACTACAAAAAGAGGGAAGGGGGAGGAAAAGGCGGGAGGGGGGGGGTCGATACCACTCCTCCGGCACTAACATCATTGCAGGTTACCCTGATCGCGCATGCACACATCCCACATGACATCTATCTCTCTCCTCAGCAACACGTCGCCAACATTGGAACGCAACCCGAAGACATGAAACCAAACCAACATCCTTGAAACGCACAACCGACATACCTGAACTCATCTCCAACAACCACACATGCTTCACAACGACCGGATCTGGCAAGGCGAGAACTACACCTGCAGGTCACCTTCGATGAAGTGTGGTACTCTGCCATCCACCATCGAAGAATATAGCCACAAACAATGCTGGCCAAACTGACTGCTCAAACCCCACCTTGAGGAACCACCATGATCGAGAAAATGACAACCACTCTGCCCTCATGACGAGACATCATCCATTAGCTCAATAGGGACTCATGGTGGCTTGGGAAGTGACGGAACAGACGAACTGATCGGATCTCGTGAAAGCTAGGGGGCACGATCAGCCGATGGATCTGACACCGAGGAACAGGTTAATGACGACAGTGGTCGAGGAATAGATACACACAGAAGGGAAGCGGCTGGCCCCAACACAAACATACGACAAACATATAAGGCCCCAACACAACAACCTCCCTCCATATCGCCAAGCTAGGAGAAGAGAGACACAAATCCCCGCCGCCATCTTCACCCGCTTTGCATGACCTCTTCTGGTAGCTGCCTCTAGGGCCAATGAGGAGCGCTCGGGAGTGGGGGAGCTCTGAGTATATATATTCTACTTTTTTGCATAATAATATGTGTCTCGTTCATAAGATAAAATCAAATTACAAGGCACGTACATACCGACCTGACAAAGCTGAAAAGATAGGATAAACCTATGAAAAAAACCAGCGCCTATCCTCCTCCTTCAATACCACCGAGAAGCGACCGCCAAAGGGGCGAAAGACAAATCACCACATCACCCGAGCTCGACATGGCACCATCACTGATCAACAGTTTTTCGGACCTCCAAAGTAGTTTGCAGAGGCAAAACCATTTCCATTCAAAGAATCAGACCGAGGAAAAATGTCCTCGGACACGCGATCGAACTCCAGAACTGACACCCCCGCATGACTACAAAGTCGGGGGAGGAAATTGGAACTGTCAGCTTCCATCCACAAACCCAGCACATGATATACCATCTTCCATCTGTCACCTGCTGATGACCCACAAGTATAGGGGATCGCAACAGTCTTCGAGGGAAGTATTACCCAAATTTATTGATTCGACACAAGGGGAGCCAAAGAATATATGTAAGCCTTAACAGATGAGTTGTCAATTCAGCTGCACCTGGAAACAGTCTCGCTCGCAGTGGTTTATCAGTAGCAACAGTTTTATAGTGGTGACAGTAGTGAAACAGTAACAGCAGTAGTAAAATAGCAGCAGTAATAGTAACGGTTGTAAACAGTAGGAACAAATACTGTAGGCATAGGGATGGATAACGGGCGTTGCATGGATAAGATAATTCATGAAATCAATGAGATACGGGCATTGCAGATAAATAATGATAAAGCATCCTAGTACAAACAATCATAGGCATGTGTTCCGTATATAGTCGTACGTGCTCACAAGGAGAAACTTGCACGACATCTTTTGTCCTACCAGCCTGTTGCAGCAGGGCCTCAAGGGAAACTACTGGTAATTAAGGTACTCCTTTTAATAGAGTACCGGAGCAAAGCATTAGCACTCGGTGAACACATGTGATCCTCACATCATAGCCATCCCCTCCGGTTATCCCAATTTCTGTCACTTTGGGGCCTCGGGTTCCGGACAACAATATGTGTATACAACTTGTAGGTAAGACCATAAATGACGAAGGAATGACAGATGGGCCCCCGACATTTGCCTACCTGGTTTTCGGTCCAGGTGGGGTGTCTCAGGAAAGGCTTTCGAGGCTTATCAAGATAATGGCCTGACGCGGCCCAGGAGCGTTACTTGGTGCACAAGCAAGATTTCGAGGAGTCCAAGCTAGATTAGGTTTCGGTTGATCCGATCTGTACTTGGCTTGAGAGACACTCCTGAGACCTAGCCTTAACTTATAAAAGGCTGGGAGGGAGGTCTCGAAACCCTAGAATCACTTCCACCCACCTCACGCCGGAGCGCTCGACAACTTAGAGCTCTCTGCTTTTGGCCAGATCCAATCTGCGCCGCCATTGTAACACCATCATCGTTGCCACCACCTCAATACAAAAGTCAGACAAGCAGGACGTAGGCCTTTTACCTTTCGAGGGGGCTGAACCTGGGTAAATCCTCGTGTCCTTCTGCTTTCGTCTGATCACCGTCGAGTTCGCCAGGTTCCCAATACGCTTCCTAGATCGAAAGCCCTTCGACATGGGCATTGCCGGGGATAAACCTCGTCAATTGGCGCCGACCGTGGGGACGACGGGATCTGGATCTACGGATTCGCCGGCTCCATCACCAACCGCAACCAAGATCGGCATCGACACCGCCGTCGGCATCGCTGCGCCGACCAACGTCGGCACCCCCGTCGAGATCGACGCTACCATCGGCATCGCTGCGCCGACCAACGACGACACCACTTCCAAGATCGGCATCGACACCCTCGCCGGCATCGCTGTGCCGGCCATCGTCCACACCAGCCCGATGGAATTCGAGACTGGCGCCGTTGAATCAACTGTCGTCGATGGCATCTCGCCAAGCACTATCAACCTCACCTCGACGATGAGCGCCATCGACCCCGTCCCGAGCGCGGCAAGGGCAGCGCCCGAAGGCTACGACATGGCCTTCGGATTGTTCAATTTCCATGTGGACAGCAATGGAGCAATGGAACTGCTCTCCATCGGCGAATCGGCTCCGCTCGTGGCCGAAGAGACGACACCACCATCCGTCGGGGGCAAACCCTCGGCAAGCGCGTCACTAGCGCCGTCGAAGGAGGAGCTGAGACTGAAGATTTCGACCCCATCAGTAGGGTCGAACGATTTCGAAGATCCGCCTCCATCCCCGACCACCGCATACTGCGTCGACTGCGACGCATACCACTACATAGGCGCCGGAGATTTCTCACTCCATGAGATCGCCGGCTGTGAAGATCCGCGGGGAGGTACAGCAGCTATCTACCCAACGATATCCGAGTGCGATCGGGCTCTCAACGCCCTCACGCTTCGTACGGCACCCTATGATCCTGACTACGTCGAAGGATTATACTCGGACTACACGTGCTCTGACGACGACGACGACGTCTACCCCGAAGCTAAGGGGAAAATCGGCAATTCGGTGAGCTCTGCCTCACTATGCGAATCTAACGCATCCAGCGACGGCTATATGGCTGATCATGACTCTGACTTCATGGTCGAAGTCGGGCCCTACGTCGAAAACGACGATGTCTATCCTCCAGCGCTGGGCGAGATCAGCGATGACTCGACCCCGTGGCCCGGGGGCCACTGCATGATGGCATCGCACAACGATGGAAACGACAACGACGGTCGAAACCGATCAGACAGCGGTCGCCAAGTGGTCACACATGACCAGATCCGGTTCGCAAGAAGGGTCTATGCGGGCGAAGTAAACTTCGGACCCAACCCAAGTCCAAGCGATCTGGCTGCACTCCGATTCGTCGTTCAGGAGCAAAAAGATTAGATCAGCGCTGATAGGCGAGTGCTGGAACGACGCAGAGAGGAGGCCGACGCATCCAGCAGGAGGAGGGCAGAAAGGTCATCGCATTACTCTTCGAGCGTTCAGCACAGATCAAGATCGCGCACTCAGCAGGGGGCCGATATGCAGAATGTCACACGAAACCTGGAGGCAGAATTCAACGAAGCCGAGTTAATGCCCAAGACAAAGGAAGCAGCAATCATGGCTGCGGCGGCATACATTGCGGCGAACGCATCGAACGGTGACGAACATATGCGACACCTGCGAAATCTAGCACTCGAAGGAGTAAGAGTGCTGCAAGGCACGCCTGGCTCAGCACATGATGCGACAACAGCAAGAGCCGCTCCACCACCGGAACAGGCTAGGCACCCAGCACCAGCGCCAGCCGTAGCGCCTCGGGCGCAAGTGGTCGAACCTATCAACGGGGAGCTTCGGCATGGTCTGGCCCAGCACAGAGTCGACCAAGGGCGAGCGCGACATGAGGCAGAAACGTTCGGCGGTCCTAGCGATGGACTCTGCGGGGCAGAATGCTTTAGCCTTCTGATTCGCTCGGCACCATTGCCGAGAGGGATCAAGCTCAGCGACGGCATAGTCAAGTTCAACGGGCAGCAGGATCCCCGAATTTGGCTAGATGACTTCATGACCGCTGTCAAAATCAGCGGCGGATCTAGAGACAATGCTCTCCAGTTGTTGTCACTACATCTAAAAGACAACGCAAGAGCGTGGTTAAACAATCTCGCCACGGATAGCATCCGCTCCTGGGAAGAATTTCGGCAAGCTTTCATCGCAAACTTCCGAGGCACTTCGCGACGACCTACGTCGTTCGAAGAACTCCGCTTATGCGTGCAGAAGACCGGCGAAAACCTAAGGTCATACATCTCACAATGGATCAGCCTTCGGAACACGACAGAAAACATCTCGCCTAAAAGGGCTATTGACGCATTTCGAGACGGCTTATTTCGGCGTGACTTCAAGGAGGAACTGGGGCGCTGCAAGCCCAGAACCATCGACCACCTCATGAGTTTGGCGAACGAATGGGCCGATGGCGAAGACTCCATTTCGGCTCCCAGAAGCCGCCGTCGATCAGCAGAACGCGATGGCGATGCGAAGGACCAATTCCATCCCGGATCCCGGAAGAAAGGTCGCCGAAGCCGCTACGACAACACGGAGAACGTGGACATGGTAGCAGCTGGCTACGTGCATGAAGACCACGACGACAATCGCGACTTACCGCGACGAGGAAACACCTACTACGGCAGCAGTAGCCGTGACTCGAAGCCCACTAAGGAGTGGCGTCGCCGGCAGCCTCAGCTGTCGGCAGAGGAGATGCTTGATAGCGGATGCCCGAGGCACACGTACCTCGACAAGGACGGAGTACGAAAACCTGCACACCTCCTCATCGAGTGCAGGGAATTCCTTCGTCTTAACCGGGCACTTCAGGAGAGAATGAACGTCGAGCAACCAGTGGCAGGGGCGATAGCTTACAATGCTCCACCGCCACCGCCGAATCCACCAGCAAACGTCGTACAGCAAAGCCATCAGGCCGCAACGATCCAGCAAGCTGAGCAGCGACAGCCGGCCAACGAGGAAGAAGAGTTCCCGCCACCAAGATGTTTCGTGCCAATGATCCAGAGGGGGCGCCCGACGAACAAAGTCCGGCGAAAACGCGCGAGAGAAGTGTTCCACGCCGAGCACGCACCACCAGCTACTCCCGAATATCTGAATTGGTCCGAACATCCGATCGGTTTCGATCGGTCAGACCACCCACCGAAGATCCCACGCCCAGGACACCATGCTCTGGTTCTCGAGGCGCAAATAGGGGGTTTCACCTCGAAAAAGGTGTTCATGGACGGAGGCAGCAGCCTGAACCTAATCTACGCAGACACACTGCGAAAGATCAAGATTCCACTAAACAATCTCCTGCCAACGGAGACTTCCTTCCACGGAATCGTCCCGGGAAAACCGAGGTATCCATTGGGAGCGATACACCTCGACGTCATCTTCGGCACTAAAGCCAACTTCAGAAAGGAGAAGATCGAATTCGAGGTGGTCGACTGGCCCTCACAATATCATGCTATCCTCGGACGACCAGCGTTCGCCCGATTCATGGCCGTACCACACTACGCTTACCTCAAGTTACGGATGCCCGCAAATAGAGGACCACTGACTATCAGCGGCAGCTTCGCGCGGTCAGAAAACTGCGACAAGGACTTCAACGACATGTCCTAGACTTTCGGGGTGCACGAGGAACTGCACCACATTCGGGAAGCCACTGTCATGGACATCGACCCACCGGCGCAGCAGAACGCCCCAGAGCTGTCTTTCGATGCCACCAAAGACACCCGAGAACACCAGATCCACCCGACTGATCCAACCAAGACGGCGCGGGTGTCGAACTCCCTTTCCCCCGCATAGGAAAGCGCGCTCGTCGAGTTCCTCCGTGAGCACTGGAGGATGTTCGCCTGGTGTCCAGCAGATATGCCAGGCATCCCCAGGGAACTCGCCGAGCACGAGCTTAAAATATTCCCCAACGCGAAACCGGTCAAGCAGTCTATGCGACGGTACAATCCAGAGAAGGCCAAGTCGATGGGCGAAGAAATCAATCGCCTCCTCGAAGCTAAGTTCATCAGAGAGATCAAGGAAGCCACATGGCTCTCGCGACCGGTCATGGTGGAAAAGAAGGACACCAAGATCTACAGGATGTGCATCGACTTCACAGCTCTAAACAAACACTGCCCGAAGGACTACTTCCCTTTGCCCCGAATCGACCAGATTGTTGATTCCACGGCAGGATGCGAGCGCCTCTCGTTCCTCGACGCCTACTCTGGATATAACCAGATCAAGGAAGCCACATGGCTCTCGCCACCGGTCATGGTGGAAAAGAAGGACACCAAGATCTACAGGATGTGCATCGACTTCACAGCTCTAAACAAACACTGCCCGAAGGACTACTTCCCTTTGCCCCGAATCGACCAGATTGTTGATTCCACGGCAGGATGCGAGCGCCTCTCGTTCCTCGACGCCTACTCTGGATATAACCAGATACGGCTAAAGGTAGAAGACGAAGACAAGACGGCGTTCATCACCCCGCATGGGGTATACTGCTACATGACGATGCCTTTCGGGCTCAAGAACGCTGGAGCTACGTATCAGCGGTGTATGCAAGCATGCTTGAAGGAACAAATCGGACGCAACGTCGAGGTCTACGTCGACGACATTGTCATCAAGACATCGAAAGCAGATACTCTGCTCGACGACCTTCGAGAAACCTTCGCCAACCTCGACAGATATAGCATCAAGCTTAATCCGAAGAAATGCTCTTTCGGAGTACCCACTGGCCAACTGCTGGGCTATCTGATCTCCGAGAGAGGAATCGAAGGCAACCCAGAGAAGATAAAGGCCATCATCAGCATGCACCCCCCAAAGACGCTTCGACACGTCCAGCAGTTGACAGGCCGACTCGCAGCGCTTAGCCGCTTCATCAGCAAGCTTGGCGAAAAAGCACTGCCCTTGTATCGACTGCTCAGAAAAACAGACAACTTCACGTGGACCGAAGAAGCGCAAGCCGCCTTCGACGACCTCAAGCGACGACTATCGACCTCCCCAGTTCTCGTTACACCTCGAGAAAAAGAGCCAATGTTGCTGTACATTGCGGTTACAAATCAAGTTGTCAGCTCGGTGCTTGTGGTCGAACGCGCAGAGGAGGGCAAAGAGCACGGCGTTCAGAGGCCCGTGTACTACTTAAGCGAAGTCCTGTCGCCAACCAAGCAAAGATACCCCCATTATCAGAAGTTGGCATACGCCATCTACATGACGGGGAAGAAACTACCGCACTATTTCGAGTGCCACTCCATCATAGTAGTGGCTTCGAACCCAGTTTCCAGCATCCTCAACAACCCAAACGCTACAGGGCGTGTGTCGCTATGGGGAGTCACGCTGGGACCTTGGGAGATCACGTACCAACGCCAGTCTGCAATCAAGTCGCAAGTCCTTCCGGACTTCATAGCCGAATGGACAGAAGCCCAGATGCCCGAGCTCCCGGACCTGTCGAACAGCTGGACTATCTTCGTCGACGGGTCCAAGCGGGTCTCGGGGGCAGGAGCAGGAGTGATCCTAGTGTCACCGCAAGGAGACAGGATGCGCTACGTCCTCCGCATGCGTTTCCCGAATCCCTCCAATAATGAAGCAGAATATGAAGCCGTCCTTCATGGTATGCGCATGGCGAAGGCCTGCGGGGCCACCCGCATCAAGATACACGGAGACTCGAACCTCATCGCCCAGCAAGTCATGAAGGAGTGTGATGCGACCTGCGCGAACATGATCGCATATCGCGCCATGTACGACATGCTCGAAGGCGAATTCGAGGGCTGTGAAGTAACACACATCGGCAGGGAAAGCAACGAGGAGGCAGATAACCTGGCCAACGTCGGTTCAAGGTGCCTCCCAATACCGCCAGGTGTTTTCTTCGAGGAGATATTCGAACGCTCCGTCAAGATCAAACCCACACCTGACCCGGCGTTAACAACACGTCCGGGGGCTCGGACAACCGACACCGCCCCAGCGGCAGGAGTGGCAGACCTCCCGAAGGATGCAGCCGCGGTCATGCTCGTCGAAGCAATATGGACAAAGCCATACTTGGCATACCTGACGGGGGGCGAACTCCCAGAAGACCCCATCCACCGCCGACAAGTCATGCGGCGCTCTAAGGCCTTCACGATAATCAACGGGGAACTCTACAAGCAAAGCACTTCGGGGGTGCTCCAGCGGTGCATAGCGCAGGAAGATGGAATCGCCCTCCTCCGAGAAATCCATGAAGGAACCTGCGGACATCACGCTTGCAGCCGAACCCTCATAGCGAAGGCCTTTCGGTCCGGATTCTACTGGCTATCCGCCCTCTACGACGCCAGGAACATCGTCCAGCACTGCGAAGCGTGTCAGATGTTCGCCACCAAGCCGCACGCGCCGGCATCGGAACTGCACACCATCCCTGTGGCATGGCCCTTTGCACAATGGGGGCTCGACCAAGTGGGGCCTCTCCCCAAATCATCTCGAGGAGGACATACGTACTTGCTCGTCGCTGTGGACAAGTTCTCCAAGTGGATAGAAGCTACCCCGGTCACCAACCAAGAGGCGACCACGGCAGTCAAGTTTTTCGAGTCCATCGTCTATCGGTACGGCGTCCCGAACAACATCATCACCGACAACGGCACCAACTTCACTTCGGGCGAATTCCAGGGCTTCGCTAAAGACCTCGGCATCAAACTCAAGTACGCTTCGGTATCACACCCCAAGTCCAACGGCCAGGTCGAAAAGGCCAATGGACTTGTCTGCGGAGGCCTGAAGAAGCGACTGCTTCGACCCCTCAAACGCGCAGCAGGCGCCTGGGTCGAGGAACTGCCTTCGGTGCTATGGAGCCTGCGAACAACGCCCAACTCCTCGACAGGCTACACGCCCTTCTTCTTGCTCTTCGGGGCAGAAGCCGTGCTGCCCACGGACGTGCGCTACAGCGCGCCCCGCGTCACCGCCTACGTCGAGGAAGACGCGGACAAGGCGTTAGCAGACGCCCAAGATCTGCTGGACGAAGCTCGAGACGTCGCTCTCGTTCGATCGACGGTCTACCAGCAGAGCCTCCGCAACTACCACAGCAGACGGGTACGCGGACGCTCTTTCGAACCAGGAGACCTTGTGCTCCGACTCAAGCAAACAAGCACGTCGAAGCTGGAGCCACCATGGGAAGGCCCGTACCTTATCCACGAGGTCATCCCAGGAGGAGCATATCGCCTACGCAACCCGAAGACGGGGAAGGACATAGACAACCCATGGAACGCTGCGCAGTTGCGCCGCTTCTATCCTTAGCTAGCAAAGCTGTTTCCCCTACCCCCTCTACCATGTAATCAAGTGTCGGCAGCAGTCCGCACTCAACATTGTGCCTTCGGCACCCAGCAATAAAGTTCAAATTGACCCGTTCTATAAATCAACATCCGTGCACGCTCGGGGGCTCAACCCTTCGACCCACGCTCGGGGACTCGACCTTTCGACCCACGCTCGGGGGCTCGACCCTTCGACCCACGCTCGGGGGCTCGACCCTTCGACTCACGCTCGGGGGCTCGGTCGTTCGACCCACGCTCGGGGGCTCGACCTTTCGACCCACGCTCGGGGGCTCGACCCTTCGACCCACGCTCGGGGGCTCGGTCGTTCGACCCACGCTCGGGGGCTCGACCCTTCGACCCACGCTCGGGGGCTCGACCCTTCGACCCACGCTCGGGGGCTCGACCCTTCGACCCACGCTCGGGGGCTCGACCCTTCGACCCACGCTCGGGGGCTCGACCCTTCGACCCACGCTCGGGGGCTCGCCCCTTCGACCCACGCTCGGGGGCTCGGTCCTTCGACCCACGCTCGGGGGCTCGGTCCTTCGACCCACGCTCGGGGGCTCGGTCCTTCGACCCACGCTCGGGGGCTCGGTCCTTCGACCCACGCTCGGGGGCTCGGTCCTTCGACCCACGCTCTGGGGCTCGGTCCTTCGACCCACGTTCGGGGGCTCGACCCTTCGACCCATGCTCGGGGGCTTCGCCCGTGCTCGGGGCCTCGATATCTCGACCTATATTGCGCTCTCTGAACCCGAATTCAAGTACTGCGTTGTCCTCAACCTACGCTTGTGGATCTTCGTCTAAACTGACCTAAGCTCGAAAGCTCCGCCCTTTCGGCCGCAAACGACGAAGATATATACACAGATTGGAGATACAAACACAGCCACAAGGATAGTTCATGGCGCCGTGGCGCCCTGATTCGCCCTTTGCCGATCACTTTCGACGACAATTTGCCGAGCGATACAGTCACCAGTGTTTCTACAAGCAGCATAATGTCGCTCCATGTTGTAGCGACCACTGGGCGATGGAGGAGGCGTCTTCAGAAGCTCTAGGTCGACTTCAGGGTAGTGCGCATGCACGAAAGCAAGTGCGACCACAGCTCCACTTCGCAGGTGCGCCCTGACAAAGGAGTGTATAGCGTTGCCATTTTCAAATTGATCGAGCAGCGCCGGCAAACCTTCGGGCTGATCGTTTAGAGGAAACATCGCCTGGTGCACCAGCGCAAGAGCGCTTCGGCTCGTCTCAGCCAACACACCAGCTTGAGCAATCCTATCTTGAAGGAGTGTCAGCTTCATGGCCTTCGACCGATCAGCCCAGAAGTTATCAGCGACGGAGTTGGCATGATTTTGGGCAGCAATAATATGCGCATTTACGCGTCGGGCCTCGGCGGCACTGTCAAGACACACATCTGCGAAAAAGAGAACGAAGATTAGATCCTGCACGCTCCGGTCAACACAAAGCTAAAGGGGTCTAAAGACTAACACTGAAGAGATTTCCCAAGATTTTCGATCTCGTCGAGAAGGAATTTCTCGCAGTCTGCAGCGTACGACGCCTTCGACAGGGCGACGTCGACCTTGGCAGTAACAACCTTCAGCTGACGCTGCGTACTTTGAAGCTGATCACGCAATGATCGAATCAGTGACAACTCGCTCGAAGAGGGCGCTCTTCGCTCAATGGCACCAGAAGTAATGCTAGCTGTTTCGTACGAAATAGGCCAAGCACCAGAAGTTAGCGACGGATCCTGCATGAGGAGTCGAGCATCACACGCAAGCAATGGCAACCAAATGGCACGAAGATTAACATAACAGCAGAACAAGTTTTACAGCCGAAAGAGTTCTAATCGGGGTCACAGCCCTCGATGTGGACTACCAGAACTAATTACAATTGGGCATCAGAAGCGCTGCTCGCACTACGCCGAACTACCAGCCTTGCTGGACGGTGCGGCGGACACGCCACGCTTCCGAGCCCTCGCTGCCGCACGCTTCTCGTTCCTATCGGCCAGGAAGCTCGTCATTCGAGCAGCCAGTTCACGAGCACGCGCGACGTAAGTCTTGGCGGACTTGTCGCGTCCGTCCTTATCCTTTGGGTATGTGCTCGTGACCTTGTCAGCGTCGAACTCCACGTCGTGCATCATCATCATGGAGAAGACAGACTCGGTGCCGATAGTTACCTGACGGCGCACTGCAGCAAATAGTGGGTCTTCGCCACCCGCCTTCACCGCCACAGCGTCGAGGATCCCCGCCATGGTGTCGCTGGTCGAGTCGGGTACAGACGTATCCCGAACGCGGACCAGTGTCGACCGCACCCGCGCTAAGAGGTTGATAACCTCTCGACTCAGGCGTTCGGCAAAGCCGATACTGGATTCGATTCTAGCAGGCCCCTTCATCGCCCCGGCGTCTAATTCGGCAGCAGCTACATAAACCAGCAGGCACCCAGGTCACAACACCACTTTTCGGCACGGAAATTACTCCGGACAAAGCTCGAAGAACTTACCACGTAAGGCATCAAGCGAAGTCTGCAGTCGCTGGGTTAGCTCTCCCTCTCGGGCTTCGGCGTCCAGACGGCTCTTCTTTGCACGCTCCTCAGCTTCGGACGATTCGCCCTTCAGTCGGGCGATTTCGTCGTTCAGCTCGGTGACCTTAGCCTTCAAACCCGAATTCTCAGTGGCAAGATTGTCCAGCTGAGATTTCAGGAAAGTCTTGTCAGCAGCAGCCTGGGCCCCAATCCCTAATCAATAAAGGGAGGCGTTCAACAAACGAAGCGTCATACGCAAAACGAATTACAAAGAAGGGGGCGCTACTCACGTCGAGTCTCGTCAAGCTGTTCAGTCAGCTTTCGATTCTCTTCTTCCAAGGCGAGGAAGCTCCTACAAACCTTCGACAAGTCCCTAACAATGGGCTAAAGAAAGTTGGGCGGAAAATTAACCTTCGAATCATGGTTCGGAGGGCAAGCCCAAGTGTAAACACTTCGACTCACCCTCGGGGGCTACTAATGGTTAAATATGCGAAGCGCAAGTTGAAAATATTCGGACTTACATGATTGCTAGGACCGGAGGGCCCATCAGATGAGGAGACAAGCACGAATTCTTGTTCCGTTGTCTTCTTCTTGGAAGAGGTCGAAGGCTTTGTCAAAGCAACTTCGGGGGCAGTGACGTCGGCAGCCTTCTCCTGCGAGTCTGCTGTTTGTTCGAGGGCGTGGTCATGGGGTCGAACCTGGTATTGTTCCTGATCCCCAGGACCGGTCGACGTTTCCTCGGAGGAAGATCTGAAACAAGCATCGACGAGAGAACTAGACAGTTAGTTCGAAATAAGATCACGCGATGTACGAGTTCGGCAAGGTACACTCACGATGCGTCGATCCCGAACTTCGGGAAGACTTTCTTATCTGTTCGAGGGGGAGCGCGGCGGCTCAAAGGCGAAGCGGGGATAGCGCTGTTGACGTCATCTCCCGAAGTAAAGTGAGTGTCATCGAGGTCTTCCGAATCTTCGACAACGTCCGCAATTCGCTGCCTCTTCGGAGCCCTTGGTGGCGATGGAACAGCGGAGGTAGATTCCTCCAGGACTTCGGCAAAGTCACGCCCCGGATATTCGCCCATCTCGGGCTGGGGCGGATAGCATGGAGCTATGTCAATTACCTGCACAAGGATGAAGACGGCATTTGATACTGGATGATTCGGTTAAGAAACAAGGACAAAATTCGACTACGGACCAGATCATACCTCAGTGCGGGGAAAGGCCTTACTAAAGGCTACGGCGCCAAAAATCTTCGGCACAGGATCCTTCTTCTTGATGTTTGTGACGGCGCGTACGCACTCGTCGATTTCGGCTTCGTGCAGCTCATCCTGAGAGATGCGAGTCGAGTCCCGGCGATCGCTGTAATCCCACATGCAGTGGGCTCGAGCAGCGAGCGGCTGGATTCGGCGCTCGATGAAGGTTCGAATGAGCTGGACTCCCGAAAGTTCCTTCTTCGGAGTAGCTCGAAGCTGTTGGATCTTCTCCATCAGTGGCTTTGTAATCTTCAACTCCTTGTCCGAAAGGTCGTGCCTCCAGGAGACGCGAGGTCGAAGAACGCCGGAGGGATGGAATTCCTCAAGTCCGAAGTTTTCGCCGTCGGAGGATTTGTCCTTGGTGTAGTACCACTTTGTCCTCCACCCGGGGTTGTTTTCGGGTGTTTGGAGGTTGAAATACTCGACGTCTGGGCGCACTTGGACGCCGAAACCGCCGGTCTGGTAGGGCAGAGGGTGCCGAATCACGAAGATTCGGCGCCACAGTGCCCAGTGGGGTTCGATCCCCAGGAAGCACTCACAAAGCGTGATAAAGCACGCAATGTGAAGAATAGAGTTGGGATTCAGGTCATGGAGCTGAATCCCGTAAGCAAAGAGAAGGCCGCGGAGAAAAGGATGCGGGGGAAAAGACAGACCCCGCAGCAGAAAGGCGATGAAGATTACCCGGAAACCGAAGGGTGGCCGGGGAACGATCTCCGGGCCGGCGGCAAGCGATTCCGCCGGCGTGTTCTTCAGCAGGCCCATCTTCTCGGCCTGGGTCAGCTCCTTGTTGCCAACCTTGGATTGGACCCAGCGGCCAATGCCGGAGCCTTCAGCATCGGCCGTCTTGGCCTTCTTGGCGGCAGCAGTGGCGCCGGCGGCTGTGGAGCTCCTCTTGCCCATGGTCAGGGCGCAACAAAGATCGCGGAAATGGAGATGGAAAGGAAGAGCTACAGGGACGCTGCGCGAGGAAGGAGACGATGGCGGCGGTGTGAGACGAACTGTTACCCTGCCACCGTCATTTATTCCAGCTCTAGAGATCTGCGCCAGATCCCAGCCGTCCGCGACGAAGTGGAAACGGCCGGGTTGATCTGGCCGTCCACGTGTCAGCACGCGAGCACCGCGGCGTCCACTACGCATGGTATTCAAGGAAACTGCGCCGGTTATTTCTCACCCACGCGCGGGACGTGCGGTCAAGCTCTGTCAACGGCCGCGATGCGCGGCTTGAGGGCCCACCATACGTCTCGTCCTGGCAGGGTCAGGCCTGCCCTGCAGAAGATGAGGTGACGACTCGACACAGTGTGTCGTCAGCAATGACGCGTTTTCTTGGGTAGGTTGTTTTCTTTTCGACTCAAAGGGCAAAGACTGGCAAAAGTTCTTTCGAGTTTCGAAGGTATGTGCCTCTTATACTTGAGCAGAGTCTCGACTGGGTTTTCTTCCGAAACTCTTTGAGTGCCTCTCTTTCGTGTCATTCGAATCTACACAGAGTTTTTTCGACGGCTCTGTCCTTTTGCTCTTCGAGTTATTTCTTTCGGGCCAGCAGCGCCTTCGATGTATTCGAGGCAGGACTTCGGTCCCTCGAGTTATCTCTTTCGGGCCAGCAGCGCCTTCGATGTATTCGAGGCAGGACTTCGGTCCCTCGAGTTATCTCTTTCGGGCCAGCAGCACCTTCGATATATTCGAGGCAGGACTTCGGTCCCTCGAGCTATCTCTTTCGGGCCAGCAGCGCCTTCGATGTATTCGAGGCAGGACTTCGGTCCCTCGAGTTATCTCTTTCGGGCCAGCAGCGCCTTTGATGTATTCGAGGCAGGACTTCGGTCCCTCGAGCTATCTCTTTCGGGCCAGCAGCGTTTTCGATGTATTCGAGGCTGGACTTCGGCCCCTCGAGCTACTTCTTTCAGGCCAGCAATGCTTTCAAAATATTCGAGGCAGGGCTTCGATCTTTCGAGCTGTTTCTTTCGACCCAATAATATCTTTAGAGATTCGGGTTCGAGCTTCGGACCTTTGAATCATCTTGTTCTAACCTGTCTTTCGGGCTATCAACGCTCCTCAATCAACATGCCCGAATTTTGGTCGCCATATACCTGTTCGGATGCCGTATGTCAAATACGAAGGTAAGTCCACGGTTTGCAACACCTGATGGCCCGGTATTCGTATCAAACGCGCTCTGCCGGAAATTTTCCATACCTACGGTATGAAGTTTGCACCGATGGACGCATCGGATGCCTCACAATGAACTGGGCTCCGACCTGGTAAGTCCGACGCGGCTCGGGTCAGAGTAGCACCAGCCCACGCGGGTTCGAGTCGGGGGACTCGAATCTGAGTAAGCTAACCGTATGTCTTTGCAGCAATGCAATTAACTGAGACCCGGCGTGAGTCTCAGGCCGGTTATGCGCATCCCTCTGCAAACCCAACTTAGTATTTTCGAGGCTCTAAATGAGAGTGACTCGAAAATTTTGCACCAAACAAAGCTTACTATTCGAATGATTTCTATGCGTTTACAACTTTACAGGCTAAGTGCTCATGTCGAGTGTGGCCAGGGAGACTTTCGGGAGGAGTCCCTGCCATAGTCTTCGGCTATCCCAGGCACTCGGGGGCTACTGACGAAGGAATGACAGATGGGCCCCCGACATTCGCCTACCTGGTTTTCGGTCCAGGTGGGGTGTCTCAGGAAAGGCTTTCGAGGCTTATCAAGATAATGGCCTGACGCGGCCCAGGAGCGTTACTTGGTGCACAAGCAAGATTTCGAGGAGTCCAAGCTAGATTAGGTTTCGGTTGATCCGATCTGTACTTGGCTTGAGAGACACTCCTGAGACCTAGCCTTAACTTATAAAAGGCTGGGAGGGAGGTCTCGAAACCCTAGAATCACTTCCACCCACCTCACGCCGGAGCGCTCGACAACTTAGAGCTCTCTGCTTTTGGCCAGATCCAATCTGCGCCGCCATTGTAACACCATCATCGTTGCCACCACCTCAATACAAAAGTCAGACAAGCAGGACGTAGGCCTTTTACCTTTCGAGGGGGCTGAACCTGGGTAAATCCTCGTGTCCTTCTGCTTTCGTCTGATCGCCGTCGAGTTCGCCAGGTTCCCAATACGCTTCCTAGATCGAAAGCCCTTCGACATGGGCATTGCCGGGGATAAACCTCGTCAATAAACAACAAGTATCATCATAGAAATAATAACATGTTCAGATCTGAAATCATGGCACTCGGGCCCAAAGTGACAAGCATTAAGCACAACAAGTTGCAACAATGTCATAGGCACTAAATAAAGATACTAGGCACTATGCCCTATCAATCTCATATCAAATTACATGAACAATCTCATCCAATCCCTACCATCCCCTCACCTACAGCGGGGGAATTACTCACACATGGATGGAGGAGTCATAGATGGTCGATGGAGGAGCGTTGATGGTGATGGTGATGAAGATCTCCTCCGAATCCCCGTCCCGGCAGGGTGCCAGAACGGAGTTTCTGGTTCCGAATCGCGGTTTCTGATGGCGGCGGCGCAGCGGAAGTCTATCTGGGAAAAACGCCGTCTCCCCGATCTTAAGTCGTCAGGGGGTATATGTAGGCGAGAGGGGAGACCGAGTGGGCGCCTGGAGCCTCCTCACACAGGGGTGGCGCGGCCAGGGCTGGGCCGCGCCACCTCTGTGTGACAGCCCCTCAAGCCCCCTCTCCGTCTCGTCTTCTGGTTCCGTGGGTCTTCTGGTGAAATAGGATTTTTCATGATTTTTCCCGAATTTTTACTGGAAGTTGAATTTCTGCACAAAAACGAGACACCAGAGCAATTCTGCTGAAAACAGCGTCAGTCCGTGTTAGTTGTATTCAAAACACACAAATTAGAGGAGAAACAATAGCAAAAGTGTTTGGGAAAGTAGATACGTTTTGGACGTATCAACTCCCCCCAAGCTTAGCTATTTGCTTGTCCTCAAGCAATTCAGTTAACAACTGAGAGCGATAAAAGAAACTTTCACGAACTCATTTGCTCATATGATGTATATATACTAACTATGTGATCAAGTACTCAGGCAATTCATAATAAGAAATATGCAACTAATGTCACCTCATAGTCAAGCAAGCTATGAAAGAGTGCCAATGCACTAATAACAAGTAACATGTACATAAGAAGTTACAAGATTGTAATATGCATAAATGATATGAAAGAGTGGTATCCCGCTTGCCTTTATTTGTAGAGCAAAACATAAATGCTGAGGCACCTCTGAAGTCCAAGGGAAGACTAGAAGTTAAAGATATCAAAGATACAAGCATCAAAGTTATACCACAATTAACCGTGTTCTGGGACAAGCACATTACACTAAGAATAACAGCTATGCTCTCAAGAAGTGCTTAAAGTTAGAAGATGGTGACTCAACATAAAAGTAAACGAATGGCCCTTCGCAGAGGGAAGCAGGGATTTAACATGTGCTAGAGCTTTTTATTTGTAAAACAGAGATAAAAGTTTCTTTTGAGAGGTGATTGTTCTATGTCAACGACTAGCAATGGGGACTTACTATCTTCCATAATAAACAAGTGAGAGCGGTTCCGAGTTCTTTGAAATTTGGCACATTGGTGCTCTTTTATAAAGCTTTGGAACTCCTCCCCACCCTTTTCCTTTCTCAAACCATGGCTAACCGATTCCATCGGGTGCCCACCAACTTTCACATTCCTTTGGAGGAGTGCCTTTTTTATTTCTTTTAGATTTAAGATTATAATGGTCTGACCAGCTCCCTTGCAAAATTAATGACGAGCAGATGAAGCTGCCTAGTCGAGGGGTACTCAATTTAATATGGAAGATAGCAATTCCGACCACTACGTCCCCATGAGCTAAAAACAGTGGCACAAAATGAGAAGTAGTTGAAAGTTTTGAAAGGTAGCACATGAAAATTTACTTGGAATGGCTTACAAATACCATGCATAGGAATTTATAGTGGACTCTTTGGAAGACTTGGTTTTTGGTAATTGGATGCACGAGTAGAGCTCATACTCAGTACAAGTGAAGGTTAGCAAAAGACTGGAAAGCGACAATCGAGAGAGCAATAACTATCATAATCATGCTTGCGACAAAACAAAATTAATATAGGCATAAAAATGATACAAGAACTCTGAGGCAAAGTAAATCATTGAGGCTTAATTGACTTTTTATTTAGTCATGTGCATGCTTGAGCATGTGCCAAGTCGATTCAAATGAAGCTTTCAGAGGTGGATACCACAATAACATACCATATTACGAATAAAACAATGCATGCAAGCGTCTACATGACATGCTACAGGCTAATAGTAAATTGAAACTAATCATATGAAAGCAAGAACTACAAAGCATCCATTAGATAACATATACATTACATGAACCAACTAAGCATGTCCACATAGATGAGTATATGTACAAAAATGAAAACAAACAGAGTTCATACCAGCCTCTTACCACAACTCGGATTGTCATATGTCGTCATTATTGCTCTTCACTTGTGTGGCTTGAATAATATAAAGTGAATACCAAGCTCCAATGGAGTAACGGGAGACTGAACTCTGCAACAAACTTTACAAAACCGAAGAAGAACAACAAATATTTTTGGGGTTTTCGATTTTTAAAACAAAAGCGGAAGGAAATAGCAAACAAAGCAAAATATTTTTGGGTTTTCAAGTAGCAAACCGAAAATAGCAAGTAAAGCAAACCAAAGATAGCAAACTAAAGAACCAAATAGAGAGAAACAACGGAAATATTTTTGGTCTTTTTATGTTTTGGAAAAATAGAAGTAAGAACTTAGAACAATAAAGAAAGTAAAACATGGATATACAAAGGTCCGACAAAATATGATATGTAGATGAGTGAATTGTCGGCGTACCTCCCCCCAAGCTTAGGCTTTTGGCCTAAGTGGAGATCAATCCCAACTCGGCCATGAGGTGGCGCCTCCGTAGTGCGACGAAGAAGCACCATCGTCCTGATATGAGTTCGAGGATTCCCCGGAGTGGTACGTGGTGAAGTGATAGGGCGGCTCCTCCTCTTCCTCCTGGACCACCACGCCGTGTTGGATATTGAAACCGAGCAGCCTAAGCTGATCGTCCAACTCCACCTTCGTGCGCGACCATGGCTTCATGTGAATGCTGAACAAGTTAGGCTGAGGCAAGGGAATTTCCCTTTCCTCTCCATCGATGAATAACATCCTGTAAACTAATTTCCCTGCACAAGAGTTAGCAGTAACAAAATGATGGAGTTTCATAGCAGCAAGATCAAGCCTCTGTGGAGCCAACAATACATCATTAGGAGCAATAGAAAGTCCTAGCTCGGCAACAATGCGCGCGGCAATAATACCTCCATAAATAGGTCCCCTAGCGGCTAGGCGACGAGCAATAACAACACCGAGGTTATACTTCCTACCAACATCAAGAGCGTTAGCTAGAAAAGCTAAATGATAGTTGGAGATATTGCTAGTGTTTTCTCTACCAAGCACACTAGTTGCAAGATAGTAAGTAAAATATCTAATAGCTGGGAGCTGAATATTTCTTATCTTGCCACGCTGTGCGTTACGGTCATCATCATTGGTCACCCCTCGGTAAAGCTCCAACAAATCAGCGGGGTGATTTTGTATCTTCTTGGCCGTTCCAAACATGGGGATACCTAAAATAGAACAAAACCTCCCCAAAGACATGGTGATAGACTTATCATAAATCTTAAATGCAACGGAAGGGTTGTAATGAGAGTTAATAAATTTAAAACTTTCAACGAAAATCTTTGTAAGCAAAGCATATTGGTCTCTTTCATCTGCCACGTAATCAGTCAATCCAACCCTGTTAATAAGAAGCAAGAAGTCATCAAGAATCCCTGCATCACTCAAGAAGTTAAAACAAGGGAAGGAGGATGGATGTGCATCTCCATCGTCCCCTTCAGGGTTTGGTGACATGAGATCCTCATTATAAGATATCCTATATTGAGCAGTGGATCTTGAGGGCCTTGATGACCTTGGTGCATCACTTTCAAACACTTCTCCATATGTGAAGTTTGCCATCTCCCTTCTCTGAAATTTTTCAACAAACTCATAGAAAGTGATTTGAAGATAAGCAAGTGTAGGAAACTACTATGATGAGTTACTAGAGAACTATCATGCATCAAAATATCAATTCTAAACAAGAGAACAAGCATGCATACTCATTTATACTGTCACCTACAATGCTAAAATACTCAAGATATACTTCACCAAAAGAAAATCTATTTGGGCAAGTGGAGGAGTCACATACCGGAGAGCAAATGATCCAAATTTCAGCAGAAATGTTGGGCTGAACAAGGAGATCGAGAAATCCAGGTAAAGAACAGCAAGAACTCAAGCTTGAGCAAATGGGGCGGTGTTTTTCGGGAGAGAGAAAGAGCTGGGGAAGAAGAGATGAGTGAGTGGCCTGGTGGGGCCCCCTCACACCTGGGTGGCGCGGCCAGGGATGGGCCGCGCCACCAGTGTGTGAGGTGGCATGGCTGCCCCACCTGGTGCCTCCCAGGTGTCTCTCTGCCCCATTTTTGACATAAAAATTTATAAAGAATTTTATGGAATTTTTCGAGGAACTTTATTTTCGAGGATTTTTCAGAAATTGGCATATTGATGAAACTCAGAAAAACGAGGATGAAAAGATTTCAAGTAAATCAAAACTAAGCATGCAGCAGCTCTGAGATACTCTTAATCAAGCAGCTTAACTGAAGGAATAAAATTTGATGAAAGTAAATACAAGTGAGGTGGAATGGATGCGGTGAAAACGAAGTTTCTTTCATATAAAATCACTTTGTTAACAAGGTTGATCAAGTCTTGTTACCAAACTAACTTTTTATGAGGAGAAACTTTGCATATCACTTAATGCTTATGTTACCTCAACTTTGCTAGGTATAGTCCCAACCATAACAATTTGACATTCTTCCTTGGGCTTTCGCTCTGAACAAATAATTTGACCAACTTTGATGGTCTCAACATGCTTGATTGTATTTAGAGCATTCTTCCTATCAATCTTCTTGGGAAAATATACCGTATATTCTTTATCATTAACATTAAAAGTGACTTTTCCTTGATTGCAATTGATAACAGCTCCTGCAGTGTTTAGAAAAGGTCTCCCAAGAATAATAGACATATTATCATCTTCAGGCATTTCCAACACAACAAAATCAATTAATATTAAACAACTGTTAGCAACTTGAACAGGAACATTCTCACATATACCAATAGGAATAGTAGTAGACTTATCAGCCATCTGCAAAGATATATCAGTTGATACTAATTTTTCTAAATCAAGTCTCTTATAGAGGGAAAAAGGCATGACACTAACTCCAGCTCCCAAATCACATAACGCAGTTCTAACATAGTTATTTTTAATGGAGCAAGGAATAGTTGGTATACCTGGATCTCCAAGCTTCTCTGGAACTTTACCATCAAAAGAATAGTTAGCAAGTAAAGTGGAAATTTCCTCACTAGGAATTTTCCTTTTGTTAGTGACAATATCTTTCATATACTTTGCATAAGGAGGCATTCTAATAGCATCAGTCAAAGGAATTTGCAAAAATAAAGGTCTCATCCATTCACAAAACCTGTTGTAGTGTTCTTCTTCCGTGGACTTGTGTTTCTTACTAGGAAAAGGCATTGGCTTCTGTACCCAAGGTTCTCTCTCTTTACCATGCTTGTTGGCAATGAAATCTTCTTTGGTGTACTTTGCATTCTTATCAATCTTTTCTGGTTCTTCTTCAACTTCTTCTTTATCGGAAGCATCTCCTGGTTCAGTTTCAGCATCAGAAATAGAAACACTGTTAGGATCTTTACCTGCATCAGAGGATTCTGTAGTTGTTTTATGCTTCTTCTTCTTCTTCTTAGGTGGAATATCATCATTTGAAGTGCGTTGAGAATCTTGCTCAATCCTCTTAGGATGCCCTTCAGGATATAATGGGTCTTGAGTAGCAGCACCACTTCTTGTGCGTATTTCACATGCTTGCTTCTCTCTTGCAGCATTAACTAGCAAATCTTTTTGCACCTTGGTAAGCTGATCAATTTGTGTTTGAACCATTTGAAAATGTTTAGCAAGTATCTTCACATCATTGGCGGTTCTCTCCACAATATCCTGCAACTTGTTAATAACTCTAGAATTTTCTAACAAATGATTATGCACCATTCTATTAAAATTTTCTTGCTTAATAATAAAATTATCAAATTCATCTAAGCATTGATCAGGAGGTTTAGTATAAGGAATATCTCTTTCATCAAAGCGTTGGAGAGAGTGTACCTCAATAGTAGATGAGTGAGGGATTGGCTTACATAATTCTTCAATAGGAGGTAAATTCTTCACATCTTCGGCCCTAATACCTTTCTCCTTAAGAGATTTCTTAGCCTCCTTCATAACTTCATCATTTAATTCAATCATCCCTCTCTTCTTCGGCGTAGGCTCCGTAGATGGCGCAGGGGTTGGTGCTGGTGTTGGCTCAACTAAGGTCCAATCATCATGATTCCGGCTTATTTTAGCCATTAATTCTTCAGCTTCAGCCGGAGTTCTTTCCCTGAAAACACAACCAGCACAACTAACCAAATATGACTTAGATTCATCCGTTAGTCCATTATAAAATATATCAAGGAGTTCATTTTTAGGCAATGGTTCTTTAGGCAAAGCTCTAATTAAAGAACAAAACCTTGTCCAAGATTCAGGCAATATCTCTCCTTTTCCCTGTTCAAAATCAAAGATTTTCTGCACAGCAGCATGTTGAGCACTAGCGGGAAAATATTTCTGAAAGAAAGCATTAACCAAAGCAATAGGACTAGTAAGAGATCTAGGAGACAAGCTATTAAACCAAATTTTAGCAGCATCTTTCAACGAGAAAGGAAAAATCTTAGCAACAAAGTAAGTGCGGAGCTTAATATCATCAGAAAACAAATTACTCAAAGTAGAAAGCTCATTCATGTGCTCCATAGCACTCTCATCTTTAGTACCACAAAAAGGAGTTTTCTCAACAATAGATATGTAAGATAAATCCAAAGAGAAATCATAATCCTTGTCTCTAATATTTATAGGAGAAGCAGCAAACTTAGGATCAGGAGACAAATTATATCTAACAGAGCGTCTTGCAAGAAGTTCTTTAACCTTACCAGCATCTCGAGCAGCACGTGCTTCTGCAATAAAGTCATCATTAAGCTCAATATAAGCATCATCATCATAATCATCACTAGGACATTCCCTAGACTCAGGTGAACTAACAGGTGTAACAATGATGTTTCCCAACTTAGCTCTAGCAATAGTAGCATCTAAAAAGGAACCCAGCGAACCACTCTCATCAAGCACAGTAGAAGCATCATCTAAATTATCAGTGGCATTTTCAATCTCAGCAGAAGTAGTAGCAGTAGCGTGTGGGTGTGGTGGTGTAAGCAACTTACTCATAACAGATGGCGAATCAAGAGCAACAGAGGTGTTGAGAGTCGTACCTCTTCTTGTAGTGGATGGCAATATAGGAACTTTTCCATCACGAGGTTTACCCATGATGAAAGGATTGCAGCGAACAATATGAATACCAAGTAAACTTACAGATAAAGCTATGCTCCCCGGCAACGGCGCCAGAAAATAGTCTTGATGACCCACAAGTATAGGGGATCGCAACAGTCTTCGAGGGAAGTATTACCCAAATTTATTGATTCGACACAAGGGGAGCCAAAGAATATATGTAAGCCTTAACAGATGAGTTGTCAATTCAGCTGCACCTGGAAACAGTCTCGCTCGCAGTGGTTTATCAGTAGCAACAGTTTTATAGTGGTGACAGTAGTGAAACAGTAACAATAGTAGTAAAATAGCAGCAGTAATAGTAACGGTTGTAAACAGTAGGAACAAATACTGTAGGCATAGGGATGGATAACGGGCGTTGCATGGATAAGATAATTCATGAAATCAATGAGATACGGGCATTGCAGATAAATAATGATAAAGCATCCTAGTACAAACAATCATAGGCATGTGTTCCGTATATAGTCGTACGTGCTCACACGGAGAAACTTGCACGACATCTTTTGTCCTACCAGCCTGTTGCAGCAGGGCCTCAAGGGAAACTACTGGTAATTAAGGTACTCCTTTTAATAGAGTACCGGAGCAACGCATTAGCACTCGGTGAACACATGTGATCCTCACATCATAGCCATCCCCTCCGGTTATCCCAATTTCTGTCACTTTGGGGCCTCGGGTTCCGGACAACAATATGTGTATACAACTTGTAGGTAAGACCATAAACAACAAGTATCATCATAGAAATAATAACATGTTCAGATCTGAAATCATGGCACTCGGGCCCAAAGTGACAAGCATTAAGCACAACAAGTTGCAACAATGTCATATGCACTAAATAAAGATACTAGGCACTATGCCCTATCAATCTCATATCAAATTACATGAACAATCTCATCCAATCCCTACCATCCCCTCACCTACAGCGGGGGAATTACTCACACATGGATGGGGGAGTCATGGATGGTCGATGGAGGAGCGTCGGTGGTGATGGTGATGAAGATCTCCTCCGAATCCCCGTCCCGGCAGGGTGCCAGAACGGAGTTTCTGGTTCCGAATCGCGGTTTCTGATGGCGGCGGCGCAGCGGAAGTCTATCTGGGAAAAACGCCGTCTCCCCGATCTTAAGTCGTCAGGGGGTATATGTAGGCGAGAGGGGAGACCGAGTGGGCGCCTGGAGCCTCCTCACACAGGGGTGGCGCGGCCAGGGCTGGGCCGCGCCACCTATGTGTGACAGCCCCTCAAGCCCCCTTTCCGTCTCGTCTTCTGGTTCCGTGGGTCTTCTGGTGAAATAGGATTTTTCATGATTTTTCCCGAATTTTTACTGGAAGTTGAATTTCTGCACAAAAACGAGACACCAGAGCAATTCTGCTGAAAACAGCGTCATTCCGTGTTAGTTGTATTCAAAACACACAAATTAGAGGAGAAACAATAGCAAAAGTGTTCAGGAAAGTAGATACGTTTTGGACGTATGGACACACTTGATGGGATCGCCACCTCCGCCTCGACGACACCATCCAAGGTTTTTTAAGCCGCGAATCCGAGAAATCAGCAAACACACGATGCCATCAACTCCGAGACGCCTGCATGAAGGACACCGCCAGTGTGGGAGTGGATCTGAGGCATATTTATTCATCTGGGCGCCGCTCCCACCACCCCAACGGCGCTCCAGGACCTGCAAAACCAAACCCTAACTACAGAACGGAGAGACCGCATCCCCCCTTCCTACCGCTGCCAGATCAACAGGCGGAGGAAGAGGGGACCAGCACCAACTCCGATGGAGATCGGGCGGAAAAGTGATCACCTCCCCAATCGCCTTTGTGGTGGCTAGGTCAGGGAGCGAAAAGCCGCGTATCGGAACACCGATTCAAGTGTATATATTCTACTACCTAGTAATAATCCATTTTATTGCTGCAACGTACTCGTGTATTTTTCTGACTTAATCTGAGCATCCATATCTACAATTCTACATATGATTGGATACACTGTATATAGTTAGCTATTGGTTCCAAACTCCAAGCACAAATTAACGGACATGTTTTTTGCGGGAGGAAATTAAATCGAAAAGGACAGGCACACATTTTCCATGACATGTATTGAACGAGATCTTGACAGCAAATGTGACACCAGTATAAAAACACGCCCACACTTAACCACTCTCCGCATCTCAGCTAATTTGCCACTTGGAACTCCTCACTTAGAGGTGCGACACGTACGCTAGTAAGTACTGCGGCGCGCCGGCCATGGACGAGCTGCTCTCGCCGTGCTCCTCCATCTTCCCGCCGTCGCCGCCGTCCCAGTTCTCGCCCGCGGACGGAAGCCACCACCAAGTCCTCGAGTTCGCCTCCTGCGAGGTCCCCGAGCAATGGCTGCTGGGCGACATCGTCGGGGCGGCCAAGAGCGAGGACGGAGATTACGGGTGGCCTACTGGGAGCTCCACGCTCTCCCCAGACTCCAACCTCTCCGAGATGCCGCCGTGCAGTTTCCCGGCGATGACGACGAAGCGTCGTGGGCGGAAGCCCGGGCCCCGAGCTGAGGCCCCCGGCGTCAGCCACGTGGAGGCCGAGCGGCAGCGCCGCGACAAGCTGAACCGCCGCTTCTGCGACCTCCGCGCCGCCGTGCCCACGGTGTCCCGCATGGACAAGGCCTCCCTTCTAGCCGACGCGGCCAACTACATCGCCGAGCTGCGCGCCCGCGTCGCGCGGCTTGAAGAGGAGGCCCGGCAGGCCGCCGCGACGTGGGAGGCGAACGGGCCCGCTTCGTCCCGAGGCGGCCACCCCCAGCCCCGACTGGCCGGCGACGAGGCGGTGGAGGTGCGGATGGTGGGGAGGGATGCGGCGGTCTTGCGTGTGACGACGGCAGGGGGTGCCCCGCACGCGCCGGCTCGACTGATGAGCGCGCTCCGTTCGCTGGAGTTGCAGGTGCAGCACGCGTGCGTTAGCAAGGTACAGGGCGTGACGGTGCAGGACGTCGTCGTGGATGTGCCTGCCGCGCTGCAGGAGGACGACGGCGGCGCCCTGCACTCCGCGCTGTTCAAGACGCTACGCGACAGCGCCTAGCTAACCTACAGTGGAGCCTATAGCTAAGCCCCCCTAGGTTTTGGCACGCACGCACTCGCCATTGCAGAGATTAGCGTCTCTATACAAAATACACAATACTAAGTCTACAATGGCTAATCTGCTCTCCTGCTGCTCTCGATGGAATAAATCTGACGATGGATGGATTTATATATCTACTTTGTCCAAAATGGTAAGATCCTTGTAAACTATATATGAGCAATGAAGGCTTGATTGTAGTAAGAAAAAAAATACGTCCACACATCCCATGAGGCCTGACCACAATCAAGCCTTCGTTGCTAAGTTCTTGTGTATATATTGGATACTATCTGTGTGTGACTGTTCTTGTCGGCGAGCTTCAGGGATACGAAATTCACACGAGCCCACGTTTATGTTCAGCCCAGATATCTGCCTATATCAGAACTAATCCTTAAGTGTTAATAGGCTTCAACAATCAATAGTACTAGCAACTTCGTACCATGGGCCTTCGGCCACCATTTCGTTTTACTGTGACGCTTCGGGGCAAAAGATCAACAAGGACAAATCGTCTATATTTTTCTGCAAGGTGGTTTCGGATTCGGAGGCAACCCTTGCTATGGTTAAAGAGCTACTAGAGGTACCGAACGAGACTCTGTATGATCATTATTTGGGGTTAGCTTCTGATGTTAGGGGCGCGAAGAATGACTGCTTTAAATACTCGGAAAATTGTGTTTGGAAGAGGGTTCAAGGTTGGCTGGAGAAATTTTTATCTGCACGAGGTAAATAAGTTTTGATAAAATCGGTGGCACAAGTTAGTCCCACGGTTTCCATGACGTGCTTCAAATTGCCTCGAGGACTATGCTCTCACGTAAACCGCCTTTTGAGGATATATATTCTAGTAGGGGATTAAGAAGGGTGAGAGGAAAACGGCTTGGGTTTCATGGGAAGTGATGACACATCCAATGTCGATTGGGGGGGGGGGGGGGGGGGGGGGGGGAGGAGGGGATATCGAATTGTTCAATTTTGCTTCATTGGCTCATCAAGCGTAAGATTCGTTTTCTCTCAGTGCAAGAATCCTTCGGGCAGTATATTTCCCAGAATCTGATTTGATGAGTGCTTTATTGCGATCTTCTTTGTCTCAAAGCTATCATCGAAGGGAGAGACACCCTGTCCTTGGGGTCTGATCAAGCGCATTGGTACAAAATCTCTTACACATAATGAGGTGGATAATTGGCTGCCAAGGGACTATAAACTGCGAATAATATGTCAAAGATCTGTCGAGCCTACGCAAGCTGATGCGTCTCCAATGTTAGTCAGTGAGTTGATTAATGCAGCATCATCTAGAACATGGGCTTATGTAAATATTGAGAACTGTTTTATTCATATGGATCTGGAGGTGAGCATGAAAATTCCGTCGAGCACGAGAGTACATGAGGATTTCTGGTCATGGCAATATGAAAAAGAACTGTATTTTCACTGCCCGATCAGCGTATAGAATCCTTGTGGGTATTCGAAACCAGCGTGTTGATTGGTGGCCGCAATGATTGGGTAGCTCAAGCAGTGCTTATGAGTCCAATTTGCATAGTGTTTTTCTTTAAGTTTTTACATGTGTAGTGATAGGGTTTCAACATTTTACTACTCTCGCGCACACTTTTTCTGCTTGTTGCACCAGCATCCCAGAAATCAAGAGGCTAGTGAAGAAATCAATTAAAGAGGTATTTTTTGGCACAAATATGATTAATGGGGGCATTACAAACCTTCCAAACATTTACCCACACACTTGGGGTAAGCCAGAGCTCAAATCTCTAAGAGATGAGTACTCACTTGAAAAAAGTACTCATCTACGACGATCAGAAATCATAGTAAATGTTCGTTTTTTGTGGTTAATGAGTCTTCTACCATGATAATTTGGTACAGAAGGTCTTCACACACGGCCGGTTTGGCCTATCGCACACAGTTGAAAAAACCATCTACGGAGGGGTGTGCGATGAAGCCGAACAACGCACACGGTTTCTGGAACTGTGTGCGATAGCTAAACTTCCGCACACGGCATAAGTGAAGAAACGTGTGCGAACTTGACGCCATTCAGAGACAGTAAATACTTTTTAAGGGTCACCGTTAGTCAGAGACCGTACACGGTTATTTGTATTTGACCATCGAGAGTATAGTAAGATCACAAACGGTGATCTGTAAAGGTTGCCACGTGTGTTATTGCATACCAGTAAACCATTAATCAACATTGCAAGCAAATACATTAAAGTAGCAACTTCAGATATATTATCATTGTATATTTTGTACATCATATGTATTACATATATCGGTTGCCGAGGATAAAGATACAAAATAGAAAAGAACATTTAGCTACTCTTGGTTACATCACCTTCTCCGTCACGGTGATCTACCTTGCAAGGACAAAATGATTTCTCCACTTGTTCTTAGGTCATGACCATCATCTTGTACCACGCTCGAGCTACAAGACTACATTAGTGAACGGTGATGATCAAAGATTTCTCCACTTATCCTTGAGTCATCACCCGTCCATATAATCTCCAGGTCGAAACTCCCACTTTGTGATACTGCTTCTCCCAAGGGTAGACACCGCTCGTTGTAGTGGCGACCGGCCACCCGCATTAGCAGAACCTGCTCAAAATGTCTGCAATAGTTGTACAATATTTTCTTGAATGTGAGAATTGCAACTCAAAGAGAAAAGAGTATGAGATGTGCAAACTGCAATAATTAGCCACTTACTCTCAACTGTGGGTTCCTTGCTAGAAGGCAAAGGAAGGCCGCACACCCACGTGTGCCGCGCTATTTTCTTACATCCACGGTGTTTGTTCCCTCTCGATGGAGGGGAACGTGGAGGTGAAGTAAGAAAAAGGGCATAGAAAAGGTACGATGGAGCACACCTTCCCTTTTATTTTTTATTATGCAGTGCAATCAAAATAAGATCCCCAATTATACAAGTATAGAATAACAAACATTAAAGCGGACGAAAATGCACATATTTCACGGTTCAAGTTTTTAAAAAATATCTATATGAAGACAACAATATATATAAGACATTCATCTCGACACCAAAATAAAATAGCCCAACAACTCCACATTTGCAGTAATAGAAGTACTCCTACAGATCGGGACTGTATATAATAGTATATCATATAGACTGCGACGAATAATAACACATAAAAAAGACTACAGATTCGGCCTAACGTATTAGTTAATCTACCAGATACCAGATCTAAGGTAAGAGAAAACTAAATCACAAATCGCATGGCAAACTACAAGATCTAGCATGTGCAGAAGAAACAAACCTTTAGGAGGTCGCAGCGCCGCGGCGTCGGTGCAAGTCACAGCTCTCGTGCACCGCACTATTTCAGGAGGCCAACCATATTCCACGAGGATCGGCAAGAGCGTCCAGATGACCAGATGCACCGGTCCCTTGCCGCCTAGTGGTTGTGCGGACGGAGATCGATCCTCACCGTCGTTACTCTGAGTAGGTCCGATCTTTTGGAAGCAGATAAGCACAAAAGTGGGACGGTAGCTGTGGTGGGGAGTGCTGGTGTAAGGGGTGCTGGTCCTTTTTTATAAACGTAGGGTATGATAGGATGGGCCAGTTAGGCCCTTATGGGGCCTATTTCTCACACAATTCTTGAAGCAAAACGTGTGCATGAAAGGGAAATTATGCAAATGTTTAAATGGTCAAAACCGTCTGTGTTAGAGAATGGTGATGGATTCTTTGCATACACTTCTAGATAAAATTTTATGCTATTGCTAAGGAAGCACACGCATAATTATACGTTATTTGACAATCACTAACATGTTAAATTGCCTCTATAAACCATCATATTTGTCTGGAAATGCAACTTTGAGAAATTTATATTTTGGCTAAGGCCGGAATGACAACAATTAATCAAATTAACAAGGTTAGATATTTCACACATGGGTACTTGTCACAAAACCGTGTGTGATATTTCCCATCGCACACATTCAAATAGAAATAAATCCTGTGTGAAGAAAATCATCGCGCACAGTCTTTTAGCATACAATCAAATCTATTTATTTAGGCCGCTTTATGGAAATTATTGAAATTATTCTCTGTAACATTGTGCAACTTGAAGAATATTTCATAATATTTTGGAATTGGGTAATATATAGCACATTACAAAAGATCACGGTCGTACATACTATATAACGCATTACAAAAGATCGCGGCCGTACATATTAATATAGGACTTGAAGTACATATACATAGAAAGAACTAGCTATACTAATATAGAACATCTCTCCTCGTTGTCCGAGAAGATGACAACAATGACGACGGCGGCGCCTTCACCTTTTGCGGGGTATGATACTTCGCCCTCAAAGGCCTTGCCCCTCTCAGCAGCGGACTTCCATATCTGCGCAACCTTGGCAAATCTTTTGACGGGAAACTGTGGGCAGGCCGGTACGTGGCCAGGTCCGCGCGGGGAGGCCTCTGCATGGACGGCTTGCGCCGTGGCCACCTGAGTTCTTTCTTCTTTGCGCGCAGTGGCAAAGGACTCTAGCAGCGCCTCCTGCTCCTTGAGCATCTCATCCTCCTCCTCCTTGATCTTGCGCTTCGCCTCCTCCCACCTTTCGAGACAGGGAGAATCCTCCAGCGTCTCCGTCGCCGTGTCCTCCTCATCCACCAAGTTCCTCCTGGAGTCGTCGTCCGAGGAGGACCATACGGAGAAAGAAGGGGAGGAGATTGCTTCCACCTCTTGCAGCGGTGGAAGGGACTGCTCCTCCTCCTTCACCAGAGACACCGACTCAACTGGGCGGTGTTGCAGTGGTGGGCCTTTCCACACGCAAGAGAGGCGAGCGGTCTTCTTGATGCGAGCAATCTAGATGTTGTAGTACAGAGGAGATCTAGCTAGCAGCACTGGAATTTAAGTGGAGCGGCCGGCAGTGGGGCGGCGGGCAGGCCACGCGTCGATGGCATACCAAGCGGCAACCTCTAGAAAAGTCTCCGCACATGCTTAATGATTTCCCACGCATCGATGGCTCGCGAGACAAGACGGTCAAATAAAAACGTCCGGATAACTTCACACGGTTTTGAAAAAAGAAACATGTACGATTTTCCATACGCTTTTTTCAGCAAACCGTGTGCGTTATGTTGGGTCGTCGATTTTCCTTTTATTCATGTACGTGATATTCCTATGTTGGGTCCCGCCTGAGCCGTGGACCAACAGTCAAAATATATTATCGTGGACGAATGTTTCCTTTGCACACGGAAAGACCTTGTTATATGCGATGGGAGGAGGATCTCAAAAAAAAGTGCGATGGGAGGCCTTAATAGACCTGATCTATAGATTTGTCAGAGCTAAAGGAGGCCGGATGTTAACTGCCCCAAGACAAACCTGCTACAAACTTTGCCACTCATTTTGACGGAGAGTTCGGTCAACAATGAAGAACTCGCATGGATGAGGATCAGCAAATCTATATACGCAAACTAGGACGTTAACACGCAACACAACAACAAGAAGTGCACTTCCATTTATCTCAGGTGGGCTAGCAGGTGACCCTAGCAATAATCTAGTAGCTACAAAATCCAACCAGCTTGCGACTGTATCTCTCCGAGCCATGGATGTGCCGTGATCATCATCCGAGCTTAGATCGATTGGCAGTGAAATCATGGATCTGACGTGCTAGCTGGTAACCTTGATTTGAAGGCGTCCTAGAGATGTATAGAGCGATTAATCACTCTTTTGACTATATGTGCGCTACCCAACAAACAACTTTAAAATAACAAATAATACTCTCTCCGTCCGGTTTATGGGTCCAGTGCATATCTCAAGTTTGGTCGGTATAAAATGTGATATACTCCCCCGTCTCAAAATGTAAAGCATTTAAGGATTAGCCAAAAGTTAAAGTTTACTAACTTTGATCAAATATTTTAAAAAAATATATCGATATCTACAATATTGTATTGATATATTAAAAAAATACACTTTATGGTGAATCTATTGATGTTGATTCAGTATTATAAATGTTCATATTTTTATATATAATCATGGTCAAACTAAGAAAATGTTGACTTTTGACTAATGCTTAGATGCCTTATATTTTGGGACAGAGGGAGTATATTATAAAAATATATTTTCTAAAATTAAGATGTCATATTTTGAACGATACTCTCTCCCTTCCGCTTTATGAGTTCTGCGGGTATCTCAAGGTCGTCAATTTGATCAACTTAATATGAGCTATATACTGTAAACAATTTATTAGCAATTAACTTTAGATTTTATATTTTTAATGTTATAATTTTGTGTTATATAACTTATATTATGTAGATCCAGTTGATGAGACAGGTGCATGACTTATAAACCACGATGGAGGGAGTGTCGCTGACGAGGGTTAACTCGACAAATGTCCTAGATGAAGGACTTAGGATCGGGGAGACAGGGCGTCGGATGAACTCGAAGGTAAGGTTAATCGAAATAGGTGTATATCGAAAGTAAACTTGGGTGTTGAACCTGGCTTGCTTTCAATCTGGCCTACACCATCCCCTCCTAGCCCCTATATATAGGTGGCCAGGTCTCGAGGATCGGGTAGGGTCCGATACAGATTACAATATCGACATACGGTAAGGACTCGTATCTCGACTATCATTACAATTGGGCCTAACTTAACGGGCCTCAGGGGTACTCAACTAGCGGGCTCTACTAGCCATACCCTTGTCAGTAGCCCCTGAGATTCTACCAGAATTGCAGATTCGGGTTGAATCTCTAATCTTTAAATCTTTGACTTGATCAACTCTTCGACCTCTTCATATCTTCAAATCTTCGACTTGGTCTTTCGACTTATTTTCATGATAATATTCGCAAGGGGTTTTGATGAACAAGCCTGACAACTCTGACGGATCAAGAGGTCAGTTAACTGCCGGAACAAATACTTATCACCTACTTCAAATTCAATCCCCTTGGACTTGAATTCGGGATACCGGTCAAACCCACTCTTTTGCCGCATTTAGGACTTACAAAGAATGAATCCCAGTGATTCTCAGGGTACCCAGTGCGTCCACCAGGATTTTCTTCGCGTCGTAGACACGGATATATACCAGCAGAGCGCATCCATGTGCGTATACTAGGCCACACAGGACGGATCCCGAGGTCTTACCTTCGTGATAAATCACGGCATTCGAGTTTCGTTGCGATAACGCAACTCGAGAATCTCATGTCACAGTCTATTTTGACTGATAAAATATCAAAGAATTTCGAATTATATTAACTTCTCCCAAGTATCTCCCGATGGGAGTAGTCGCTATATATTTTGTCGACTACGTAGTCGAAGTTTGCATGGTTGATCGACTCATAGATTTCTTTATCTTTATTGCTGATTGTCTCATTTTCTATCGGGTGCGCGCTCAGCGCTCCCGATGGGAGTAGCCCCCGAGACTATGGTTGGATACTTGTAGTCAATTATAGGCTCAAATTGACTTCTTCTTCTGCCTGTTTTGTAAGCCCCCGAGCCCAAGGCAAGGGTTTTTCATCCCTTGTATGATACATTCTTTTTTTCTTTGTTATTATCGTCTGCTATGTGCAAAATTTAACTCCTTTGTAAATATGTTTATGGGCCTTGCTATCACGGAGGCCCGTTAATATGTGCTTATAAATAAAGCACCTTTGGTGAGGGTAAAAACCCTAAACAGATTCCTCCTCCGCCGCATCGTCTTCTTTTCCATCTAGGGTTTCTTTTCTTCCCACTTTTCCGCATGGCTAGTGCAAATGGGTCCCGTCTAGACCTTTGCCCTCCGACGGTGCCACGGGGTCGCGGCCGCCCCCGTGGTAGCAAAAACAAGATAGTTCCAGCTGCTGTAGGATCATCGTCATCCGCTCCGGTGAAGCGTCGTCCCGGCCGCCCGCCTGGTAGTAAGAATAAACCAAAGGTGACTGACGCCGCCCCAGGTCCAAGCGCTCCTCCTCATGGTGCTTCTCCTGCTTCTCCTAGAATATTTTTTTTCTTTTGCATCGCCAACGCGCAGTGCCGCGAGATTCAGCGCTTGCTGCTGAATTTTACCAAGTTTATGGATGGGCGAGAACTGCGAGAAGCGGTCCTCCGTGAACAATCTGGTGGAGGAACTCCATACGAAGTGGAGGTTTGGTACGACGGCGCCGGCGAGCAATACTTCAAGGGTGGCTGGTCGCAGTTTGCAGAAGACCATGACCTCCACCAAGGCTTCTTCATGACTTTCGACTTCCATATCGGCACGTCAAAGTTCGACGTGAAAATCTACGATGGCACCCAGTGCCAGAAGGAGTACGAGGCTGAAGTTCACTTCCACTAGAATCTTCTTTATGTAATCTCTTTTTCTAGTTGCCTTGCCGCCGTGCTATCTGTAATGAATACTCGTACTTGGTTTTGAGGTTTTGGAGTAGACCATGGGAACAAATCGTTGTTCCGAGGCATGCTTTATATTTATCGGGTTCTTGTGAACCAATTATATTACTTTGAAGAATATCGGGTTGTCTGCACAACCTAGTAGTATAAAAAGATCTCCATATTGTGATAAAACTTTCTTTCGCACGACCCGAGGGTTGAAGCCCCCGAGCGGAGAGGTAAAACATTTGTACAATTTGTCGAGTCCAACCCAAGGAGCCCGATCTAGGGCCTCATGTTCTGGGTTCAGAGGGTTGACTCGAGTTTACTGATACCACTAGATTTCTTCTACGCGTAAAAACATCGCAGCTGCTCCGCATTCCATGGGTTGCTCTCATCTTTTCCTGTCTTCTTGTCTTGTAGTCGATAAGCTCCTCCTGGTATCACTTCTGTGATAATGTAAGGTCCCACCAAAGGGGACTCTAACTTTCCGTGGCTGTCCTGCCTGAGTCGTAAGACTAAATCTCCCACCACAAAGGATCGTGGATGAACTCGACTACTATGGTAGTTTCGCAGGCTCTGTTGATACTGCGTGGCTCTTTCTAATGCTTTATCTCTTGCTTCGTCTAGTGCATCGACGTCGTCTTGTAATGCTTCTGTTGATGTTACTTCGTCGTATGCCGTCACTCTTGGAGCTTCGTGTGTAACTTCAACTGGAAGCACAGCTTCTGCACCATGGACCAGAAAGAAAGGAGTTTCTTGAGTTGCTGCATTAGGTGTGGTTCTTAAACTCCAAAGAACGGAGGGCAATTCATCTACCCAAGCGCTCTTGGCTTTCTCGAGAGGTGCTAAGAGCCTCTTTTTTATCCCATTGCATATTAGGCCATTGGCTTTTTTGACTTGCCCGTTTGTCTTTGGGTGTGCTACGGATGCAAATTTGAGCTTGATTCCCAACCCTTCGCAGTAACTGTTGAATTCCTTTGAAGTGAAGTTTGTCCCGTTGTCCGTGATGATGCTATATGGTACACCAAAGTGAAACACTATTGACTTAATAAAATTGATTGCTGCTGTCAAATCTTGAGTTGTTACCGGGGCTGCTTCCACCCATTTGGTAAATTTGTCGACTGCTACTAGCATGTAAACGTGCCCTCCTGGCCAGGATTTGTGCAGCTTTCCTACCATATCGAGACCTCATTGTGCAAAGGGCCAGGATAATGGTATTGGTTGTAACTCTGCTGCTGGCGCATGCGGTCGAGATGCGAATCTTTGACATGCTTCACACTTCCGAACTATATCTTTCGCGTCTTTGATGGCTGTTAGCCAATAGAATCCTGCTCGGAACGCTTTTGCCGCTATGGCCCTGCTGCTAGCATGATGGCCACATACTCCGGCGTGTATATCTTTTAGTATTACTTGCCCTTCTTGAGGTGTTACGCAACGCTGCAAAACGCCAGTTATGCTCTTTTTGTATAATTTCCCCTGCAACACGACAAATGCTTTTGATCGTCGAGTTATTCTCTTGGCTTCCACTGCATCTTCCAGTAACTGCTTATTTATTATGTATGCGAGATATGGCTGCATCCAGGTTTCCTCTATCATCATGACTTCTTCGTGTTCCAGCGCAGCCCCCGAGCCTGCTGCAGTAGTCGAACTTTTGACGCTTTTTATCGACCTTTCCACTATTTCCTCCCAGAAGACTCCAGATGGCACAGGCAAACACTGTGACCCGATATTTGCTAAATTGTCAGCTTCTTCATTGCTATTTCTGCTGATGTGCGAGACTTCGCATCCATCGAATGTTCCTTGGAGATAGTGATATAAGTTCTTATAGGCCATCATGTTGTCATTGATTGTGTCGCACCTGTTCATAACTTGTTGGACGACAAGGTTTGAATCCCCAAATATTTTTAGGCGAGTTGCTCCACACGCTTTGGCCATCTTCATTCCATGCAACAGAGCCTCGTATTCTGCTTCATTATTAGAGGCATGCGGAAAACTCATCCTTAAAACGTACTTCAGTTTGTCACCATGCGGCGATATCAAGATTACTCCTGCGCCTGCGCCTTGGACTCTCTTAGAACCGTCAAAGTACATTGTCCAGACACTCGATAAATCTGGCGGTCCCGTGCTCTGCAGCTCCAGCCATTCTGCTGTGAAATCTGGCAAGATTTGCGACTTGATCGCCTTCCTTTTTTCATACGTGATGTCCATGGGAGATAATTCGATTCCCCACAAAGAGACACGTCCTGTTGCTGAAGGATTGTTCAATATGTTCGATAGTGGCGCTTCATTGACCACTATAATTGGGTGCATCGCAAAGTATTATCACAATTTTCGTGTTGTTGTAAAAACACTATATGCAAGCTTTTGATAATGCGGGTACCTCTGTTTTGTCGGAGATAGTACTTCACTGATGAAATATACCGGCCTCTGGACGCCGTGGGCTTTTCCTTCTTCACTTCTTTCGACTACTAGTACTGTACTCACCACCTGATGGGTTGCAGCGATGTAGAGTAGTAGTGACTCCTTTTCTTTTGGTGCGACCAGCACTGGTGGCGTGGAGAGCACTTTTTGCAACTGCGCAAAAGCTGCGTCTGCTTCTGCTGTCCACTCAAACTTATCATCTGACTTTTTCATAAGTGCATAGAACGGGAGCGCCTTTTCTCCCAATCGAGCAACAAAATGACTTAATGCCGCGACGCGTCCTGCGAGCTTCTGTATGTCGTGTAGTTTTGTGGGTTTCCCCATTGTTAAAATTGCTTGGATTTTCTCTGGATTCGCCTCTATTCCCCGTGCTGACACCAAGAACCCTAAGAGTTGTCCTGCCGATACGCCGAAGGAACACTTTGTCGGGTTAAGCTTAAGCTTGTACCTGCTCAGGTTGTCAAAGGTTTCTGCCAAGTCGCTGATAAGGGATTCCTCCTCTCTTGTAGTGATGACTACATCGTCAATGTAGACTTGGATGTTGCGTCCTATTTGGCTCCCGAGGCAATTTTGCATCATCCGTTGATAAGTTGCTCCTGCATTTTTTAGGCCGAACGACATTACTTGGTAGCAAAACACTCCGTACGGTGTGATGAAGGTCGTCTTTTCTTCGTCTTCTTTCTTCAATTTGATCTGGTTGTAACCAGAATATGCGTCCAAAAAGGAAAGCCTTGTGCATCCCACTGTCGAATCAATTATCTGATCGATGCGGGGTAGAGGGAAGGGATTCTTTGGACAATGCTTATTGAGAGATGTGTAGTCGACACATACTCTTTGTACGTATGTGTTTTTCTTAGGTACGATGACTGGATTGGATACCCAACTCGAAGTTTTTATTTCTCTGATAAATCCGGCGTTTTCTAGCCTGTGCAATTTTGATGCTATCGCCTTCCTTTTAGGTTCATCAAATCATCGCAATGGTTGCTTGACTGGCTTTGCTTTGGGATCTACATTTAATGCGTGCTCGACGAGTTCCCTGGGAACCCCTGGCATGTCTGATGGACACCAGGCAAAGATTTCCCAGGGCTCACGGAGGAACTCGACGAGCACGCTTTCCTATGTGGGATCCAAGTTCACCGCAATTGATATCGTCTTGTTTGGGTCTGTAGGGTGGACCTGGATCTTCTTCAAGTCCTGAGTTGTGTCGAAAGCCTGATCTGGCAGGGATCGTCCAACGTTGGGTAGCACATTATGATCCGTTTCTCCTTTTAGCCTCTCATATTCCGCTGTCATGCCGAAGGTTTGCGCCATCCTATTGAATTCTCTGTCGCATGTGTTGGCTACTTCAAAGCTCCCTTGCAATGTAATTGTTCCTTTGGGTCCTGGGATTTTTAGCGTAAGATACGCGTAATGAGGTACTGCCATGAACTTTGCGAATGCTGGGCGCCCTAGGATTGCGTGGTACTGTGATGGCTAGTCCATAACTTCAAATTCCAACTTCTCTCTGCGATAGTTGCTGCTACTGCCGAAGCAGACGTCGTGTTCTATTTTCCCCAGAGGGTGATTTGCGGCTCCTAGTACTATTCCATGGAAGGAGCAATCTGTTGGCTTCAGGCTTGTCAGTGAGATACACATTGCCTTCAGGGTTCTAGCATATATTAGGTTTATGCCACTCCCTGCATCCATGAACACTCTCCCGATGTCGTACCCTCCTATTTGCGCCTTTAACACCATTGGCGAGTGGCCCGGCCTAGGAACTTTCCTTGGGTGGTCTGCTCTGCTGAACTTAACTGGTTGATCTGACCACCGCAAGTACTCTGTGGTGGCTGGTGGTGATGATATTGCTAGGTTTACTTGCCTGGATATGCTCTTTCGCTCTTTCTTTGACTTAGGCACCGGTTGAATCATTGCTGATATGTAAACTTTTGGCTCTAGGTGCCTTGCTAGCCTTTGTACTTGGTATCCTTGACTTGTGTGTTTTTCTCCTTGCCATCCCCCTGGCTTGAATCCATGGCGCTTTGTAGCCTCGGGAAAGTTCTACAATCCTTCATCTAATGATTTGAGACTCTTTTCCCATCAAGATATGTGTAGTGGATTCGACAAGGTCCATACAACATGTCTTCGGCCGAAGGGCCGGAGTATCTTGATTTTTTTGTTCCCTTTGCCTGAAACCTTCTGTTTTCATATCCTTCCTCTTCCCTTGCTTCGTAACCCGCGGCTACCTGATTTCGTCTTCCTTGGTTATCCCTGCTGCGGTGTCGTCTCCTGTGTCTATTTGTTCTGTCGACTTCTGGTGAACGTCCTCTTTTGTTATTATATGCGTCCTCTCCGTCAGCTAATTTGTTGGCTTCTTCCATTAGCTCAGCTACTGTCGTTGGCCTTGTTCTTCCTATTTCTTCCACGAGATCTGAGCGACGAAGGCCGGCCGAAAAAGCGTCTATTGCTCGTTCGTCGGAGATGTCATTTGCTGAGTTTTTAATTACACTCCATCGTTGTATATAAGAACGTAGAGTTTCGCCTTTCCTTTGCATACACGCTTTGACTTCCTCTAGTGATGCTGGGCGCTTGTATGTCGAACGGAAATTTCTTGCGAATTGGCTTTCGAGTTCTCCCCAGCTTCCAATGGATTCGTTAGGTAAGGTATTCAACCAGGACCGTGCTGCGCCGGTGAGGTGTAGTTGCAAACTTTGCATTGCAGTCGCTTTTGTTCCCCCTAATATCTGTACTGCATGCAAATAATCTGATAACCATAGGGTAGGTTCCTGTGACCCATCATATTTTTGCTGGTCATGTGGTAACATGAATCCTTCGGGTACCCGCGTTTTGCGAACTCTGCGGGTAAAGCACAACGCACCCATCTCTTTTTCATCGTCTTCATAATTTTCTTCCCTCCAGGCGTGCCGCAATTTATTTACTCGAGCCTGCGCTATTATATTTCTTGCGTCCTCCTTCCTTTGTCGCCTTTCTTTTTCTGATGACTCGCTAGACTCGTTTCGCGTGATATTATGTTTGAACTTCTCCTTTCGCCTTTCCTTGTAGCTTGTCGACTTTGTCTCTGGACCTTTTCTCCTGATCTTGTCTTCCACTATCCCGAGGCTTCGTATTGCGGCTTGGTGCATGTCTTCCCGCGGATCTCCGGGTTCGGGCTGCGTGGTTAGTAAATATGCTTGTGCTGCTATCAGCGCTGCCTCCGGTGTTTCTTGCACGAAGTCTTCCTCCTCTTCCTCTGGCTGTGGAGTAATACTCCTTGAGTACCTTTCCTCTCTACTTCGCGTTGTTGTCCCTCTGTTGTGGTTTGGGTCTCTGCGCCTTTCCCTGCTGTACTCTGAGTCCTCACTATAATCATCCCAATACTCTTCCCTTGATATGCTGTTATTATCTTGGAAAACCATGTCTCTTTCCTCTCTTAGTTTCTTCCTATGCTGGTGCAATGTATACTGATATCCCATTAGAACTTCTCTTCTTGATCCTTCGGGTACTTCTGTGCCATGATTTACAGCTAACATGATGATCCTCCACTCTCCGGCTGAGACGTGAACCTTCTCCTTCTCCTTCTTGTTACGCTCTTTTACCTTGTCGACTTGCTTGTCGACCCCTTTACTTCCTTCGTTGTTGTTTTCTTCTTCTGCTTCAGTGATAATGACGCATAACTGGTGTACTTTTTTGGAGACGCCACTACTTTCAGCGGCAAAGTCCCTTGTACTGTTGTGCGTTTTACGCGTTGTTTCTTCCAAGTCGAGTTTTTCCTGAGTTTTGTCATCTTCTGCGATTTTTGCTTTTCCTAAGCTGACCGGCGAGTTTACCTCGCTGGAAGAGCCTTCCGATGACTCCAGCATTACCACTGTTTCGGGCTTACTTGCCGACGGATCTGGTTTCATCGAATCCGAGAGGCGGGATGAACCCGACGGCCTGATGGGGATGCTTAAACTTCCGATTGTCAACTCTGTCTCTTGATTTTCATCGACTTCTGTACTGCTGTTGGCTAAAAGCGAAAAAGCCGTCGAATTCATGATTCCAACGCCCAGAGTCCCCACGGTCGGCGCCAATTGACGAGGGTTAACTCGACAAATGTCCTAGATGAAGGACTTAGGATCGGGGAGACAGGATGTCGGATGAACTCGAAGGTAAGGTTAATCAAAATAGGTGTATATCGAAAGTAAACTTGGGTGTTGAACCTGGCTTGCTTTCAATCTGGCCTACACCGTCCCCTCCTGGCCCCTATATATAGGTGGCCAGGTCTCAAGGATCGGGTAGGATCCGATACAGATTACAATATCGACATACGGTAAGGACTCGTATCTCGACTATCATTACAATTGGGCCTAACTTAACGGGCCTCAGGGGTACTCAACTAGCGGGCTCTACTAGCCATACCCTTGTCAGTCGCGTTATACAATTTATTTATTTATTGGTATAATTGATGATCTAGGAACATAGTGCATAGATGGCTTGTTATCACTAGTACAGATCTGGCCTTTTAAGACTCCTATTGCAAAGAAAAAAGTTGTATCGTGTGGCATATGGGCCGGGAAAACATATGTGTGCCGAAGGCCCAGGCGAGCTCTTACGGGGCGAGAAGGCAAACAAACTTTGGACTAAACCCGTTAGTAGGTATCTCACACACACTTGCGAAATCAGAATTGTCAATAATATCACACACGATAACTTTCCGCATGACGTGTGCAATTATTGCGTGACGCTTTTATTATTTCCATCATTTCCTTAATGTTGCCCGTTGATGGCAGATCGGAAAAGGGTGTCCATCGCGCTACCTTGTTCTAACTTAGTGCAAAAGTAATAATATTTGTATGAATCCACCGTACGCTACACTTTTTCTGATTATATATATTTCTTTGAATGAAGTTATAATTATTATATGGAAGAAAAAGTTAACACATCGCATACAATATTATAGCCTAGCAGAGTGGTTCCAATGGAATTAGTGATAGTAGGAAGGGAGAGGGTTCGAGTTCTTTGTCTCTCTCATCTTTTTGTTTGAGAACCTACTACGTATGGATATTTGTTGATTTGGAACAATTCACTTGACATGCTATATTAAGTAGATTTTTACAACATCGATGAATATCCCCTGCTAGTTGGTATTTTTTGTTCAAGAGTTTGGCGATTTTGTAATTTTTTTACTTCACGTACATTTCACACACGGTTTTCCAATGATAAAGCGTGTGCGAATGATATTGTCACAAACGGGCTTTCCTCGATCGCCGTATGTGATTCTCAAGATCGCACACATTTTCTTGTTTTCACCGTTTGCGAATTTTGTAGATATTTTTTGTTCCCACAATTTTTTGAATTTTGCGATCTCAAAATGTGCACGCGGGGCGTTAAATTTGGGTTCCTTCTATAAAATGTCTCAGACTATCTTTCCGCGGACGACATCGCCATAATGCCTCCCCGCGACTCCACTATAGGCTACATCAATATCGCTTCCTCTGATTCGGATGAGGAGCATTCCTCACAGTCACCACCGTGCGGTGCTCTGGGCTGCATAATCGGCCTCACTGGGTCTGATTTGGAGGGGGGGGGATATGACACTAAGCAATGTGCCACTTTGTTGGGACTCCAAGTGCAGAGTGTTATAGAAAGAGTAATTTTTTCCAACGAGAGAACTCAGAGTTTATATCAAACGCTCGGGGAACAGTCGAAAAAACTCTCTTCATTCTAGCCAGGAAACTTGCAAAACAATCTCCTTATCTTGCGTCCCCAACTCCACTGAGTGGTTGTCAAGCACAAGTGTTGAATGTAATTAAACATAAATAACAAATGCAATACAATAAATAATGATGCAATAATGTATACTAAGCTAATATGCAACTAAAACAATATGATAAAAGTGTTTTTGGGTTTTTGATATCATTGCAAGAAAGTAAATATGTTTTTGTATTTTCGGATTTAATTAATGATGAAAATTAAAATGCAAGGAAAAGTACTTAAAAGGTGTTTCTTATGATTAAAACTGGACCGGGTTCATGGGTTCACTTGTCTACTCTCTTATAAAGTTGTGGTGGCATTAAGCACAAGATAGATGACCGAAACATCGACATGATTTTTATTATGTTAACTTGATAATATTCATATAGGCATCACGTCCTAAAATAAAGATGATACTACACATCTTACTTATACTCACTAGAAAGAAATACACTTCAAGAAATCTAGTATTAAGAATTAACAGAGTATAGTATTAGGTACTTTGACATGACGTTGAACAACAAATATGCTACCGCTTGGATATATTACGATAGAACAATGTCCATGAATGTCGCTTTAAATTCTCAGCTGTCACTAAGAAATTATAACACATGCATTCTTTTTATCCCTAGTGAGTGATGTCTACGCACGCTTCTATCCTTGTGGACAGTGTTGGGCCTACAAGTGCAGAAGTTTGTAGAACAGCAGCAAGTTTCCCTTAAGTGGGTCACCCAAGGTTTATCGAACTCAGGGAGGAGGAGGTCAAAGCTATCCCTCTCAAGCAACCCTGCAATTACAATACAAGAAGTCTCTTGTGTCCCCAACACACCCAATACACTTGTCAGATATATAGGTGCATTAGTTCGGCGAAGAGATAGTGAAATACAAGTAATATGGATGATTATAAGTAGTAAATGCAATCTGAAATAAATATCACTGTGAGCAAACATGTAACAAAACTGAATGTAAATGGTGTTTCAATGCTTAGAAACAAGGCCTATGGATCATACTTTCACTAGTTGACACTCTGAACAAAGATAACATAATTGAACACATAAATATCTATCTTCACTATGCTACTCTAAACTATTCTCCAATGGGTAACAAACACTAATCATGTGTAGGGCTACGAAGCACTCCTCAAAGTTCACATTTCCCCAAACTAGATTGCTCCACACTATCACCTTGAGCGCACTAGATGGTTCTAACAAACACCAACAATTCATAGAGACACTAACCAAAGATACACACATAATGCGCACACTGTCATCCTTCACATCATGGTACAAGGTGTCTCCGGAGATTACAATAATAAAGCACTGGAGTAGCATAATATATGAAGAATAGCATCTACCAATTCAACTAGATGTAAAGCTCATGATCACATATAGATCATATCATGGGAGAGAGAGGTAAACCACATAGCTACCGGTAGAGCCCTCAGCCCCGGGGGAGAACTACTCCCTCCTCATCATGGGAGACAGCAACGTCGGTGGAGATGGCGGTGAAGTCGATGGAGACGGCGGTGGAGGTGATGGAGTAGATGGAGATGGATCCGGGGGCACTTCCCCGTCCTGGCAGGGTGCCGGAACAGAGACTTCTGTCCCCCGAAATTCATTGGTGGCGGCGGTGGAGCTACAGAACTCTTTCTCGAAAAACACCGATTGATTTAGGGTTTTGGCTACGGAGGGCTTAATATAGGCGGAGAGGCGGCGTCAGAGGGCGGCCAGGGGCCCCCACACCACCCCCTAGCACGGCCAAGGGGAGGGGGCGCCACCCCCTAGTGTGGTGGGTCCCTGGCCCCCCTCCAGCTCTCCTTCGGTCTTCGTCTCATGTCAGGGAAAAATAGGAGGTTCGGGCTTCGTTTCGTCCAATTTCGAGAATATTTCCTGTGTAACTTTTCTGAAACACAAAAACAGCAGAAAACAGGGAACTGGCACTGTCGCATCTCGTCAATAGGTTAGTTCTGGAAAACGCATAAAAACGCCACGAAGTGTAACAAAACGCAAAGCAAATGGTGCATAAACAAGCATGGAGCATCAAAAATAATAGATACGTTTGAGACATATCAAGCATCCCCAAGCTTAACTCCTGCTCGTCCTCGAGTAGGTAAGTGATAACAAAATAATAATTTTTGAGGTGACATGCGCCAACACAATCTTGATCAAACGATGTAAAGCATTGAGTGCTGAGATCAAAGTACTTAAAACATGGGCATAAAAGACATAATCTCGACAATAAAATTTAGCAACCATGTTATAACATGAAAAGTAACACAAACAAAAGATCATGAGTAATAATGCATTGAAAGTCAAGTGTGTGTTTCGAGCATATAGAAAAACATAGCAAAGTGGTTTTCAGCTTGTCCTTCATGGAATAGCAAAACATAAATGCATAGGACACCTTCAAGTTTAAGAGGGCGACTAGATACAAATAATTTAAGAACAAACAAAACCATAATCATGAATCAATCAATACTAAATTTTGGGACTATGCACATTAAACTCAGAATGACAACTATTCTCTCTTAGATGGTGCATAAAGGTAGAAGGTGAAGACTCAACATAAAAGTAAAATAAAGGCCCTTCGCAGATGGAAGCAGTGATTGCAAGTTTTATAAACCTCCAAAAATTATGATACTTACTAGCTTTGAGCTCTCATTGCCCCCATCATAGGCATCTTGAGTGGTTAAGGTTAATGCGAGTACAATTATGAAGCATATGCTTAACAAATCATAAGTTGAAAGTCTCATGTCCCATAAAGTACAAATACCCAAACCTCATGCTACTCGACTTAGGTCCCAAGCAAGTTTTTGTCATTGTAAGCATACATGTATCATCGAGAACTCCAACGGGGTACCTCTTGCCCGATGATATGGAACAAGCCCACATCAAAATGACAAGACAAACAGACAATGAACATCTCAGCATCTCTTTTATTTACCATTGGTATAGCTTTTTATTGTGAGATGCATCGTTGAATGTCCACTATGGGCATGCTGTAAATTTCCACCATGAATGATGCATGGCTTAGATTAGCGGCCCAGGCGTTTCTCTAACACATATACAAACTCCATGATCTCACAAGTTTCCAACTTATTTCACATCGCAGGTATCCATAAACAAAAGATCATGATATCAACTAAATGAGAGTAAGTGCAATGTTGAAAGCGTGCCCCATGACAGCATGGCTTAGCTAACTTCCAACTTACAACTTGCAAGCATAACCTCAACATAAGAGAGCCACAATGGTCAAATTTATTAAAAGCAAGAAAGTAAAGTGTGTCGTCAGGTTCGTGAGAGCTTTACTGACTAATTTTCACATAACACAAAAAGTTTGATTTGAAGGATAGATAAAAGCAAGACGAATGTACTTGGAATAGCAAATTGCTAATAGGTATATATGGTGTACACATTGGAAAACTTTGGTTTTTGGGAGTTTGATGGACGAGAAGTATTCCCTCTCAGTACAAAATGAAGGCTAGCAAAAGATTGGGAGCGACCAACTAAGAGAGCAATAACGGCCATAATCATGCATAGCGACAAAACATCATTAACCGAAGCATAAAGTGGTATCACAAGTCAAAAACCAAATGATCATAGAGGCTTATGGTGACTTGGTAAAGTCAAACATGTTGTAAGCATGCGCCAAGTCAACCCAAATAAAGCATCAAATGAGAAAACCACAATAATATGCTCCCATATAATAAAAACAACGCATGATTTTTTCAAAGGCACATTAAGCAATCTCGGTCATTTGAGACAAGTCATGCTACAGCAAAAACTACTAAGCATACTATCAAAATGACATCCAGCATGACATGCAAAAGTCTAAGCCATAGTCTAAACAAGCTCCCATTTGTACCACTATAGGCATGAAACTTTTTTTCTTTTCCAACACCATTCAAACCTTTTTATAACCACTCTTTAAGATGAAAACCAACATAGACCAGTGGTCTAAATGCACCTTGATACAAAGATATAACAAGATCTGAACAAAAATCAAGGCAAAAAATGAAAGCTAAACGCAGTACTAGAAAAAGAGAACACTCGTTGAACGATAAGAGTGAAAACTAGAGTGTTCTTGGCAATGAAAAACGGTGTGTGTCTTCTCCAAAAGAAATTTGTTGGGGTCCAACCATTTATGGCAGCAAACAAAACAAAAGAAAACTGAAAGCGAAAGTAAAGACGCTCCAAGAAAAATGCATAGTATACGAAGCAATAAAAATATAGTGTCTTGAAAGGTGACTTGATTTTTGTCGATGAAGAAGGGGTGCCTCGGGGCATCCCCAAGCTTTGACGCTTGTAACTTTTTGATATTTATTGGGGTGACATGGGCATCCCCAAGCTTGAGCTTTTGTCCATACTTCATCTCATCTCATCATTCTTCTTTCCCTACACTTGAAAACTTCCTTCATACAAAACTTCACACAATTCTTATTAGCAACATTAGTGTAAGCAAGATAGTAAATCTACCTTTTTGGTTCAGTTTTAAACTCAAGTATAACACCCATTAAATCATAAGCTACTGTAGCAACTTCCTCAAAAGTTCCGTGATCAAAAGAACTAAAAAAGAAAGCGATCGAGAGGCAAACACAAATACTGGCAGAAATCTGTCAAAACAGAACAACTGACAAAGATCGATTTTTTTGGAGGATCTTTTGTTGCTCAAATCGAAAAGTGCAAAAACTAATGAAAGTTTGAAAATAACCTAGGGCATGTGCACAAGAAATCATAGATAAAAAGTCGTTCTGATAATTTTTATGAATTTTTGCGGTGCAGCGTAGAAATCTGTTTCAGGACAGCAACTTCCCCAAATCTTACATTCCTCCAATTAGAGGTTCTTCTTGGCACAAAAACGAAATAAAAATGATAAGGAGATGTCATTACAGTAGTAATAACTTCCAATACTAAACAAAAATAAAAAGTACTAAAAAGAAAACATTGGGTTATCTCCCAAGAGTGCTTTTCTTTAACGCCTTTGAGCTAGGCGCAGTAATTTGAGAAGATGCTCACATAAGTACCGGAAAGAACTTGAAGCAAGAGAGAGCATCAAAAAGCAAATACGAAACAAATTTAAATCTAAACCACTTCCTATGAAAAAGAGTCTTGTGAAGAGACAAGTCATAAAAGCACAAAGCAACAAGCATAGGAAGGCAAAACAAGTGTAACTTCAAGAATTCCAACAAAAAGAGGGGAAACTTAATAATATTGAGATGCATAAAACCATCTTTCCCTCTCTCATAATAACCTTCAGTAGCATCATGAATAGAATTAACAATATAACTATCACATAAAACATTCTTATCATGAGCCATATGCATAAAAGAATTAATACTCCCCACATGAACATAATCATTCTTGGAAATCGCAGTAGGAGCAAATTCAACAAAATAATTATTCTCATCACTATAATCATCAAAAATAGGAGGCATATTGTAATCATACCTTGTTTTCTCCTCAGTAGTAGGTGAACTGAAAATATCATACTCATCATTGTAATCATCATAAGCAATAGAATAGCTATCTTCCAAAGTGTGTTCATATGTAAACATATCATCATTGGAAGGAACATGGATAGGAATAATGGTACAACAATTATTAACCTAAAAATTGGTACCAAAAGATTTTCAATATCAAAAGTAGTGTGCTTTTCCCATTCATGGTCACTACTATAGGTAACAGGCATAGGAACATCATCGAGTTCGGATTCATCAAAAACTATAATAGGAGCAACATGCTTAGGGGAAGATATCATTTCCTCTCTCCTTTTACTCTTCTTCTTCTTCTTCTTATTCTTCCCTTCTTTAGGAGGGAGAGGCTTGAAAGGAAGCTTCTCCACATATCCTGGTTTACTGATAGAAACAATAGAAGAAACTTTAGAGGATTCCTCCTTCTCATTAATAATAACAAAACACATATTAGTTATATCATATTTTGGTAAAGCATCATCTTTTATAACATTTTGTATGTAAGTATTCGCGCGACAATTATCAAAAAAATAAAGATGGAAACCTTGAAGGAAACTATCCATATCAAAAGCACTCATATCTACCAAAGAAGTTTTCCTCGATAACTCTTCACACCCCAAAAATAAAGTAAGCTCATCATACTGATTGGGAGTGATCATGTCGTCACAATACAAACTTGCAGTACTCATTGGATTAGAAATGCTACTATCATAGCTTGAACATTGGAAATTGAAATGACCCACTTTATAGCAAAGTTCACAAATAAAAGGGTAGAGGGTACAAACCTTTTCACCAAGCTCATTTAGAGCCTTGTCCCACATTCTAGTTTCTTCACTCCTGTGGTGAATACAATAATATTCTTTGATGTGTTTCTTTTCACAAGGTCTAAGTGCTCCACAAAAATTAACATGCTTATAGGAAATAGTACTTTCAGAAGTTTGAGCATGTTCATTGCAATCATCAATAACAATTTCATTTTCCATGCAAGTGTCTTTACAAGGTTCATGATACACGTCCCAATTTCCTTTAGGAACATTAATATGGGAAGCAAAGGCTCTATAGAAATCAACCATAATTTGAGAATCAAGGCCATACTTAGCACTAAGCTCTTGAAAATCAGCAGTTTCAGCGAAAGACTTAATGCAATCATACTCATAGTTTATACCTGATTCTTTACCTTTGTCACAATCCCAATCTTCGATAATGCTTTGAATTGTTTTAAGCAGATCCCACTTGGCATCAACTTCCTTGCTTGTGAAAGACCCCTCAAAGCAGGCATCTAGATAGTCCTTGTAATGTCCTAAAAACCTTGCATAAAAATTATTAATAACAATATTATGGGGGAGTTCATGAATGGGACATTTGAGCATTAGTGACTTCAATCTTCCTCACGCTTGGGCAATGCTTTCTCCATCATGAGGATGAAAATTATAAATATAATTCCTATATTTATGAACCTCACTAGAAGGATAGAATTTAGAATAAAAGAGAGGTACAATTTCCTCCCAGCCAATAGATCGGCCATCCTTCAGCTTCTTATACCATTCCATAGCTCTGCCCTTTAGGTATAAAGAGAATAGCTTCCTCTTAACTTAACTTGTAGAAATACCTGCACACTTGAACAACTCGCATAATTCATGTATAAAGAGCAAAATGATCACCAGGATGGACAATTCTATCCCCTAAATAGCAGTTATTCATAGCACATTCAACAATTTTCATAGGTATTTTAAAAGGATGAGGATCACAAACATCATTAGAATTATCACATATGGGAGATAAAATATCATCATCGAATTTTCTCCACTAAAGCTGGGGAACTAAAAATATCATGCTTATCAAAACCAGCTTCCCCAAGCTTAGACTTTTCTATAGCATTGGCAATAACGGTGTTCAAAGAATTCATACAAATAACATTGCTATTAGCATGCGAATAAAGCTCCAAAGGTTTTTCAATTTTCTCTTCAAACACTTCACGTCCTAACTCAGGAAAAATACTATAAAACTCTTTGTTTTCCATTAAGCCTAACTAGTGAAAATAAAAACAAGAGACAAAAAGATATAATTGCAGAATCTAAAGGAAATAACTTCGAGCACCCATACACGAGGATGTGAGTACCTTTTACCTTACCTCCCCGGCAACGGCGCCAGAAAAGAGCTTGATGTCTACACACACTTCTATCCTTGTAGACAGTGTTGGGCCTCCAAGTGCAGAGGTTTGTAGAACAGCAGGAAGTTTCCCTTAAGTGGATCACCCAAGGTTTATCGAACTCAAGGAGGAGGAGGTCAAAGCTATCCCTCTCAAGCAACCCTACAATTACGATACAAGAAGTCTCTTATGTCCCCAACACACCCAATACACTTGTCAGATGTATAGGTGCACTAGTTCGGCAAAGAGATAGTGAAATACAAGTAATATGGATGATTATAAGTAGTACATGCAATCTGAAATAAATATCACTGCGAGCAAACATGTAACAAAACTGAATGTAAATGGTGTTTCAATGCTTAGAGACAAGGCCTAGGGATCATACTTTCACTAGTTGACACTCTCAACAAAGATAACATAATTGAACACATAAATATCTATCTTCACTATGCTACTCTAAATTATTCTCCAATGGGTAACAAACACTAATCATGTGTAGGGCTACGAAGCACTCCTCAAAGTTCGCATTTCCCCAAACTAGATTGCTCCACACTATCACCTTGAGCGCACTAGATGGTTCCAACAAACACCAACAATTCATAGAGACACTAACCAAAGAGACACACATAATGCGCACACTGTCATCCTTCACATCATGGTACAAGGTGTCTCCGGAGATTACAATAATAAAGCACTGGAGTAGCATAATATATGAAGAATAACATCTATCAATTCAACTAGATACAACGCTCATGATCACATATAGATCATATCATGGGAGAGAGAGGTGAACCACATAGCTACCGGTAGAGCCATCAGCCCCGAGGGAGAACTACTCCCTCCTCATCAAGAACATCAGTTTTACATCTCAAAAGCAAAGACCGATTCACTTCACAAAATAATTAGAGCTTTGTTTAGAGAATATATGTCCTATATACACTGGCTTCGTGCAAAAAAAAATTCAACTAAACTATATGTAAATATCTTTAAAATTCATTTGTCACCTGCACAACAGCCGCTACCTTCATGATCTGTAGCCAGAACAACGGTCACCTTCATGAACTGATAGGGTATGGAGAACAAAGTAGACTTGTTAGTACACTTAGCAGAAAAAATAGCCAATACAATAATCTGCCTCTATTCAAATCCACGCCCGCGCATCTATACAAATTGTTAGCACCGTTTGCTTTCCTTTAAACATTATTATTCTTATTAACCAGATGCACAAATACCGTACCAACAGCTCAAACGTTTTCTTTGATATACTTTGACATTTTTTTGCTAGAACGGTGATGCGCATAATAGTAAGTATTTGCTGTTGTGCGTAAAATATTAACCGGGATACATAATAAGTCAATTAAGAAAGGATGCAACACTTAGAGAGCATCAAGATGTATTGTTGAAGAGGGCAATGCTCATATTACTTTTTCATCACTACAAGTTATCATTTCCCTATTTGTATCACAATTACATGAAGAAAGAAACTTGCTTCATGAGATAATCTAAATTTGTTCAGCCAAATTAATGAGTATATTATAATATGATCAACCTATTCACCGCATATAGATGATCAACCTAAGAACATCCGAAAGCAACTTGCTTCAGGAGATAATCCAAATTTGTTTAGCCAAATTAATAAGTATATTATAATGTGATCAACCTATTCACCGCATATAGATGATCAATCTAAGAACATCCGCAGTCCAGCCATCCAAAGTATGAATCCACATATTCTATGAATTTAGTAATTACAGCTCTCAAGCAGATCTAAAGAGAGGGGAGAGGGGGAAGTTACCGGGTACGAAGCCATCGGTGCCAGCTTTGTCACGGAGGAGCTGATGCTGGAGATGAACATATCCGGCGCCTGCCTTGTCGGGGATGAGCGTGGGCGGTAGGAGGTGTTGCGCTCACCACAGCTGCTGAGGATGAGATGGCCGTCGACGCCGCTTGCCTGGGTCGACAACAGATCGGCCTCGTAGTCGGGATAGTGAGATCCGGAAGGCCGAAAACTTCACCGTCGAGGCTCAGGATTCCCAGAGCCAGATCTGGCGACCGGCGACCCCGTGGACCAAGAGGGCCAAATCGGCCGGTGCCGAGGATGATGAGCGGACGAGAGATCCCAGACGAGCCCTCCCTCGGTTAATTTTTGCAAGCGCAGATGCAGGTGGCTGCAAAATCTTGTGAGCCGTACTCGGCAAGGCCGATGAAGCCGTCATCGTCGGCGGCCGCCTCGGCTACCACGCGGGTCGTCCACGGGGGAGAGGAAGGGGGAGGGAGAGGGGAATGGCGCGGGAGGGGATCTGGACTCTGGAGCGATAGAGCGAGATGGGGGGAAGGCAGAGAATGGGCTGGCGGCGGCGCCTGGGGGCGCGGAGGGAGGGTTGGAAAGCGAGGGGCGACCGGGTTTGGCTAGGGTTTGGCGTGCCCTCTGGGGCGTTGGATCAGCAGCACATGCACGGTTCAGATGGGCTGTATGGGGCAAATCCGTAGGGGGGAGGGGTCTGATGCCTGGTGAATGACCGGCCCATTGGGAACCCCAAGAGGAAGGTATGATGAATATAGCAGCAAGATTTTCCCTCAGTAAGAAACCAAGGTATGTCGATCAGGAGAGGAAGGAGCCAAACGACTGAAGGTGATGCTGACTGGCCTAATAACACTCCAACAAGGGCGCCGTTTACGACACTTGTTGACTCGTCTTCAACCGGTAGCAACGCGGAACCTGCACACAACACAACCAAGTACTTTGTTCCCAACTTACGATGAGGTTGTCAATCTCACCGGTTTGCTTGAAACAAAGGGTATGAGCGTATCGAGTGGAAAGTGATAATAGCATGCGAGTAAAGTAAACAGTGTGAGTAAAGTAAACAGGTGATAGCAATATAAAGGAAATAGGACCGGGGTCCATAGTTCACTAGCGGTGTCTCTCCATAAGATAAAATAATACATGCTGGGTAAACAAATTACAGTTGGGCAATTGATAGAATAAAGACAACGTGCATATGATGAGAGGATCACTATGAGATTTACTCTAGGCATTACAACAAGATACATAGACCGCCATCCAACTGCATCTATGACTAATAATCCACTCACAGGGATATCGTCCGAACACCCCATGAGTATTAAGTTGCGAACAACAGATAACTGCATTAAGCAAAGTGTGTAATGTAAACAAAGCATATGCCCTCGAGCATATGAATGTTGTTTTCCCCCTAGTAGCAATAGCACATCTACAACCTTAGAGGTTTCTGTCACTCCCCCAGATTAAATAGAGGCATGAACCCACTATCGAGCATAAATACCCCCTCTTGGAGTCACTAGCAACTACTTGGCCAAGATAGCTACTAACAACGGAGAGCATGCAAGATCATAAACAACATAGAGATAACATAAGATAAATTTCAGTACATCAACTCAAGCATAACACAAATATTCATCGGATCCCAACAAACTAAACATGTAGAATTACATAACGGTGATCTCAATCATGTAGGGCAGCTCATGAGATCTAAACATGAAGCACATGGTGGAGAAGACAACCATCTAGCTACTGCTATGGACCCATAGTCCAAGGTAGACTACTGACTCATTGCTCCGGAGGCAAGCATGGCGATGAAGAAGACCTCCGGTGGTGATTCCCCTCTCCGGCAGGGTGCCGGGAAGAGCTTCTGGACCCTCCTGATCTTCGGGTCGATGGCAGCGGTGGATCGCGATGTGTTCTGGAAAACTGATCGGGGCCTTAGGTTTTTCTCATTGGGGGGTCTTTATAGGTGTTGGGGATATACCAAATGGGTATACCACCGACGTAGTCCTAAATCAGCAAGCCAGGGTGGCCCATCAGGGGTGGTATGGCGGATCCGCCATACCGGGCGGCCCAGTTGCTGAAGTTGCCACGGCGGTACTGGACGCAGGCACTTATGGCGGATCCTCAGACAGGCCTGGCGGATTACTGACGACAGGCCCATGGCGGATCCGGAGACGGCCCATGGCGGGTTACCTTGACGTGGACGCACAGGACTTAGTCTAGGACTCCAAGTTGTATCCGCTCCGGTGCCAACGTGTAGCCCACGCCAGGCGCCTTTATAAGACCGGCGTGGAGCAGCCCTTGAGGCACGTGAGACGTTCTAGTCATAAGGCCAATCGCATAGCGAAACAGCCAACCTCATCATTGTAATCGAGCACTTGTTGCCATATAGTGAATTATAGCAACACGTAGGATCTCGCCACCGTCGCGGGATCTGAAGCTGGGTAAACTCGTGCTACCACCGTCCTGGATCGCTCCTTCGTGTTCACCCCCTTCCACAAACCGCCATACCCCTACCTCTATGGCAGATCTGTTGACGAAACCACGACAGTTGGCGCCCACCGTGGGGCATAGCGCGTCTGGAGCGCGGATCCAGGCGGGATCCGCCTTTGCAGGCATCGGCGACACCGTCGCCATCGGGCGCGTCCTCTACGATTCCGGCTTTCCCATCGTCCCAGCGGATAACCTCTGGGTGCCGGCTAGAGAAGACCCTGCTCGATTCACCGTCGTTCCGATTGGAGATATCCATATCTTCATTGGAGAGACAAACCCTACCCCGCCACGGAAACCAATTTCTGGCGGATCGGTATGACTGAAATCCCCAAACGGACCGCTTTCGAGCTGGAAACGGAGGAGGACTCATCTGACCTGGAACTTTCCAAGTTGCCCAGATCGGATCTGAAAAATAATCTCACCCAGCCCGCCCTAGAGGTAGAGGAAGTGGTGGAAGACCGCTGTGAATCCGCCATGAGTAATCTGGCGTTAGAGACACCACGGTACTGCCTTGTTGCGTTCGCAGGCATCACTTCGGGATCTACCTCCAATGGAGGAGAAGATAGCCCAGGTGAATCCATCCTTGAGGCACTTAACGAAAGTGGTGAATCGGATGACTGGGACAGCAAGGGCTATGATTCTGACCATTACGACGCCGCCATGAGAAAAATTGAAGCGGAATTAGCGCAGCAGGCACTTGAAGAACAGCAAGCAGCGGCCAAGCAGGTGTTCGTAACCAACAAAGGAGATGATGCTGGGCAGGCAACTGGTGATCCGCCATCTCAGGCAGTCCACGACGGAGATGCCGGCAAAGAGCAGGGTAATCCGCCACCAGCCGCCGATCCCGCCACGGAGCAACTTCCTGAGATCCACGGCGGACCTAGGCCTCTGCAACCCGCCATCCCCGAGGATCAGCACCCAGAAGACTTCACGACCCCGCTGGATAAGGTCATCTACGGAACTCTAGCAGATCCAATCACCCCTGACTATGTCAGAGATGTGAACGAACTCGAGAAGAAGAGGCGAGCACTCCTAAAGGAAGCAAAACGAGTCGAGAAGATGAGCCAGCAGCTTGATGGCGAATTTGCCAAGGCTCAAGACACACTGAAGCGCGCAAGGAACATGGAGGAGAAGTATGTTACTCTCATCCAGAACCAGATAGCCGAGGGAGGCGACCCGCAGCTGGTACGAAACCTTGAGTTCACCGTACCAACAGCGGAAACTCTGGCCAAGATGTACATCAAGAATCCGCCATACGTGGATAAAAACCGCGATGAAGTCAGGGCTACGCCCATTGAAAATATTGTGGCTGCAAAGGAGCTATTGGAGCATAATAAAAGTCCAGCAGCCCTAGAAACGGCGGTGAAACTGATGACCAAAGCATTAGTGCAGCAGGAGAAGGCTACGTCGTCACGACGGCTCTAATCTGATCCCGCGCTATGCAGGTCCAGCACTGCCTCTAAGGCTCAGGGGGCTGACAACCATGGTACGTGCCCTGACAACGAATCTCATACCGGATCCTCAGAAATCCGAAGAAGAGAAGCTCGCAACCGGGCGAACGCCATCCCAATATCCTCCGATGACAAGCCAAACGGCAAAGGCCCGCAGAGAAATCCATCGCCACCCCGCAAGAACTACCCTGCCTATGGATACCACCAAGACAATGCTGCTCCTCGCCATAAGACCAACATGCCGCCACCAAAGTATAAGACGTTTGAAGTCCCAAAGGGAGGGATCGTCATACGCGACAATGATGGCAAGCGAGGACGAAGCCGTGACGCTGGACGCAGAGACGATCCGCCACGACGGGAAACCAGCAGAGACGACGGATCTAAGAGAAGGGACCGATCTCGCCATGATGACGGCGTGCACCGTGACGGCGGCAAGGACAAGCATCGCTCCACTCGCCATCACGATGACAAAGGGCAAGGCTCCCGCCGCCATGACGACGATCCATCTCCACGAAGAATAGAAGGAAGCCGTCGTAGCTGCAAAGATCAGTCGCAGGACCGCGAGAGCAAACGACGACGTGACCCTTCGCCATCCCCACCAGGGAGCCCCCATGGCGGCGGCGGTGGTGGTGGCGGACCAGCAAGGTCACGCAACTCTCATAGGGATCCGCCAGACCAGCAGCCCTACGACGCTCGTACCCATCTAAACGAGATTGCCAAGTCTCAAACAACCTTCTTCCTTAGCCCAAAGTGCTTTGGACAACGGATTCGTGATGAGCCCATCCCGCATGGGTTCAAGATCGAGAAAAATATCCGCCAGTACAATGGAGTCGATCGGCCTTTAACTTGGCTACAAGACTACTTCAACGCAGTACAATTCGCCGGGGGGATCACCCAACGTTGCTGTCCGCTATTTGCCCCTGATGCTATCTGGCACTGCGAGGCAGTGGATCAACGATTTGGCAGAAAACTCCATCCAAACCTGGTTCGATATGCAAACTGCGTTCACCGAAAATTTCGAGGGGACTTACAAGAGACCCCATAACATTGGTGACCTCCAACGGTGCCGACGGGCCGACGATGAGACCTCCCGAACTTTCCTCGCGCGATGGCTTGATATGAAGAACTCCTGTGAAGGGGTTACTGATGAATCTGCCATCCTCGCATTTATTGACAGTTTGGAAAGAGGCCAACTGCTCTGCCATCGCCTGTTGCGGGAAAGGAACGAAGGGAAACTAACCCTCAATTCCATGATCACCATCGCAAGCAACTACGCGGCCGCCGACGACGACGCCCACGAATCTCTGAAGGCTTCCGCCATCCAGAACACTGGAAAGCGGAATAGCAACAACAAGCGGAAGAATCCGCCAGAAGAGCAGCAGGCTCCGGATATGGTGGCCACAACCTTCGCTGACAAGGGCCACAGCCAGCGCGGCAGGGGACGCGGTACTAGCAGTGGCCAGCCGCGGAGTTCTGCAACTCCCGCTTCGGCGCCCTCCGCCCCCGTGTCTTACGACGAATACCACGATATGCCATGTTTCGCCCATCGCGACGCTTCAAGAAAGTGCAATCACACCAACCGGAACTGCAAGTTTGTCAACGACCTTAAGGCGGATCAAGAGGCTAGCTTCAAGCGCAGCCGGCGACAACGGCCTCGTGGCAAAGGGAAAGCGGACAAAGACAAGGAGTCCAGGGATGGCAGTGACATGGACGAAGACCCTGCGCCCAAACCCGCCGAAAAGGCAAAGGGTGGCGCTGGCAAGGGCAACCCAATCAAGGACAAAAAAGGTGCCTTTCACACATTCCTTGGACCCCCCACGGCCAAGGCACAGAGAGCTGCTATGCGCTCCCTCAATGCCACCGTGCCAAAAATCTGCCAGTACGTCCGATGGTCCGAAGTACCGGTGCGCTGGAGCCGCGATGATCATCCAGAGCACATCCCAGATGGATATTACGCCATGGTGGTATGCCCTGTAATCCATGGCTACGAGTTCTCCAAGTGCTTAATGGACGGCGGCAGCAGCCTAAACATCATGTACATGGAAACTTTGACGAAGCTCGGCCTCACCAAGACCCAACTCCGCCATAGCGCGGTCACCTTTTATGGGGTGGTTCCTGGTCGCCAAGCCAAGTCTCTCGGGTCCATCACACTCAAGGTTGCCTTCGGTAGCGAGGAAAATTACTGTGAAGAGCCTATAACCTTTGAGGTAGTCCCATTCAAAAGCACATACCACGTGATCTTCGGTCGCCCTGCCTTCCACAGCTTCCATGCGAGGCCATGCTACATCTACAATCAGCTGAAGATGCCAGGCCCGGATGGCATAATCACCGTTTATGGCAGTTTCAGAAAGGCAAAGGAGTGCGAGGAAGGAGAAGCCGCCTTCGCGGAAGCAGTGTTCTTCGGTGAGGAATTCAAAGAAATTCATGCCGCTACGGACCCCGCAGAGATGTCGGCATCCAAGCAGGAGATTTCCGCCTCCCCGCCCACCTTCAAGCCTACTGTCGACACAAAACAAGTGGAACATGTCGCTGGCGATGCCGCCAAGACCACCTCCATTGGGACAAACTTGTCCCCTAAATAGGAACGCGCGCTCGTCGAGTTCCTCCGTGAGAACCGGGATATCTTCGCATGGAAACCATCAGACATGACGGGTGTACCCAGAGAACTTGCTGAGCACGCTCTGCAGATAATTCCTGGCTCAAAGCCAGTCAGACAAGCCATGAGACGCTTCGGAGATGAAAAGTGCCGCGCCATAGCAAAGGAAATTTCCAAGCTGTTGAAAGCAGGCTTCATCAAGGAAGTGATCCATACCAAGTGGGTGGCAAATCTGGTACTAGTTCCTAAGAAAAACACAAAAGTTCTGCGCATGTGTGTAGATTACACTGGCCTGAACAAAGCGTGTCCAAAAGACCCTTTTCCCTTGCCTCGCATTGACCAAGTCATTGACTCGACGGCGGGATCGGAGCTGCTGTGTTTCTTAGATGCCTACTCAGGATACCACCAGATCAAGATGAAAAAGTCTGATCAGCTCGCTACGTCGTTCGTAACACCTTATGGCACATATTGCTATGTCACAATGCCATTCGGTCTAAAAAACGCAGGAGCAACGTATCAGCGCACTATGCAAAAGTGCCTGGCGGGTCAAATTGGACGAAACATCCACGCATACGTGGACGACATAGCGGGTATGTCTAAAAAGCAAGATGGCCTTATAGCGGATTTGCAAGAGACCTTTGACAATCTTAGGAAGTACAACATGATGCTTAACCCCACGAAGTGTGTCTTCGGGGTGCCAGCTGGACAACTTCTCGGATTCATCGTCTCCCACCGCGGAATTGAGGTTAACCCAGAGAAGATCAAGGCAATCCTCGACATCTCTCAGCCCATAGATCTAAAAGATGTACAGCGACTCACAGGCTGCGTGGCAGCAGTGAGCAGATTCATCAGTCGTCTTGGCGAGAAGGCTTTGCCACTCTACAAGCTGATGAAGAAATCAGACGAATTCGTCTGGTCCGACGAGGCGGACGCTGCACTTAAGGATCTGAAGAGAGTGTTATCCACTGCACCAGTCCTAGCGGCCCCCGAAGACCAGGAACCCATGTTACTATACATGCGGCAACTAACAGGGTGGTCAGCATCGTCATGGCGGTAGAGCGTAAGGAAGAAGCGCAGGAGTATGGTGTACAACGACCAGTCTACTATGTCAGCGAGGTCCTGACAGAATCCAAGCAGCGCTACCCTCACTACCAAAAATTGGCATACGGAGTTTTCCTAGCTTCTCGTAAGTTGAGGCATTAGTTCTATGACCATAAGATTACAGTGGTGAGCAAAGCCCCACTGAAAGACATCATCAACAACAGCGACGCAACATGACGAGTTGCGAAGTGGGGTATTGAATTGGCCTCTTTCGACATCGACTATAAGCCTCGCACCGCCATCAAGTCTCAGGCTTTGGCAGAATTTATGGCGGATTGGAAAGAAGCGCAGGAAACTACGCCCGTCCCAGAACCAGAGCATTGGGTGATGCACTTTGATGGCTCAAAGTTGCTACACGGCTCGGGGGCTGGAGTGACACACAAATCTCCCAAGGGAGATGAGCTAAGCTATGTTCTCCAGATCCACTTCCCCACCACCAACAACATCGCGGAGTATGAAGCTTTACTGCATGGGCTACGTGTCGCAAAGGAGATCGGCGTATAACACATCATGTGCTGTGGAGACTCTGACCTTGTGGCTCAGCAGGTGGCTGGCACATACAAAGCTTGGAACGAAGTTATGGCGGCATACAGAGACGAAGTGGATGAGATGGCCAAAAGTTTCCTCGGCTACGACATAAAACATGTACGACGGGAAGATAACATGGCGGCCGATACCTTGTCAAAACTAGGATCTAGCCGTAAGGCAGTTCCGCCAGGAGTATTCCTCGAGCATCAGCGCGTACCATCGGTAAAGATGGTGGATCCAGAAAACCTGGAACTAGCAAGCTCCCCCATCAGGGCGGTTTTGCCCAGCAATCCGCCATGGGCAGAGCCCTACCTGGAATTTCTGACGAACAAGAAGCTACCCGAAGATGAAGTCCAAAAAAGACAAATCGAGTGTAGAGCCAAAGCGTATACCATCATAGATGGCCAGCTCTACAAACGAAGCACCTCGGGAGTTTTCATGAAGTGCATATCCCAAGTTGATGGAATCAAAATACTAAGAGAGATCCACGAAGGCGAATGTGGGCATCACGCCGCCGCCAGATCCCTAGTAGCTAAAGCATTCCGCCAGGGATTCTACTGGCCAACAGCCAAGGCAGATGCAGACCGTATTGTGGAGCTCTGCCACGGTTGCCAGATGTACTCCAAGCAAACCCATATGCCCGCCACAGCACTGCATACGATTCCTATAACTTGGCCCTTTGCAGTCTGGGGGCTGGACATGGTGGGTCCGCTGAAAACAGCACCTTCGGGATTTACGCACCTCCTGGTAGCGGTAGATAAATTCACGAAGTGGGTGGAAGCTAAGCCCATCAGAAAAATTGATGGCAAAACTGCCCTCAAATTTGTCAAGGACATTGTGGTTAGATTCGGCATCCCACATAGCATCATCACCGATAATGGCACTAATCTGTCTCAGGGAGAAGTTGAAGAATACTGCCATCACAACGGAATCCGCCTTGACCTAGCATCTGTGGCACATCCACAGTCTAATGGCCAAGTTGAGCGGACCAACGGACTAATCATGTCAGGGATCAAGCCACGCCTGGAAGCACCGCTGCACAGAGCAGCTGGAGCCTAGGCAGAGGAATTGCCATCTGTGCTGTGGAGTCTACGGACCATGCCAAACAGATCAACTGGCCTTACCCCTTTCTTCTTAGTCTACGGAGCGGAGGCAATCTTGCCAAATGATGTTCAGTACGATTCTCCAAGAGTCGAGGCCTACAAGGAAGAAGATGCAGAAGCATCCAGACAACTATCTGTGGATCTGCTGGAAGAAGAACGAGACCTAGCAGCCCAGAGATCCGCCATCTACCAGCAGAATCTCCGCCGCTATCACAGCCGGCGAGTTCGCCAACGCTCGTTTAAAGAAGGTGACCTGGTGCTACGCCTCAAGCAGCAGAAATCCCACAAGCTATCCCCGCCTTGGGAAGGACCCTTCATCATCAGCAAAGCTCTACTGAATGGTTCCTACTACCTCGTTGATATTCGCGAGCTAGATAAGAGACCAAGTAAGAAGCGCAAACGAAGAGACCCTGACGATATCTACGACGAGACAGATCGTCCATGGAACATCGCACAGCTACGTCCTTTCTACACTTAGCACTTATCTAGCTATGTAATAGGCACCTCTATATGATCAATGAAATAAAGCATTTGGTTCACTCTTGATTTTTTCTGAGTCTTTTACCTCCTTTATTGTTCATTTAGATCGTATAGAACCTTTTTACGCAATTGTGCTTTGCACTTGCGTCTCTTTTAAATCCGCCATAAGCGGTCCGCGTAGCTTTTTTATGTTTTGATCTTCATTCGATGTTTTCTGTGTGGATTCCAGAGTAGTGACTTTTTGATGATCTAAGCCGCCATCTGCTCAGGGTTTTGGACGGTTGCTATTAAGTATCGTCGCCCTAGCGGATTGTTCGTGCGAAGATTTCGCCATCTCACGAAAAGTCAAGCACAGAGAGCCGGATGGCGGATCTCATAATCCTACGCGTGATTTTTTTTTCAAAGTGTTGTTTTTTGGGCATGTCAAAAGCTGCAAGTTGCATAAAACTAGGCCTGGCAGTTCATTCGCACAATAAAACCACTTCATAAAAAAAATAAGCTGCAAGAGTTTAAGAGCATTCCACTGATCCGCCACAAGCAGATCAGTCACAGTGCAGAAGCATTCACACGCAGTTTAAGTTTAACTTACAGACCCACTCAGGGGCCGAATTGATGCAAAGTATTTTTCCTGCCATATTGCAGGGCACGTCCTAAGAAGACGGCGGAACCTTGGAGGACACCTCGTCACCGCCATCACCACCGGCAGTAGCTGCGGAGGTTGATGCCGAAGCCTGGCTTGGCGACCCTGGCAGCTCGTATGCTTCATAGTATACGTTCAACTGAGTGCCAAGGGCACACAGTTGATCATATCCAAGCACGCTCTGCCGGATGGCGGCCTCGTCCACCGGCGCACCGTCCTCGCCGCTCTCCGGGATGCCGGAGGTGAGCAGGTCCAGGTCCATCTCGGGATAGTGGGCCTTCGCCAAAGTCAAAGCAGTCCTGGCACTACCCCGAGCAGAGGACTGTTTCCAGTCCACCATGAGCCCTGGCACCACCAGCAGCTTCTGGGTAAGCGCAAGGGCGGAGAGGTTGGAAGAACCCGCTATCTGCAGGCTCCCACACGCTTGGCGACCAGCGTTGAGAAGGCCATCAAGCTCCTTCTTCGCTGCGTCGGTGGCCATGCGCAAGCCTTCGGCGGTATCCGCCTCGCCCTGCCCTTCTTAGGACGTGCCCTGCAATATGGCATAGCATAAAAGAAGATGCGTCACGCACGGCATAGCAGAAATTGAAAAACTTTATGTTATAAGAAGAATGGTACCTAGCAAGGTGTCCTGGAAGTAATGGAGGAGCTCGTTAAAGCCTTCACGCCGCTTTTCAAAATCAGCAGCGGCTTTGCGGAGATCCTCTATCTCCTTGTCCTTCTTGAGGTTCTGGCGCTTCTGGTCCTTCAGCTGCTTTTCGAGGAGGGTGTTTGCGGCCAGAGATTTCTGGAGCTGCTGCTGCAGCTCATCCATCGCAACGGCGTGGCCCTTCTCCACCCCCTCAAGTGTGGACTTGAGCTTGGCAGCATCTGCATGGCGGAAGTATCAGCACAGCATTGATTGAATAAGCATAAGGGAATTAAAACTTGTTGAAGTAAATTACTGCTATTCTCAAGCTGTTGCTGCAAGTCCGCCACAAGAGCGCTTTTGGTTGCCAGCTCTTTCTCTTGCGAGCTGATGACCTGGACCAGGTCCTCTACCACCTTCTTGTAGTTCTGGCAAAATAACTTGAAGTGTTAGTCACTCTTAGAGCTTTATGCCGGATAAGTATCCGCCATAACGCTCGGGGGCTACTCACGATGATTTTTTAGTCAATTAAGAGCATCATGATAGGTAGAATCCGCCATGATGCTCGGGGGCTACTTATGCTGATTTTTTGTCTTAAGAGCTTTGTACCGGATGGTCATCCGCCATAACGCTCGGGGGCTACTCAGTATGAAATTTAAAAGTTCTCTATAGAGCACTGTGAAATTACCAGCGCTCGAGGACTGTGCTATTCAAAAACTTACAGGAGTCACTCTTGAAGCCCCATAGCGGATCGAATCGACAAATCCGCCATGGCGCTCGGGGGCTACTGGGAGTACATACCTTCTTCATAGTCGCTGTTTTCTCAACAAAAGCGGCAATGCCGCTGGACAGCTGGTTGCTGGCATCTTCCTGGCTAGAAATAAGATTGACGACCTCAAGTTGCTTTTGTCTCCAAAATAAACTGCCCCCCGTCGGAGCATCCGCCACTGGACCCTGAAACGAGCCAGAAGCCTTTTCGCTTTGGACGACATCATTAGCCGCAGCTTCAGTCGTTGGGTTGGCTTCTGGCATTGGGTCAAACTGACCACCAACATCCTCCATATCAATATCGATGCGAGCGGAGGAGGGAGTTGGTACGTCAGGGTGAGCGGAACAGCATCAGGGGAGGGCTTGGCTCGCTTGGATGACGGCTCCTTCTTTCTTCTGAGGAAAGGAGGATTAGAGATGGAAAGCAGCAACAATGAAGAAGGATGTCCAAAGATTACTTTGACTTGGGCAGATTGATGGTAGCGGTATTCTCGGATGGCGTTTCTAACTCCGCCCTGCGTTGAGCTTCGAAACAACGGGAATCAGCAGATTTCCCGCCACCACCGCGAGTTTTTCCGCTACCAGCCCGTTTCTTGGGAACCACCTTCTCCTGGGTCGTATGGGCTGTATCATCCACATTCCCCGCCATCTCCTCTTTGTTTCCGCTAGAGTGAACAACTTCCTCCTTAGCGGTAGATTTGAGGTTGGAGCGGCGAAGGGGATGGGCAAAGTGAGCAGGACCAAGCGATTTGAGCTGATAAGAAGAAAAATGTTATGTCCTATGAAATATAAAGATATCATGCGGTACTATGGCGAAAAGGGAACTTACCGAAGGGCAGGTGCCATTCTCAAACATAGCCATGCCAAACTTCAAAGGTTTCTTCCTAGGAGACTTCATCAAGGAACGGATGCGCTTCTCGATGACTTTAGGGTCCAGCTCCTGGTCCGAACAACGCATGCCATCATTTGCACCAGTATACTCGTGCATCAGGCTGTTGCGGTATTGCAGCGGCTGAATCCGCCGGGATATCCAGCAGTTGATGGTGTAGATCCCTGTCAAGCCATCCACAGATAGCCTGGCAATCCGCCGAGCCAAGAGCTTGACGTAGGGAGTGGCGGATTCGTCGTTGACAGCCGTCCAGGAGTCGCGAGATTCAGCAGCAACGTTCTTAAAGGGAGGAAGGCCGCGGGCTTGAGATGGCGCGGGCTTATCTACCATATAGAACCAGGACCCTCTCCATCCGATGGCGGAATCCAGAGGCATGATGAAAGGGTATTCCTTCGACCTTCGTGGAAGAAAGCAAACCGTTTCGCAGGTCCGAAGGGATCCATCATCTTCATAATTGGCCCGCACGGAGAAGAAAAGTTGGAAGAGGTCTACCCTAGGGCGGATCCCGAGGTATCCCTCGCACAAAGCTGCGTAGCCCGCCACAGACACCAGGCTGTTTGGTGATATGTGGTGGAGCTGCAATCCATAGAACTTCAGAAGATTAGTGAAGAAAAGAGATGGAGGCATACTGAGACCCCTCTCCACGTGAAATTTGAGCATCACGATCTCGGAGGGGTTAGGAATAGGCACTGGGGCCTTGAAGTCAGTCCGCCATCCGGATTCGGCTTGAGGAGCCGCAGTGCCCTCACCTTCCATGGCCTGGACATCAGAATCCTTAACATGGGATTTCTGCCAATACCCATGGAGGTTCTGGGGGATCTGCTCTTCCTCGTCCTCAGCACCTTCCTCCTCAGCCTCGCCATCCGCTTCCCTGTCTGCGGGATCATCCGGGTTTGCTTCCGCCATCTCCTCTTCGGCCTCGGACATAATGTCCTCTGGGTCCAAATCCGCCATTGCAGGATGTGTTCCCTGAGTTGACTGTTGAAGGGGAGAATCCTCCTCCTCGGCTTCGGAATGATGGCGGGAAGGTGATCCGGCATCCATGGCGTTGAGCGAAAGGAAGATTCCGCTGTGAAATCTGCGAAGTGCCTGAGCAAGCTGCTCCGGCGGAAATAGCTACCGGCGACGAGGTTTTCCGCGGTGGCTCGTCGGAGATGATGGAGCTCTCGTGGCGGCGCTGAAGAGAGAGAAAGCGATGGGGCGAATGAGGGGTAAACCGGCTGGGGGTGAGAGGTCGGGGTATATATAGACCCCGGACCTCGAGATTCGTGCCCGCCATCACCACCGCTCGTCCCGATCGCAGAAACCCTAATCTGGTGACACGTGTCTAGGGGTAAAAGAGTAACTTGGCGAAAACAGTGCATGCACTGTAAATCTTGCCCTAGAAGGAACTACGTACCGGAATTTACGACGGATTTCCATGGTATGATCCAACGGATCCCGAAAATCTCGCTAAGATAACTACGTCGCTTGATCCGTTATTTACGGCGGATTAATAGATGGAAGAAGGAACATCAAGATGACCGCCATCCCAGCACAGAAGGGAAGAAGAGCTTTGGCGGAAGAAACTCACCAAGACTATGCATGGCGGATGTAGATGGCAATCTTGAAGTTCCATGGGGGCTACTATTGGGGATATACCAAATGGGTATACCAGCGACGTAGTCCTAAATCAGCAAGCCAGGGTGGCCCATCAGGGGTGGTATGGTGGATCTGTCATACCGGGCGGCCCAGTTGCTGAAGTTGCCACGGCGGTACTAGACGCAGGCGCTTATGGCGGATCCTCAGACAGGCCTGGCGGATTACTGACGACAGGCCCATGGCGGATCCGGAGACGGCCCATGGCGGGTTACCTTGACGTGGACGCACAGGACTTAGTCTAGGACTCCAAGTTGTATCCGCTCCGGTACCAACGTGTACCCCACGCCAGGCGCCTTTATAAGCCCGGCGTGGAGCAGCCCTTGAGGCACATGAGACGTTCTAGTCATAAGGCCAATCGCATAGCGAAACAGCCAACCTCATCATTGTAATCGAGCACTTGTTGCCATATAGTGAATTATAGCAGCACGTAGGATCTCGCCACCGTCGCGGGATCTGAAGCTAGGTAAACTCGTGCTACCACCGTCCTGGATCGCTCCTTCGTGTTCACTCCCTTCCACAAACCACCATACCCCTACCTCTATGGCAGATCTGTTGATGAAACCACGACAATAGGCGAAGGGGCATCGTCAGAAGTGGACCGAGGCGGTCTCACACATAGGGGGCGCGGCCTAGCCCCTGGCCGCGCCGCCCTGGTGTGTGGGGTCCTCGTGGCCCTACTCCGTCTCCTCTTTGGTTCTCTGGAAGCTTCGGTGAAATTCTGTGCGACTGGCTTTGGTTTTGTCCAATTCCGAGAATATTTCGTGTGTAACTTTTCTGAAACACAAAAACAGCAGAAAATAGGGAACTGGCACTATGGCGACTTGTTAATAAGTTAATTCTGGAAAATGCATAAAAGTGCCACGAAGTGTAATGAAACACTAAGCAAATGGTGTAAAAACAAGCATGGAGCATCAAAAATTATGGATACGTTGGAGACGTATCAGCATCCCCAAGCTTAACTCTTGCTCGTCCTCGAGTAGGTAAGTGATAACAAAAGAAATAATTTTTGAGGTGACATGCACCTACACAATCTTGATCATAAATGTAAGCGTTGTGCGCTGGGATCAAAAGAACTTAAAACATGGGCATGAAAGACATAATCTTGATAGAAGAAACTTAGCAACCATGTTATAACATGAAAATGAACACAAACAAAAGATCATAAAAATGAAACAATGAAAGTCAAACGTGTGTTCAAATCATAAGGAAAAATATACAAATAGTTTTCAGCTTGTCCTTCATGGAGAGCAAAACATAAATGCATTGGACACCTTCAAGTTTAAGAGGGCAACTAGATACAAATAATTTAAGAACAAGAGCCCTTTTTGCTTCAGGTTTCAACCTAATACCACCACATATAAAGCATATACTACTGTAGCAACTTCCCCAAAAGTTCTGTGATCAAAAGAACTCAAAAACAAAGCGATAAAGCGGCAAACACAAATATTGGCAGAAATCTGTCAAAACAGAACAGCTGACAAAGGTTGAATTTTAAAGGGGTTTTCTGTTGCTCAAATCAAAAAGTGTTCAACTAATGAAAGTTTGGATATAACCTGGGTCATATGCACAAGAAATCGGAGGTCCAAAAGATATACAGAGAATTTTCACGAATTTTTACGGTGCAGCACCAAAAACTGTTTCAGGACAGCAACATCCCCAAATCTTACCTCACTCAAATTAGAGGCTTCTCTTGGCACAAAAACGAAATAAAAAATGTAAGGAGAGGTCATTACAGTAGTAATAACTTCCAAGACACAAATAAAAGAAAAAGAACTGAAAAGAAAACATTGGGTTATCTCCCAAGAGTGCTTTTTTTTAACGCCTTTGAGCTAGGCGCAGAAAATTGTGAATCAAGTAACATCAAGAGAATCATTAAGATCCATTGAAGAGGTCTTCTCAATAAGGCATTGTATTTCATCCACATAAGTTTTTGAAGACCCTTTCTGATCACGCTTTGGTTCACTCAAATCACTAAAAAGATTTTTGGGACAGATCCAATCAAAATTATTTTCAAAAGCTTCATACAATCCCAAGAGTTTGCTAGGTATAGGTATCTCGGTTCCCTCATCATTTGTACTAATAACCTTTATAGGTGAACCCAGCTTATTAAAGCGCTTAAGAACTTTCCTTGCTTCAATGGCAACATCTCTAAATTCTAAGCGCAAAGTTTCCAAGATAAAAGCTTTCTTTTCAGGATCCTCAATTCCATGAAGCTTTAGGAACATGTGTTGCATAAAAGGATTTAGGCTAGCAAACCTAGCTTCCAACATGTGAATTAAATAAGCAGAAGCAACTTCAATACTAGGAGCAAGCTCAACCAAAGACTTTTCCTCAACTTCTTTATGCATACTAATATGATTAAATAACTCCTCAATGTTACTTTTTCCAATAATTGAACCACTACCTACTGAGAGGTCCTCCAAAACATACTTAGGGAACAACATAATAAACTAGAAGTAAAGAAATAACAACTACCAAGGATTCTAATTTTTTTGGGTTTTTGATAAAACGATGCAAGTAAAATAAATAAAGTAAAGCAAAACAATAAACAAAATAAGGATGTGCGTGCAAAAACTCCCCTCGCAGAAGTCTTCTTCTTCTTCCCCGGCAACGGCGCCAGAAAATATGCTTGATGCCTGGTGAATGACTGGCCTGTTGGGAGCCCCAAGAGGAAGGTATGATGAATATAGCAGCAAGATGTTCCCTCAGTAAGAAACCAAGGTATGTCGATCAGGAGAGGAAGGAGCCAAACGACTGAAGGTGATACTGACTGGCCTAATAACAATCCAACAAGGGCGCCATTTACGACACTTGTTGACTCGTCTTCAACCAGTAGCAATGCGGAACCTGCACACAACACAACCAAGTACTTTGTTCCCAACTTACGATAAGGTTGTCAATCTCACCGGTTTGCTTGAAATAAAGGGTATGAGCATATCGAGTGGAAAGTGATAATAGTATGCGAGTAAATTAAACAGGTGATAGCAATATAAAGGAAATAGGACCAGGGTCCACAGTTCACTAGCGGTGTCTCTCCATAAGATAAAATAATACATGCTGGGTAAACAAATTACAGTTGGGCAATTGATAGAATAAAGACAACGTGCATATGATGAGAGGATCACTATGAGATTTACTCTGGGCATTACAACAAGATACATAGACTTCCATCCAACTGCATCTATGACTAATAATCCACTCACGGGGATATCGTCCGAACACCCCATGAGTATTAAGTTGCGAACAACAGATAACTGCATTAAGCAAAGTGTGTAATGTAAACAAAGCATATGCCCTCGAGCATATGAATGTTGTTTTCCCCCTAGTAGCAACAGCACATCTACAATCTTAGAGGTTTCTGTCACTCCCCCAGATTAAATAGAGGCATAAACCCACTATCGAGCATAAATACCCCCTCTTGGAGTCACTAGCAACTACTTGGCCAAGATAGCTACTAACAATGGAGAGTATGCAAGATCATAAACAACATAGAGATAACATAAGATAAATTTTAGTACATTGATACGTCTCCAACGTATCCATAATTTTTGATGCTCCATGCTTGTTTTTACACCATTTGCCTAATGTTTCGTTACACTTCGTGGCACTTTTATGCATTCTCCGGAACTAACCTATTAACAAGTTGCCACAGTGTCAGTTCCCTGTTTTCTGCTGTTTTTGTGTTTCAGAAAAGCTACACAGGAAATATTCTCAGAATTGGACGAAACAAGTTCCTGAAGTCTAATTTTTCCCGGAAGCTTCCAGAGATCCAAAGAGGAGACGGAGTGGGGCCACGAGGGCCCCACACACCAGGGCGGCGCGGCCCAGCCCCTGGCCGTGCCCCCTATGTGTGAGGGAGCCTCAGTCCACTCCTGACGATGCCCATTCGCCTATAAAGACCCCCCGATGGGAAAAACCTAAGGACCCGATTAATTTTCCAGAAACACATCGCGATCCGCCGCTGTCGTCGACCCGAGATCGGGAGGGTCCAGAAGCTCTTCCCGGTACCCTGCCGGAGAGGGGAATCGCCACCGGAGGTCTTCTTCATCGCCATGCTTGCCTCCGGAGCGATGAGTGAGTAGTCTACCTTGGACTATGGGTCCATAGCAGTAGCTAGATGGTTGTCCTCTCCACCATGTGCTTCATGTTTAGATCTCATGAGCTGCCCTACATGATTGAGATCACCGTTATGTAATTCTACATGTTTGGTTTGTTGGGATCCGATGAATATTGGTGTTATGATTGAGTTGCTATACTGAAATATATCTTATGTTATCTCTATGTTGTTTATGATCTTGCATGCTCTCCGTTGTTAGTAGCTATCTTGGCCGAGTAGTTGCTAGTGACTCCAAGAGGGGGTATTTATGCTCGATAGTGGGTTCATGCCTCTATTTAATCTGGGGGAGTGACAGAGACCTCTAAGATTGTAGATGTGTTGTTGCTACTAGGGAGAAAACAACATTCATATGCTCGAGGGCATATGCTTTGTTTACATTACACACTTTGCTTAATGCAATTATCTATTGTTCGCAACTTAATACTCATGGGGTGTTCGGATGATATCCCCGCGAGTGGATTATTAGTCATAGATGCAGTTGGATGGCGGTCTATGTATTTTGTTGTAATGCCCAGAGTAAATCGCATAGTGATCTTCTTGACATATCACGTTATCTTTATTCTATCAATTGCCCAACTGTAATTTGTTTACCCAACATGTGCTATTTATCTTATGGAGAGACACCACTAGTGAACTGTGGACCCCGGTCCTATTTTCATCATATTGCTATCACCTGTTTACTTTACTCGCACTGTTTACTTTACTCGCATACTATTATCACTTTCCACTCGATACGCTCATACCCTTTGTTTCAAGCAAACCGGTGAGATTGACAACCTCATCGTAAGTTGGGAACAAAGTACTTGGTTGTGTGTGTGCAGGTTCCGCATTGCTACTGGTTGAAGACGAGTCAACAAGAATCGTTAACGGCGCCCTTGTTGGAGTGTTATTAAGCCAGTCCGCATCACCTTCAGTCGTTTGTCTGCTCTTCTCCTCCCCGATAAACCTTGGTTTCTAACTGAGGGAAAAGACTTGCTGCTGTGCTCATCATACTTTCCGCTTGGAGTTTCCCAACTGCCTGGCCATAATCATCATCAACTACACGCCAGACATCAAGCCCTTTTCTGGCGCCGTTGCCGGGGAAGAAGTGGAAGACCTCTGCAAGGGGAGTTTTTCGCACGCACATCCTTTACTTTGTTTTAAGTTTTGCTTTACTTTAATTTATTTTTACTTGCATTGTTTTATCAAAAACCCAAAAAAAATTAGAATCCTTTGTAGTTGTTTATTATGTCTCGTTCAGTTGCTACTACTATGTCGCCCGAGGATATGATTTTCACTTTTAAACAAAAGGATGAGGAAAGTTTTAAAGAAGCTTGGTCTAGAATTTATGATTGGCATGGAAAAACTGAACCTAAAATGACCTTGAGTTTGCTTCTTAGTAGCTTTTACTTTGGACTTGCTCTCCGTTATAGATATGCTTTGGATGCTACTGCAGAAGGAGATTTCCTTCATTGTGATGGAGATCAAGCCTTCAATATTATAAAAAGGTTGATTACAATTTATAGCATGCCAACCTATTTTGATTCCTCTCTTGTGTGCATTTTTAATAGACTTGATACTCTTGAGACTCGCACTGCTAGTTTGAATACTTGCTACAATACTTTGCGCCAGCATTTCGATTATGTGCCAACAAATTCTGAACCTTTGAGTTGGTATCCCACAGTAAAAATCATTATTGATGGTAAATTTTTTCATGCTCGATGTGATATTATGTCTGAATTTTGCCTTATGCCAAAGGATGTTTATGAATCTTTGAGTCTTTGGAAGCTTTCTGAAGGGGGAGAAGGAATTTCTCTTACTAATAATATTGCAATAGGACCGGTCCGTGTCCGTAAAATACGTTTTCAACCAACTCAAAATACGTTTTCGTTCGATCGGCCGTCCGCGCGCAAGCCGCACGAAAAGACTCGACCGCGCACGCACGCTTGCGTAGCTGGCCCGTGAGTGTGTCGTGCGCAGCTGGCCTTCCTTCATGCATTGCACGCCTGCAACCGCAAAACGATTCGAACAGCAGTTTTGTCCGTGTCCTAATGGAATACATGATACAATTCAATCAGCAGGACGCGGTGCAAAGTTGGCGAGACCGTCCCGCACCTCAATCGAGGAAGATGAGATGCATAGATGTACTAGGAAAGAACGCATCTAATCTCAGCCCCTACCTACAATTGATTCATCAGCATCGATCTCATCTAAAGCTCTCGAGTGTGGCCTCCTTCTGGCTTCCTTTGTTGAACATCGCTAAATCACATCTTGCCTCCGAATCTCCAATTGATTCGATCTGGAGCATTCGTCGGACGTGGGCGAGGAGGAGGTCAGGCACGCATACCGGCGGCTGGCACTTCAGTGCCATCAGGACCTGTGCCCCACCATCGCGCTGGGCCGAGTGCATGATCGTCCAGCTCTGCCGAGCCTGAGACCCTGTCAAGTACAAGCCCTATTCAAGACAAAAGACGACTCGATCTGTTCCAAGCTATCGTCTCAAGCTCTCTCGACAGCCATGGTCCCATAGACAAACCAAGGATCACCAAAATACTACTCCCGCAGCGCATCGAGCACAGTGCAGCCATAACTGGTGCCTTTTCACATGTCGTCGGGATTGGTCGGCTCACCGGTTTGGACTGCCGCTGCCGGTGGTCTGCTGAGGAGAACTCCAGCAGCTCCCATAGAACACGTCGGAGATCAACATCACTTCTGCGCAGCAGCCACCATATCCCCAAAAGCTGATGACCCCCGGCTATCCGCAGCCACCAGGCAACCGAGAATCTCGACGGCCGTCGCTGACGTGCCCGACCCACATGATCTGCAATGGTGCAAGGTTGGCATTGTGAGGCCCCTGTTCTAGACGGTGAAGCAGACGACGGCGAATATATATCAACGACGCCAGGATCTTACAGTCTGTCTGTCTTGGTGCCCTGCTCCATGAATGTGTCCAGCGCATACATGTGTTATTGGGGATGAACTACGCAGCCATGGAGTGCCAGATAGGGATGATATGCAGGTGTTTAGCTTCTCCAACAGGGTCAACATGCATAGTCTCTTATGGCTGTTGCAGTCCTCATCTAGGTCGTAACAATGACTGCTAGAGGAGGAGTCCAAGACCACACGTGATTTCCTAGAGTTTACTGCAGAAGTTTGTAGTTTATTGATCGGGAGTAGCCATTCTTCATTAAGTGTGGTGCCGGATGCAATAAGAAGGTTCAGTTCTTGTGCCACTGTTCACTTATTTGGTGAAAGCTACTGAGATGTGCTAATCAATATTCAGAGTGGTAATCGACATTTCAATATTCATATTGTTACTTGACAATTCATGTCATGTCAGTGAGGGTCAAAGTGCCCGTCAGCTGTGCGAGTTCATGGGATCACAAGGATCCCACATGGACTCATTTGGAAGGTATCTGGACGCGACATCGACAATTACTATGACTGCAAATATTTGAGCTAACGGTTTATTGAATTTTTTGCATGCATTTGCATATGACCTTATTAAAATTTTATTGAATTTTTTGCATGCATTTGCATATGTTTAACTTCTACGGATCATCGATGGATCATGTGGGGGTTCCAAAAAATCAAACGAAGCTAACCAAAAGTTCTCAACAAAAAAAAGTACATACTAAGTTATAAACATATTTAATATGGTCTTTTCAAAAAGTTATCTTTAGCGTCTTAGATTATAATTAGTAATAAATTAAAAATTATCTCCTTACTTTCTTTAAAAATTAAGTCAAAATAAAAATCTTTAATGTTTAAGAACATTTTTATAAAGTATGCTTTTTAATAATATGTGGTTATATATTTTAAAACACATATCAATTTCTCTATAGATTCTTATTTATGTGACGAGAAATAAAATAAAAGGCCGTGGCAACGCACGGGCATTCAGCTAGTAGTTTATTTTATGGCTACCCTTTTGTTGGGGTCCTAGATGCTAGGACATTGTCCTAGCTTAGATTGTTCTTCCCGGCAGTAGTATGACAGTTTATTAATCAAATAGAGAATTGACCTGGCGATGCACTGACATGTACTCTCTCCTTTCCTAAATATAAGACGTTGTGGGAGTTCAACAGAGTTAATTGTTCACTAACATGTACTCCCTACGTTCCTAAATATAAGACGTGGGAGTTTAACAGAGGTTGTAGCTTGTTTAATTTTTTTTGTTGACCTATAAATTCTAACAGATGAAATGTTAAGACACCGTTTAGGTTGCTTGTGTACTGGCATCTGTACAGTCTATTACAAGCTTTACTTTGACATCTATCGAGTGTAGCCGTTTAGGTTACTGTATGATTGTAAACAATCATATTGCTGTATTGTGAGCACATGCTAGCAGGTCTAATTTCTTAACTTGCATTTTCTTTCTCTCTCGTGGAAATTATTAGTTACTCAGTGTTCTTTGATCATTCTGTAATTCTATAACAATGCCAGCTATTTCTTAGCTGGCATTCTTTTTATTGTTAAGCGTTTTAATACATGGTGCATTGTCAGTGCAAAGTATTAAAACGATATTTCTTCATTTTTTCAGGGCAGAGAAATGTGTAATAGCATCTTCTGGCTTCCAAGGTGATATCAAAGCTCTGCAGAAGAACTTATCTGCCAAAGAACTGGTAAAATATTGCAAAGCCTCATTTATTTACAACTGTTTCATATGCTTCCATCCAGACCTTCTGTGCTGATATCAAACTATTTTTTGATGGTTTCATGTAAATCAAAAGTTATACTTCCTCTGATCAGAAAAGATTGTCGGTGAGCTAGTACAACTTTGTACTAAATCATCCGACAACAAAAGTTGTACTAGCTCACCGACAATCTTTTCTGATCAGAGGGTGTAATATATATCTGTTGTTGGACTTTTTGGGTGGAGTCTGTTGGTGATAGAAGTTATATGAACTTTCTAAAACATTGTCGGTAAGCTAGTATAATTGTACGAAATCATCTGTCAACAAAGTTGTACTAGCTCATCGACAATCTTTTCCGATCGGAGGGTGTAATATATATTTGTTTTTGGACTTTCTGGGTGGAGTCTATTGGTGATAGAAGTTATATGAACTTTCAAAAACAAATCGTCAGCTGTGGTATGCACATAGTCTTGTAGAAGAAAGTAAAGTTGTTAGTTATCTGGACTCTCTCATCTCCTTTCCAGACAAAAAAGCAGAAGAACTGGTTCACCAGTACTTCAATCATGTTCGTTTGTTGGTATGCCTGTAAAAATATGTTAGGTTCAAAGTCTGAGTGCACATCAGTAAATAACATACTCCCTCCGACCCATATTACTCTTCCGTAATACAGATGTATCTACCACTAAAATATGTCTAGATACATCTATATTAGCGAAGAGTATTATGGATTGGAGGGAGTACAATATATTTGTAGGACACATGGTTGTTGTTTGAAGCAACCTGGGTTCGAATCGAGCCTTCCTCTTAATCATGTATCGGTGGTGCTAGTACCACTATATTTCCCATTGGAATAGCTGAAGGAGTTTTTACAAAAGTCCTAGGAAGAATGATATCTACTGATTATCTTGTTATTGAATGTGTAGGAAAAAGGACAAATCACACTTAGAAGGTCCCTACTGAAGCTCCTGGGCGCCGTCATTGATGTGGGAAAAGGCAATATAAGATTTATCTCCCCGCCTTGCAATAGCCACGTCTTTCCTAGAGTCAAGAGCAAAGGTAAGAAAGGACGACGTAAGGCACCCGCTGATCCTAGCACTTCATCTCTTGATGTTACTTGATTCGCAATTTTCTGCGCCTAGCTCAAAGGCGTTAAAGAAAAGCACTCTTGATAGATTTCTGCCAATATTTGTGTTTGCCGCTTTATTACTTTCTTTTTGAGTTCTTTTGATCACGGAACTTTTGGGGAAGTTTCTACAGTCGTATATACTTTATATGTGGTGGTTTTGGGTTGAAACCTGAAGCAAAGGAGGTTGATTATATGTTATGCCTACACTAATGTTGCTAATAGATTTGTGTTTAGTTTTGTATGAAGTTTTCAAGTGTAGGGATTGGAGAATGATGAGATGAGTTGAAGAATGGACAAAAGCTCAAGCTTGGGGATGCCCATGCATCACCCCAAGAAATATCCAAGAAGTACAAGCGTCAAAGCCTGGGGATGCCCCCGAGGCACCCCTTCTTCATCGGCAAAAATCAGGTCACCTTTCAAGACAATATATTTTTATTGCTTTATGCACTATGTGTTTTTCTTGGACCGTCAGTTGTTTTAGTTTTCTTTATTAGTTTTGTTTTGTTTGCTGCAATAAATGGTTGGACCCCAACAATTTTTTTGGAGAAGTTGTCTTGCTTTTCATTTGCCAAGAACGCTCTAGTTTCCACTCTTATCAAAAACCGAGTGTTCTTCTTTTTCTGCTACTGCTTTTGGTTTTCGTTTTCACCTTGATATGCGTTCAGATCTGCTTATATTTATTTATCAAGGTGTATTTTTGCCTCTGGACCATGTTGGTTTTCCTCAAAAGAGTTGGAATTAAAAAGTTTGAATGGTGTTGAAAGAGAGAAAAAGCTTTATGCAAAAAAGTGGTACAAGAAGGAGCTTGTGTAGACTCCGGCTTAGGCTTTTTCATGTCATGCTTGATGTCTTTTTGATAGTATGCTTAGTGGTTTTGCTGTAACATGACTTGTCTCAAATAACTGAGATTGCTTAATGAGCCTTTGAAAAAAATCATGCGTTGTTTTTGTTGGGAAACCACCGGCGCGCACGGCGCGTGGACCCAGTCCTTTCTTGGGGTTGGGGTTTTCCCTCTAGTTGGCCAACATCCACCTACCCCTCTACCCCTATATATACCCCATGTATTGTATGGAGAGAGGCACCAATTGATAATAAAGATCAATCCCCATATTTCCTTTGTGTCTACTTTTACTTTTCGCATCTGTGATTGCTCCGTGTCTGCGACTACTTCGACTACGATCTCGCTCCGCGCCCTTGGACCGGACTCGCCGACAAAGGTTGCGGAACATGTTATCAGCACGTACCGCTCCACCAACTGATCTGCATCGAGCCTTCGTCAAGCAGGCTCTTGTCGTTGATCGCGGAGGTATATTACAGATCTGATCGCAATAGTGTTTTCATCTATTCTTGATTACATCTTTGCGATCCGTTTTCGTTTTTATTCGGATTAATTTACCTATGGTGTGGATTTCTGTCCTGAGAATCGAGCTGACCTGATGTCGCCGACCAATGTCGATATTCTCGGATCCACGGGGGATTTGTTGACTACACTATGGGGAGTCGGTACACGAACGTGATCCAGATGATCACGGTACCGCCGCAGTGCGCACTTCCTGTGCCACGCGCCGTCTCGGTTCCAGATGAATGGACGAGGAATTTGTTTTTCCGGGGTACGTCGTACGTACTCGTCGGTGCACTGTCGCATAGCTGCTCTACATCAGCATAGGTCGGCCGAGCCGCCAAGCTGCATGACTAGATGCGCACTGCGTATGCACATCGACGGCCGTACGTACGAAGATCTCGAGGACCGTCGGATGCCATGACCGGCACACCATCGTAGAGCAGCTCCGTGCGTGCAAACCGGTCGGCCGAGCCGCCAATCTGCACGTCGAGCTTCGCTCCACGTAATGAGCCGCGTGTTGCCGTCCGAAGTAAGCGTCAGCGTCGCCGAGCCGCGCACCCTGCTGGCCGCCGCCGTCGTCGCTGCCGCGCGCCCTGCTGGCTGCGCCAACGCGCTCACACCGTGCCAAAGCCCTGCTAGCCGCGCTGGCCGCCGCCCCGCTGGCCTCGTCGGTGTCGATATGTTGCGTGCCCTGCTAGCCGCCACCGAGCCGTCCGCCATGCCGCGCGCCCTGCTGGCCGCGGCCGCCGCCACGGACTCGAGCTATGCTCGTCTGCGCACGCGCCGCCGCCAGGGAACTCGAACGGACGACTCGGCCGCATGTGCAGGCTCCCGCTGGGCCACGGTGGATCACGTGGGCAGGGTGCCCATGCGTACATACATTAAAGAAAAAAGAGTGTGCAGGCCCATGCGTGCATAGGCTCGGGAAATTTAATTTTTGGGCTAAATTACATTAGTGATGCGCTTAGCATTTTTCCATCATTATCATGCGTGTGCTACAGGTTTTCATCGCTAGATCTAATCGTTTAAATACTTTTTATTGCTATGAAAATCATGGTATGCATGTTTTAAATATTGGAACGCCATGTTAATGAATATGGATGTATTTTCATCGCATTTATGCAATGGATTACCTGCTGTAATCCGGATTACCTGCTGTAATCTAATACCTTTGCGTAAATTGTAGATGGCCGGAATCACCAACCGGGAGTTCGACGAGCTGGCCCAGAATGGCATGAACTACCTGACCTGGGCATCTGACGTTGAGATTGTTCTCACGTCCAGGGATCTACTGCATGCGATCAGCAAGGGGACTTCACAAGTCACCGATGCCCAGAACGCCAAGGCTCTGCATTTTCTGCGACACCACCTTTGCAGTACTCTGAAAAATGAGTACATGGCTGAATGGAGTGCTTTGGAACTCTGGAACGCTCTCAAACTGCGTTTCTAGCGACTGAAGTACACTGTTGGCCCACGTGCAGAGGCGGAGTGGATGCGTCTGAGGTTCCAGGACTTCAAGACGGTGGGGGAGTATAATTCGGCGTTGCACCGGATTTGTACCTCTCTTAAGTTGTGTGGTAAAACCATCACCGACAGCGAGAAGATTGAGAAGACTCTCTCTACCTTCCACCTTGACGCTGTGCAGTCCTCGCGGAATTACCGCCAGGGGAAGTACAAGCAGTATGCAGAGCTTGTGGACATACTCCAGGTAGAGGAGGCGCATGATGAGGTCTTGCGAAAGAACTCTCTTGCGCAGCCACTTGGGGCGAGTTCACGTCAGGAAGTTCATGCCAACGCCTATAAAGTTCGGGTGCCTCTCAAGAAGAAGAGGGGCAAGAAGGGCAAGAAGGCGCCTCGCTACCCTCGCCCGGCTCAGCAGCACCAGCCAGGCAAGGGGGAGCGGAGGCCCCAGGATTGCTACCGTTGCGGCTCAACAGAACACTTCTCACGTCAGTGTCGTGCGCCTAAGGATGTGGTGGCGGAATACAAGGCTTGTAAGGGGCGTGAATCGCACCTCGCCTTGGTTCAGTGGGAGGCACCACCGGCTCCCATGGCGGCGCCCATGGTCCTTCCGCCGCCTCCGCCTTTGCCTATGGCTGCACCTACTACTGTGCCCATGGAGATTAACCCGGCAGTCTCCACGGATGTTGGAGTCTCCATGGAGGTTGAGCAACTGGCGCTCCCTACTGCACCAAAGCCTGGCAGCCTTGTCGATGCCATACTGAGTGAGAAGCAGTTCGCCCAGTTGGAGATTGATTCTGAAGTGAATGGCTACTTCAATGTGGACGTTTCGCTTCCACTCACTCATTTATCATGATTCCTTAGGCTATTTGTGATTTGAAATACATTTGGTTTGTGATAAGCTCTATGAGAGCAAAACATATTCGTTATTTCGGCGCTTGAATGACATTTGGTTATCGTTCATTAATTTCTCTATTTGAATATGATGGCTTGTTATGTTCTGAGATATGTATGCATTTGTGTTATGTAATGTTGCTCCTTCCTCGCTTCATTATGTTAATTAAATGTAATATTTTAGAACACGTGTGGCGCCCCCAATGGAGGAAACATGCCTTGCGGACAGTGGATCGACAAATACCATCTTGAGAGATGACAAGTACTTTGAGTCAATTCAAAAGACTCCGGGTAGTATTATGACGATCGCCGGCTGCGGTCCGAAAATAGTTGGCTCCGGACGAGCCACTATTGTACTCCCCATGGGAACGACTTTGGTCATTAATGACGCATTGTTGTGCCCAGAGGCTACTCGAACTCTCTTGAGCTTCAAAGCTATTCGTGCTAATGGTTTCCATATTGGGACCGATGACGATGGTGGTAAAGAATACCTCATCATCACAAAACGCGACGAAAATGGTACCCATGTCCTCGAAAGGCTTCCTTCATGGGACACTGGGCTATACTACACGAAATTGAAGCATCGCCCGTGTACACTACCTTAAAGACAGTTTTCCGAAGCTCAGAACTATTTTGCCTATGGCATGATAGATTAGGCCATCCCGGTGTTAGGATGATGAGGAACATAATTAACAACTCGAATGGTCATAATGTTAATGTGAAAAATTTCCTGAATCCCGAAGATTTCGTGTGCTCTGCATGCGCTACGGGGAAGTTAATCATTAGACCATCCCCTTTAAAGGTGAAGGATGAAATCCCCGCATTCTTGGAGCGCATTCAAGGGGACATATGCGGTCCGATCCAGCCCCTCTCAGGGCCGTTTCGGTACTTTATGGTACTCATCGACGCTTCCTCCAAATGGTCCAATGTTTGCCTGCTGTCAACAAGGAACCATGCATTTGCAAAATTGATCTCTCAGATCATACAAATGAGGAATAGATTCACAGATCATCGTATTAAGTCCATTAGAATGGACAATGCCAGAGAATTTACTTCGAATGCGTTCGATGATTATTGCATGGCAATGGGAATTGCGGTCAAGCATTCAGTACCGCATGTCCATACGCAAAATGGACTTGCCGAGGCATTGATTAAAAGGATTAAATTCATTGCTAGACCGCTCCTTCAGGGTTGTAATTTTCCAACTACATGTTGGGGGCATGCTGTGTTACACACTGCTAAACTCATCAAATTTCGACCATCGGCCTACAACATCCATTCTCCTATGCAGCTTGCGCAGGGGTCGGCACCGAAAATTTCCCACCTTCGCAGGTTCGGTTGCCAGGTGTATGTACCGATACCACCACCCCAGCGATCAGCAATGGGCCTGCTCCGTAAGTCGGGGATATACGTTGGTTATGAGACTGTGTCTATAATCAGGTATCTGGACCCCATGATAGGTGATTGTCATACGGCCCGTTTTGCTGATTGCATATTTGACAAGGATCTTTTTCTGACTTTAGGGGGAGACAATCAAACCCTTGATGATAAAAGTCGAGAAATCACGTGGCAAGCCACGGGGATCCACGCTCATGACCCACGCACTGCTGAGACAAATAGAGAAGTCCAAAAGATAATAGATTTGCATGCTTTAGCAAATCAACTGCCTGATCACTTTAGTGACTTGAAAACTGTGACAAAGTCGCATGTGCCAGTACGCAATGCACCAGAAAGGGTTGAGATACCGAAGTTAACTAATGGTACTCCCGCTCCCGTCCAAAGGCCTAAAAGGACACGAAATCCGATTTCTCAAATCCCAAGTACTCGGGGACGCCCGACGAAGAAGGATAAGAGAGATTTATCACAAACAGTCACTGAAGCCCCTAGTAAGAAAAAGGGGAGCCAACTGAGAACTGGCACAAGTACGGAAAGTCCTGTGCACGGGATTCCGGACTTGAACATCCCTATTGAGGGAACATCCAGCGGAGGTGTCAGTACACACACCGGCGCGGAAAAGCTAAAGGACCTCACTCCTGTAATGGGAAATACGGTAGAGCAAGAGGTAGTGCCAGATGCGCCCCATGACGAAATGGCCATAAATTATATCAAAACGGGTGAGTCGATGAACCGAGCATTGGCGATTGTCGACATTAACTTTGCTAAGAAAATTGCCTCAATCATAGATCCAGACCCTGAACCTATCAATCTTGCTGATTGTAAGAGACGGTCGGATTGGAAAGATTGGCAGAAGGCAGTTACCTCAGAATTGTTATCTCTCAACAAAAGGAAGGTGTTTGGACCTGTTAGTCTAACTCCTCCCCACATTCGCCCTGTTGGCCATAAGTGGGTTTTTGTTCGTAAGAGAAACGAGAGAAATGAGGTGGTTCGGTACAAAGCAAGGCTCGTCGCTCAAGGGTTCACTCAACAACCAGGTGTCGATTATGAGGAAACTTACTCCCCGGTCATGGATGGTATAACCTTTAGATACTTGATCTCAATGGCAGTAAATCTGGACTTGACAATGAAGTTGATGGATGTTGTCACTGCATACCTATATGGTAATCTTGATACGGACATTTACATGAAAGTACCGGATGGTATCCCCATTCCAAATCAAGATAGAGCAAATCGGGGTCTATACAGTGTTCTTCTCAAGAAGTCATTGTACGGACTTAAACACTCTGGTAGGATGTGGTATAATCGCTTGAGCGATTTCCTTCATCAGAAGGGCTACACGAGCAACGCAGATTGCCCATGTGTCTTTATACGGCGATCCCAGGATGGATTCTGCATAATCTCGGTGTATGTGGACGATTTGAATATAATCGGTACACCTAGAGATATTGAGGAAGCGAGTTCCTACCTGATGTCGGAATTTGAGATGAAGGATTTGGGTAAAACCAAGTTCTGTCTAGGTCTACAACTGGAACATTCCCCTGCTGGGATATTAGTGCACCAGTCTGCCTACACCCAGAAGGTGTTGGAGCGATTTGGATTTGATAAGGCATATCCTTCTAAGACCCCAATGATTGGGAGGTCTTTACAGCAAGACAAGGACCCATTCAGGCCTAAGGAAGAGGGGGGGGGAATTCTGGGACCGGAATTCCCCTACTTGAGCGCCATTGGAGCACTCATGTACCTCGCGAATTGTACACGGCCGGACATTGCGTTCGCCGTCAATTTGCTGGCTAGGTTCAGTTCTGAGCCTACCAATAGACATTGGAAAGGCATCAAGGACATCTTCTGATACCTGCAAGGGACTAAAGATCTTGGGTTGTTCTATAGAAGGAATCAAGACCTCACATTGGTAGGATATGCGGATGCAGGGTACTTGTCGGACCCGCACGCTTGCAAATCTCAGACTGGATATGTTTTCCTTTGTGGTGGAACAGCAATTTCCTGGAAATCGTCTAAGCAAGAGCTCGTATCGACTTCGACGAACCACTCAGAAATCATGGCACTATATGAAGCATCAAAAGAGTGTGTATGGCTTCGACGGATGATTCACCACATTCAGCAGACTTGTGGGCTGAACACCGTCCAGACCCCCACCATTATCTATGAGGATAATGCAGCTTGTGTTGCACAAGTACGTTTGGGCTATGTGAAGAGCAATCTCACGAAGCATATCAACCCCAAGTTTTTCTATGCGCATGAGCTGTAGAAGATGAACGAAGTTAGGATCTTGCATACTAAGTCTTGTGATAATCTCGCTGATTTGTTCACTAAATCATTACCGGCATCATCTTTCGAACGGTGCGTTCGTGGAATTGGTATGATGAGACTTAGAGAGATACCAGACTCTGGGGGAGATTCTTCACATCCCCACCTATGAATCTCGATCCAGATGATCGAGTACTCAACCTGATGTTGAGTGGGTTGTACTCTTTTTCCCTTATGTGAGTTTTCCAGATGTTCCTCACATTGAGGTTTTTGATGAGGCAATTCGTGCAACATGAGGACACGTATGCTATGTGCTCTTTCTCCATATTTTTCCCACTGGGTTTTCGGAGTTTTGAGACATAGATAATATGGGATGTTGGACCAAGGGGGAGTGTTGGGAAACCACCGGCGCGCACGGCGCGTGGACCCAGTCCTTTCTTGGGGTTGGGGTTTTCCCTCTAGTTGGCCCACATCCACCTACCCCTCTACCCCTATATATACCCCATGTATTGTATGGAGAGAGGCACCAATTGATAATAAAGATCAATCCCCATATTTCCTTTGTGTCTACTTTTACTTTTCGCATCTGTGATCGCTCCGTGTCTGCGACTACTTCGACTACGATCTCGCTCCGCGCCCTTGGACCGGACTCGCCGGCAAAGGTTGCGGAACAGTTTTTATCGTTTGGAAGCATTATTTTGGTTTTCTCCTTGATGCTTTATTTGGGTTGATTTGGCGCATGCTCACACATGTTAGACTCTTACAAAGTCGCCATTGCCTCTATGATCATTTAGTTTTTGACTTTTGATGCCATCTTATGCTTCTTTTAATGTCGCTTTGTCGCTTTGCATGATTATGGCCATTATTGCTCTCTTAGTTGGTTGCTCCCAGTCTTTTGCTAGCCCTCGCCTTGTACTGAGTATGAGCTCTACTCGTGCATCCAACTCCTAAAAACCAAGTTTGCCAAAGTGTCCACCATACATACCTACTAGCAATTTGCTATTCTAAGTAAATTTGACTTGCTTTTATTTTCTCTTCAAATTAAACTCTTACCAGTGTTATGCGAAAATTGGTCAGTAAAGCTCTCACGAACCGGAAGGCACACTTTACTTTTTCTTGTTCTTAAAAATTTGACATTGTGGTCTCTTATGTTGAGTTGTTATGCTTGCAAGTTGTAAGTTGGAGACTAGCCCAGCCATGCCGTCATGGGCAAGCTTTCAACATTGCACTTCTTATTTGAGTTGATATCATGATCTTTTGTTTATGGATGCCTGCGGTGTGAAATGAATTGGGAATCTTGCGGGGATCATGGAGTTTGTATATGTGTTAGGGAAACGCCTGGGCCGCCAATCTAAGCCATGCATAATTCATGGTGGAAATTTGCAGCATACCCATGGTGGACATTCGACGACGCATCTCAAAATAAAAAGCTAAACAAATAGTAAATAAAAGAGATGTCGAGGTGTTCATTGTCTGCTTGTCCTGTCATTTTGATGTGGGCTTGTTCCATGTCATCGGGCACGGAGGTACCCCATTAGCGGTTCTCGATGATACGTATATACTTACAATGACAAGAGCCTTGCTTGGGACTATAAGTATAGTAGCATGAGGTTTGGGTACTCGTATTCACGGGACACAAGGTTTTCGACTTATGATTTGTCAAGCATATGCATCATAATTGTTCTCGCATTAACTTTAACCATTCAAGATGCTTATGATGGGGGCAATGAGAGCTCAAAGCCGGTATGTACCATAATTTTTGAAGGTTATAAAACTTGCAATCACTGCTTCCCTCCGCGAAGGGCCTTTCTTTTACTTTTATGTTGAGTCACCACCTTCTATCTTTATGCACCATTAAGAGAGCATAGTTGTCATTCTTAGTATAATGTGCATTGTCCCAAAGTTTTCATTGATTGATTCATATTGTTGGTTTCACTTGTTCTTAAATTATTTGTATCTAGTCGCCCTCTTAAACTTGAAGGTGTCCTATGCATTTATGTTTTGCTCTCCATGAAGGACAAGCTGAAAACCATTTGTATGTTTTTCCTTATGATTTGAACACACGTTTGACTTTCATTGTTTCATTTTCATGATCTTTTGTTTGTGTTCATTTTCATGTTTATAACATGGTTGCTAAGTTTATATTGTCAAGATTATATCTTTTATGCCCATGTTTTAAGTTCTTATGATCCCAGCGCACAACGCTTACTTATATGATCAAGATTGTGTAGGTGCATGTCACCTCAAAAATTATTTCTTTTGTTATCACTTACCTACTCGAGGACGAGCAGGAGTTAAGCTTGGGGATGCTGATACGTCTCCAACGTATCCATAATTTTTGATGCTCCATGCTTGTTTTTACACCATTTGCCTAATGTTTCATTCCACTTCGTGGCACTTTTATGCATTCTCCGGAACTAACCTATTAATAAGTTGCCACAGTGCCAGTTCCCTGTTTTCTACTGTTTTTATGTTTCAGAAAAGCTACACAGGAAATATTCTTGGAATTGGACGAAACAAGTTCCTGAAGTCTTATTTTTCCTGGAAGTTTCCAGAGATCCAAAGAGGAGACGGAGTGGGGCCACGAGGGCCCCATACACCAGGGCGGCGCGGCCCAGGCCCTGGCCACGCCCCCTATGTGTGAGGGAGCCTCGGTCCACTCCTGACGATGCCCCTTCGCCTATAAAGACCCCCCGACGGGAAAAACCTAAGGACCCGATCAATTTTCCAGAAACACATCGCGATCCACCGCCGTCGTCGACCCGAGATCGGGAGGGTCCAGAAGCTCTTCCTGGCACCCTGCTGGAGAGGGGAATCGCCACCGGAGGTCTTCTTCATCGCCATGCTTGCCTCCGGAGCGATGAGTGAGTAGTCTAACTTGGACTATGGGTCCATAGCAGTAGCTAGATGGTTGTCCTCTCCACCATGTGCTTCATGTTTAGTTCTCATGAGCTGCCCTACATGATTGAGATCACCGTTATGTAATTCTACATGTTTGGTTTGTTGGGATCCGATGAATATTGGTGTTATGATTGAGTTGCTATACTGAAATATATCTTATGTTATCTCTATGTTGTTTATGATCTTGCATGCTCTCCGTTGTTAGTAGCTATCTTGGCCGAGTAGTTGCTAGTGACTCCAAGAGGGGGTATTTATGCTCGATAGTGGGTTCATGCCTCTATTTAATCTGGGGGAGTGACAGAAACCTCTAAGGTTGTAGATGTGCTATTGCTACTAGGGAGAAAACAACATTCATATGCTTGAGGGCATATGCTTTGTTTACATTACACACTTTGCTTAATGCAATTATCTGTTGTTCGCAACTTAATACTCATGGGGTGTTCGGATGATATCCCCGCGAGTGGATTATTAGTCATAGATGCAGTTGGATGGCGGTCTATGTATTTTGTTGTAATGCCCAGAGTAAATCGCATAGTGATCTTCTTGACATATCACGTTATCTTTATTCTATCAATTGCCCAACTGTAATTTGTTTACCCAGCATGTGCTATTTATCTTATGGAGAGACACCACTAGTGAACTGTGGACCCCGATCCTATTTCCATCATATTGCTATCACCTATTTACTTTACTCGCACTGTTTACTTTACTCGCATACTATTATGACTTTCCACTCGATACGCTCATACCCTTTGTTTCAAGCAAACCGGTGAGATTGACAACCTCATCGTAAGTTGGGAACAAAGTACTTGGTTGTGTGTGTGCAGGTTCCGTGTTGCTACTGGTTGAAGACGAGTCAACAAGAATCGTTAACGGCGCCCTTGTTGGAGTGTTATTAAGCCAGTCTGCATCACCTTCAGTCGTTTGTCTGCTCTTCTCCTGACCGATAAACCTTGGTTTCTAACTGAGGGAAAAGACTTGCTGTTGTGCTCATCATACTTTCTGCTTGGAGTTTCCCAACTGCCTGGCCATAATCATCATCAACTACACGCCAGACATCATACATCAACTCAAGCATAACACCAATATTCATCGGATCCCAACAAACCAAACATGTAGAATTACATAACGGTGATCTCAATCATGTAGGGCAGCTCATGAGATCTAAACATAAAGCACATGGTGGAGAAGACAACCATCTAGCTACTGCTATGGACCCATAGTCCAAGGTAGACTACTCACTCATCGCTCTGGAGGCAAGCATGGCGATGAAGAAGACCTCCGGTGGTGATTCCCCTCTCCGGCAGGGTGCCGGGAAGAGCTTCTGGACCCTCCCGATCTTCGGGTCGATGGCGGCGGCGGATCGCGATGTGTTCTGGAAAACTGATCGGGGCCTTAGGTTTTTCTCGTCGGGGGGTCTTTATAGGCGAAGGGGCATCGTCAGAAGTGGACCGAGGCGGTCTCACACATAGGGGGCGCGGCCCAGCCCCTGGCCGCACCGCCCTGGTGTGTGGGGTCCTCATGGCCCCACTCCGTCTCCTCTTCGGTTCTCTGGAAGCTTCGGTGAAATTCTGGGCGACTGGCTTTGGTTTCGTCCAATTCTGAGAATATTTCCTGTGTAACTTTTCTGAAACACAAAAATAGTAGAAAATAGGGAACTGGCACTGTGGCGACTTGTTAATAGGTTAGTTCCGGAAAATGCATAAAAGTGCCATGAAGTGTAACGAAACACTAAGCAAATGGTGTAAAAACAAGCATGGAGCATCAAAAATTATGGATACGTTGGAGACGTATCAGGGTCCTGCGAGCTGATTGGCTGCTAGGGTTCGGTTGAGTTGTCCTTCCTTTGTTTTTCCTTTATGAAACGTTTTTCAAATGATTTTGAGTTTGTTTCTTGTGATTGGTTTCTGGGAGTTACTATCGCAGTCCAGGTTTGAGTTAATTTGGATGGCAAACAATGTTGATTTGGGGTGTTTTCCTTTTCTAGGCATTTAAAGTTCATTTTTTATTTTCTTAGTGCCAAAAATGGCCTTTTTGTGAAGCACCTACAAAAATGAGTTGCAAAAATGGAACTAGATAATTTTTGAAAATATTATAACATATTTTATGCACAATTAATTAGTTTTTTGCATGTAAATAGTTTTATAGCCCAATTCAGCTGGAAGCGGTCCAAATTTGAACTACAGGTGCTTCATAGTTTGCTCATGTTTTTCTACAAAAATCATTTTTACATACAAAAGTACCTATTTCATCATAGATTCATAAAGATTTTTGCAAGATTATATCCCGACATAGGAGCGGTCACGCCCACCGTTTTGGCCATATTTTTAAATCGGCATAAGAAATTCAAAAAAAAGCAAAAAAATACAAATCATTCGCGTTGTGTCATGTTATGTGACCTAGTTGCCATGAAAAATAATATACTTGGAATATAGGAAACATTCTGAAAAAGTGTTCACAAAAAAGAGCTATCTTGTACGAAGTTTCATGGTTTTGAAGCCAAATGAGCTAGTTATGGCCACAACCATGGCATAGTTTGTTCAAATGACCCCGTACTATACACATGTGTGTATCTTTGGATGGCAAACAATGTTGATTTGGGGTGTTTTCCTTTTCTAGGCATTTAAAGTTCATTTTTTTTCTTAGTGCCAAAAATGGCCTTTTTTGTGAAGCACCTACCAAAAATGAGTTGCAAAAATGGACCTAGATAATTTTTGAAAATATTATAACATATTTTATGCACAATTAACCAGTTTTTTGCATGTAAATAGTTTTATATCCACCCCTCAAGAAATTGATAAATATCCGCCGATTTAGTTGGAAGCGGTCCAAATTTGAACTACACGTGCTTCATAGTTTGCTCATGTTTTTCTACAAAAAATCATTTTTACATACAAAAGTACCAATTTGATCATAGATCCATAAAGATTTTTGCAAGATTCTATCCCGACATAGGAGCGGTCACGCCCACCGTTTTGGCCGTATTTTTAAATCGGCATAAGAAAGTCAAAAAAATCAAAAAAAATACAAATCATTCATGTTGTGTCATGTTATGTGACCTAGTTGCCATGAAAAATAATAGACTTGGAATATAGGAAACATTTTGAAAAAGTGTTCACAAAAAAGAGCTATCTTATACGAAGTTTCATGGTTTTGAAGCCAAATGAGCTAGTTATGGCCACAACCATGGCATAGTTTGTTCAAATTACCACATATTGTACACATGTGTGTATCTTTGGATGGCAAACAATGTTGATTTGGGGTTTTTTTCCTTTTCTGGGCATTTAAAGTTCATTTTTTATTTTCTTAGCACCAAAAATGGCCTTTTTTGTGAAGCACCTACCAAAAATGAGTTGCAAAAATGGACCTAGATAATTTTGGAAAATATTATAACATATTTTATGCACAATTAACTAGTTTTTTGCATGGAAAAAAATTTATAGCCACCCCTCAAGAAATTGACAAATATACGGCGATTTAGTTGGAAGCGGTTCAAATTTGAACTACAGGTACTTCATAGTTTCCTCATGATTTTTTGCAAAAATCATTTTTACATATACAAGTACCTATTTCATCATAGATTCATAAAGATTTTTGCAAGATTCAACACCTAGATAAGAAGGATCATGTTGAATGTTTTGATCATATTTTAAATACACCATAATGGCATTCTAGTAATTAAATTATGTTTTCTAAATTTATTTTGCAGAGAAAAGATTCAATGTTATTATATATGTAATAAACATAATTTATAAACTTTGTTTTAATTTGCCTTGTCTTGAATCTTCTTCAAATCTTTTGTGTTAAAATCATAAAGGAAATGAAAAGGACAAAGAGGAAAAAAACATTACTAAGCGCTTTTCTGCACAGCAGCCCAAGTGTTGTTCACTGCTGTGGCCCAGGCCCAAGTAATCGGAAGCAAATATTAAAAGGTTGGTATTGGGAGATACAGTCACATGGCTTGCTCCACCCCGGTAGTTATGGGAGCCGCGACGGGTGGGAGGTCCTGGGTTCGAACCCAGACACCTCGTGACTCGTTATTTATTTTGCTGTGGGACCCGTTGTCAGGGTTGGCTGTGGGACCTGGCTGTCAGCCACGTGGGACCTGTCCGTCAACGAGTGGGGCCCGCCTATCAGGTCCATAGGACCTGCCTGTCAGGTCATGTGGGACCCATTGTCAGGGTTGGCTGTGGGACTTGGCTGTCAGGCATGTGGGACCCGCCCATCAGCTAGTGGGGCCTGCCTGTCAGATCCATTGGACCCAGCTGGTCGGTTGGTGGGACCTAATTATCAGGTTGAAATTTGCTAATTTAAATATCCATGTAGATATGACACGTAGATGAATGGCTGAGTGATTGTTGTTTCGCTGGTGCGTAGTTGACACCAAAAAACTTCTTGGAAAACCCCAAGAGAAGGTTATGATGAGCACAACAGCAAGTTTCCCTCAGTTGTGAAACCAAGGTTTATCGAACCAGTAGGAGAAAGAACCAAACTTTCGAAGGTTGATGTCCGCTAGCTTTGCGACACTCCGGAGAAAGAACCAGTAGCTTTTCACCAGCAGCAATGTGGAACCTGCACACAACACAACCAAGTACTTTGTCCCAACTTACAGTGAGGTTGTCAATCTCACCGGTTTGCTATGAACGAAGGATTAAGCATATCGAGTGGTAAAAGGTAATAGTTTGCAAGAATGTAAATAAAGCGAGTAAAAGTAAAACAGTAATAGCAATGTAAAAGAATGGACCGGGGTCTATAGTTTACTAGTGGTGTCTCTCCATAAGATAAATAACAACATGTTGGGTAAATAAATTACAGTTGGGAAATTAATAGAATAAAGCTAGCATACATATGTCATAAGGATCACTATGAGATTCACTCTGGGCATTACGACAAAATACATAGACCGTAATCCAACTGCATCTATGACTAATAATCCACTCTTGAGGTGTCATCCGAGCACCCGTTGAGTATTAAGTTGCGAACAACAGATAACTGCATTAAGCAAAGTGCGTAATGTAAACAATGCAAATGTCCTTGGACACAAGAATGTTGTTTTTTCCCTAGTGGCAACATCACATCTACAACCTTAGAGGTTTCTGTCACTCCCCCAGATTACTAGAGGCATGAACCCACTATCGAGCATAAATACCCCCTCTTGGAGTCACTAGCATCTACTCGACCAAGATATCTACTAGCAACGGAGAGCATGCAAGATCATAAACAACATAGAAATAACATAAAGATAATAATTCAGCACATCAACTTGACATAGTATCAATATCCATTGGACCCCAACAAAAACAACATGTAGAATTACACAAAGATGATCTTGATCATGATAGGCAGCTCACAAGATCTAAACATGAAGCACATGGTGGAGAAGACAACCATCTAGCTACTGCTATGGACCCGTAGTCTAAGGTAGACTACTCACACATCACTCCGGAGGCGACCATGGTGATGAAGAAGGCCTCCGGTGGTGATTCCCCTCTCCGGCAGGGTGCCGGGAAGAGCTTCTGGACCCTCCCGATCTCGCATCGACGACGGCGGCGGCTTGCAGTAGTTTTCGTGGAAAATTGATCGGGCCTTTAGGTTTTTCCCATCAGGGGAATATATAGGCGGAAGGGCGGCGTCAGGAGGTGGACCAGGGGGGCTCACCCCCTGGTGGCGCGGTAAGGGCCTAGCCCATGCCGCCCTAGGGTGTGGCCAGGTCCTGGCCCCCTCCGTCTCTGCTTTGGACTCCGACTCGTGTTCTCGAAAAATAGGAGGTTTGGCTTTTGTTTCGTCCAATTCCGAGAATATTTCCTGTGTAGCTTTTCTGAAACACAAAAACAGCAGAAAACAGGGAACTGGCACTGTGACGTCTCGTTAGTAGGTTAGTTCTGGAAAATGCATAAAAATGCCACGAAGTGTAACAAAACACAAAGCAAATGGTGTATAAACAAGCATGGGGCATCAAAAATTATAGATACGTTTGAGACATATCAAGCATCCCCAAGCTTAACTCCTGCTTGTCCTCGAGTAGGTAAGTGATAACAAAACAATAATTTTTTAGGTGACATGCACCATCACAATCTTGATCAACGATGTAAAGCATTGAGTGCTGAGATCAAAGTACTTAAAACATGGGCATAAGAGACATAATCTCGACAATAAAACTTAGCAACCATGTTATAAGATGAAAAGTAATACAAACAAAAGATCATGAGTAATAAAACATTGAAAGTCAAGTGTGTGTTCAAATCATATAGAAAAACATAGCAAACTGGTTTTCAGCTTGTCCTTCATGGAATAGCAAAACATAAATGCATTGGACACCTTCAAGTTTAAGAGGGCGACATGATACAAATAATTTAAGAACAAGCAAAACCATAATCATGAATCAATCAATGATAAACTTTGACACCTTCAAGTTTAAGAGGGCGACATTATACTCAGAATGACAACTATGCTCTCTTAGACGGTGCATAAAGGTAGAAGGTGGACACTCAACATAAAAGTAAAAGAAAGGCCCTTCGCAGAGGGAAGCAGTGATTAAACATGTGCTAGAGCTTTTCATTTGTAAAACAGAGAGATAAAAAAATCTATTTTGAGAGATGGTTGTCTTTGTCAACGACTGGCAATGGGGTTCTTACTATCTTCCATACAAAGCAAGTTTTTGAGAGAGAGATTGACACTTTGGTGCTCTTTTATAAAGCTTGGCACTCCTCCCCACTTTTCCTTTCACAAACCATGGCTAACCGATTCCATCAGGTGCCCACCAACTTTCACATACCATGGAGGAGTGCCTTTTTCTTTTCGTTTCTTTTTTCTTTTTTTGGAATAAAACAATATGGAAGATAGCAAATCCGGCCACTACGTCCCCATGAGCTGATAACAGTGTCACAAAATGAGAAGTATTTTGAAGGTTTTTTTGAAAGGTAGCACATGAAAATTTACTTGGAATGGCTTGCAAATACCATGCATAGGAATTTATAGTGGACTCAATGGAAAACTTGGTTTTTAGGAGTTGGATGCACGAGTAGAGCTCATACTCAGTATGAAATGAAGGCTAGCAAAAGACTGGGGGCGACCAACTAAGAGAGCAATAACGGCCATAATCATGCATAGCGACAAAACATCATTAACCGAAGCATAAAGTGGTATCGCATGTCAAAAACCAAATGATCATAGAGGCTATATGGCGACTTGTTAGAGTCAAACATGTTGTAAGCATGCACCAAGTCAACCCAAATAAAGCATCAAAGGAGAAAACCACAATAACATACTCCCAGATAATAAAAACAATGCATGATTTTTTCCAAGGCTCATTAAGCAATATCAGTCATTTGAGACAAATCATGCTACAGCAAAAACTACTAAGCATACTACCAAAACGACATCAAGCATGACATGCAAAAGTCTAAGCCGCAGTCTAAACAAGCTCCCATTTGTACCACTATAGGCATGCAACTTTTTTCTCTTTTCTAACACCATTGAAACCTTTTTGAAACAACTCTTTTGCTAAAAACCAACATAGACCAGTGGTCTAAATACACCTTGATGCAAAGATATAACAAGATCTGAACAAAAATCAAGGCAAAAAATGAAAGCTAAACGCAGTTCTAGAAAAAGAGAACACTCGTTGAACGATAAGAGTGAAAAATAGAGTGTTCTTGGCAAATGAAAAACGGAGTGTGTCATCTCCAAAAGAAAATTTGTTGGGTTCCAACCATTTATTACAGCAAACAAAATAAAAGAAAACTAAAAGCAAAAGAATATGAAGCAATAAAAATAGTGTGTTGAAAGGTGACCTGATTTTTGCCGATGAAGAAGGGGTGCCTTGGGGGCATCCCCAAGCTTTGACGCTTGTACCTCTTGGATATTTCTTGGTGTGACATGGGAATCCCCAAGCTTGAGCTTTTGTCCATACTTCATCTCCTCTCATCACTCTCCATTCTCTACACTTGAAAACTTCCTTCATACAAAACTTCACACAATTCTATTAGCAACATTAGTATAAGAATGATAGTAAATCTACCCTTTTGGTTCAGTTTCAAACTCAAATATACCAACCATTAAAGCATAAGCTACTGTAGTAACTTCCTCAAAAGTTCCGTGATCAAAAGAACTAAAAAAGAAAGCGATCGAGAGGCAAACACAAATAGTGGCAGAATCTGTCAAAACAGAAGAGCTGACAGAGATTGATTTTTTCGAGGACCTTCTGTTGCTCAAATCGAAAAGTACAAAACTAATAAAAGTTTGTAAATAACCTGGGGCATATGCACAAGAAATTGCAGATCAAAAAGATATTCTGAGAATTTTCACAAATTTTTACGGTGCAGCGTAGAAATCTGTTTCAGGACAGCAACTTCCCCAAATCTTACCTCCCTCAAATTAGAGGTTCTTCTTGGCACAAAAACGAAATAAAAATGATAAGGAGAGGTCATTACAGTATTAATAACTTCCAAGACTGAAATAAAAGAAAAAGTACTGAAAATAAAACATTGGGTTATCTCCCAAGAGTGATTTTCTTTAATGCCTTTGAGCTAGGCGTAGAAAGTGGAAATCAAGTAATATCAAATGAGGCATTAAGATCAATTGCAGAAGTCTTTACAACAAGGCATTGTATTGTATTCAAATGAGTTTTTAAAGACCCCTTATGAACACTCTTTGGTTCACTCCTTTCATCAAAAAGATTTTCAGAACAAATCCAATCAAAATTCTTTTCCAAAGCTTCATGCAATCCTACGAGTTTGCAAGGTATTGGTACTTTGATTTCTTTCTTGTTTGTACCAACAACCTCTACACATGAGCCAAGCATATTAAAACGCTCAAAAAATTTCATAGCTTCAATAACAACATCTCTAAATTCTCTATGTAAAGTCTCCAAAATAAAATCTTTCTTTTCGGAGTCTTTGATATCATGAAGCTTAAGAAACATTTGTTGCATAAAAGGATTAATGTTAACAAACCTAGCCTCCAACATGTGAACTAAATAGGCAGCAGCAACTTCATAACTAGGAGCAAGCTCAGTTAACGATCTATCATCAATATCTTTATGCATACTAACATGATTAAAGAACTCTTCGATGTTACCTTTCCCATTTATAGAACCACTACCTATTGTAAGGTCCTCCAGAGCATACTTAGGGAACAACATAATGAACTAAAAGTAAAAGTAACAGAATACCAACTATCAAAGGAACTAATTTTTTTGTATTTTTTATAAAACGATGCAAGCAAAAATAAAATAAAGCAAAACAATAACAAAGTAAAAGATTGGAAGTGAGAGACTCCACTTGCAGAAATCTTCTTTCTCCCCGGCAACAGCGCCAGAAAGCTTGATTGTTGTTTCGCTGGTGCGTAGTTGACACCAGAAAACTTGTTGGAAAATCCCAAGAGAAGGTTATGATGAGCACAGCAGCAAGTTTCCCTCAGTTGTGAAACCAAGGTTTATCGAACCAGTAGGAGAAAGAACCAAACTTCCGAAGGTTGATGCCCGCTAGCTTTGCGACACTCCGGACAATGGCGCTAGGAAGCTTGTCGTCGTGTAGCTTTTCACCAGCATCAACGTGGAACCTGCACACAACACAACCAAGTACTTTGTCCAAACTTACAGTGAGGTTGTCAATCTCACCGGTTTGCTGTGAACAAAGGATTAAGCGTATCGAGTGGTAAAAGGTAATAGTTTGCAAGAATGTAAATAAAGCGAGTAAAAGTAAAACAGTAATAGCAATGTAAAAGAATGGACCAGGGTCCACAGTTCACTAGTGGTGTCTCTCCATAAGATAAATAATAGCATGCTGGGTAAACAAATTACAGTTGGACAATTGATAGAATAAAGCTAGCATACATATGTCATGAGGATCACTATGAGATTCACTCTGGGCATTACGGCAAAATACATAGACCATAATCCAACTGCATCTATGACTAATAATCCACTCTCGAGGTGTCATCCGAGCACCCGTTGAGTATTAAGTTGCGAACAACAGATAACTGCATTAAGCAAAGTGCGTAATGTAAACAATGCAAATGTCCTCTTGGAGTCACTAGCATCTACTCAACCAAGATATCTACTAGCAACGGAGAGCATGCAAGATCATAAACAACATAGAGAGATAACATAAAGATAATAATTCAGCACATCAACTTGACATAATATAAATATCCATCGGATCCCAACAAACACAACATGTATGATTACATAAAGATGATCTTGATCATGTAGGGCAGCTCACAAGATCTAAACATGAAGCACATAGTGGAGAATACAACCATCTAGCTACTGCTATGGACTCGTAGTCCAAGGTAGACTACTCACACATCACTCCAGAGGCGACCATGGTGATGAAGAAGGCCTCCGGCGGTGATTCCCATCTCCAGCAGGGTGCCGGGAAGAGCTTCTAGACCCTCCCGATCTTGCATCGATGATGGCGGCGGCTTGCAATAGGTTTCATGGAAAATTGATCGGGCCTTTAGGTTTTTCCCATTGAGGGGAATATATAGGCGGAAGGGCGGCGTCAGGAGGTGGACCAGGGGGCTCACCCCCTAGTGGCGCGGTCAGGGCCTGGCCCGTGCCGCCCTAGGTTGTGGCCAGGTCCTGGCCCCCCTCCATCTCTGCTTTGGACTCCGACTCGTGTTCTGGAAAAATATGAGGTTCAACTTTTGTTTCGTCCAATTCCGAGAATATTTGCTGTGTAGCTTTTCTAAAACACAAAAACTGCAGAAAACAGGGAACTAGCACTGTGGCGTCTCGTTAGTAGGTTAGTTCTAGAAAATGCATAAAAATGCCACGAAGTGTAACAAAACACAAAGCAAATAGTGTATAAACAAGCATGGAGCATCAAAAATTATAGATACGTTTGAGACGTATCACTGAGGTGGTAGTCTAGTCATCCTATTCTATAAAAAAATGATAATAGCGGCGTTATGATGATCTAAATTCGTTGTAAGCGGCCCCGAATAAGATTTGAAGATGCATGGGATAGGTTATGACGATTTGGTGCCCGCTAGGTTATGACGTTTCTGATTTAAATCGTCGTAATTGTTAGGGTTGTTGGTCTCCCCAATTAGCCCATAACGATCTGGTACAAAATCGTCACTACTTTATGACACTTTTCTCTAGGGTCATGAAGAAAAGGTCACTAGTCAACACATTTGTTGTAGTGCGCAGGAAGATCCAGCATTGGATATTAATAGCCAGTGGAGAAGCAGTGTGGCTTCCACGGAGGTCCCAGCGGATGAGCATGATGCACGGATGATCAATGATGCACCGGGGCCTCGCTACCCTGTGGATGATGTTAGGGAGATGACAAATTGTGAGCTACATCAGCCAATGAAGAACATGACCTTCAAGGTGCCGATTGGCGACGCTTTACCTTATCTACCTGAAGCACTCCACCATGGGAACCAGATACGGGCTGGCTATGCTCGTGTCTCGGTGGATGACATAGTCCCGGGGTTCGAGGACCTAGAGCTTGACTTCCCTACACCTGAAGGGGATGTGAGACTTGGAGATGTTAAGCGCCATATCGTTTTATGGCAAAAGAAATACATCATGTTTCTAGGCTCAGCGCCAAGGCCACAAACTCCGAGGAATCCAAGTCCACCCTCCCTAATGAACGTCGTCCACCTACGCCGCCCCCTAGTCCACCTCAGGCTCCGCATCAGCCGATGCCGCCCCCGAGTCCACCTCGGGTGCCGCGTCAGCCGGCACCGCCCCCTAGTGCACCTCCTGCGCGTCAGCCCATGCCATCCTCCAGTGCACCTCCAGCGCGTCAGGCAAAGCAGCCCCCCAATACTACTCAGTAGGGGAAAAAGCGGAGCAGGACCGCTACGGTTCATACTACTGATAAGGTCATACATAAGACCATGAAGATACCAGGGCCATCGCTAAAGCCCCTTTTCCAGAGAGCTTATGACTAGACTCCTGAGGAAAACAAAGCGATATCAGACACCAAAGTGAAGGCCCATTTTGCACTAAAAGTGCCTGAGCGCAAGCCGACATACGGTGACAAAGACAAGAAGTGGGCTATGGATATGCTTACTAAAGAGGACCAATATAAGTTGAGTCTGCCATCAGACTATAAACGCGAAATTGAAAGGCAAAGTGACTTGGCTGTGAAGGCAAAAAGAAGTGCAAAAAGCGGGAAACAAATTCCCCAGCTCAGAGAACAGAAGAATCAATCGGTCCCCCCGCTCATAATCGGCCCCACCGATATCCATACGTCCTTCAGAGCCGAAATGGATAAGGACCGCGAGTTATTGGACCCCAAAGTAATAGCTGCTGCAGGAGCATTGGGTATGACTGTAACACAGGCCAAAGAGACAACGGCCGGAATGAATCTCTCTCTTCTGGCTATGTTAGGCACTGAAGAAGCACCAGTGGGTCAGATAGTACCGAAATATGTCTTAGGGGGGCCTCTGATCAATCCTGAGGAGGAAGATGGTCTATCAACACATATGCGAAATCTGCTCGGCTCGTACAAGGTGCACATATGAAATAAGGACTTCAAACAGTATTTCACGGTGGACGTTAGAAAGAAGCATCAATTTAAAAGATACCTGATACATATTCAATTGGACGAATTGTTTCAGTTATTCAATCAGCGCGACCTCGACAAATCTATCATCACTTGCTATTGTCTGTAAGTAATTTATATTCAAGTCTCTAGCTTAGCTCATTCATTTCCAGTAATATATTATCTTAATTAACTATATTCTGTTTGTACGCTATTATGCAGATTTAAGATGCTCGAATGCAACAAAAAGGGAATCTATGATGTTGGGTTCGTTGACCCATATATCGTTAATGAAAATATGTTACAAGATCACCCCAAAGACGTGGAGCATGACCTATTCACATTTTTTACCGAGCAAAGTCTTAAAAGGGAAATTCTATTTCCTTACCACTTCAAGTGAGTGTTTCTATCTTGTACAAATTCTTTTTGCTTACTCGATGTTAAGTGTAATTGATGAGTTATGCATGCGTGTCTGCAGTTACCACTGGATTCTGCTAAAGATTCAATTTGACAAATCCAGAGTTGAAATCATGGACTCATTGGATAAGCCCGAAGCCCTGTGGAGCGACATGAGAGAAATGTTGTAGAAGTAATTTCAATCATTAGCGCACTATATCAGCCCCTTTCATTAATTTCCTGATATCAAGTATTTAATAACTCATTTGTTTATTTTCTTTGCCTTGCAGGGTTTGGACACGTTCAGAAGGAAGATAGTAGGTCAATTCGAAGAACAGCTAAGTTTTAAAAAGATAAAGGGTTTGGAGCAGCCATAAGGGACCAATCTCTGTGGATTCTACTTTTGCGAGTACATCCGGTGGTACACCAGTGAGCAGAGAGCATGTTCCACGGACTTTAATGTACGTAAACAATATTCACAGTTTTCTTTTATTATCATCAATTATGTTGAGTTTCATCCAACTTATATATATCCATATCGATCTTCTTAAAGTTGTTAGTGATGCGGGAGAAGCTCCTACCAACACAACGCATAAAAGCAATTCAAGAGGAGCTGGCGGGATTCCTGCTAAGGGAGGTCATCGATGAAAAAGGAAAACACTATGTGGAGGACGAGGAACGCTACATGTAATTTAGTGATCTCCATGTAATTATATAGTTCTACGGAAACATAGCTTGTTTGAAACTTGTTTGAAAAATAGTTGTACAGACACTTGTTTGAAATTGTAGTATATACAGTCGCAAGACATCGTATAATATTATATATATGCATCAACGTGTAATGTGTATGTACTAGTCATAGAATATGGGTACGGAAACTCGCTTGAAATTAAAGTGAACCCTAACCATAAACCCTAAACCTATAATCTGAAACTAAAATAGAAAAAAACAAAACACTTTAGTCCCGGTTTGTGTTACAAACTGGGACTAAAGGTCCCCGAGCCGGCGCACCCAATCGTACCCACGTGGATAGCCATTAGTCCTGGTTCGTTAGCAACCGGGAATAAAGGGTGGGGGCCTTTAGTCCCGCTTTGCTAGTCCCGGTTGGGCAACCGGGACTAATGACATTTAAGGACCGGGATTAATGGCCTTTTTTCTACCAGTGTACCATGTTACTCCAACTAATGCACATGTTCCCCCTCTCGTGCCCTATCATACTTTTTTGATTAGAACATGTAATAAAGAACAGAGCACATAATATGCATCTACTCATATATCAAGCATAATCTGAAACAATCTCAAATACTCAATTCATCAAAACCAAAGATCCACCAAAGGTAATATGTTATCACAATCATGTAGGAAGCTCATGTGATTCTAATTAGCGAAGATCAGAGAGAGAGAGAGAGAGAGAGAGAGAGAGAGAGGTAGAACAAGCTACTCCTATGAGCCCGTGGCCTAGGGGTGGACTACCCCTGTTTCATAGTGTCAAAGGAGGTATTGATGAAGAGGTCGGATATGCAAGCTGGCGGCATTTCGAGGGTGTTTTCCCCCTCCAATCTTCATGTGGACTCCTCTATTTCGTGATTCTAATTTTGTGGTGCGCCATCTTCCACGATCGCAATCAGGACCCTTTTTTATAGACGGTTTTAGGTCAAGACGAGTTCGTAGAGATGAACATCAACGACATCGGATCCTTGAGGCCTGAAAGAGCATGGGTGGCGTGGCCAGGGACCTAGGGTACCAGGTAGCGCCACTATTCTCTTTTGGCCCTCCTGTCCCTCCAATTGAGGCCCAAGTTCTACAGGTCTTGTATTCTGATAAAAACTTGCATAAATAAATCTCAAGTCCTTTTGAGTTTGCGAAGCTATCTAAAAGGGGGAAATGCGAAAAAGGGTTTTCTGACCTATAGAGTTATAATCCAAATAAAATGATTTTAATAGGAAAATCCCCAAATTCATTCTAAAACATGGTTATAGCAAGTAATATGATTCAATTATGATGGAATGTAGTACATTTAACTACAAAGGGCATAGATGAATTTTACATGCACCACCCACAATAATTTTTCATGCATCATAGCAGAAAGACCCACAAATGTCCATTTGCATAAAGTTTACATTTTCTGCTAAATGCTTGTCATTTGGTTATGCGTGGTCTCCTAGATATGGTTACCTCAACGGCTAACTGGTGAGCTTACGCATCAGAATAGAACTAAGGATGTATAAACATGGTTACAAACTTCATGATATGAGTAATAAAGTAGTACAACATATTATAAAGAGTTCTTGACCCTACTGCTGCACCAAGAGTTTACAAACAACTACTCGTGAGGAACAAGTTCATCAACCGAGGGGTTAGTAAATACCACCTTGTAAAATATATAGACCTGGCAACAGATTTCATCAAGTCCTAGATAACTAATGCAAAATATCATCACCATCTCATCATTACCCCCACCAACTCCACTAGGGAGGCGGGTCCTTGCATGTAGTGCTTGTTTAGGAAGGTAGTAAACCACCTCATCTTGTGATCATTGCTCATTGCAGGATAGCTAATACTGTGTGCTTTGTTCAACATAAGGTGGTGTAATGCAGTCATAGACATGGGTGTTGTGGAATACCGGCACCATAAACGATCTTTATCTGAGAATATTTATCAATGATACTATTGATGTACTTAAAAGTCCTTTGGGTGATCCTAAGTTACAACACATTTAGTTAGTTCTGGTTCATATGTGATCTTAAAAAGAAGTGAATGTAATGAAACAATAGAAATTCATCCAACTTTAATGTGGCAATGTATTGCTCCTCGTCCATCATAATGGTCGGTGTGTCCTCCTCCTAGAATACTTCATCAAGTCTTTTAAGATTGAGGTTCTAATTCCACCTCGCTCTCCAATGCCGCATATGGTTACACGTATAACACAAAATGACTCGACGGCCACATAACATGAAAGCATCATCTGAAATGGTGTTAAGCTCATTCACGTTAGAGGTCATTTTTAGAGGGACTCCCCTTAGAGATGAGTTGAAACACTCTATTGAGAACTAAGGTGCACAAAGTAGCTGCCCATTATCATTATGGTTTTTTAGTGCTAAGTACTTCTCTGGCACTGGAGAATATCAAAGTGGTAGCACTGAGGTTGTCGATAGATCAAGGGACTTAGACTTGTCCTATAATAGGTTTGCATTTTAAGAATTCATCATGCCAATGTACAACATTAAGAAGAGCACTGGTGATCATGCAAATTAACACCCTCACTCACGATAAGCAATAATATTACCACTTCAAACATAATAACAAGCCATCACTTCTAACATACTAACAAGCAGTGTGAACAAGAACACAAGATTAATGCACACTTCCGTAAAGCTTGTTCCATGCCCATGGTTGCATGCTGTCATGTCTAAGTGGATTGTTGATACAAGGAAGAAAACTGTATATTTAGAACCAATACTCATACCAACTATTGCACTTATACAGGGACTGCGAAATGATGAAGATCATTAAACTCAACCCACACTACCAAAAAACATGCATATATATAGCAAGGTATCAACTAATTTACTTTAACATTATTGTACTACAAAATTTACTCCCTCTGATCCATGTTAGTTGCCAGTGATTTAGTAGAAAGTTGTACTAAATCAGCAACAAGTAATATGGATCCGAGGAAGTATGTAAATATTGATCCATGTCATTCTCATACATAATCATGAAGCAAGAGTTGCAATATCTACCATAGAACCTTCAGATTTACTCAAATCGATGGACTACATTCTCATATATATCTAATCTACCAGAGTTAGCGATAGTTGTTACTCAAATTGCTCTGATTATCGACGATGAATATGACATTTAGGAAAGTGGGAAAAAGTACTTGCCGCCGTGGAGCTTCACTGACTGGAGTAGATGGCGCCACTTACCTTCACATCTTGGGGAGTGGGAAAAGACGACTTGCCACTTCGGAGCTCCACCAACTGGAGTACATAGTGCTGCTTACCTTCATGTTGGTGAAGAAGCTTCCCATGATGGAGAGCTTGATTGGGGAGAAATGGTGGCAAGGGGCTTGGTGGTGAGGCGGAAGGGGAAAAATAGGCGGTCCGAATCAGGGGCGGTGACCAAATTTCTCCCACCGGTTTTTCGCTAACGTGTGCGAGCTCATTCCATCTCTTGCTTGCACGAGTTCAGCGCCATATTTTCCCTCCTCAGGTGCAAGAGGGTGGCTTGCTAGAAACTCCCAATTCATGCGTCCCCTCTCATACAGGCTCTGCGGTCTTTCAGCAAGCGTGCGATGCAGAGGTTCTATTGAGCCCAAAACCAAACAGGACATATTTGGCTTACTAGAGACTGCATGGACTCAATGTCGATAACCAAACTCGCTCTAAACCCATGTTCAGAATGTCCATGCTGTAAAAAATTCAAAATAACAAGCAAGTAGGAAGTGAACTTGGTGAGCGGCGATATGGAGGCCGAGCTACACGTAGCTCGGTATCTCCGACGTGCGTCTTTGCCACGAATCCACCGATGTCGTGTAACAGCTGGCTTTTCGAAACCATACGGAATTAATAGATTGCTGGGCCATCGTACGCAGCAGCGTATGCGCGGACTGGTGTACATGGCTAGCACCTGTGCACATGTTGGGACGGCACCGGGATTTTGAAGTGGAACATGTTCCCAGCCCACTACCGTTTCAGACTCCAGAGAGTAATAATGATCTCCACTACAGAGCTGCCGCCCCGCTAGGAGAAAGCGTGAGGGCGGCGCTTCCGAACCAGCTGTGGCGAGATCTACTGCTGCAAGCCTGCAAGGCGACGACGGCGAACATTTCTTCAACGGGTTACCCAATGGATAAGCTCGACTATGGTCTGGAGTTCTTCTTCGAGCAGATGGATAGCAGGTACGGACCTCTTTCTTGATTCCCCTTTTCGATTTCATGTTGCTGTCTCTTCCGTGCAATCGTCCCTGGGATCAGATCGAACCGAATTCTAAGATGAATCTTGTCTTTGCTTTAATCCTATTGGCGCACAGGATCGTCCCGCGTGAATCCGCAGGGGTGCTCCTGCAGACCGATTGGATGGATGAGAGCGAGCTAATGTTGATGCAGCGATCGGATCCTGTGGAGGTGAGAGTTCAGGCGGAGGTTTGGGCGATTGTGCCGTAGACTGCAAAGCACTCCGCTTCTGAGGCTAACTCTGCAACGCTGCATCCTAGCCCGCCGGGACTTTCCTCCAGTACATCCACTGTAACTGGATGCAAGCGTGCAAGGGAATCTGATAAAGATTCAGATTCATAACTGAACAAGAAGAAATTGACTCTGGATCACGGCCGGTGACGGCACTTCGAGGAGACAGTGGACTAGACGGTAAGCTACATACTAAAAATTTGCGGCGAATGGGTGCAGTTATCTGAAGTTGAATGTTTGTGAGACATGACTGCTAGAAACCATCCCTGTAGTTCTTTTCAAATTTCAACAATTAGCAGAAGACTCAAGTTGTTCATTCTGTGTGCTGCGTTACCGTTTAAACTGAAGTGTTTGGTAGATAAGATACACGTAATGTACAAAAAGTTCTGCTAGGATCTAATTTAAATCGCATTACCGTGCAGAGTGTGGATAGGAAGAGCCGCACAAGAACGACAGAAGAATCCAGATCGAAAGAGCGCGCTCGAGTGTTCAATCTTTGAGTAGCAAAGCATACGAAGCAATGCATGGCGACAATGCTCGCCATATTTTTGAAGGCATCGCAGCAGTTGGGATCGCAATGGATGACGGATGGGACATGGACCTTGACGTGTGGGATATCTACAACATGGACATGCATGCGCCTTGCAGCAGGCAATGTTGGCAAGAGAACTTAAAACTATTTTGCTACACTCTGACAAAATCTTGGAATGAATAACTTCATTAACCTAACTATGAACACAAATGCTTTACAGAGAGGATTCAGGCCCTTGCATGCTGTACTATGCTCGGTGGTTCGACGGGTTTTAACTGCAGCCAGAATTTGATGAAGTAAGATGTTACATGCCTTCTGAAACGAATATTTCTTTGCACATTGAGTGCACCTTTCTTAGTGCTGCATCTGTCCAAAAATTTCAGTTCATGATAGAAAACCTGTGCAAGCTGCTAATGTATGAAATTGTGGCGATGCACAGGAATCTGGGTCAGAGGCCAGGTTTTCTGATACTTGAAGAACCAGACTGAACTATCATTGTGTACTACTGTTCTCAAGTCATAATGCATGTTGTGCTCAAGCAGATATTCAGCAATTGGCTCCCTTCGACGGGCTGCTGAAAAAGCTACCCTCTATTATGTTTGGTTTGTTATCGGAACTTCCTGGTAATGTTGTTGTATGTGGTGTGTTTAAGACAATTCCTGCCTATTCGTAGAATTTAGCATTCAGAGCGATGTGTACTACTGTTGCTATCGGTGTGTAATCTGAAGCAGTTGGATCCCTGTTGAGGGCTGCTTAAAAACCTAGCCAGTACTTATGTACGACTATGTTGGTGTGTTGATGTTTATGTTTGAACTCTGTTTGTGAGCTTAGTTTCATACTTTCATGCTGGTTGAATTTAGGTTCTGTGTTTTCTGCTGCACATGAGAATCCATAAGATTGTATGCAGAGGAGATGTCCCTGGGTATTACAGCTTTTGATGCCCCACCGGGTAGAACTGAGTGCGTGAATTACGACATAGAGCTATGCTAAAAATTTATTGCTGTTTGGGATTGGTTTATGATGCCAGCCTTTTTTTGGCAACTACATGAGTGAATGATGTAAAAGCGAATTTGCGACCTGGGTACTGCATCGCTGTGAGAGGTTGCTCCGTGTTGTGTGTTAGACTGGAAAAAACATCCAGGAGAGGATAAGACACTCACAGTAAAAAGAATGAGGGGATACTAGTAATATGTCCATTGATGACCACTTCCACACTGACAGTACACGAATTGGAAGGGTGCAGTATTCAACGCAACTTGTTATTGAAGACTCTAAGGAGCTGGTGTTCATCGATTAGGAAATAAGAACATTCTAAAAACAAATGATTAAATCGGTTTGCTGGGACAGATGACAACTAAACACTGATTCGACTAAATTTTCGGGCCTTCAGAGAGCGTCTGATGCAACCAGAGACATGTTGCCAACTATGTGGAGAGCATCGTAGAGGCAAGTCTCACGGTGGAGCTCCAGTGATTTCCTGTTGCATCGGCGATGGGTGTGATGCATGTTTGAGGGTTCAAGTAAATCTCTGTGAGGCGAATAAAGATTTAAGTTATGTACCTTAGTGATGACAGAAAAGGTTGGTATTACCTTTGGAAGCAACGGTGGGGTGGCACAGATAGCGGACTGGGCCGCACATAGTTCTCCGTGTGCAGTCTCGTCAGAAGCCCATTAAGTCCTGAACACTCACCTGAGCTAGCACCTGTGCCATCGTGAATACATATAGGAAATACAGAGAACCTGGACATGTATACAGCAAATACGACTGCAGGATACGAACGAAACACAGATCGCAAACTGGATTGGACAACGGGGATACCGAGCTACATGTAGCTCGGCCTCCATATGTAGTTTTCGGTGAACTTGCTCATGTCTAGCTTGTTACTGCTATTATTACCTTGCTCGTGTGTCATGTCTCTTTCTCATCTCACATATTTGGTCCAAACTCGTCGAACTCGTAAACCTATAGACACGTTTTTAGTGGGAAAGAAAATGGAAAAGGGCAGAGAGGCACAGAGCCCTCTTCCGTGACATAAACAATTTTCTGATGTCTTAACCGCAAATGTGGTGCTGGTATAAATACGCCCGTTGTTGAACTAGACTGCATCCCTCAGCTTTTGCTAAATCTAGCTTGCGAGTTGGAGAACCGACAAGTACGCGCGTACTGCAAGACATGGACGACGAGCTCCTCTCCCCGTGCTCTTCCTTCTTCCCGCCCTCGCCGTCTTCCCAGTTCTCCCCCGTAGACCTCGAGCGCCACCATCAGGTTCCCGAGGGCCCCACCGTCAGCCACGTGGAGGCGGAGCGGCAGCGCCGCGACAAGCTGAACCGCCGCTTCTGCGACCTCCGCGCTGCCGTGCCCACCGTGTCCCGCATGGACAAGGCCTCCCTACTCGCCGACGCCGCCGCCTACATCGCAGAGCTGCGCGCCCGCGTGGCGCGGCTCGAGGACGAGAGCAAGCAGGCGGCCGCGGCGAGGTGGGAGACAAGCGCAGCTTACCGCGGCAGCGGATCCGCCTCATTACAGCATCTCCATGCCGGTGACGAGGCGGTGGATGTGCGGATGGTGGGTCGGGACGCGGCGGCGGTGCGCGTGACGACGGCCGCGGGATCCGCCCCGCATGCGCCGGCGCGGCTTATGGGCGCGCTCCGGTCGCTGGAGCTGCAGGTGCAGCACGCGTGCGTGAGCCGCGTGCAGGGCGTCACCGTGCAGGACGTCGTCGTGGACGTGCCCAGCGCGCTGCAGCACGACGACGGCGCCGCCCTCCGCTCCGCGCTGCTCCAGCGGCTACATGACAGCGCCTAGCTAGCTAGCTATAGCCTAGAGCTGGGCTCCCCAACGTTTTCACGTGAACAGATTCAGCTCAAGAGTCAAGATAAGTCCTACGTACGATCGATGCCATGGTAAATCTGCTCTCTTGGTGTGTGTTGTACTACTAGAATAAATCAAGAAATTCATTCATTACTCGGTTCCAAAATCCATTACTCTATGTGAAAACAATGACCAATGAAGGCTTGTTTGAATCGATACCTAGGGTTTGTGGGAGGCCGGGTCGGCCCGGGGTGAACATGTGTACTGTCTTACTTGTTAAAGTGTTTGTTTTTATCTTAAGTATGTTTACACTGTACACGTTATAAACTATTGTGAATCCTGCAGCATGCCAGTCTCATACTCCCCCTATCAAAAATAGTGTCGGTGATTTAGTATAAATTTTATACTAAATTGTATTAAATCATCTGACACTTTCCAATTGGAGGGGTACTTCTTTTGATGTATCTTGTGAGATGAGGATGAATGTATGGTTCAAGGGAAGCAACATAATATCAATTGAGGGGCTTTCTATGCATCGAATGGTGCTGGTTTCATTAGCATGAAAATTTGGGCATCTTTTATTCAAATGTCTTTTCTAGAGATTTGGAGGATTTTGAAGGATTATTTTCAGTTTGGTCTATGTATTCCATTTCAAAGTAAAATTTTTTCATGGACTCAACTTCTTAACGTGTTTTATATATGTTCTGAAATTAATCATCCTTTGAATCATGTGTAGCTCAATTTCTTATGCAACCCTACAATTATCTGTCTCTGTGTTTTTGGGACTCATGTGAGTACTAAAAGAACCACTAACGGTCCCAGTTTGGGCTTACAGCCTCATATACCCAGCTCCTCGATAAAATTTATCATTATTTGTATTTAGGTCATAATTTTATTTGCTTTTCCATCATTAATTTTCTTCCTTTTATCCCTTCTCTTTCTCGTCCTTTCTAAACCCCCACTTCGGGCCCACCAGCGGGAATATTTTGAATACTTGGTCATAAATTTAGTTCTCTTAGGATCCTATGACCTACTCTAAGATAAACAGGAGATAAAATCTCATGGTCAATCCCCTTACGAATTCTATCAAAGGGGTAGACGCCCATGGATCAAGGTTTGGTCCTAAATGACGCAAGGAGATGTCGAAATCCCTCCCAAACAAGCATGTTTTCACAAACAAATGCAGCTATATATTCATTATATATCACTGTATGTACATGAATGAATGTTTCAACAGTTTTATTAAAACTAAAGAACATCTTGGATTTTCCTAAAGTAAAGCCAAAAGCGGGAGCATAAAATTGTCTTCCACTGAAAGACTCTTTTTATTTAAAATTCACACTGTAATTTTACCCTGAGAAACTATGTCAGTAACTAGATTATGCATTTCAACAGAACATTACTTAACGGCAGTAGATGACACAGGACTGTTTACTGTGCTAGCTATGCTCTTCCCAGAGAGCCCTAGGTCCCAGGAGAGAAAACAGTGCAACCGATGTCTGGGGATGATTGATGCTTGTTTGGTGTCTGATGCTACCTACTTGGACCGAAGACGGTTAAAATAACTATCCAACAAGTAAAGAACTGATCCTCCATTGCCTCTGTTGCCACGCACGCGACAACGTGCCAAATATTGGCTTGTCTGCAGTAGCATACTTTTCAGTGGCATGCGAACCCGTCCAGAGCAAAGCATGGCCAACCATCATAGTATTTGCCAGGTAGGCCGGGATTTCGCAGGCCCACAGGATGTCTTCACTTGTGCAAAGACCAAAGATGGTTGTAATAAGAAAAAAAATAAAAAATCCCAGCACAACGTAAGTAACAGAAAATTCTACATTCAAATGGCAATAAAAACATGAAATATAAAAAGTCAATTCAGTTATCACCACTTATTTCTTGCTATTCTACCATAGAAGGTTTCTTTTGTTATAGTATTAAACTCACACAGGAATATAAAAAATGCTATTCAGCACACCCAGGGTGCAGAATAGTTTTTTTTGCACCAACTTAATTTTACGTTGTTATAATTAATAATTGTATGTTTTATATACTAATAATTACATTCATATTGACTCACAATAAAAAATGTCAAAGAAAACACAGTGTATGAGTCACTAAAGTCTAAAATAACACAAAATTACATATTTATATCGTTTTTTTGCAAGTCACATAAATAAAAAAATTACATCATTGATATTATTTCTTATGTTCTTCTTGACTTCCAAAGTATGTCAAATTTACTTGACGTAAAGATCATGTACGGTTACCAAGATGCATGATGGGTGTAGAGTAACTATTTTGCATCTAGTGAATCAAATAGCATAACTCTAGGAATATATTATGTTATACTACTACTTATAAAAGAATCATAGTATTGATAAATGGACGACTCGGGGACACAGCATTAAATTTGTTCTAGAACACGCAAAGACTACACCAATAGTTACCATTGGGTGCACATATGGACTGCATTTTAGAAGACATAAAACCAAGTCACACACCACAAAGACTAGGTAATTTGCTTTCCATGTTTGGTTTCTAAGACATTCTCTTGCGGTTACTGGTTGGAGGCTAGTGGTTAGGCAGTTGGAGGCTGTTGTTTTCAAGAAAACTTAATCCAAAGTCAATATATACAGTGTTGTGATGTTCCTGGGAAGGTGTCAATGTGGGAGGGGAATGATATGTTGTCACCCTACAGTGTTATGGTGTGTGATTTAAACGGTTTTCCGCAAAATGTTGTGGTATTTGACATGTGATCTTCTTCCAGTAATGATTTTAGAGGGTGGGGCCCCTTTTACCGTAATAAGTATTGCACTGACATAATTGTGAAATAACTATTGCTACACTACGAATAGTGATTTGCTTTAATGCATCCATCTGAAAAGCTTGTTTGCCAATATCAAGGTTACTAGAACATATGTATGTGTTTTTTATGGCATACTTGCAAGGTCGACGGCTCATCTAGTGGGGAATAGGGGTCCCCGTGGCATATAGGGGTGTAAACAAAACGGATTTTTCGGATATGTCTCGGATACGAAATGAAGACAAATAATATTGTGTGATATTCTTTTCAATTTTTTAATTTGTTGGAAGTATGGGATAAAGCCTACAAAATCAGGAGTAATTGAGTATCAATTTCCCATTGTATCAATAGAGAATATGAGGGGGCACTCTGCATTACTTGCATTTTTCTTGCAAATGCTTTGAATGTTTGAGTCGATAGATCTTAGGGCATCTCCAGCGGGTCGACCCAAACGGACACCGCGGATCCGAATTTGTCCGTCCGGACAGACCGGCCGAAAAACAACGACCCAGCGGGCCGACCTAAACTAGTCCGGGGGGGGGGGGAGGATACACCCATCCGCGGCCCAAATTTGGGGCACCGATGGGTCCGCGCGGACAGAAGCCGGAGAGGCAATCTGTCCGCCCGTGTCCTCGCTGGCCCCACTGTCAGCTACACAAAAGTGTCTACGACGACGCTATACAAAAAGGTTCCTACTGCCGGCCGTATCTACTCGCCGGCGTGCGCCGCCGTCCTCGCCGCCGCCTTCGCGCGGCTACTCCTCAGCCACGTCGTCGTCCACGTCGACGACGTCGGCCCAGGGCCGCTCGACGCGGGGGGCGGCGTCGTCGATGGCCTGCTGCGCGCGGGCCATCGCCGCCTCCTGGCGAGCGCGGCGGCAGTGCTCCACCTTCCCCCGCCGTGGGGCCTCCAGGTCGGCGGCGGCGGCGTTGGCGCGTCGCGGCGGCTGCGTGCGGCGGCCCTGTTGGCCTCCCAGTCGGCCTCCCAGCGCGCCCGGTCCCTGGCGATCTCCTCCGCAGCCATCTCCACCGCCGCACGCTTCGCGGCGGCGGCACGCACCACGAGCATGGCGGACAGAGCCTCCCGCTCTGCCGCCATGAACAGGCGCGTGTCCTCCTCACGGCGCGCGGTCTCGAAGGAGGCGAGCAGGACGGCCTGCTCGTCGGTCGTGGGCGGCGCCACCTTCTCGTCGTTGAAGAGGCCGTCGAGGTCGTCGTCCTCCGCCTCCTGCGGCTGCGCTGCAGCCACCACCTCCACCTCCGCCATGGCCGCGTCGTCGGCCTCCGCGATGAGGTCGGCAGCGGCGAGGTACGGCCGGAGGAAGGGACCTGCCGTCGAGCCGACCGTGGCGATGTCACGCGCGGCCGCCTCCCGCTCTACCTCCACCAGGTCCGCCACGCCGCGGGCCGCCGCCTCCGCCACCGCCGCGTGTACGCGCACGCGCTCCGCCTCCGCCGCCACGACCGCCTCCTCGGCCCGCTCGCCCCCGGCGACACGAGTTGCGGCCAGAGCGAGCGCTCCAGCCACGTCGGGGTCCTCCGGGAAGCGCTCCCGGGCTAGCTGGGCGAGCGCGGCCCACTTGCAGAGGTCGGGAGCCATTGTGCAAGGTGGAGGAAGGTGGAGGTAGAGGGTTTTTGGTGCTCATGGCCGCCGCGCGCCGCCGTATATATAGCCGGAATGGCGATGCGGGAAAGACCGCGCGCGCGCGGGAAGCACCGGCAGGAAATGTTCGGCCGGCGGGAGAAACAGGCGGGAGCCGGCGTGTAAATTTTGGGGTTGGGGCGGCGTGCTCGCCGTCACGTCGGCCATGCCGGCAAGGATGGCGCAATAAATGCGTCGGCCTGCTGGTTTCACCCCCCTACCCAACCGGACAAAGCAGCCCCCGTGGCCCGACCCAAACGGACCGATTCGAACGTTTTGGCTGTCCGAAATGGGTCGGCCCGCTAGAGATGCCCTTAGTCCAGGAATCAAAGAAATAGTTTAGAGGTTAGCATGTATGGTTGAGAAGGTGCGAGAACAAATATAATGTGAAGTAGGATGATTTATCTAGTATAGGCATTGGTGTTCTCAGCAGCATCTGCAATTCAAGCGATGGTGAACAACAAGATAAGACAACAAGAAACAAACAAACTAATCAAAGCTAAATCTTGGACAGCATGGCAGAAAGCAGGGTACCGGGACGTACACCGGCAACTAGTGTGGGCCCTTGTCAAATCACCATGCTACGAAAAGTTGTCGGCCGCTCATTGTTCTTTGACATTGCAATTAACATGGAATAAAACTTTACCAGTTCCGATAGCGAAGTATAAAACTGCTAATTTCCACTAAAAATAGAAATTATGAATGAAACCACATGACTTATAGCATTGTACTGGTATATAGGTTTTGCTATTCCCATTTAACCGAGAAACAGTATATCTTGATCAACGTTAAAAAATCTCGGATCTAAACATTTGATTCATATACATGAATAGAGAAATGAGATAAATTTAATGATGCGGCAGTGATTGTTTTTCTTACTCAGCTGAGAAATAGCCATACCAAAACACGACATAGAGAAAAAATATTTATTGGCGCACCAAATTTATTTGTTTCACGTAGAGAAATGATTGCAATTTCACAAAGTTCACGACCTTATATATATATGCTGCACCGGCATCTTGCTAGTTGTAGATTTTGTTGTCGCGGGTTTTTAACGTTTGCTAGGTCGAGTTGTCGTTGCTTAGTTATGTTCTTCTACAACAGAAAAATAGTCTTCTGTAATTATATTACAAATGAAGCTTATAAAAAACGAAATGACTGACAAATTTAAAGAATTCATGCACTAGCCAACTCAACCAAAAGTCTAAACTGATGGAAAGAGGCTATGCATTATATTTATATTAAACAATCCCTTCACTTCTAGGCTATTTTAGTCTTTAGCGTTGGTTCGGTGCCGGTCTCAGGATCTTTTTTCTTTTTGTTTTTAAAACTGCATGAGCAAGGTCTTTTGAACTCAAGACCTCTTGACTCTTATACCATAAAGAATTGATATAGTAGCCAACTCAATCAAAAATCCAAACTGATGGAAAAAGGCTATGCATTATATTTATACTTAACAAAATTGTCATGTTGAGGATAATGTTTGTGGAAGTAGCTGCCGTTAGCATTATGATTATCTGCTTCTCCATAAGCCAGTTTTACGGTGTTCAAGATTTGTTAATGTTGAAAACCCATGTTGCCGTGATTTCAGGGATTGGGAGGTTGAGGTCCCACTCTAATCACCTTACCAAGTCAGTATTTGAAAGACTTCACCCTAGTCTATGTCCAACTATGGAAAAACACTACTCCCAACCATCACTGCCACCCGCACTCACACAGCACACAAAAGCGAACGAAGAGGGGCATGGTCTAGTGACGGACCTTAATTCGTTGGATCACTAGACAGTTGCTAGCTGACTGTGATACATAATCTATATTGTTAAATCTATCTTTAAAACACTTGTGCTAGCTTAAAACATGAGAACAACTAACAAACATATATTGCTCATTACTCATAGACTGTTCATGGCTCCATACCCAAAATGCATTGCATAGAATTCGCGGTATAATTTACTTCCTCTGTTTTCTAAGTCTTGTCATGGTTTTAGTTTATATTAAAATTAAAATTATGATATTCGCTCCTTCTGATCACAAATAAGTGTCGATAATTTTATACTAATTTAATATAAAATTTGTACTAAGTAATCAATATTTATTTCCAATCGGTGGGAGTAATAATTATGAAAAAGAGTGATTAGCTAGCTAGTGTGACCGGTAGAATCGTTTTATGTTGGCAGCTCGAATTGATGTAGGTCGCTGGCTCTAGACGATGTGGGCGTCTACCCCACGCATGCATGCACGTAGGCGGCACTACGGCAGCTAGACAAGGGCCCGACGGCCCCGAGCCGTCGGCATAGCCGCAGAGGCCGTCGGGCCGTCGGCACAAGGCCGTCGGGCTATGTGAGCGTTGGCCCAGGTCATCTGGCCGTCGGCACAGAGACGATGACGACAGCTAGGGCACGCCGTTAGCATGAACGTTCGTCGGCATAGAGGAACGTGGGCCGCACTTCGACTAACGGACGGTGATAGCTGTGCCGACGGCTAGGCCATCGGCACAGCTCACTTTCAAAAAAATTCTGCAAGCTGTGCCGACGGCATTGCCGTCGGCATAGCTCTCCTCAAAATTTTCCCGCGTCGGGCTTTCTGGGCATTTCGCGCGCAAATTCTGGGCACCACCTGTGCCGACGGCATTGCCATCGGCACAGCACCTGTCATATGGCACACGGCAGGGCTGTGCCGACGGCACTGCCGTCGGCACAGGTGTTGCCCAGAATTTTTTTCCCAGGTTCTGGCCCTGCCATATGGTATAATTACAGTATATAATCTTAGCAATTTGCAAAATATAATCACAACAAATAGCATCACATCATCATCACACAAATAGCGTCATCATCGTCACATCAAGAGTATCATCACATAACACAATGTAGCACATGAAGAGTATGAACACATAGACAAGGTAGCATCATATCCATACACAAAGTAGCAAGATAGCATCATCATCGACAAGAGGAGACCTACTACGGGAAATCGATATCGTCCTGCGAGAAATCAGGCGCTCGATGGCCAGCCTGGCCAATGGAAGTAGAACCACCAGCAGAAGCAGGAGGACGGTGGCTAGGGTGAACCGGTGTGACGTCGCGCGACGCACTCGGGGAAGCACGACCAAAGTATTGGTTCCCCGAACCTCTCGTTCCCTACATGTTTGAGCAATAGTTCGTTACTTAGCCGTGTAGCAGGAAATTGTAATAAGTGGTTTGACACAGAACTTACCGGGGTGCTTGCGTAGTAGGCGCGAGCAAAATCTTCCCTCGATGGGCACAACGGCACCTCCTCCGGAAGAGGTGGTCGTTCCATGTTCACGGGATCCTCTCTCCAGTGCGTAAGAAGTGTTTTAGCGCCTACGAGATAGGTTAGATGTTAGGCATTGCATAAATAAAAGTTCAAAAAAGAGGAAGTGGGACTTGTCATGTTTTACAACTATAAAGATGAAACTTACATCATCTGACGCCAGCATGTACTGGTGGTAGGCCTTTTTCTGAGCCTTATACTCCTCATACTCCCTCAAATAATCCGCATAAGCGACATCATAGACCGCATCGAAAGCACGCTACTATGTCACACATAATCATTGTGGTGAACTTAGCCGTATTCATGAACGAATGTCGGAAAGAGGACGTTAATGAAAAAACTTACATCGTGACGAGGCTGTGATGGAGGCGCGATAGGTGGGTGGTCGGCGGTGAGGGTAGACTTGATCTGCGTGAGGGTCCTCGTAGAGCAGATCACCGAGCTAAGAATCTTCGTACGGCCATGCTCCATGCCGTGCCCCGCCACCATCACCGCCACCTCGTCGGTCTCCTCCTCAAGTGGGTCATCCACCTCCGGATGGAAACCCTTGAACACCGTCCAGTACTTGTCCAACTTCTCACCTGCCTCGCCGAATTACTCGGGAAGCGAGGTCTGCGGCTCGCTCAGATCAGGACTCTTCAGCTTCATATGCTGCCACGCATACGTCTCGGTAACAGGCCTCCCGAGTTTTTCTCCTGCATCGCCAAAGAAATGTTATGTCTATGAAGAAGGAACATGAGGGGAAATAAATGCAGGTTGTTCCATTTATATGTACCAACTCCTCTCTGTAGCGATCGTTGCTGCGGCTTCCCGCACTGTGTGTTCCCTCGGAGCCGCGGTTGTCCCTATTCTGCTCGCTCACGGTCGTGAACTCTTCGTCGAGGCCGAGCCACCTCTTAGCCAACGCCTCAAATGCCTCATCTTTATTGTGACACCACTCGGGCATAACCTGAAACATCAATACTCATTTGAAGAACAGATAATGCAATTGCAACTTAGCAACAACATAGAATCTCATTGACAATGTACTTACACTCCTGTAAGCATCCAGCGTCATCTCAGGTGGCTCCGCGATATTATCACGCTTCTTGACCCTCTTGCCTTGCTCAGCCATGTAGTGAGCGATGCAAGTATGCTTCTGATTGTACCACTGCTGCCGTGTCAACCTCCGACAAGCCCTAAGGAGGACCCCATCCGCCGTGGCCCGATCCTCCTCCTCCACCCTATAATGGGCCTGCAATGATGCATATAAAATTGTGAGAGGTATGAGTTAGCACAGTGGGGTCATGAACTATGAATGAAACTCGAGAAGTATGCTTTACCCAGAACTTAGTGATCACGGCGTCAGCAGCGCTAGCAAAGCCCAGGGAAGACGCAGCCTCAAAGTCCGCCCAAGTGTAGGCTAGCTTCCTATCACCACCGGCAACCGGAGTGTAATAGCCCGGTCAAAACTTCCGGATCAGAGCTCCAAGCAAGCTCGCGGGCTGGCGAATTCCCTTAGCATATGTCCAATTGCTGCAAAATATTCAAACGTTAGTTATGACCAAAATGAAATTACATATTAAAAATTAAACTTACTCTTTCTTGCCCGGTTTGAGGAGGGCTTTCCCCTCCTCAGTAGTAGGCTCCGCGGCCACATCAGGGACACAGGCTTCCCCATGAGTCCGCAGCTTCTTCGGAGCCATCGCCCGCTGAGTCTCCTCGTCCATAGGCTCCTCCATCTCCACCTCCGCATCAGGAGACTCCGACCTAGCGGACTGGGAAGCCACGTCACCAAAAGCAGAGGGTACCTCCTCCTCCAGAAGGAAAGGTGCACCTCCTCCACCTCATCCACGTCCTCCTCCTCCACCTCGTCCTCGTCCTCCACCTCCACCTCGTCCTCGTCCTCCCTGACCGCTAGGAGGTGGGTAACGCATGCTGGGACAAGGCTCACGTCCACTACGGGTAACCTTCTGCTGGTGCAGGGTATTCATCAAGTACGAGGTTGATTGCTTCCCTTGGCTCACATTGGTCAATCACCTTCATTGAGAAAGAGTGAACAAGTAAGCATAAAAACATATTGCAATTAAAAAGCATGTTGTAAATTAGATAGTAAGCATGAAGACATAACAAAATGTAGACACTAAGCATAAAGGATTATTGCAATTAAGAAACATGTTGAAAAGTAGATAGTAAGCATAAAGACATAACAAAATGTAGACACTAAGCATAAAAGACTCTCACCTAGAATCATCACTCTCATAATTAAGCATTGGGTTCTCATTATCATTATCACTGTCACTATCACGTGAGTACTGAGGCTCATCATTGTCGCACAGTGGAGGCTCATCATCGATGCCATTTTGCGCATGGTACTTGGTGAGCATCTCTATGTCCTTTAGGTTCACCACTGTCTCACCAGGAATTTGTGCTTCGTTCTCGAGGTCCTCAAGACCAATTTGTATTTCAAAGTCCCCGAAGTTCTCTTGCTCTTGATAGAAAATTCCCTCATATGTTACAGGGTCAATGTTGTTGTAATCATCATCGGATGGCATGGGTAGCTTACCATGTGTAGAAACCTCGAACACAACTTCCCAGCCCTTGAGTTCCTCTTTCTGACATGGATATGCCAAATAATAAACTTGCTTGGCTTGGTGAGCCACAATGAAGACATCGGCTCCGCTATAGGTGGTTGAAGGCCTAACTTCAACTAACCCAATGGAAGGGGTTCTTCTTTGTCCACCGTGTGGGTCGAACCAGTGGCATCGGAAGACAACGAGCTTGAGTTCTATGTTTGTCATATTAAATGGCAGCTCGTATACGTTCTCTAACCTTCCATAGTAATCAGTGTCATCGGCTCCTTTGGTCCAGACCCCATTATTTATAGTTTTTGTATTAGGGCGGTTCTTTTGGTGAAACTCTGTATGGAAGCGATACCCATTCACATCATACTTCTCATACACCGTGACTCTATGGTTACAACCCCGGGAAACACATCTTAACTCATCCGTCATCTCAACGTTGGGATCAGCTCCCTACAAATGGGTTTGTGCATTGCATTAGTTACGTGTAATAAGAGGGCCAAGTGACGGATTGCAAGGTAAAAGGGACAGGCTAGAAATTACTTGTTTGTTGAACCAAGTCACAATTTTTTTGTTTCCAGGGGCACCCTCTTTCAGAAGAGTGTCCAACTCCGCGGGAGACGGATCCCTCGTTCTCGACCACTGTTCATCTTGGAATTGGCTAAAAGGAGAAAATACATATTAGACGGAAACTAAGTTACTTGTTGCAAAGTAATTTGTTCACCATTTTACCTGATAAAATTGAGCACTTCCTGCATGTTCATAAGCACATATAGCATTATGCATTCATTCTCTTCCCTGGTCAACATATGCCTTTTTGCGCCACCGGCCTTGCCACCGGGATATTGGAAGAGGCTAAGCTTCGAGTCATTCTTGGGCTCATCGACATTGTACCGAGAGACAGGGTTATGCATAGTGGGAACATCATCGGCATAGTATGTTGTCGTGGCAGCTGCCATCTCCTCGAGTTGAGTTGCCTCAGCTATGCATGCTTCAATCTTATTTTTGTTTCCACATTTGTATCGAATATACTTAAACTCTCTCTCTCAATACAAAACTGCCAACAATACTGCACCGGTCCACCCAAGAGTGCCTCGTTTGCGAGATGCACACTGAGATGTAACATCGGAGTAAAGAAGCCTGGGGGAAAGATCATCTCTAACTTGCATAGCAACTCCGGCACTAGATCATGCAGCTTCTGAATTGCGACGGGACAAATCTGCTTAGCACAGAGCGTGCAGAAGAAATGGCTCAACTCCGCAAGCAGTCACCAGACATGCTCGGGAAGATACCCACGAACCATCACCGGCAGCAGCCGCTCAATCCATATATGATAGTCGTGACTCTTGAGCCCGGTTACTTTTCCTGTTAATAGATTGACTCCCTTACTCATATTCTAACAATAACCATCAGGGAACATCACGACATATTTGAGCCACTTAAATGCCTCCTTTTTTTGGAGACTATCAAGGCAGTAGTTGGCATGCGGCTTGACCCAATTTTTTCGATTCCCTTGTGGAGGCTCCATGTGTAGTCTCGTCCTATCACACAGATTCTGAACATCGACTCTAGCCTTGACATTATCCTTTGTCTTCTCAGCAATGTTCAAGACGGTGCTAAAGACGGACTCTGCGACATTCTTTTCGGTGTGCATCATATCGATGTTATGGGGAAGTTCGAGGTCCTTGTAATACTCGAGCTACGTTAAGCCTACCACATGAGTCCAGTTATGCGTCTTATCATATCCCTGAAATTGTGGGCCGGGTTCAGCACTAGGCTTGAGAGCACGTAGCTCAGCATCAACAGCCACACCATCGAACGACGGTATCATTTTTTCTTCACGCACAACTTTGCCCTTCGAGAAGTTCTTTTTGTCTCCCCTGAACCGATGGTCTCTTTTGAGGAACTTTCGATGTGTTTCAAAGGCGTAATATTTGTGACCTGCCTTTAGATAAAGGAACTCAAGTCGGTGCCTACACACTGGGAATAGAGCATAGCTGGGTAGGTCGTGCATTGAATACTGGTACCAAACTTTCATGACAAAGTTTCTCTTTGATGGTCGGTCGTATGTCAACGTCCCGTGGTGCCAAGAGTGGTGCAAGTCATCCACAAGCGTCTGCATGAAGACACTCAAATTCTTCCCCGGGTATTCAGGCCCTGGAATGATCAACGATAGAAATATGGTCTTCCTTTGCATTACGACTCTGGGGGGAGATTGAGCAGAATATCAAACATGGGCCAGCAGCTGTACGAGGCATTTGACATATCATATGGATTGAATCCATCGGTTGCTATTGCAATTCTGACATTTCGAGCATCACTTGCCTGATCAGGGTATTTTTTATCAAAGTTCTTCCATGCTTTACCATCAGATGGATGTCCCATGTTTAGCCGTTCGTTCTCGTCCTCGTATCTCTTACCCTTCTTATGCCACGTCATCTGTTTGGCAGACTCCTCGGACATATAAAGCCGCTGGATTCTTTTAATGAATGGGAGATAATGAAGAATCTTCATAGCAACTTTTGTCTGCGTCTTTTGACCATCGGGTCCCTCTACCTCATGATACCTAGAGGCCCCACACTTGCTACAGTACTTGTCATCCGCAAACTCCTTCCAAAACAGAAGGCAACCTTTCAGACAGCAATCGTACTTTACATAATCCATGTTGAGCGCTTTTAAAATTTTCTTTTCTTCGTACATGGTTTTAGGCAGACAATGTCCTTTAGGCAACATGTTACCAAATGTTGTCAGATGAGCTTCAATGCATGCTCGGGTGTGGTCGAACTGGGCCTTGTTGTCTAGTACTTGCGCTATGGCATCGAGCTGAGAAATTTTTGCACCCTCGTATAGAGGCCTCTTAGCCGAGGCCATCATATCAAAGAAGGCCTTCGCGGTTGGCTCTGGTTCCTCCGGTTCTAGCGGTTCCTCCGGTTCTGATGGTTCTGGCAGTTCCTCCTGTCCTGGTGGCGAATCTGGCATGTTGGCATCGTGAAGATCATCTAGCAAGTATCTAAACCCATCATCCTCATTGCCATCAATCCGCTGTCGCATCACCTCACCTCTGTCACGTTCGTACTAGGAAAAGTCGACCCACATGACAAAGTCAGGCATATACCCATGATGTCTACGCACTTCTATTCTTGTAGACACTTGTTGGGCCTCCAAGTGCAGAGGTTTGTAGAACAGCAGCAAGTTTCCCTTAAGTGGATCACCCAAGGTTTATCGAACTCAGGGAGGTTAGAGGTCAAAGCTATCCCTCTCAAACAACCCTGCAATTACGATACAGAAAGTCTCTTGTGTCCCCAACACACCCAATACACTTGTTAGATGTATAGGTGCACTAGTTCGGCGAAGAGATAGTGAAATACAAGTGGTATAGATGATTATAAGTAGCAAACGTGATGTGAAATAAATATCGCTGCGAGCAAACAAGTAACAAAATAGCAAGTAAACGGTGTGCAAAGCTTGGAAACAAGGCCTAGGGATCATACTTTCACTCGTGGACACACTCCCAACAATATAACATGAATGAACAAATAGATAACTTCTCTCCACTATGGTACTCTGAATTACTCTCCTATTGAATAACACTAATCATTGTGTAGTGGCTACAGAAGCACCCCTTAAAGTTCATCAAGTACTTGACAAACACCACTCATAGAGATACCCAAATCAAAGCACAACTCAAGATAGATATCATTGCAACTTAGACCAAGTACTAACACGGTGCACACACTGTCACCATTACACCATGAAAGGAGGTATAGATCACTCAATACTATCATAGCAATAATTATTCTCATAATCCACAAGAGATCACAATCATAGCCTAAACCAAGTACCACCATGATGCACGCACTGTCACCGTTACACCATGGCAGGAGGAATAGATTACTTTAACAATCACCACTAGAATACACATAATATCTAAATAATAACATCTACTTGTTCAACATGATACAAAGCTCACGATCACATAAAGATCACATCATGGGAGAGAGAGGTGAACCACATAGCTACCGGTAGAGCCCTTAGCCCTGGGGATGAACTACTCCCTCCTCATCATAGGAGACAGCAAGGTTGATGGAGATGGCGGTGAGGTCGATGGAGACGGCGGAGATGGCGATGGAGACCGATGGAGATGGCTCCGGGGGCACTTACCTGTCCCGGCAGGGTGCCGGAACAGAGACTTCTGTCCCCTGAAATTCGTCGGCGACGGCGGCGGAGCTGCGAAACTGTTCTGGAAATTTCATCGACTCCTTTAGGGTTTTTCTTCCCGAGGCTTTATATAGGCGAAGGGGCGATGTCAGAGGCGGCCCCAGGCCTCCTCACACCAGGGTGGCGCGGCCAGGGCCTGGGCCGCGCCAGCCCTGTGTGAGGGAGGCCTGTGGCCCCTCTCCTTCCTCTCTTCGGATGTCTGGATGCTCTCGGGAAAAATAAGACTTCAGGAACTTGTTTCGTCCAATTCCGAGAATATTTCCTGTGTATCACTCTGAAACACAAAAACATCAGAAAACAGGAAACTGGCACTGTGGCAACTTGTTAATAGGTTAGTTCCGGAAAATGCATAAAAGTGCCACGAAGTGTAACGAAATAGTAGGCAAATGGTGTAAAACAAAGCATGGAGCATAAAAAATTATAGATACGTTTGAGACGTATCAAGCATCCCCAAGCTTAACTCCTGCTCGTCCTCGAGTAGGTAAGTGATCACAAAAGAATAATTTTTGAGGTGACATGCACCTACACAATCTTGATCATATATGTAAGCATTGTGAGCTGAGATCAAAGAACTTAAAACATGGGTATGAAAGACATTATCTTGATAATAAGAACTTAGCAACCATGTTGTAAACATGCAAATGAACACAAACAAAAGATCATGAAAATGAAACAATGAAAGTCAAACGTGTGTTCAAATCATAAGGAAAAACATAACAAATGGTTTTCAGATTGTCCTTAATGAGAGAGCAAAACATAAATGCATAGGACACCTTCAAGTTTAAGAGGGCGACTAGATACAAATAATTTGAGAACAAGTGAAACCATGATCATGAATCAATCAATGAAAACTTTGGGACAATGCACATCATACTCAGAATGACAACTATGCTCTCTTAATGGTGCATAAAGATAGAAGGTGGTGACTCAACATAAAAGTAGAAGAAGGGCCCTTCGCAGAGGGAAGCAGTGATTGCAAGTTTTATAACCTTCAAAAATTATGGTACTTACCGGCTTTGAGCTCTCATTGCCCCCATCATAAGCATCTTGAATGGTTAAAGTTAATGCGAGAACAATTATGATGCATATGCTTGACAAATCATAAGTTGAAAACCTCGTGCCCCGTGAATACGAGTACCCAAACCTCATGCTACTTTACTTAGAGTCCCAAGCAAGGCTCTTGTCATTGTAAGTATATGCATATCATTGAGAACCGCCAATGGGGTACCTCCGTGCCCGATGACATGGAACAAGCCCACACCAAAATGACAGGACAAGCAGACAATGAACACCTCGACATCTCTTTTATTTGCCTTTTGTTTAGCTTTTTATTGTGAGATGCGTCGTCGTATGTTCACCATGGGTATGCTGCAAATTTCCACCATGAATTACGCATGGCTTAGATTGGCGGCCCGGCGTTTCCCTAACACATATACAAACTCCATGATCCCCACAAGATTCCCAATTCATTTCACACCGCGGGCATCCATAAACAAAAGATCACGATATCAACTCAAATAAGAAGTGCAATATTGAAAGCTTGCCCCATGACAGCATGGATGGACTAGAATCCAACTTACAACTTGCAAGCATAACAACTCAACATAAGAGACCACAATGTCAAATTTTTAAGAACAGGAAAAAGTAAAGTGTGCCTTCCGGTTCGTGAGAGCTTTACTGACCGAATTTCGCATAACACTGGTAAGAGTTTAATTTGAAGAGAAAATAAAAGCAAGTCAAATTTACTTGGAATAGCAAATTGCTAGTAGGTATGTATGGTGGACACTTTGGAAAACTTTGGCTTTTAGGAGTTGGATGCACGAGTAGAGCTCATACTCAGTACAAGGCGAGGGCCAGCAAAAGACTGGGAGCGACCAACTAAGAGAGCAAAAATGGCCATAATCATGCAAAGCGACAAAGCGACATTAAAAGAAGCATAAGATGGCATCAAAAGTCAAAAACTAAATGATCATAGAGGCTATTGGCGACTTATTTTGTAGTCAACATGGTGTAAGCATGTGCCAAGTCAACCCAAATAAAGCATCAAGGAGAAAACCAAATAAATGCTTCCAAATAATTAAAACAACGCATGATTTTTTCAAAGGCTCATTAAGCAATCTCAGTTATTTGAGACAAGTCATGCTACAGCAAAAATCACTAAGCATACCATCAAAAAGACATTAAGCATGACATGAAAAAGCCTAAGCCGCAGTCTACACAAGCTCCTTCTTGTACCACTTTTTTGCATAAAGCTTTTTCTCTTTTCCAACACCATTCAAACCTTTTTGAGGAAACTCTTTTGAGGAAAACCAACATATACCAGAGGTCCAAATACACCTTGATGCAAATATAAAACAAGATCTGAACAAAAATCAAGGCAAAAAATGCAAGCTAAACGCAGTAGCAGAAAAAGAGAACACTCATTGAACGATAAGAGTGAAAACTAGAGTGTTCTTGGCAAATGAAAAGCGAGTTCATCTCCTCCAAAAGAAGCATGATGTGATCTAACTATCTATTGCAGCAAACAAAACTAAACTAACAAAGAAAACTAAAACAACTGACGCTCCAAGAAAAACACATAGTGCATGAAGCAATAAAAATATAGTGTCTTGAAAGGTGACCTGATTTTTGCCGATGAAGAAGGGGTGCCTCGGGGGCATCCCCAAGCTTTGACGCTTGTACTTCTTGGATATTTCTTGGGGTGGTGCATGGGCATCCCCAATCTTGAGCTTTTGTCCATTCTTCAACTCATCTCATCATTCTCCAATCCCTACACTTGAAAACTTCCTTCATACAAAACTAAACACAATTCTATTAGCAACATTAGTGCAAGCATAACATATAATCAACCTCTTTTTGCTTCAGGTTTCAACCTAAAACCACCACATATATAGCATATACTACTGTAGCAACTTCCCCAAAAGTTCCGTCATCAAAAGAACTCAAAAAGAAAGCGATAAAGCGGCAAACACAAATATTGGCAGAAATCTGTCAAAACAGAACAGCTGACAAAGGCCGAATTTTTAAGGGGTTTTCTGTTGCTCAAATCAAAAATTGTTCAACTAACGAAAGTTTGGATATAACCTGAGGCATAAGCACAAGAAATCGCAGGTCCAAAAGATATACAGAGAATTTATACGAATTTTTACGGTGCAGCACCAAAAACAGTTTCAGGACAGCAACATCCCCAAATCTTACCTCACTCAAATTAGAGGCTTCTCTTGGCACAACAACGAAATAAAAAGGATAAGGAGCGGTTATTACAGTAGTAATAACTTCCAAGACTCAAATAAAAGAAAAAGTACTGAAAAGAAAACATTGGGTTATCTCCCAAGAGTGCTTTTCTTTAACGCCTTTGAGCTAGGCGCAGTAATTTGCAAAGATGCTCATGTGGGCGCCATATAAGAGCTTGAGGCAAAGGCGCCATATAGGAACTTAAAGCAATAGAGAGCATCAAAAAGCAAGTGTGAAAGACATTTATATCTGAACCACTTCCTATGCATAGGAATCTTGTAAGAAAATAAATCAACGAGGCACATAGTAGCAAGCATGGATAGATAAAACAAGTGCCACTTCAAGATTTGCAACATAAAGAGGGGAAACTTAATATTATTGAGATCCATCAAACCATGTTTTCCTCTCTCATAATAACTTTCAGTAGCATCATGAATAGAACTAACAATATAACTATCACATAAAGCATCTCTATCATGAGCCACATGCATAAAAGAATTAATACTCACCACAGGAACAATAGTAGTAGGAGCAGATTCAGCAGAATAATTATTCTCATCACCATAATCATAAAAAATAGGAGGCATATTGTAATCATAACTAATTTTATCCTCAATAGTAGGTGAACTGAAAATATTATACTCATCATCATAGCCATCATAAACTAGAGGTTTAGTATCATCGCAAGCTAGAGAACAGCTATTTCGCAAAGCATATTCTTCAAACATATCATCATAAGAAGGAACATCACATATGGGAGATAAAATATCATCAGAGCAAATTTTCTCCACTAAAGCTGGGGAACTAAAAATATCATGCTTAACAAAACCAGCTTCCCCAAGCTTAGACTTTTCTATAGCATTAGCAATATCGGTGTTCAAAGCATTCATACTAACAACACTATTAGCATGCAAATTAAGCTCCAAAGGTTTTTCAATTTTCTCTTCAAACACTTCATATCTAAACCCAGGAAAAAGACTACAGAACTCTTTATTTTCCATTAAGCCTAACTAGTGAAAATAAAAACAAGAAACAAAAAGATATAATTGCAGAATCTAAAGGAAATAACTTCGAGCACTCACTAGCAACTAAAAGACTTAGTAGCCAAAGAATGTGAGTACCTTTTACCTTACCTCCCTGGCAACGGCGCCAGAAAAGAGCTTGATGTCTACGCACTTCTATTCTTGTAGACACTTGTTGGGCCTCCAAGTGCAGAGGTTTGTAGAACAGCAGCAAGTTTCCCTTAAGTGGATCACCCAAGGTTTATCGAACTCAGGGAGGTTAGAGGTCAAAGCTATCCCTCTCAAACAACCCTGCAATTACGATACAGAAAGTCTCTTGTGTCCCCAACACACCCAATACACTTGTTAGATGTATAGGTGCACTAGTTCGGCGAAGAGATAGTGAAATACAAGTGGTATAGATGATTATAAGTAGCAAACGTGATGTGAAATAAATATCGCTGTGAGCAAACAAGTAACAAAACAGCAAGTAAACAGTGTGCAAAGCTTGGAAACAAGGCCTAGGGATCATACTTTCACTAGTGGACACACTCCTAACAATATAACATGAATGAACAAATAGATAACTTCTCTCCACTATGGTACTCTGAATTACTCTCCTATTGAATAACACTAATCATTGTGTAGTGGCTACAGAAGCACCCCTTAAAGTTCATCAAGTACTTGACAAACACCACTCATAGAGATACCCAAATCAAAGCACAACTCAAGATAGATATCATTGCAACTTAGACCAAGTACTAACACGGTGCACACACTGTCACCATTACACCATGAAAGGAGGTATAGATCACTCAATACTATCATAGCAATAATTATTCTCATAATCCACAAGAGATCACAATCATAGCCTAAACCAAGTACCACCATGATGCACGCACTGTCACCGTTACACCATGGCAGGAGGAATAGATTACTTTAACAATCACCACTAGAATACACATAATATCTGAATAATAACATCTACTTGTTCAACATGATACAAAGCTCACGATCACATAAAGATCACATCATGGGAGAGAGAGGTGAACCACATAGCTACCGGTAGAGCCCTTAGCCCCGGGGATGAACTACTCCCTCCTCATCATAGGAGACAGCAAGGTTGATGGAGATGCCGGTGAGGTCGATGGAGACGGCGGAGATGGCGATGGAGACCGATGGAGATGGCTCCGGGGGCACTTCCCCGTCCCGGCAGGGTGCCGGAACAGAGACTTTTGTCCCCCAAAATTCGTCGGCGACGGCGGCAGAGCTGCGGAACTGTTCTAGAAATTTCGTTGACTCCTTTAGGGTTTTCTGTCCCGAGGCTTTATATAGGCGAAGGGGCGATGTCAGAGGCGGCCCCAGGCCTCGTCACACCAGGGTGGCGCGTTCAGGGCCTGGGCCACGCCAGCCCTGTGTGAGGGAGGCCTGTGGCCCCTCTCCTTCCTCTCTTCGGATGTCTGGATGCTCCCGGGAAAAATAAGACTTCAGGAACTTGTTTCGTCCAATTCCGAGAATATTTCCTGTGTATCACTCTGAAACACAAAAACAGCAGAAAACAGGAAACTGGCACTGTGGCAACTTGTTAATAGGTTAGTTCCGGAAAATGCATAAAAGTGCCACGAAGTGTAACGAAACAGTAGGCAAATGGTGTAAAAACAAGCATGGAGCATCAAAAATTATAGATACGTTTGAGACGTATCAACCCATCCAACCATAGGTGTTTAGTCATATCATCCTTTCCCTGATGATGACGCCTCTTGCAACGAGCGCAAGGACAAGCTGGATGAACACCTGACTTTGAAGCATGCGCTAACTCCTTCACTAAGCAATTAGTCTTCCATACCCACTCTTCTGTCATTTCAGTCCCACTATGATGGCCACTATACATCCACCCATTATCAGCCATCCTCTGCTTTATTCGGAAACAAACAACAAATAATAGCATGAAATTAAATGTATCTCATATTTTTATTTTTATACCGGGCAAAACGCATGCATCAACCTACATGTCTAATAGGTGGGCTTCTAGCAGCCGCCGAATCCGTAGATTGAGTACATTCTCCATGCTCTACCCCGGTCCGACGCAGAATTTCGGCAGCTGATGCTACCGATTTGATGAAGTAAATAACCGGCCAGTTGGGAACCCCAAGAGGAAGGTGTGATGAGTATAGCCGCGTGTTTTCCCTCAGTTAAGAAACCAAGGTTTAATCGTTCAGGAGAAGAGCAGACAATACGACTAAAGGTGATGCTTGCAAGCTTCGCGACAGCTCCAGACAATTTATATATGGCGCCTCGTCCAAGCTTTGCTTGCTAGCTGCAACGCGGAACCTGACACAACACAACCAAGTACTTTGTTCCCAACTTGCGATGAGGTTGTCAATCTCACCGGTTTGCTTGAAACAAAGGTTATGAGCGTATCGAGTGGAAAACAGTAGAGTATGCGAGTAAAGTAAATAGTGCGAGTAAAGTAAATAGTGCGAGTAAAGTAAATAGGTGATAGCAATATGATGGAAATAGGACCGGGGTCCACAGTTCACTAGTGGTGTCTCCCCATAAGATAAATAACACATGCTGGGTAAACAAATTACAGTTGGGCAATTGATAGAATAAAGATAAACGTGATATGTCAAGAAGATCACTATGAGATTTACTCTGGGCATTACAACAAAATACATAGACCGCCATCCAACTGCATCTATGACTAATAATCCACTTGTGGTGAATCAATCCGAGAACTCCACAAGTATTAAGTTGCGAACAACAGATAATTGCATTAAGCAAAGTGTGTAATTTAAACAAAGCATATGCCCTTGAGCATATGAATGTTGTTTTCTTCCTAGTAGCAATAGCACATCTACAATCTTAGAGGTTTTTGTCACTCCCCCAGGTTAAATAGAGGCATGAACCCACTATCGAGCATAAATACCCCCTCTTGGAGTCACTAGCAACTACTCGGCCAAGATAGCTACTAACAACGGAGAGCATGCAAGATCATAAACAACATAGAGATAACATAAAATATATTTCAGTATAGCAACTCAATCATAACACCAATATTCATCGGATCCCAACAAACCAAACATGTAGAATTACATAACGGTGATCTCAATCATGTAGGGCAGCTCATGAGATCTAAACATGAAGCACATGGTGGAGAAGACAACCATCTAGCTACTGCTATGGACCCATAGTCCAAGGTAGACTACTCACTCATCGCTCCGGAGGCAAGCATGGCGATGAAGAAGACCTCCGGTGGTGATTCCCCTCTCCGGCAGGGTGCCGGGAAGAGCTTCTGGACCCTCCCGATCTTCGGGTCGACGGCGGCGGCGGATCGCGATGTGTTCTGGAAAATTGATCGGGTACTTAGGTTTTTTCCGTCGGGGGGTCTTTATAGGCGAAGGGGCGATGTCAGGAGTGGAGCCAGGTGGCCTCACACCAGGGCGGCGCGGCCAGGGCCTGGGCCGCGCCAGCCTGGTGTGAGCCTGACATGTGGCTCCTCTCCTACTCCTCTTCGGATCTCTGGAAGCTCCCGGACAAAATAAGACTTCAGGAACTTGTTTCGTCCAATTCCGAGAATATTTCCTGTGTATCACTTCTGAAACACAAAAACAGCAGAAAACAGGGAACTAGCACTGTGGCAACTTGTTAATAGGTTAGTTCCGGAAAATGCATAATAGTGCCACGAAGTTTAACGAAACATTGAGCAAATGGTGTAAAAATAAGCATGGAGCATCAAAAATTATAGATACGTTGGAGACGTATCAAAAAAATTAGGTGACATGCACCTACACAATCTTGATCATATATGTAAGCATTTGTGAGCTGGGATCATAAGAACTTAAAACATGGGCATGAAGATATAATCTTGACAATAGAAACTTTGCAACCATGTTGTAAACATGAAAATGAACACAAACGAAAGATCATAAAAATGAAACAATGAAAGTCAAACATGTGTTCAAATCATAAGGAAAAACATACAAATGGTTTTCAGCTTGTCCTTCAAAAAGAGCAAAACATAAATGCATAGGACACCTTCAAGTTTAAGAGGGCGACTAGATACAAATAATTTAAGAACAAGTGAAACCAACAATATGAATCAATCAATGAACTTTGGGACAATGCATATTACACTAAGAATGCCAACTTTGCTCTCTTAATGGTGCATAAAGAAAGAAGGTGGTGACTCAACATAAAAGTAGAAGAAAGACCCTTCGCAGAGGGAAGCAGTGATTGCGAGTTTTATAGACCTTCAAAAATTATGGTACTTACCGGCTTTGAGCTCTCATTGCCCCCATCATAAGCATCTTGAATGGTTAAATTTAATGCGAGAACAATTATGATGCATATGCTTGACAAATCATAAGTTGAAAACCTTGTGTCCCGTGAATACGAGTACCCAAACCTCATGCTACTTTACTTAGAGTCCCAAGCAAGGCTCTTGTCATTGTAAATATATGCATATCATTGAGAACCGCCAACGGGGTACCTCCATGCCCGATGACATGGAACAAGCCCACATCAAAATGATAGGACAAGCAGACAATGAACACCTCGACATCTCTTTTATTTGCCATTTGTTTAGCTTTTTATTGTGAGATGCGTCATCGAATGTTCACCATGGGTATGTTGCAAATTTCCACCATGATTTATGCATGGCTTAGATTAGCGGCCCGACATTTCCCTAACACATATACAAAATCCATGATCCCCACAAGATTCCCAATTCATTTCACACCGCGGGCATCCATAAACAAAAGATCACGATATCAACTCAAATAAGAAGTGCAATGTTGAAAGCTTGCCCATGACTGCATGGCTGGGCTAGTCTCCAACTTACAACTTGCAAGCATAACAACTCAACATAAGAGACCACAATGTCAAATTTTTAAGAACAGGAAAAAGTAAAGTGTGCCTTCCGGTTCGTGAGAGCTTTACTGACCGAATTTCGCATAACACTGGTAAGAGTTTAATTTGAAGAGAAAATAAAAGCAAGTCAAATTTACTTGGAATAGCAAATTTCTAGTAGGTATGTATGGTGGACACTTTGAAAGACTTTGGCTTTTAGGAGTTGGATGCACGAGTAGAGCTCATACTCAGTACAAGGCGAGGGCTAGCAAAAGACTGGGAGCGACTAACTAAGAGAGCAATAATGGCCATAATCATGCAAAGCGACAAAGTGACATTAAAAGAAGCATAAGATGGCATCAAAAGTCAAAAACTAAATGATCATAGATGCTATTGGCGACTTTGTAAGAGTCTAACATGTGTGAGCATGCGCCAAGTCAACCCAAATAAAGCATCAAGGAGAAAACCAAAATGCTTCCAAATAATTAAAAACAACGCATGATTTTTTCAAAGGCTCATTAAGCAATCTCAATTGTTTGAGACAAGTCATGCTACAGCAAAACCACTAAGCATACTATCAAAAAGACATCAAGCATGACATGAAAAAGCCTAAGCCGCAGTCTACACAAGCTCCTTCTTGTACCACTATTTTGCATAAAGCTTTTTCTCTTTTCCAACACCATTTGAAATTTTTAAAGACACCTCTTTTGATGAAAACCAATAAAGATCAGAGGCAAAAATACACCTTGATGAAAAGATATGACAAGGTCTGAACGCAAATCAAGGCGAAAACGAAAACCAAAAGCAGTAGCGGAAAAAGAAGAACATCCGGTGAAATTGTAAGAATGAAAAACGGAGTGTTCTTGGCAAATGAAAATGAGTACATCTCCCCCAAAAGAAATTTGTTGGGGTCCAACCATTTATTGCAGAAAATAAAACTAAACTAACTAAGAAAACTAAAACAACTGACGCTCCAAGAAAAACACATAGTGCATGAAGCAATAAAAATATAGTGTCTTGAAAGGTGACCTGATTTTTGCCGATGAAGAAGGGGTGCCTCGGGGGCATCCCCAAGCTTTGACGCTTGTACTTCTTGGATATTTCTTGGGGTGATCCATGGGCATCCCCAAGCTTGAGCTTTTGTCCATTCTTCAACTCATCTCATCATTCTCCAATCCCTACACTTGAAAACCTCCTTCATACAAAACTAAACACAAATCTATTAGCAACATTAGTGTAGCATAACATATAATCAACCTCTTTTTGCTTCAGGTTTCAACTCAAAACCACCACATATATAGCAAATACTACTGTAGCAACTTCCCCAAAAGTTCCATGATCAAAAGAACTCAAAAGAAAGCGATAAAGCGGCGAACATAAATATTGGCAGAAATCTGTCAAAACAGAACAGCTGACAAAGGTCAAATTTTTAAGGGGTTTTCTGTTGCTCAAATCAAAAAGTGTTCAACTAACGAAAGTTTGGATATAACCTGGGGCATATGCACAAGAAATCGCAGGTCCAAAAGATATACAGAGAATTTATACGAATTTTTACGGTGCAGCACCGAAAACAGTTTCAGGACAGCAACATCCCCAAATCTTTACCTCAATCGAATTAGAGGCTTCTCTTGGCACAAAAACGAAATAAACAAGATAAGGAGCGGTCATTAAAGTAGTAATGACTTCCAAGACTCAAATAAAAGAAAAAGTACTGAAAATAAAACATTGGGTTATCTCCCAAGAGTGCTTTTCTTTAACGCCTTTGAGCTAGGCGCAGAAAATTGCGAATCAAGTATTTTCAGAAGAAGCATTAAGATCAACTGCAGAGGTCTTGTCAATAAGGCATTGTATTTCATCCACATAAGTTTTTGAAGACCCTTTGTGATCACGCTTTGGTTCACTCAAATCACAAAAAAGATTTTTGGGACAGATCCAGTCAAAATTATTTTCGAAAGCTTCACACAATCCCAAGAGCTTGCTAGGTATAGGTATTTCGGCTCCTTCATCGTCTGTACTAATAACCTTTATGGGTGAACCGAGCTTATTAAAACGTTTAAGAACTTTTCTAGCTTCAATAACGACATCTTTAAATTCTAGGCGCAAAGCTTCCAAAATAAAAGCTTTCTTTTCAGGATCCTCAATTTCATGAAGCTTAAGGAACATGTATTGCATAAAAGGATTAAGACTAGCAAACCTAGTTTCCAACATGTGAATTAAATAAGCAGAAGCAACTTCAATACTAGGAGCTAGCTCAACAAAAGACTTTTCCTCAACTTCCTTATGCATACTAATGTGATTAAAGAACTCCTCAATGTTACTTTTTCCAATAATTGAATCACTACCTACTGAGAGGTCCTCCAGAACGTACTTAGGGAACAACAAAATGAACTAAAAGTAAAGAAATAACCACTACCCAGGATTCTAATTTTTTGGGGTTTTTGATATAAAACGATGCAGGTAAAATAAATAAAGTAGAGCAAAACAATAACAAAGTAAAGGATGTGTGTGTGAAAACACCCCTCGCAGAAGTCTTCCACTCTTCCCCGGTAACGGCGCCAGAAAAGAAGCTTGATGCTACCGATTTGATGAAGTAAATAACCGGCCAGTTGGGAACCCCAAGAGGAAGGTGTGATGAGTATAGCAGCTTGTTTTCCCTCAGTTAAGAAACCAAGGTTTAATCGTTCAGGAGAAGAGCAGACAATACGACTAAAGGTGATGCTTGCAAGCTTCGCGACAGCTCCAGACAATTTATATATGGCGCCTCGTCCAAGCTTTGCTTGCTAGCTGCAACACGGAACCTGCATACAACACAACCAAGTACTTTGTTCCCAACTTGCGATGAGGTTGTCAATCTCACCGGTTTGCTTGAAACAAAGGTTATGAGCGTATCGAGTGGAAAACAGTAGAGTATGCGAGTAAAGTAAATAGTGCGAGTAAAGTAAACAGTGCGAGTAAAGTAAATAGGTGATAGCAATATGATGGAAATAGGACCGGGGTCCACAGTTCACTAGTGGTGTCTCCCCATAAGATAAATAACACATGCTGGGTAAACAAATTACAGTTGGGCAATTGATAGAATAAAGATAAACGTGATATGTCAAGAAGATCACTATGAGATTTACTCTGGGCATTACAACAAAATACATAGACCGCCATCCAACTGCATCTATGACTAATAATCCACTTGTGGTGAATCAATCCGAGAACTCCACAAGTATTAAGTTGCGAACAACAGATAATTGCATTAAGCAAAGTGTGTAATTTAAACAAAGCATATGCCCTTGAGCATATGAATGTTGTTTTCTTCCTAGTAGCAATAGCACATCTACAATCTTAGAGGTTTCTGTCACTCCCCCAGGTTAAATAGAGGCATGAACCCACTATCGAGCATAAATACCCCCTCTTGGAGTCACTAGCAACTACTCGGCCAAGATAGCTACTAACAACGGAGAGCATGCAAGATCATAAACAACATAGAGATAACATAAGATATATTTCAGTATAGCAACTCAATCATAACACCAATATTCATCGGATCCCAACAAACCAAACATGTAGAATTACATAACGGTGATCTCCATCATGTAGGGCAGCTCATGAGATCTAAACATGAAGCACATGGTGGAGAAGACAACCATCTAGCTACTGCTATGGACCCATAGTCCAAGGTAGACTACTCACTCATCGCTCCGGAGGCAAGCATGGCGATGAAGAAGACCTCCGGTGGCGATTCCCCTCTCCGGCAGGGTGCCGGGAAGAGCTTCTGGACCCTCCCGATCTTCGGGTCGACGGCGGCGGCGGATCGCGATGTGTTCTGGAAAATTGATCGGGTACTTAGGTTTTTTCCGTCGGGGGGTCTTTATAGGCGAAGGGGCGATGTCAGGAGTGGAGCCAGGTGGCCTCACACCAGGGCGGCGCAGCCAGGGCCTGGGCCGCGCCAGCCTGGTGTGAGCCTGGCATGTGGCTCCTCTCCTACTCCTCTTCGGATCTCTGGAAGCTCCCGGACAAAATAAGACTTCAGGAACTTGTTTCGTCCAATTCCGAGAATATTTCCTGTGTATCACTTCTGAAACACAAAAACAGCAGAAAACAGGGAACTGGCACTGTGGCAACATGTTAATAGGTTAGTTCCGGAAAATGCATAATAGTGCCACGAAGTGTAACGAAACATTGAGCAAATGGTGTAAAAATAAGCATGGAGCATCAAAAATTATAGATACGTTGGAGACGTATCAGCAGCACCTCCCCGCTGCTCTCCTGATACACGTCTCGGCAAAAAACCGAGAGGATGTGCATCCGGAGAACAATGGAGAGGCGCTGCCGAAATCTTGACTCGGACTGGGGTAGAGCACGGAGAATGTACCCAACTACGCATCCGCCGACTGTCCCGTAAATGCCGCAAGCGTTACATTTGCGAATATGTCGACCACTAATGCATATTTATCCGCATAACGCTTGTGGACGGGAAGTGACACCTAGGTTTCGCGACTTGACGTGAAATTGAATCTAGTGACATACATAAAAAAGAACGGATGATGAGATGGAATTCTAGCTCACCCTCGGTGCCGGTGTTGAACAACAAAGGTGCTGGTGTAGACGGCCTCCTCTAGACAGTGCCGATGTCGATGGCCTCCTCTGAACGGGGTGCCGGTGTTGACATCCTCCTCTCGATGGGGTGCTACTAAGCAGGAGGGTGTCGACGACCTCCAGAATAACGTCGGGACTCAAGGTGTCACCTACACCAACACCCGCAACAATGATCAATGCCTAAACGTGGCATATTTCTAACACTATCTCCTACATGTCGTTCAACATGGCTCACCTCAGTGAGAAGGGCGGGGAGGACGGGGGCGTCGGTGCGGGTAGGTGCTGGCCGGTGCGGGCGGGTGCTGGCCGGTGCGGGCGCGAGGACGGCGGGCAGGGAGGGCGGTGGCCGGTGCGGACGGTGGGTGCGGCTGGCGCGTGGGCCGCAGGCGCGGCCGCGGAAGCGGCTTCGGGCGGCGAGGTGGGCGCGGTGCGGGGGATGGCGAGGAGAGGCGGCGCGTGTGCGGAGGGCGCCGGCGAGGGGGGTGTGGCAGGCGGCGGCGGGACACGTGGAGGAGAAGATCTTTGGGGATAAGACTGGCCGCGCGGGGGCAAGTCTAACCCAAGATCTGAGTGATCTATGCCGACGGCCTAGCCATCGGCATAGCTCTTTAAATTTTTCTTAAACAAAAATCTGTTAGTACTATGCAGAGGTATATAGTATATAAATAAACAAGTCAGTAAAAAAGTCTATGGAACACACTATCCCACCGGTGAGCCGCCGTCAGGAGAAATCTAGGGGGTAGACCTCGCGGGTGCAGCGGGCTAGGGTTTCGCTGTAGACCGGGCTTCGGGTGCTATGCACGGGCAAACCTTTGCTTCCCATGTACATATGACCTAACCAAAGCACATGGAACACACTAGCCCCCCATCTTGGCGTAGTCCGGAGAAATCTATGAGGGTAGACTGCACGGGTGCAGCGGGCTAGGGTTTGGCCGTAGACCGGGCTTCGGGAGCTATGCATGGGCAAACCTTTGTTTTCCATGTACATATGACCAAACCAAATCACATGGAACACACTAGCCCCCCATCTTGGCGTCGTCCGGAGAAATCTAGGGGGTAGACCGCACGGGTGTAGCGGGCTAGGGTTTCACCGTAGACCAGGCTTCGGGAGCTATGCATGGGCAAACCTTTGCTTTCCATGTACATATGACCTAACCAAAGCACATGGAACACACTAGCCCCCCATCTTGGCGTCGTCTGGAGAAATCTAGGGGGTAGACCGCACAGGTGCAGCGGGCTAGGGTTTCACCATAGACTAGGCTTCGGGAGCTATGCATGGGCAAACCTTTGCTTCCATGTACATATGACCTAACCAAAGCACATGGAACACACTAGCCCCCCATCTTGGCATTGTCCAGAGAAATCTAGGGGGGTAGACCGCACGGGTGCAGCGGGCTAGGGTTTCGCCATAGACCAGGCTTTGGGAGCTATGCATGGGCAAACCTTTGTTTCCCATTTACGTATGACCTAACCAAAGCACATGGAGCACACTGGCCCCCCATCTTGGCGTCGTCCGGAGAAATCTAGGGGGTAGACCGCACGGGTGCAGCGGGCTAGGGTTTCGCCCTAGATCGGGCTTCGGGAGCTATGCATGGGCAAACCTTTGCTTCCCATGTACATATGACCTAACCAAAGCACATGGAACACACTAGCCCCCCATCTTGGCGTCGTCTGGAGAAACCTAGGGGGTAGACCGCACAAGTGCAGCGGGCTAGGGTTTCGCCGTAGACCAGGATTCGAGAGCTATGCATGGGCAAACCTTTGCTTCCCATGTACATATGACCTAACCAAAGCACATGGAACACACTAGCCCCCCATCTTGGCGTCGTCCGGAGAAATCTAGGAGGATAGACCGCACAGGTGCAGCGGGCTAGGGTTTCGCCGTAGACCAAGTTTTGGGAGCTATGAATGGGCAAACCTTGCCTTCCCATGTACATATGACCTAACCAAAGCACATGGAACACACTAGCCCCCCATCTTGGCGTCGTTCGGAGAAATCTAGGGGGTAGACCACACAGGTGCAGCGGGCTAGGGTTTCACCGTAGACCGGGCTTCGGGAGCTATGCATGGACAAACCTTTGCTTCTCATGTACATATGACCTAACCAAAGCACATGGAACACACTAGCCCCCCATCTTGGCATCGTCCGGAGAAATCTAGGGGTTAGACCGTACGGGTGCAGCGGGCTAGGGTTTCACCATAGACCGGGCTTCGGGAGCTATGCATGGGCAAACCTTTGTTTCCCATGTACATATGACCTAACCAAAGCACACGGAACACACTAGCCTCCCATCTTGGCATCGTCCGGAGAAATCTAGAGGGTACACCGCACGAGTGCAGCGGGCTATGGTTTCGTCGTAGACCAGGCTTTCGGAGCTATGCATGGGCAAACCTTTCCTTCCCATGTACATATGACCTAACCAAAGCACATGGAACACACTAGCCTCCCATCTTTGCGTCGTCCGAAGAAATCTAGGGGGGTAGATCGCACGGGTGCAGCAGGCTAGGGTTTCACCGTAGACCGGGCTTCGGGGGCTATGCATGGGCAAACCTTTGCTTCCCATGTACATATGACCTAACCAAAGCACATGGAACACACTAGCCCCCCATCTTGGCGTCGACCGAAGAAATCTAGGGGGTAGACCGCATAGGTGCAGCGGGCTAGGGTTTTGCCGTAGACCAGGCTTCGGAAGCTATGCATGGGCAAACCTTTGTTTCCCATGTACATATGACCTAACCAAAGCCAAAGAAACACACTAGCCCACCGGTCAGCCACCGTCAGGAGGAGTCTTGGGGGATAGATCGCGCGGGTGCAGCGGTCTAGGTTTTCGCCGTAGACCGGGTTTGGAGGGCTATGCATGGGCAAACCATTGCTTCCCATGTACATATGACCTAACCAAAGCCTATGGAACACACTAGCCCACCGGTGAGCCGCCGTTAGGAGAAATCTAGGGGGTAGACCTCGCGGGTGCAGTGGGCTAGGGTTTCGCCGTAGAATGGGCTTGGAGGGCCATGCATGGGCAAACCTTTGCTTCCCATGTACATATGTCCTAACCAAAGCCTATGGAACACACTAGCCCACCGGTGAGCAGCCGTGAGGAGAAATCTAGGGGGGTAGACCTCGCGGGTGCAACGGGCTAGGGTTTCACCATAAACCGGGCTTCGGGAGCTATGCATGGGCAAACCTTTGTTTCCCATGTACATATGACCTAACCAAAGCACATGGAACACACTAGCCCCCCATCTTGGCGTAGTCCGGAGAAATCTAGGGGGGTAGACCGCACAGGTGCAGCGGGCTAGGGTTTCGCCGTAGACCGGGCTTCAGGAGCTATGCATGGGCAAACCTTTGCTTCTCATGTACATATGACCTAACCAAAGCACATGGAACACAATAGCCCCCCATCTTGGCATCGTCCGGAGAAATCTAGGGGGTAGACCGTACGGGTGCAGCGGGCTAGGGTTTCACCATAGACTAGGCTTCGGGAGCTATGCATGGGCAAACCTTTGCTTCCCATGTACATATGACCTAACCAAAGCACATGGAACACACTAGCCCCCCATCTTGGCGTCGTGCGAAGAAATCTAGGGGGTAGACCGCACGGGTGCAGCGGGCTATGGTTTCACCGTAGACCAGGCTTCGGGAGCTATGCATCGGCAAACCTTTGCTTCCCATGTACATATGACCTAACCAAAGCACATGGAACACACTAGCCCCCCATCTTGGCGTCGTCGGGAGAAATCTAGGGGGTAGACCGCACGGGTGCAGCGGGCTAAGGTTTCACCATAGACTAGGCTTCGGGAGCTATGCATGGGCAAACCTTTGCTTCCCATGTACATATGACCTAACCAAAGCACATGGAACACACTAGCCCCCCATCTTGGCGTCGTCCGAAGAAATCTAGGGGTAGACCGCACAGGTGCAGCGGGCTAGGGTTTCACCGTAGACCAGGCTTCGGGAGCTATGCATGGGCAAACCTTTGTTTCCCATGTACATATGACCTAACCAAAGCCAAAGAAACACACTAGCCCACCGGTGAGCCGCCGTTAGGAGAAATCTAGGGGGGTAGACCTTGTGGGTGCAGCGGGCTAGGGTTTCACCGTAGACCGGGCTTGAAGGGCTATGCATGGGCAAACCTTTGCTTCCCATGTACATATGACATAACCAAATCCTATGGAACACACTAGCCCACCGGTGAGCCACCGTCAGGAGAAATCTAGGGGTAGACCTCGCGGGTGCAGCGGGCTAGGGTTTCGCCATAGAACCGGGCTTGGAGGGCTATGCATGGGCAAACCTTTGCTTCCCATGTACATATGACCTAACCAAAGCCTATGGAACACACTAGCCCACCGGTGAGCAGCCGTCAGGAGAAATCTAAGGGGGTAGACCTCGCGGGTGCAGCGGGCTAGGGTTTCCCCGTAAACCGGGCTTCGGGAGCTATGCATGGGCAAATCTTTGGTACCCATGTACATATAACCTAACCAAAGCACATGGAACACACTAGCCCCCATCTTGGCGTCCTCCAGAGAAATCTAGGGGGTAGACTGCACGGGTGCAGCGGCCTAGGGTTTCACCGTAGACTGAAGGGTTTCGCAGCATAGAAAAACAAAATTTTCCTACGAAGACGAACAAGAACAGCCAAGATCTGATCTACGAGATGCAAAACAACGAGCGGGAGAGATTAGATCTACATACCCTTGTAGATCACACAGCGGAAACGTTCAGATGAACGTGGTCGGCGTAGTCGTACTAGCGTCTCCTCCTCGCGATCCGATCCGATCCAAGCGCCACAACGGGCGGCACCTCCGAGCGTTGCACACGTACAGCGCAACAACGACTCCTCCTCCTCGGTCCAGCAAGGTGCGGTGGAGTGGTAGATGGGATCAGCAGCACGACGGCGTGGTGCTTATGGTGGAGAGTATCTGCGGGCAGGGCTTCGCCTACGCGCGCGAGGTGGAAGAAGGAAGGCAAAATCTCTAGTCAAACTAGGGCTAAAAAGACTACATGGGAGACAACGGACAACTGATCAAAAATCAGCACGTTCCGTCCAGCCATCTAGTCTTTTTATAGGCGTTTGCTGGTTGCAATACGAGTCAAGATTTTTCAGAAAAACTTGAACGTAACGTGCACGCAGTAAAGCCACGCTGTTTTACTTGGAGTATGCGCCAAGAACAAAGGAAAACTGATCGCGCACGCTATGAGCTGGCCAATTGATCGATCACATTGACTTGTCTGGGCACGTGCAGCTCCTGGCGTCCCGAGCATCTCCTTGCGTAGGAGATCGAGCGCTCCTTTGCAGCGTATCGATCCCATCGATCGAAGGAAGGGCAGGCGAGGCGGCCATGAGGTCGGCCCAGCCGGCCGGCCCATGTGCACCTCCCCTTTTTTTTCTATTTTTCTTTTGCCTTTTATATTTAATAGTTTGTCTAGATGGGCTACAAAATTAGACCATTAGCAAAACTTTCTGCGGACTACTTTTTAGCCCATATTTATTTGCAATAAATAAATATATGTATTAACATTTATTAATTCAACTAATTAATAAATCATTAATCCTCTTCCCGGAACAATTCCGTTACTCTCCGAAACAATTTCCATAAATCCCAAAACTACCCTAGCGTTGATGAGCGTTAAGTGTGTGACCCTACGGGTTCAAGAATGTGCGGACATGATCACCATCAATAATCAATAGCGGGATCTGGAAATCCATATTGACTCCCACATATTCAACGAAGATCATTATCGGTGAACCACGATGTCAGGATTCATTAATCCCGTATACGAATTCCTTTGTCTCGCGATATTTTACTCGCCCGAGATTCGATCGTCGGTATCACCATACCTAGTTCAATCTCGTTCGCAGCAAGTACTCTTTACTCGTTCCGCAATCCAATATCACCCTATGATTAAACTCATTAACCATGTGTTTGCAAACGGTGTATGATATTGATTACCGAGTGGGCCCGGAGTATATCTCTCCGACAAGGGAGGGACAAATTCCATCTCGATACATGCAACCCAACAAGTACTTTCCGATTACCTGAGAGACACCTTTATGATCACCCTCTCATAGGATGTCGTTTGATGACCTCAAAGCTCTCTTCCGGTACTAGGGAGTGGCATTATCTCATGGTCTGAGGAATAAGATACTGACATAGGAAAAGCTAAGCAATTATGAACACAATAACACGATCTAATTGCTATGCTTAATTTGGGTCTGTCCATCACGTCATTCTCCTAATGACATGACCTCATTATTAATCGACAACTCATGTCTATGGTTAGGAAACCTTAACCATCATTAATCAATGAGCTAGTCTAGTAGAGGCATACTAGGGATACGGTATTGTTCATAAACCACACAAGTATTAATGTTTCCACTTAATACAATTCTAGCATGGAATATAAACATTATCATGAACAAGAAATATGATAATAACAATATTATTATTGCCTCTAGGGCATATTTCCTTCAGTCTCCCACTTGCACTAGAGTCAATAATCTAGTCAATACTTGCGCCTTTAACACCTATGGCATTCCGGTGTTCTTCATACGCGTTGCAAGTGGTAAACCTTATCTACGGGTCTGACACTTTCAGGTCCGTTTGTATTTGCATATTCTTTTGCGTCAGCATGCATTACTCATCTTGTATGAGATAGCATCATATAAACTTGGTCTTCTGGTGAGACCTTTGTTTCTTGGCCGAGACTATGTTGTCACTATTGTCATACAATAGAACTACATGGTACTAGCACACTTGGAACTACACTTAGTTCTCTTGCTGCTTCTCGAGCAATTATACTAAGCCTTCGTTGAAGTATCCGTCACAATGTCTAACTTTGAAACTCATTCAAGTTATCATGGAACTTTCTTCCATCTTATTGTGCCACCTTATAACTCAAAACAAATAGCCTAAAATTGAGATTAAATTTTACCTGTATATGTGACAAAGCCAATGTAACACATTGCAATGAGCCATTTGTCACTTCTGCATACAGAACATATTCTTACTTCTTCAAAAGTACATAAGAATATTTTTACTATTGTCCAACAATCATCATATGAATGCTCGTAACCTTTTAGAGCATCGGACATATCTGGATATACATATCATGATATACAAGATTGATAAGATCATTCTTGTGGTTTCAATCATCAAGTGTCAAAACAGTTGATTCTTGCTTCAACCTCTTCCATGCAATAAGAACCGTTCTTATTGTTTCCATATTGAACAAATTCAATATTTCATCTATGTACTCTGGCAAAACTATATTATTGTCTCAATCTATCTGCATAGACATTGATGCTTAATATTCTGGTTTTACCTAAGTCTTTCATCAAAAATCCAATTTTAATGAAAACTTAACATATCAAGAAAAACACATAATTTCCAATGACCGATATACATAAAGTATTGGAAATATGTCTTAGCGCTCCCACTTACTTTCTTGTAAATACAAGCATCTTCAAATATCTTGATGAAATTAACACTTTAACATTTTCATCATTGAAGATTCCAACTTCGCTATGCTTACTTCTACCATAGAAGTTTGCATACATATCTAGCAACCTTTGAATCAACAAAACCCATTGGGTCGTGTCAGGTACACGTCCTTGGTGTGCTTTCCGGTAGAGGAACGTTGTTTCGTTTATTCAACTAACATATCTCTATATGTAATTGTTGCTAGAATAATTCATATGACGAAGTCAGGGCCCATCACCGCTTCTTTGTATATTGTTGGTTACTATTATCTAATAATATCTCGTCCTCAAATCTTGCTATTTGATTACGACCAACTTGGTTAAATAGGAACTTTGATGCCGTGACTACAACATATTGTAGACGCGTGAGCTATGAATGCAGTTGCCGCTTCCAGAATATTTTCTGGTGCTGCGCTACTCTGATCATCTTGCTCAGATTCAATAACCTCATCAAGTTCTATCTTCCTCCCACTTAAACCTTTCGCGAAAAACTCCTTCATAAGAAGTTCACTTCTTTCAGTGACAATCACTTTTAATTGGGTTTATGGCAGAAGAAACACCCATTGACATTCTTTGGGATAACCTACAAAGATTTACTAATCCAATTTTGGTTGTAAACATTTTACACATATGCCTTGCATACCAAAATTCAAGAAAAGACAACTATAACTTATACGGTGTCATTTCAGCAGATTATGATGGCACTCTATCCAGTGAAAAGCGGTAGTCTCTAAAGCATAATCCACAAATTATATTGGTAGTTTATTTCATCATTGATCTAACCATGTCAAACAAGGTTTGATTACATCCATCGAAAACTCCATACTCTTATGGTGTTTATCACGATACAAGTTTGTGGAACAATTCCTCTAACTCTTAGATGCTTGCTAAACTTGTAACTCAAATATTCTTCTTTATGATCTAATCATTCAACTCGAATATTCTTGTTACAACAATTTTCACTTCATAAATTGAACAATTTCATACTTCTATCTCATCAAGTAGATATACCGTATATCTATTCGAGTCATTGATAAAATAGAAAATACACCACGCTTGACTTCACACATGAACTACATACATCAACATGTACGATCTCCATGTAGTTAGTCGCTTGTTCTATCCATGGCTCATAAACAGAGTTTAATCATCTTTAGGAAAAATCTCACAAGCGTCAATCAATTCAAAATCAAATGACTCGAAAATCTATCAATATAGAATTTCTTTCATGTTTTGTTTCCAATATGACTTAAACGGCGGTGTCACATATAAGTGAAATTTGTTTTGTCTTGCGACCTTTAGCATCAGTGTTATAAATGTCTATTTCACCAACAAGATAATAATAATCTATCCATCGATTATGGAAGACGGTAATAATTTGAACAACCATTGTTCTCATAATACCAGAACAAGATAACAATTAATATGTTCATAACAAATCTTGAAGGCTAGGTTTGATGCCGGTGGAAACACAATAACACTTTTATTTGTTTCTCGATGCGCATTGTCACCACATTCTTTGCAAGTTATTTAGGCCATTGTAGTTCTTGCATTGTGTTGCTTTGTATGACATTTCATACCAACAATCCAGTATCGAATACCCAAGAATTACATTGTTAACGAGCAAACAACACATCTATAACATGTATATCATTTATATACCAGAGCTGGACATTTCCAGACTTTTCCTTTTCTACCAAATATTTTGCAGATCCTATTTAGCATTTCCTCTCCATTTAGAAGAATCTATCAACATCAATTGCGTCAAGCATTTGACACATAGTCCAAAGGATGTTTAGTCAAATACTAATGGCCTTGGATTTTTACATTGAGGTGGATCACCATCATCATATAATTGGTGTTCTTCTAGATTCCATTCTTTAGCATTCTTTTGGTATAGCAAAACAATTTAGCCGATACCTTTTTCATTCATCCTATCATGACAACTTTCATGATGAAACTACTATAGCTCTTAAGGACGAATGTAAGTATAATATTAGTTTCCCAAACTGTTGGGTGATCTGGACGCCCAGCGCCTTCAATCTTCACATATATTCATACAATATGAGCATATATTCTTTTACTAAATTATACTTCATCATTTTGCAAACAATCAAAGTTTTAGATATCAAATATCTTGCACTTCTTGTTTGTTTCTGAAACAATTCTTCCAGCTCGATGATCACTTTGATTCTCAAACAATTTTGAAGATCAATTTATCATGAAGGCAAAACATATGATCTTTAGATACTAAACTTGAATCATTGCTCTTAGATTAATACAACTTATTAAATCGTATGGAGCAAGTGAGGTTTGCTAAAATTTGCAATAGGACTTAATCTTTAGTCTTGACATTCTAACTAAACGGCACTAGACCGAAAAATGATTATCCAGAATTCTATAGTTCTTTTAACTCAATTAAGCTAAGTGTCGGTGGGAAACGGTGCCAAAGACTACAACGACTTATGCAAATACAACAAGATTTAGTTCAAGATAATTAGTTCAAGTTAATCAAATTACTAATGAACTCCCACTAAATTCAACATCCCTCAAAGTTGTTTAGTGAAGCATGATCCAAATTCACTACACCGAGACCGATCATCACGTGAATGATGTAGCTTTAATGGTGAACATCAACATGTTGATCATATCATCTATATGACTCATGTTTGACCTTTCGGTCCGTGTGTTCCGAGGCCATGTCTGTACATGCTAGGCTCGTCAAGTTTAAACCCAAGTATTTCCGCGTGTGCAAAACTGGCTTGCACCCGTTGTATGTGAACGTAGAGTTTATAGCACCCGATCATCACGTGATGCTTCAAAACGACGATCTTTCGCAACGGCGCATACGAGGGGAGAACACATTTTATCTTGAAATTAAGTGTGAGGAATCATCTTATAATGCTACCGTCGCGATCAAAGCAGAATAAGATGCATACATAAAGAATAAACATCACATGCATATATAATATGTGACATGGTATAGCCAATCTTCGCGCATTGATCTCCATCTCGTGCGCGCCGGCATGATCTCCATCACTCCACCATGATAGTCTCCACCACGAATAGCAACTACAACTATTGCTAACTACTTAGCGATAAAGTAAAGCTATTACATGGCGTATAAGAAGTTGACACGCAGGTCATACAAAATTATAAAGACAACCATATGGCTCCTGCCGGTTGTGAACTCATCGACATGCAAGTCGTGAAATATTACAAAACATGATCATCGCATACATCACATATATCATACACATCATATCTTGTGGCAATACCATATCACAAACACTCCCTGCAAAAACAAGTTAGACGCCTCTAATTTGTTGATTGCATATTTTACGTGGCTTATGGGAGCTACGCATAAGAACGGTTCTTACCTACGCAAAGCCACAACGGTGATATTATGGTTGCCAACATCCGTTGTAGATCTCATGACTACTATAGTGAGAGAAACTGGCATCCACCAGCCGCATGTGTGGAACAAGGCACACGTCAAGTGCGGAGCCGGTCTCGCGAACGAGGTCGCGTAAAGTTGGCCTGGACCGCTTCGATCTCACTATGCCGCGCCATAAGAAATACACAGCATAGAGGTTTGCAACAGAAAACATCAACGCCCGCAACAACATGGTTGCGTTTTACTCGTGTAAAACATCTACGCATAGATCTGGCTCTGATACCACTGAAGGGTTTCGCAGCATAGAAAAACAAAATTTTCCTACGAAGACGAACAAGAACAGCCAAGATCTGATCTACGAGATGCAAAACAACGAGCGGGAGAGATTAGATCTACATACCCTTGTAGATCGCACAGCGGAAACGTTCAGATGAACGTGGTCGGCGTAGTCGTACTAGCGTCTCCTCCTCGCGATCCGATCCGATCCAAGCGCCACAACGGGCGGCACCTCCGAGCGTTGCACACGTACAGCGCAACAACGACTCCTCCTCCTCGGTCCAGCAAGGTGCGGTGGAGTGGTAGATGGGATCAGCAGCACGACGGCGTGGTGCTTATGGTGGAGAGTATCTGCGGGCAGGGTTTCGCCTACGCGCGCGAGGTGGAAGAAGGAAGGCAAAATCTCTAGTCAAACTAGGGCTAAAAAGACTACATGGGAGACAACGGACAACTGATCAAAAATCAGCACGTTCCGTCCAGCCATCTAGTCTTTTTATAGGCGTTCGCTGGTTGCAATACGAGTCAAGATTTTTCAGAAAAACTTGAACGTAACGTGCACGCAGTAAAGCCACGCTGTTTTACTTGGAGTATGCGCCAAGAACAAAGGAAAACTGATCGCGCACGCTATGAGCTGGCCAATTGATCGATCACATTGACTTGTCTGGGCACGTGCAGCTCCTGGCGTCCCGAGCATCTCCTTGCGTAGGAGATCGAGCGCTCCTTTGCAGCGTATCGATCCCATCGATCGAAGGAAGGGCAGGCGAGGCGGCCATGAGGTCGGCCCAGCCGGCCGGCCCATGTGCACCTCCCCTTTTTTTTCTATTTTTCTTTTGCCTTTTATATTTAATAGTTTGTCTAGATGGGCTACAAAATTAGACCATTAGCAAAACTTTCTGCGGACTACTTTTTAGCCCATATTTATTTGCAATAAATAAATATATGTATTAACATTTATTAATTCAACTAATTAATAAATCATTAATCCTCTTCCCGGAACAATTCCGTTACTCTCCGAAACAATTTCCATAAATCCCAAAACTACCCTAGCGTTGATGAGCGTTAAGTGTGTGACCCTACGGGTTCAAGAATGTGCGGACATGATCACCATCAAAAATCAATAGCGGGATCTGGAAATCCATATTGACTCCCACATATTCAACGAAGATCATTATCGGTGAACCACGATGTCAGGATTCATTAATCCCGTATACGAATTCCTTTGTCTCGCGATATTTTACTCGCCCGAGATTCGATCGTCGGTATCACCATACCTAGTTCAATCTCGTTCGCAGCAAGTACTCTTTACTCGTTCCGCAATCCAATATCACCCTATGATTAAACTCATTAACCACGTGTTTGCAAACGGTGTATGATATTGATTACCGAGTGGGCCCGGAGTATATCTCTCCGACAAGGGAGGGACAAATTCCATCTCGATACATGCAACCCAACAAGTACTTTCCGATTACCTGAGAGACACCTTTATGATCACCCTCTCATAGGATGCCGTTTGATGACCTCAAAGCTCTCTTCCGGTACTAGGGAGTGGCATTATCTCATGGTCTGAGGAATAAGATACTGACATAGGAAAAGCTAAGCAATTATGAACACAATAACACGATCTAATTGCTATGCTTAATTTGGGCCTGTCCATCACGTCATTCTCCTAATGACATGACCTCATTATTAATCGACAACTCATGTCTATGGTTAGGAAACCTTAACCATCATTAATCAATGAGCTAGTCTAGTAGAGGCATACTAGGGATACGGTATTGTTCATAAACCACACAAGTATTAATGTTTCCACTTAATACAATTCTAGCATGGAATATAAACATTATCATGAACAAGAAATATGATAATAACAATATTATTATTGCCTCTAGGGCATACTTCCTTCATAGACTGGGCTTTGGGAGCTATGCATGGCAAAACCTTTGTTTCCCATGTACATATGACCTAACCAAAGCACATGGAACACACTAGCCCACCTGTGACCAGCCGTCATGGGAAATCTAGGGGGTTAGACCGCATGGGTGCAGCGGGCTAGGGTTTCGCCGTAGACCGGGCTTCGGGAGCTATGCATGGGCAAACCTTTGTTTCCCATGTACATATGACCTAACCAGAGCACATGGAACACACTAGCCCCCTATCTTGGTGTCGTCTGGAGAAATCTAGGGGGGTAGACCGCACAGGTGCAGCGGGCTAGGGTTTCGCCATAGACCAGACTTCGAGAGCTATGCATGGGCAAACCTTTGTTTCCCATGTACGTATGACCTAACCAAAGCCAAAGAAACACACTAGCCCACCGGTGAGCCACCGTCAAGAGGAATCTAGGGGGATAGACCGTGCGGGTGCAGCGGTCTAGGGTTTCGCCGTAGACCGGGTTTGGAGGGCTATGCATGGGCAAACCATTGCTTCCAATGTACATATGACCTAACCAAAGCCTATGGAACACACTAGCCCACCGGTGAGCCGCCGTCAGGAGAAATCTAGGGGGTAGACCTCGCGGGTGCAGCGGGCTAGGGTTTCACCATAGAATGGGCTTGGAGGGCTATGCATGGGCAAACCTTTGCTTCCCATGTACATATGTCCTAACCAAAGCCTATGAAACACACTAGCCCACCAGTGAGCAGCCGTGAGGAGAAATTTAGGGGGGTAGACCTCGCGGGTGCAATGGGCTAGGGTTTCACCGTAAACCGGGCTTCGGGATCTATGCATGGGCAAACCTTTGTTTCCCATGTACATATGACCTAACCAAAGCACATGGAACACACTAGTCCCCCATCTTGGCGTAGTCCGGAGAAATCTAGGGGGGTAGACCGCACGGGTGCAGCAGGCTAGGGCTTCACCGTAGACCGGGCTTTGGGAGCTATGCATGGGCAAACCTTTGCTTCCCATGTACATATGACCTAACCAAAGCACATGGAACACACTAGCCCCCCATCTCGGCGTCGTCCGGAGAAATCTAGGGGGTAGACCGCACAGGTGCAGCGGGCTATGGTTTCGTCATAGACCAGGCTTCCGGAGCTATGCATGGGCAAACCTTTGTTTCCCATGTACATATGACCTAACCAAAGCCAAAGAAACACACTAGCCCACCGGTGAGCCGCCGTTAGGAGAAATCTAGGGGGTAGACCTTGTGGGTGCAGCGGGCTAGGGTTTCACCGTAGACGGGGCTTGGAGGGCTATGCATGGGCAAACATTTGCTTCCCATGTACATATGACATAACCAAATCCTATGGAACACACTAGCCCACCGGTGAGCCACTGTCAGGAGAAATCTAGGGGGTAGACCTCGCGGGTGCAGCGGGCTAGGGTTTCGCCATAGAACGGGCTTGGAGGGCTATGCATGGGCAAACCTTTGCTTCCCATGTACATATGACCTAACCAAAGCCTATGGAACACACTAGCCCACCGGTGAGCAGCCGTCAGGAGAAATCTAAGGGGGTAGACCTCGCGGGTGCAGCGGGCTAGGGTTTCCTCGTAAACCGGGCTTCTGGAGCTATTAATGGGCAAATCTTTGGTTCCCATGTACATATAACCTAACCAAAGCACATGGAACATACTAGCCCCCATCTTGGCGTCGTCCAGAGAAATCTAGGGGGTAGACTGCACGGGTGCAGCGGCCTAGGGTTTCACCGTAGACTGGGCTTTGGGAGCTATGCATGGCAAAACCTTTGTTTCCCATGTACATATGACCTAACCAAAGCACATGGAACACACTAGCCCACCGGTGAGCAGCCGTCATGGGAAATCTAGGGGGTTAGACCGCATGGGTGCAGCGGGCTAGGGTTTCGCCGTAGACCGGGCTTCGGGAGCTATGCATGGGCAAACCTTTGTTTCCCATTTACATATGACCTAACCAAAGCACATGGAACACACTAGCCCCCTATCTTGGCGTCGTCCGAGAAATCTAGGGGGGTAGACCGCACAGGTGCCGCGGGCTAGGGTTTTGCCATAGACTAGGCTTCGAGAGCTATGCATGGGCAAACCTTTGTTTCCCATGTACGTATGACCTAACCAAAGCACATGGAACACACTGGCCCCCCATCTTGGCATCGGCCGGAGAAATCTAGGGGGTAGACCGCACGGGTGCAGCGGGCTAGGGTTTCGCCCTAGACCGGGCTTCGGGAGCTATGCATGGGCAAACCTTTGCTTCCCATGTACATATGACCTAACCAAAGCACATGGAACACACTAGCCCCCCATCTTGGCATCGTCTGGAGATATCTAGGGGGTAGACCGCCCAAGTGCAGCGGGCTAGGGTTTCGCCGTAGACCAGGATTCGAGAGCTATGCATGGGCAAACCTTTGCTTCCCATGTACATATGACCTAACCAAAGCACATGGAACACACTAGCCCCCCATCTTGGCGTCGTCCGGAGAAATCTAGGAGGATAGACTGCACACGTGCAGCGGGCTAGGGTTTCGTCGTAGACCAGGTTTCGGGAGCTATGCATGGGCAAACCTTGCCTTCCAATGTACATATGACCTAACCAAAGCACATGGAACACACTAGCCCCCCATCTTGGCGTCGTTCGGAGAAATCTTGGGGGTAGACCACACGGGTGCAGCGGGCTAGGGTTTCACCGTAGACCGGGCTTCGGGAGCTATGCATGGACAAACCTTTGCTTCTCATGTACATATGACCTAACCAATGCACATGGAACACACTAGACCCCCATCGTGGCATCGTCCGGAGAAATCTAGGGGTTAGACCATACGGGTGCAGCAGGCTAGGGTTTCACCATAGACCGGGCTTCGGGAGCTATGCATGGGCAAACCTTTGTTTCCCATGTACATATGACCTAACCAAAGCACATGGAACACACTAGCCCCCCATCTTGGCGTCGTCCGGAGAAATCTAGAGGGTAGACCGCACGAGTGCAGCGGGGTATGGTTTCGTCATAAACCAGGCTTCCGGAGCTATGCATGGGCAAACCTTTGCTTCCCATGTACATATGACCTAACCAAAGCACATGGAGCACACTAGCCTCCCATCTTTGCGTCATCCAAAGAAATCTAGGGGGTAGACCGCACGGGTGCAGCGGGCTAGGGTTTCACCGTAGACCGGGCTTCGGGGGCTATGCATGGGCAAACCTTTGCTTCCCATGTACATATGACCTAACCAAAGCACATGGAACACACTAGCCCCCCATCTTGGCGTCGACTGAAGAAATCTAGGGGGTAGACCGCATAGGTGCAGCGGGCTAGGGTTTCGCCGTAGACCAGGCTTCGGGAGCTATGCATGGGCAAACCTTTGTTTCCCATGTACATATGACCTAACCAAAGCCAAAGAAACACACTAGCCCATCGGTCAGCCACCGTCAGGAGGAATCTAGGGGGATAGACCGCGCGGGTGCAGCGGTCTAGGGTTTCGCCGTAGACCGGGTTTGGAGGGCTATGCATGGGCAAACCTTTGCTTCCCATGTACATATGACCTAACCAAAGCCTATGGAACACACTAGCCCACCGGTGAGCCGCCGTCAGGAGAAATCTAGGGGGTAGACCTCGTGGGTGCAGCGGGCTAGGTTTTCGCCATAGAATGGGCTTGGAGGGCTATGCATGGGCAAACCTCTGCTTCCCATGTACATATGTCCTAACCAAAGCCTATGGAACACACTAGCCCACCGGTGAGCACCCGTGAGGAGAAATCTAGGGGGGTAGACCTCGCGGGTGCAACGGGCTAGGGTTTCACCATAAACCGGGCTTCGGGAGCTATGCTTGGGCAAACCTTTGTTTCCCATGTACATATGACCTAACCAAAGCACATGGAACACACTAGCCCCCCATCTTGGCGTAGTCCGGAGAAATCTAGCGGGGTAGACCGCACAGGTGCAGCGGGCTAGGGTTTCGCCGTAGACCAGGCTTCGGGAGCTATGCATGGGCAAACCTTTGCTTCCCATGTACATATGACCTAATCAAAGCACATGGAACACACTAGCCCCCCATCTTGGCGTCGTCCGGAGAAATCTACGGGGTAGACCAGACGGGTGCAGCGGGCTAGGGTTTCGCCGTAGACCGGGCTTCAGGAGCTATGCATGGGCAAACCTTTGCTTCTCATATACATATGACCTAACCAAAGCACATGGAACACACTAGCCCCCCATCTTGGCATCGTCCGGAGAAATCTAGGGGGGTAGACCGTACGGGTGCAGCGGGCTAGGGTTTCACCATAGACCAGGCTTCGGGAGCTATGCATGGGCAAACCTTTGCTTCCCATGTACATATGACCTAACCAAAGCTCATGGAACACACTAGCCCCCCATCTTGGCGTCATGCGGAGAAATCTAGGGGGTAGACCGCACGGGTGCAGCGGGCTATGGTTTCACCATAGACCAGGCTTCGGGAGCTATGCATCAGCAAACCTTTGCTTCCCATGTACATATGAACTAACCAAAGCCCATGGAACACACTAGCCCCCCATCTTGGCGTCGTCCGGAGAAATCTAGGGGGGTAGACCGAACGGGTGCAGCGGGCTAGGGTTTCACCGTAGACCGGGCTTCGGGAGCTATGCATGGGCAAACTTTTGCTTCCCATGTACATATGACCTAACCAAAGCACATGGAACACACTAGCGCCCCATCTTGGCGTCGTCCGGAGAAATCTAGGGGGTAGACCGCACAGGTGCAGCGGGCGAGGGTTTCACCGTAGACCAGGCTTCAAGAACTATGCATGGGCAAACCTTTGTTTCCCATGTACATATGACCTAACCAAAGCCAAAGAAACACACTAGCCCACCGGTGAGCCGCCGTTAGGATAAATCTAGGGGGGTAGACCTTGTGGGTGCAGCGGGCTAGGGTTTCACCGTAGACCAGGCTTGGAGGGCTATGCATGGGCAAACCTTTGCTTCCCATGTACATATGACATAACCAAATCCTATGGAACACACTAGCCCACCGGTGAGCCACCGTCAGGAGAAATCTAGGGGGTAGACCTCGCGGGTGCAGCGGGCTAGGGTTGCACCATAGAACGGGCTTGGAGGGCTATGCATGGGCAAACCTTTGCTTCCTATGTAAATATGACCTAACCAAAGCCTATGGAACACACTAGCCCACCGGTGAGCAGCCGTCAGGAGAAATCTAAAGGGGTAGACCTCGCGGGTGCAGCGGGCTCGTAAACCGGGCTTCGGGAGCTATGCATGGGCAAATATTTGGTTCCCATGTACATATAACCTAACCAAAGCACATGGAACACACTAGCCCCCATCTTGGCGTCGTCCAGAGAAATCTAGGGGGTAGACCGCACGGGTGCAGCGGTCTAGGGTTTCACCATAGACTGGGCTTTGGGAGCTATGCATGGCAAAACCTTTGTTTCCCATGTACATATGACCTAACCAAAGCACATGGAACACACTAGCCCACCGGTGAGCAGCCGTCATGGGAAATCTAGGGGGTTAGACTGCGTGGGTGCAGCGGGCTAGGGTTTCGCCGTAGACCGGGCTTCGGGAGCTATGCATGGGCAAACCTTTCTTTCCCATGTACATATGACATAACCAAAGCACATGGAACACACTAGCCCCCTATCTTGGCGTCGTCCGGAGAAATCTAGGAGGGTAGACCGCACAGGTGCAGCGGGCTAGGGTTTCGCCATAGACCAGGCTTCGAGAGCTATGCATGGGTAAACCTTTGTTTCCGATGTACATATGACCTAACCAAGCGAAAGAAACACACTAGCCCACCGGTGAGCCACCGCCAGGAGAAATCTAGGGGGGTAGACCGGCTTTGGATGGCTATGCATGGGCAAACCTTTGTTTCCCATGTACATATGACCTAACCAAAGCCTATGGAACACACTAGCCCACCGGTGAGCCGCCGTCAGGAGAAATCTAGGAGGGTAGACCTCGCGGGTGCAGCGAGCTAGGGTTTCGCCGTAGACCGGCTTTGGATGGCTATGCATGGGCAAACCTTTGTTTCCCATGTACATATGACCTAACCAAAGCCTATGGAACACACTAGCCCACCGGTGAGCCGCCGTCAGGAGAAATCTAGGAGGGTAGACCTCGCGGGTGCAGCGAGCTAGGGTTTCGCCGTAGACCGGGCTTGGAGGGCTATGCATGGGCAAACCTTTGCTTCCCATGTACATATGACCTAACCAAAGACTATGGAACACACTAGCCCACCGATGAGCAGTCGTCAGGAGAAATCTAGGGGGGTAAACCTCGCGGGTGCAGCGGGCTAGGGTTTCACCGTAGACCGGGCTTTGGGAGCTATGCATGGGCAAACCTTTGGTTCCCATGTAAATATGACCTAACCAAAGCACATGGCACATACTAGCCCCCCATCTTGGCATCGTCCGGAGAAATCTAGGGGGTAGACCGCACGGGTGCAGCGGGCTAGGGTTTTGCCGTAGACTGGGCTTCGGGAGCTATGCATGGGCAAACCTTTGCTTCCCATGTACATATGACCTAACCATAGCACATGGAACACACTAGCCCCCCATCTTGGCGTCGTCCAGAGAAATCTAGGGGGGTAGACCGCACAGGTGCAGCGGGCTAGGGTTTCGCCGTAGACCAGGCTTTGGGAGCTATGCATGGGCAAACCTTTGTTTCCCATGTACATATGACCTAACCAAAGCCAAATAAACACACTAGCCCACCGGTGAGCCACCGTCAGGAGAAATCTAGGGGGGTAGACCTCGCGGGTGTAGAGGGCTAGGGTTTCGCCGTAGACCGGGCTTCGGGAGCTATGCATGGGCAAACCTTTGTTTCCCATGTACATATGACCTAACCAAAGCACATGGAACACACTAGCCCCCCATCTTGGCATCGTCCGAAGAAATCTAGGGGGTAAACCGCACGAGTGTAGCGAGCTAGGGTTTCGCCATAGATCGGGCTTCGGGAGCTATGCATGGGCAAACCTTTGTTTCCCATGTACATATGACCTAACCAAAGCACATGGAACACACTAGCCCCCCATCTTGGCTTCGTCTAGAGAAATCTAGGGGGTAGACCGCACGGGTGCAGCGGGCTAGGTTTTGCCGTAGACCAGGTTTCGGGAGCTATGCATGGGCAAACCTTTGCTTCCCATATACATATGACCTAACCAAAGCACATGGAACATACTAGCCCCCCATCTTGGCTTCGTCCAGAGAAATCTAGGGGGTAGACTGCGCGGGTGCAGCGGGCTAGGGTTTTTCCATAACCACCATTAGCGCATGTGCATGCGTGTAGCCGGGCACAACCGTGGCTTCAAAATTCAGTCCAATAACACTTTTTATACACAACATGTGGACACATACTTTTTGTACTCATAATTTTTGTACACAACATGTGCACTCACATGCGATAACATTTATGCAATTTCTCGGAGGGGTACAAATCTTTACAATTAGTATGAGTACTTGAGAGTAATACATAAATAAACAAATTTAAATACTTGATACTAATAAATTAGTATAAATATAAAATATAAAATAAATACAAAAAATAAAGCCTTCGGCACAGCTTGACGCCGTTTGACCCGTCGTGCCGGTGCAAATTCTGGGTCCATTAGTCAGCCTCTGTGCCGACGACCCTTGTTATGCCGATGGTCACCGTCGACACAATAATCGCTATGCCGACGGCTTTCCTATACCGACGGCTTTTTTCCTACCATGCCGAACCGGCGAGCTATGCCGACGGCCCCGATATATAGCCGTCGGCACAGATTTGGGGCCGTTGGCCCCTTGATCTGTTCTCGTAGTGCGGCAGAAAGAGAGAGCCTGCAAAAGAGAAGAGTCGATTTGTACTTGCTGGTTGCTGCGATCGTGTGAGACCGACGTGTCATACATTGCCACTGTTGATAGATGCGCCCACTAGCTATGCTTGAGCGACTATTCAACTAATTCGTTCAAGAGGGCGCGCCCGGTCCCAGCAACTGTGCAAGTGGCAGCGATGTCGATGTTTGTCGTTCTCAAGGTAAATAGATGCTCGGACAGGCCAAGACGTGGCCTCGTAAACCATGAAACGTCTCTAAATAAGTGACATATATATTTAATTAAAAAGTCAATATTTTCAAATTTATAAGATCTGCAGTACCAGATTAATTCATACCAACAGATCCATTATAAGATATATTTTCATATCATGTATTTATCTAATGTTATAGTTGTTGATACATCCATTTTGCATCACTATTTTGTATCATAATTTGCTGCTATTCATTGATATATTTCACATTTAGAGATGATACTTATGTTATTTCCTCTGTTTTTACATGTTTGATGATCATTGGAGGAATTGCTGCCGGAGTCAGGATTCTGCTGGAAAAAGGACTGTCAAGGCACCATATTTCGAAGATCAGGAAAATTCCAGAGAAAATACCAGAAAATTATATTTTATCAGAAGACTGAAGAAGCCAGAAGGTGGTGGCGAGAGGGGCCACAGGGCAGCCTCACCACCAGGGGGCGCGGCCCAGCCCCTGGCCGCGCCCACCTGTGGTGAGAGCCTCCCGGCCCACTTCTGCCATCGCCCCTTAGCGTATTTCATCGTCCCCAAAAACCTAAGTCAAGGGGGGCTCAGAGATAGACACCGCCGCCTCTGCGGGGCAGAAAACACCAGAGAGAGAAAAACTCTCCGGCAGGCAGAAATCTGTCGGGGAAATTCCTTCCCGGAGAGGGGAGATCGTCGCCATCATTATCACCATCGCACCGGACTTCATCGGGATCATCATCATCATCATCTCCATCACCAGCACCTTCATCTCCACCATCACCACGCCATCCCGCTATAACATCTTGAGTTGAATCTTGTCAAATTCTTAGGGGAAACTTTCCCGGTGTTGATTACTCTTGTGGTTGATGCTATTGAGTGGAATCGTTGAATTAAAGTTTATGTTCAGATTGTTATTTACCATTATTTCACCTCTGATCATGATCCATATGATGTCTTGTGAGTAGTTCGTTTAGTTCTTGAGGACATGGGAGAAGTCAAGTCGTTAGTAGTGGAATTATGTTGAGTAATATTTAATGGTTTGATATTTATTTGTTGTGGTGCTATTTCACTAGTGGTGTCATGTGAACGTTGACTACATGATATTTCACCATTTATGGGCCTAGTGAGATGCATTGTGTATTTGGCTACCAATTGTGGGGTCGTTGGAGTGACAGAAACCTAAACCTCCGTTGGGAAACCATTGCACCAGGGAGCGTAGGATCTTAGAGTTTAAGGCTGTGGTTAGATTTATCTTAATTACTTTCTTGTATTTGTGGATGCTTGCAAGGGGTATAATCACAAGTGTGTATTTATCCTAGTAAGGGTAGTGCGCTAGCACAGGTTCACCCCCATAACACTTATCAAACCAGTAAAGATTATTTAGCGGTATGAAGCGAAAGCACTTGACAGAAACTCCCGTGTGTCCTCGAGAACGTTTGGTCATCATAAGTTACACAACCGGCTTGTCCTTTGCTCTAGAAAGGATTGGGCCACTTGCAGCAATTATTACTATTGTCCTTTATTTACTTGTAATTTATTTAATTGCATTACCAAATACCCCTGAAAACCCGTTTGCTAGTATTTACAGTGAATCCTTGATCAAAACCACTTGTCAACACCTTCTGCTCCTCGTTGGGTTCGACACTCTTATTTATCAAAAGTACTACGATACACCCCCTATACTTGTGGGTCATCAAGACTATTTTCTGGCGCCATTGCCAGGGAGTGAAGCGTTATTGAAGAGTGGATTTGGTAAAGGTAACCGTCGCTGTGAGTATTGTTTTTATTTTTATTTTTGTAATTTTCTTTTATTTTATTTTGCTATGGAGAATTCTCCATTTGGTTTCCTATTTGGGAACACTACTACCACAGCTGCACATGTGGATGAACCACCACCACCACCTGCTCAATTAGATCCTTTTAAAATACCTATGAAAATTGTTGAGCGTGTTATGGATAACTGCTATTCTAGAGATGGAACTGTCCATCCGGGTGATCACTTACTTTTTATACATGAATTATGCGAGTTGTTCAAGTGTGCAGGTATTTCACCAAGCCAGGTCAAGAGGAAGCTATTCTCTTTATCATTAAAAGGCCGAGCTGAGGAGTGGTATCGGCTACTTAAAGATGGTCCATCTATCGCATGGGAGGAAATTGTGCCTCTCTTTTATTCCAAGTTTTATCCTCGAAGTGAAATTCATAAAGATCGTAATCGGATATATAACTTTTGGCCTCATGATGGAGAGAGTATTGCCCAAGCGTGGGGGAGATTGAAGTTACTAATGCTCAAATGTCCCATTCATGAGCTCCCCAATAATATTGTTATTGATAATTTTTATGCAAGGCTTGCTCTTCCTGATAAGGATTATTTGGATGCTTCTTGTTTTGTATCATTTACTCATATGAAAGAAGATGCTAAGTGGAATCTCCTTGACCGTATTCAAGAGAATGCTGAAGGATGGGAAAACGACAAAGGTAGGAAGTCAGGTATAAATTATGATTATGAATGCATTAAAACTTTTATGGGAACCGATGACTTTCATAGTGTTAGCATTGCTTATGGTCTTGATTCTCAAATACTTGCTAATTGTCTTAAGGCTTTTGCTTCTTATCTTGATGTTCCAAAGAAAGATTGGAACAAATATCATGCGCCTTATAAAAATTCTATTAGTCATATTCCTGCTACAGCTACTGAAGTTTGTACTGTTGATAGCATTGTGCCTGAACCTTATTTTGAGAAGACACCTTTCCCTGCTAAGGTAAAAGAGTATTCTACTTTGGTAAGTGTGTCTAATAAAAGTACTAAGAAAGCTGTAGAGCCTGATGAGCAAATTATTATTAAATCTCCTGTAGCTATATTGAAGGACCTTGTTACTAAAGATGTAGGGGATGAATATATTCTCTTTTGTGAAGATGCTTCTAACATTATCTCACATCCTAAAAGACATAGGAAAACAAGTGTTCCTGTTATTTCTGTCAGGATTGGCGATCATTGCTATTATGGTTTATGTGACATTGGTGCTAGTGCAAGTGCCATTCCTTTAGAGCTTTACAAAGAAATTATGCATGAGATTGGCGCTTGTGAACTTGAAGATATTGATGTTGTTGTTCAGCTTGCTAACAGAGAGACTGTTTGGCCTCTTGGTATTGTTCGAGATGTGGAAGTTCTTTGCGGTAAGACCAAATATCCCATTGATTTCCTAGTACTTGGTAAGGAGGCTAGTAAAACTTGTCCTATTATTTTTGGTAGACCCTTTTTAAATACATGTGGTGCTGTGATAGACTGTAAGAAGGAGAAAATTTTCACTAAGTTTAATGGAGAGTCTTATGAGTTTAATTTTTCTAAGTTTGCTAAGACTTCTTATGAAAATGTCATGCCTGATGAAAATTTTCGAGTTGAACAACTTGCTTCTATTGCTCTTGCTCCTAATAATGCTTTGCAGCAATTCATGGAAGACCATGAAAGTGATGTTTACAGGAAGGAAAGAGAAGAGATTGACGATATTTTTCTTCGTCAACAACCATTGATCAAGCACAATTTACCTGTGGAGGATCTTGGTACCACTTTGCCACCTAAAGAAGATCCTGTTTTTGAATTAAAACCTTTACCTGATGATCTTAAATATGCCTATATAGATGATACGAAAATATATCATGTTATTATTAGTTCTAAGCTTTCAGGAAAGGAAGAAGAAAGGTTATTGGAGATATTGAGGAAACATCGAGGAGCTATGGGATATACTCTTCATGATTTAAAAGGGATTTGCCCCACTTTATGTCAGCATGCTATTAATATGGAGGAAGACGCGAAGCCAGTTGTGGAACATCAACGCCGCTTAATTCCCAAGATGAAGGATGTGGAAAGAAATGAGGTATTGAAGCTCCTTGATGCTGGTATTATTTATCCTATTGCTGATAGTAGATGGGTTAGCCCTGTTCATTGTGTTCCTAAGAAAGGGGGTATGACTGTCGTGCCTAATGAGAATAACGAGCTTATTCCTCAAAGGGTAGTAGTTGGTTATAGGATGTGCATTGACTATAGAAAAGTTAACAAGGTTACTAAGAAAGATCATTATCCTTTACCGTTTATAGATTAGATGTTAGAGAGGTTGTCTAAGAAGACGCACTTTTGTTTTCTTGATGGTTATTCTGGTTTCTCTCAGATTGCTGTTAGAAAAGAAGATCAAGAGAAAACCACTTTTACTTGTCCTTATGGAACTTATGCTTATAGACGTATGCCGTTTGGTTTATGCAATGCTCCTGCTACTTTTCAAAGATGTATGTCTGCTATTTTTCATGGCTTTTGTGAAGAAATTGTGGAGGTATTCATGGATGATTTCTCCGTCTATGGAACTTTTTTTGATAATTGTTTGCACAATCTTGATAAAGTTTTGCAGAGGTGTGAAGAAACTAATCTTGTTCTTAATTGGGAGAAATGCCACTTTATGGTGAATGAAGGAATTGTCCTTGGACATAAAAATTCTGAAAGAGGTATTGAAGTTGACAGAGCAAAAGTTGAGGCAATTGAGAAGATGCCTTGTCCCAGAGATGTTAAAGGTATTCGTAGTATTCTTGGTCATGCTGGTTTCTATAGGAGGTTTATTAAAGATTTCTCTAAGATTTCAAAGCCTCTTACTAATCTTGTTCAAAAAGATGTACCATTTGTCTTTGATGATGATTGTAAGGAAGCTTTTGAAACTCTTAAGAAGGCTTTAACTACTGCTCCTATTGTTCAACCACCTGATTGGAATTTACCCTTTGAAATTATGTGTGATGCTAGTGATTTTGCTGTTCGTGCTGTTCTTGGATAGCGCGTAGATAATAAGTTGAATGTTATTCATTATGCTAGTAAGACTCTTGATGCTGCTCAGAAGAATTATGCTACTACTGAGAAAGAGTTTCTTGCTGTTGTTTTTGCATGTGATAAGTTTAGACCTTACATTGTTGATTCTAGAGTTACTATTCATACTGATCACGCTGCTATTAGATATCTTATGACTAAGAAGGATGCTAAGCCTAGGCTTATTAGATGGGTGTTACTTTTACAATAGTTTGATTTGCATATCGTAGATAGGAAAGGTGCTGAAAATCCTGTGGCTGACAACTTGTCTAGATTGGAAAACATTTCTTTTGATCCTATTCCTGTTAATGATAGTTTTCCAAATGAACAGTTGGCTTCAATAAATGTAACTTCGCGAGACCTTCCTTGGTATGCTGATTATGCTAACTTTATTGTTTCCAAGTATTTGCCTCCAACCTTTACAGCTCAGCAAAGAAGAAAATTCTTTTATGATTTGAGGCATTACTTTTGGGATGACCCACATTTATATAAAGAAGGAGTGGATGGTATTATGCGAAGATGCATACCGGAATATGAGCAACAAGAAATATTAAGAAAATGCCATGGAAGCGCTTATGGAGGGCATCATGCTGGAGATAGAACCGCACAAAAGGTTTTACAATCAGGTTTTTATTGGCCAACCCTCTTTAAAGATGCTAGAAGGTATGTTTTATCTTGCGATAAATGTCAAAGAGTTGGTAATATTTCTAGACGTAATGAAATGCCTATGAGTTACACTCTTGTTATTGAACCGTTTGATTGTTGGGGATTTGACTTTATGGGTCCTTTTCCTCCTTCAAAAGGCTATACTCACATACTTGTTGATGTTGATTATGTTACTAAGTGGGTAGAAGCCATACCTACAAAGAGTGCCGATGGTGAGACCTTGTTAAAAATGCTTAAGGATGTTATTTTTCCTAGGTTTGGTGTGCCTAAATATCTTATGACTAACGGAGGTTCTCATTTTATTCACGGTGGTTTTAGAAAAACTCTTGCTAGATATGACGTTAATCATAGAATTGCTTCTGCTTATCATCCCCAAACTAGTAGGCAGGTAGAGCTTTCAAATAGAGAGATCAAGTCTATCTTGCAGAAGACTGTCAATAGATCTAGGAAAAACTGGGCTAGCAAGTTAAACGATGTTTTATGGGCTTATAGAACTGCTTATAAGAACCCCATGGGCATGTCTCCTTACAAAATGGTTTACGGAAAAGCGTGTCACTTGCCCTTAGAATTAGAACACAAAGCTTTTTGGGCAGTGAAAGAGCTTAATAGGGATTTTAAACTTGCCGGTAAGAAAAGGTTGTTAGATTTGAGTTCTCTAGATGAGTGGAGAAATGAAGCCTATGAGAATGCCAGACTTTTCAAAGAGAAAGTCAAGCAATGGCACGATAAGAGAATTCTTAAAAGAGAGTTTCATGTTGGTGAGAAAGTTCTATTGTATAGGTCTCGTCTCAGATTTTTTGCAGGAAAATTACTCTCTAAATGGGAAGGACCATATGTTATTGTTGAAGTGTACTGCTCAGGTGCGATAAAGATTGCTTCGTTGAAAGATGACACTACACAAGTGGTGAATGGGCAAAGACTCAAACATTATATTGCTGGAGATTCTTATAATGAAGATGTTGATGTTATTGAAACAGTTTCTCCAGAAGAATTCATCCAGGACAATTTGCAGGAACCTGCAGAGTTCGTTTTCGAATAGGTAACAGTTCTAGTCAGACTAGGTTCGCGAAAAACTTTTCCATTAATATTTTTATTGTTTTTGCTAAATATAAAAAAATCGCGAGATGAAAATGGGCAGGGGACGGAGTCCGGTGGCTCTGATACGTCTCCAACGTATCTATAATTTTTGATGCTCCATGCTTGTTTTTACACCATTTGCCTATTGTTTCGTTACACTTCGTGGCACTTTTATGCATTTTCCGGAACTAACCTATTAACGAGTTGCCACAGTGCCAGTTCCCTGTTTTCTGTTGTTTTTGTGTTTCAGAAGTGATACACAGGAAATATTCTCGGAATTGGACGAAACAAGTTCCTGAAGTCTTATTTTACCCGGAAGCTTCCAGAGATCCGAAGGAGAGAAGGAGAGGGGCCACCAGGGGCCCACACGCCAGGGTGGCGCGGCCAGCCCCTGGCCCGCGCCACCAAGGTGTGAGGCCACCTGGGTCCTCCTCTGACATCGCCCCTTCGCCTATAAAGACCCCCCGACGGAAAAAACCTAAGTACCCGATCACTTTTCCAGAACACATCGCGATCCGCCGCCGCCGTCGACCCGAAGATCGGGAGGGTCCAAAAGCTCTTCCCGGCACCCTGCCGGAGAGGGGAATCGCCACCGGAGGTCTTCTTCATCGCCATGCTTGCCTCTGGAGCGATGAGTGAGTAGTCTACCTTGGACTATGGGTCCATAGAAGTAGCTAGATGGTTGTCTTCTCCACCATGTGCTTCATGTTTAGATCTCATGAGCTGCCCTACATGATTGAGATCACCGTTATGTAATTCTACATGTTTGGTTTGTTGGGATCCGATGAATATTGGTGTTTATGATTGAGTTGCTGTACTGAATATTATCTTATGTTATCTCTATGTTGTTTATGATCTTGCATGCTCTCCGTTGTTAGTAGCTATCTTGGCCGAGTAGTTGCTAGTGACTCCAAGAGGGGGTATTTATGCTCGATAGTGGGTTCATGCCTCTATTTAACCTGGGGGAGTGACAGAAACCTCTAAGGTTGTAGATGTGCTGTTGCTACTAGGGAGAAAACAACATTCATATGCTCAAGGGCATATGCTTTGTTTACATTACACACTTTGCTTAATGCAATTATCTGTTGTTCGCAACTTAATACTCATGGGGTGTTCGGATTGATATCCCCGGGAGTGGATTATTAGTCATAGATGCAGATGGATGGCGGTCTATGTATTTTGTTGTAATGCCCAGAGTAAATCTCATAGTGATCTTCTTGACATATCACGTTTATCTTTATTCTATCAATTGCCCAACTGTAATTTGTTTACCCAGCATGTGTTATTTATCTTATGGAGAGACACCACTAGTGAACTATGGACCCCGGTCCTATTTCCATCATATTGCTATTACCTTTTTACTTTACTTGCACTGTTTACTTTATTCGCATACTCTACTGTTTTCCACTCGATACGCTCATAACTTTTGTTTCAAGCAAACCGGTGAGATTGACAACCTCATCGCAAGTTGGGAACAAAGTACTTGGTTGTGTGTGTGCAGGTTCCGCGTTGCAGCTAGCAAGCAAAGCTTGTACGAGGCGCTATATATAAATTGTCCGAAGCTGTCGCAAACTAGCAAGCATCACCTTCAATCGTCATTGTCTGCTTTTCTCCTGAACGATAAACCTTGGTTTCTTAACTGAGGGAAAACAAGCTGCTATACTCATCATACCTTCCTCTTGGGGTTCCCAACGGGCTGGTCATTCACCACGCACAAGGACCTCTGATCTTCCACATCAACTTGGAGTATCAGCCTCTTTTCTGGCGCCGTTGCCGGGGAAAAGTGGAAGACTTCTGCGAGGGGAGTTTTCGCACACACATCCTTTACTTTGTTTTATTGTTTTGCTTTACTTTATTTATTTTACCTGCATTTCTTTATATCAAAAACCCAAAAAAATTAGAATCCTTGGTAGTTGTTTTTACTTATCTGCTTTTAGTTTTGTTAAAATGAGTAATCCTGAAGTAGAAGTTCGTAGTTTTAAGCAACAAGGGGGAGAAAGTTTAAAATATGCTTGGTATCGTATTAACAATGCTCATCATAGGTGTACCAAAAAGCACTCTACCACGGTCCTCCTTAGGAATTTTTATGTTGGTATATCTAGCTGGAATAGGTATGTTCTTGATACTCTTACAGGAGGTAATTTTCTGGGTACTCCCGCTGGAGAAGCATGCACTATAATTGAAATTTTAGTGGGAATACCACCTATTCATGTTGCTAAAACCAAGACCACCTTGGAGGAGGTGGTAGAAAAGCTCAGCTCTTTAGAGAAAAGTTTGCCCAGTATCCTAGAAAATGCTAGCCGCGTTAGTGAATTAGTAGAAAACATTGGTAAGAGATTTACTGTTTTAGAGGCTAGCACTACTCATGACAATCAAAACTTAAGAATTGGTAAACTAGAGGAGTCTATGGAAACTCTTAGCTTAATCTGCTCTTCTCTTAAATTTAAGAAAGAGAAAGTGTTTGTTGGAAAAGAGCAAAAATTTATGTATGTTCCCAAGGTTTCTGCACTTAAATCTCAACATGTTCTTAAAATTGGTAAGACTCTTAGTTCCACTAAGGGTGACTTGCAGGTTGAATCATCTTCGGGAACCTTCAAAGAGCCTACTGAGGTAACTAGCACTTCATCTATTGATATTACTTGATTCGCAATTTTCTGCGCCTAGCTCAAAGGTGTTAAAGAAAAGCACTCTTGGGAGATAACCCAATGTTTCTTTTCAGTACTTTTTCTTTTATTTGAGTCTTGGAAGTCATTACTACTGTAATGACCGCTCCTTATCCTTTTTATTTCGTTTTTGTGCCAAGAGAAGCCTCTAATTCGAGCGAGGTAAAGATTTGGGGATGTTGCTGTCCTGAAACTGTTTTCGGTGCTGCACCGTAAAAATTCGTATAAATTCTCTGTATATCTTTAGGACCTGAGATTTCTTGTGCATATGACCCAGGTTATATCCAAACTTTTGTTAGTTGAACACTTTTTTATTTGAGCAATAGAAAACCCCTCAAAAATTCGATCTTTGTCAGCTGTTCTGTTTTGACAGATTTCTGCCAATATTTGTGTTTGCCACTTTATCGCTTTCTTTTGAGTTCTTTTGATCACGAAACTTTTGGGGAGGTTGCTACAGTAATATTTGCTATATATGTGGTGGTTTTGGGTTGAAACCTGAAGCAAAAAGAGGTTGATTATATGTTATGCCTACACTAATGTTGCTAATAGAATTGTGTTTAGTTTTGTATGAAGGAAGTTTTCAAGTGTAGGGATTGGAGAATGATGAGATGAGTTGAAGAATGGACAAAAGCTCAAGCTTGGGGATGCCCATGCATCACCCCAAGAAATATCCAAGAAGTACAAGCGTCAAAGATTGGGGATGCCCCCGAGGCACCCCTTCTTCATCGGCAAAAATCAGGTCACCTTTCAAAACACCATATTTTTATTGCTTCATGCACTATGTGTTTTTCTTGGAGCGTCAGTTGTTTTAGTTTTCTTAGTTGGTTTAGTTTGTTTGCTGCAATAAATGATTGGACCCCAACAAATTTCCTTTGGAGGAGATGTACTCGTTTTCATTTGCAAAGAACGCTCTAGTTTTCACTCTTATCAAAAATCGAGTGTTCTTCTTTTTCTGCTACTGCTTTTGGTTTTCGTTTTCGCCTTGATTTGCGTTCAGACCTTGTCATATCTTTTCATCAAGGTGTATTTTTGCCTCTGATATTTATTGGTTTTCATCAAAAGAGGTGTTTATAAAAATTTCAAATGGTGTTGGAAAAGAGAAAAAGCTTTGTGCAAAATAGTGGTACAAGAAGGAGCTTGTGTAGACTGCGGCTTAGGCTTTTTCATGTCATGCTTGATGTCATTTTGATAGTATGCTTAGTGGTTTTGCTGTAGCATGACTTGTCTCAAATAACTGAGATTGCTTAATGAGCCTTTGAAAAAATTCATGCGTTGTTTTTATTGTATGGAAGCATTATTTTGGTTTTCTCCTTGATGCTTTATTTGGGTTGACTTGGCGCATGCTCACACATGTTAGACTCTTACAAAGTCTCCAATAACCTTCATGATCATTTAGTTTTTGACTTTTGATGCCATCTTATGCTTCTTTTAATGTCGCTTTGTCGCTTTGCATGATTATGGCCATTATTGCTCTCTTAGTTGGTCGCTCCCAGTCTTTTGCTAGCCCTCGCCTTGTACTGAGTATGAGCTCTACTCGTGCATCCAACTCCTAAAAGCCAAAGTTTTCCAAAGTGTCCACCATACATACCTACTAGCAATTTGCTATTCCAAGTAAATTTGACTTGCTTTTATTTACTCTTCAAATTAAACTCTTACCAGTGTTATGCGAAATTCGGTCAGTAAAGCTCTCACGAACCGGAAGGCACACTTTACTTTTTCCTGTTCTTAAAAATTTGATATTGTGGTCTCTTATGTTGAGTTGTTATGCTTGCAAGTTGTAAGTTGGATTCTAGCCCAGCCATGCTGTCATGGGCAAGCTTTCAACATTGCACTTCTTAATTGAGTTGATATCGTGATCTTTTGTTTATGGATGCCCGCGGTGTGAAATGAATTGGGAATCTTGTGGGGATCATGGAGTTTGTATATGTGTTAGGGAAACGCCGGGCCGCCAATCTAGGCCATGCATAATTCATGGTGGAAATTTGCAGCATACCCATGGTGAACATACGACGACGCATCTCACAATAAAAAGCTAAACAAAAGGCAAATAAAAGAGATGTCGAGGTGTTCATTGTCTGCTTGTCCTGTCATTTTGGTGTGGGCTTGTTCCATGTCATCGGGCACGGAGGTTCCCCATTGGCGGTTCTCAATGATATGCATATACTTACAATGACAAGAGCCTTGCTTGGGACTCTAAGTAAAGTAGCATGAGGTTTGGGTACTCATATTCACGGGACACGAGGTTTTCAACTTATGATTTGTCAAGCATATGCATCATAATTGTTCTCGCATTAACTTTAACCATTCAAGATGCTTATGATGGGGGCAATGAGAGCTCAAAGCCGGTAAGTACCATAATTTTTGAAGGTTATAAAACTTGCAATCACTGCTTCCCTCTGCGAAGGGCCTTTCTTCTACTTTTATGTTGAGTCACCACCTTCTTTCTTTATGCACCATTAAGAGAGCATAGTTGTCATTCTTAGTGTGATATGCATTGTCCCAAAGTTCATTGATTGATTCATATTGTTGGTTTCACTTGTTCTTAAATTATTTGTATCTAGTCGCCCTCTTAAACTTGAAGGTGTCCTATGCATTTATGTTTTGCTCTCTTTGAAGGACAAGCTGAAAACCATTTGTATGTTTTTCCTTATGATTTGAACACATGTTTGACTTTCATTGTTTCATTTTCATGATCTTTTATTTGTGTTCATTTGCATGTTTACAACATGGTCGCTAAGTTCTTATTGTCAAGATTATATCTTTCATGCCCATGTTTTAAGTTCTTATGATCCCAGCTCACAAATGCTTACATATATGATCAAGATTGTGTAGGTGCATGTCACCTCAAAAATTATTCTTTTGTTATCACTTACCTACTCGAGGACGAGCAGGAGTTAAGCTTGGGGATGCTTGATACGTCTCCAACGTATCTATAATTTTTTATGCTCCATGCTTGTTTTTACACCATTTGCCTATTGTTTCATTACACTTCGTGGCACTTTTATGCATTTTCCGGAACTAACCTATTAACGAGTTGTCACAGTGCCAGTTCCCTGTTTTCTGCTGTTTTTGTGTTTCAGAAGTGATACACAGGAAATATTCTCGGAATTGGACGAAACAAGTTCCTGAAGTCTTATTTTACCCGGAAGCTTCCAGAGATCCGAAGGAGAGAAGGAGAGGGGCCACCAGGGGCCCACACGCCAGGGTGGCGCGGCCAGCCCCTGGCCCGCGCCACCAAGGTGTGAGGCCACCTGGGTCCTCCTCTGACATCGCCCCTTCGCCTATAAAGACCCCCCGACGGAAAAAACCTAAGTACCCGATCACTTTTCTAGAACACATCGCGCTCCGCCGCCGCCGTCGACCCGAAGATCGGGAGGGTCCAGAAGCTCTTCCCGGCACCCTGCCGGAGAGGGGAATCACCACCGGAGGTCTTCTTCATCGCCATGCTTGCCTCCGGAGCGATGAGTGAGTAGTCTACCTTGGACTATGGGTCCATAGAAGTAGCTAGATGGTTGTCTTCTCCACCATGTGCTTCATGTTTAGATCTCATGAGCTGCCCTACATGATTGAGATCACCGTTATGTAATTCTACATGTTTGGTTTGTTGGGATCCGATGAATATTGGTGTTTATGATTGAGTTGCTGTACTGAATATTATCTTATGTTATCTCTATGTTGTTTATGATCTTGCATGCTCTCCGTTGTTAGTAGCTATCTTGGCCGAGTAGTTGCTAGTGACTCCAAGAGGGGGTATTTATGCTCGATAGTGGGTTCATGCCTCTATTTAACCTAGGGGAGTGACAGAAACCTCTAAGGTTGTAGATGTGCTGTTGCTACTAGGGAGAAAACAACATTCATATGCTCAAGGGCATATGCTTTGTTTACATTACACACTTTGCTTAATGCAATTATCTGTTGTTCGCAACTTAATACTCATGGGGTGTTCGGATTGATATCCCCGGGATTGGATTATTAGTCATAGATGCAGTTGGATGGCGGTCTATGTATTTTGTTGTAATGCCCAGAGTAAATCTCATAGTGATCTTCTTGACATATCACGTTTATCTTTATTCTATCAATTGCCCAACTGTAATTTGTTTACCCAGCATGTGTTATTTATCTTATGGAGAGACACCACTAGTGAACTGTGGACCCCGGTCCTATTTCCATCATATTGCTATTACCTGTTTACTTTACTTGCACTGTTTACTTTATTCGCATACTCTACTATTTTTCACTCGATACGCTCATAACCTTTGTTTCAAGCAAACCGGTGAGATTGACAACCTCATCGCAAGTTGGGAACAAAGTACTTGGTTGTGTGTGTGCAGGTTCCGCGTTGCAGCTAGCAAGCAAAGCTTGGATGAGGCGCCATATATAAATTGTCCAAAGCTGTCGCAAACTAGCAAGCATCACCTTCAATCATCATTGTCTGCTTTTCTCCTAAACGATAAACCTTGGTTTCTTAACTGAGGGAAAACAAGCTGCTATACTCATCATACCTTCCTCTTGGGGTTCCCAACGGGCTGGTCATTCACCACGCACAAGGACCTCTGATCTTCCACATCAACTTGGAGTATCAGGCTCCTCACCACCAGGGGGCGCGGGCCCACCCCAGGCCGTGCCACCCTATGGTGAGTCCACCCCGGATCTCGTTTCCGTCTCGGTTTCCTCCTGTGATTTCGTCTCGATGTATAATTTTCGCCTATATAACCCCCCGGAGTCCCCGAGGTCTGTATATTGTTTTCTTGTCATGTTTTGTTTTGAGTTGTTTCTGTCAGGAGATTGTTCTCAGCTTTGAAGTTGTGATGTCTTCGTCCGGTCCATTCGAGGAGAACCCTCTTGCGGATATCATTCATTCGTATATGAGGGAGCTGAAGATGCATCCGAAGGAGTTGTTGCTCAAAGATGGGGAGTTGCAGATCAAAGATGTCCAAGTCTCAAAGGGGGAAGGAAGTCTCGAGGCCAGGATGGAAGCTCTGGAACAAGAAGTTTTCAAATACAAGAAGATGGCAGAACGCGAGGTGGACATCATCCATAGGATTAATCAAGAGCTTGTTACCAAGTACAAGAAGGAGACTACAGAACTCTGGAAGGACATCTTTTTGCTCCATGAGACCACTAACCAATTACAAGCACAACTCTACGACTTGCAGAACCAAAATTGTGAGTATGAAGCAAGATTTCAACAAATGAGTGCTGCTGCAAGTTTCAGGATATTGGAGACCAAGACATCCTTCCTTGACGGGGGACCTCTGCCTTGGAAGTACAATGATGATAAAGACTCACCACTACCACCAAAGGAGTAATTCATCATGGTATTGGCATCCCATTGGCTTGTCCCAAGCTTGGGGGAGTGCCGCGGTATCACATTATCACCTTTTACTCATTTACTTTTCAAGTAGAGTCATATCATGAATAGAGAAGTTATCTTATAGAATAGTTTGCAGTGTGGAAGTATCCTCCTTAGTTGGTTATCTATGTATCCCTTGGTGTGAGTTGCGGTAATGAAATATCAATGAGAAGTTTTATCGTTTACTTTCCGCACACTTTATTTTAGTTTGCAATGTTTCTTATATGATTAGTCTTGTTGATTAGTATTGGTATCACTTTGGGAGCATGAGTAAATATAGTTGGTTTTGGCAAACTTAGCTTGGTCAGTAGCAACTTTACCTTGAGGTTTGAGTAGAAAAGAAGAAAGAAGTGCTTGTAGTTGCATCACTTCAGTTTTCCTTCATGTTTGGCTTATAAGTAATATTATTCTCAAAGTTAAAATCGTTGTACCTTCAAGGAAGTTTGCATGATTGTTCTTATTATATGTATGTTTGTTTGTTTCATGCAACTCTTATGCTTGCTACCCAGCCTTGCTAGCCAAAGACCTGTACTGAGAGGAAATGCTTCTCGTGCATCCAACTCCTAAAAACCAAGTCACTTCCAAAGAGTCCACTATAAATTCCTATGCATGGTATTTTAAGCCATTCCAAGTAAATTTTCATGTGCTACCTTTCAAAAACCTTCAAACACTTCTCATTTTGTGGCACTGTTTTTAGCTCATGAGGACGTAGTGGATGGGTTTGTTATCTTCCATACTAAATTAAGTACCCCTTGACTAGGCAGCTTCATCTGCTCGTCATTAATTTTGCAAGGGAGCTGGTCATACCATTATAATCTCAAAAAGAAAAGAAAAAGGCACTCCTCCATGGTATGTGAAAGTTGGTCGGCACCCGATGGAATCGGTTAGCCATGGTTTGAGAAAGGAAAAGGTGGGGAGGAGTGCAAAGCTATAAAAGAGCACCAATGTGCCAATTAATCAAACATCTCGGAACCGCTCTCACTTGTTTAGTATGGAAGATATCAAGAACTCCGTTGCTAGTCGTTGACAAAAGCAACCACCTCTCAAAACAATTTTTACCTCTGTTTTACAAATGAAAAGCTCTAGCACATGTTTAATCCCTGCTTCCCTCTGCGAAGGGCCTATCTTTTACTTTCATGTTGAGTCAACCTATTCCCTTCCATCTCAAGCAAGCGTTTGAGTTGTTATGTTTTACTCATCCATATGTTGATCCGTTTAATCATGTTTACTAACTTCTTTTGCTAGTACAATGCTTTTGTCTGAAGGAATATATCTTTGAAAGTTTTCTATGAATGCAAAAGTTTGTTTTCTTGAGCATATGGTTTTTGCTATATTAGCTCTGTTTTTAAAAAAGGCTCCATTCAAAAGCTAGTATAGTTTGTTCATTGTTCTCTGACCAAGAACTAAAGTTTGCCACCACCAATTATAGTTTACCTTGTTCACCTTTATTTGTGATTCCCTTTTACTTATTGCAAGTTTATATCATATAAAGGGAAGTTGCTGTCTATTATAATTTGTGCCTTGGTGAATGTGATGCTTCTTGTCCGTATTTTGATTATCGACACTTCACTCCATAAACCTGTGGTCATGTTTACCGAGTTTAGTTTTCGCTTGGGGACAAGCGAGGTCTAAGCTTGGGGGGGTTGATACGTCCATTTTGCATCACTATTTTGTATCATAATTTGCTGCTATTCATTGATATATTTCACATTTAGAGATGATACTTATATTATTTCCTCTGTTTTTACATGTTTGATGATCATTGGAGGAATTGCTGCCGGAGTCAGGATTCTGCTAGAAAAAGGACCGTCAAGGCACCATATTTCGAAGATCAAGAAAATTCCAGAAAAATACCAGAAAATTATTTTTTATCAGAAGACTGAAGAAGCCAGAAGGAGGAGGCGAGAGGGGCCACAGGGCAGCCTCACCACCAGGGGGCGCGGCCCAGCCCCTGGCCGCGCCCACCTGTGGTGAGAGCCCCCTGACCCACTTCTGCCATCGCCCCTTCGCGTATTTCATCGTCCCCAAAAACCTAAGTCAAGTGGGGGGGCTCAGAGATAGACACCGCTGCCTCTGCGGGGCGGAAAACACCAGAGAGAGAAAAGCTCTCTGGCAGGCAGAAATCTACCGAGGAAATTCCTTCCCGGAGAGGGGAGATCGTCACCATCATCATCACCATCGCACCGGACTTCATCGGGATCATCATCATCATCTCCATCACCAGCACCTTCATCTCCACCATCACCACGCCATCCCGCTGTAACATCTTGAGTTGAATCTTGTCAAATTCTTAGGGTAAACTTTCCCGGTGTTGATTACTCTTGTGGTTGATGCTATTGAGTGGAACCGTTGAATTAAGGTTTATGTTCAGATTGTTATTTACCATTATTTCACCTCTGATCATGATCCATATGATGTCTTGTGAGTAGTTCGTTTAGTTCTTGAGGACATGGGAGAAGTCAAGTCGTTAGTAGTGGAATTATGTTGAGTAATATTTAATGGTTTGATATTTATTTGTTGTGGTGCTATTTCACTAGTGGTGTCATGTGAACGTCGACTACATGATACTTTCACCATTTATGGGCCTAGTGAGATGCATTGTGTATTTGGCTACCAATTGTGGGGTTGCTGGAATGACAGAAACCTAAACCTCCGTTGGGAAACTATTGCACCAGGGAGCGTAGGATCTTAGAGTTTAAGACTGTGGTTAGATTTATCTTAATTACTTTCTTGTATTTGCGGATGCTTGCAAGGGGTATAATCACAAGTGTGTATTTATCTTAGTAAGGGTAGTGCGCTAGCACAGGTTCACCCCCATAACACTTATCAAACCAGTAAAGATTATTTAGCGGTATGAAGCAAAAGCACTTGACAGAAACTCCCGTGTGTCCTCGAGAATATTTGGTCATCATAAGTTACACAACCGGCTTGTCCTTTGCTCTAGAAAGGATTGGGCCACTTGCAGCAATTATTACTATTGTCCTTTATTTACTCATACTTTATTTACTTGCATTACCAAATACCCCTGAAAACCCGTTTGCTAGTATTTACAGTGAATCCTTGATCAAAACCACTTTTCAACACCTTCTGCTCCTCGTTGGATTCGACACTCTTATTTATCGAAAGTACTACGATACACCCCCTATACTTGTGGGTCATCATTATCGATGTTCCCTTCAATATGTCTGGTTAAATTGACATTTTAACTAAGAGTATACGCACATATTTGGAAATGGAGGGAGCAGTACATATTTGTTGCCATTTGCCAAACTGAAGCGTCTTACTTTGAGTTAAACTGCAAAAAATATTCCAATCCTAACGACATTTTTACTTACAATAGTGTACAAGGAAAACTAGCTCAGCAGGAAATTTTTCTAGATAGAAGACACCTCGTGTCCGGTTTTAACTTAACAAAACCACCAAACATTGTAGCTTACAACATAATTTTAAAGAGCATCTCCTGCCACCCGAAGTAGGCAGGGGCAACAGCAAAGTCTAAAAGAGCGGCTAGCCACACTGGCCAAACCAAAAAGGAGTTCACTATTACAAAAGCATACACAGCATGCAGGCTGGGAAGAAGTTCTGATAGGAGCTCCAGGGAACTGCAAAAAGATTAGCTACTTGGAGGAGGAACTGGAGGCGAGTAGGAAGCAGCGAAGAACGCCTTTGTCAGCGAAACCAGCTCGTCGAGCAGCTCCTTGTCCTTAGACCTTTGAAGAGGCCTGGTGGTGCGGTGTTGATGTAGGAGTTTTATATATATAACCGCCCAGTTAGAAACACCAAGAGAAGGTTATAATGAGCACAGCAGCAAGTCTTCCCTCAGTTGTGAAACCAAGGTTTATCAAACCAGTAGGAGAAAGAACCGAACTTCCGAAGGTTGATGCCCGCTAGCTTTGCAACAGCTCCAAACAATGGCGCCAGAAAACTTGTCCAAGGTGTAGCTTTACACTAGCAGCAACGTGGAACCTGCATACAACACAACCAAGTACTTTATCCCAACTCACAGTGAGGTTGTCAATCTCACCGGTTTGCTGTAAACAAAGGACTAAGCGTATCGAGTGGTAAAAGATAGTAGTTTGCAAGAATGTAAATAAAACGATTAAATGGTAAACGGTAATAACAATGTAAAAGAATGGACCGGGATCCACAGTTCACTAGTGGTGTCTCTCCATAAAGTAAATAATAGGCTGGGTAAACAAATTACAGTTGGGCAATTGATAGAATAAAGCTAGCATACAAATGTCATGAGGATCACTATGAGATTCACTCTGGGCATTATAACATAATACATAGACCATAATCCAACTGCATCTATGACTAATAATCCACCCTCCGGATGTCATCTGAGCAACCATTGGGTATTAAGTTGCAAGCAACAGATTATCGCCTTAAGCAAAGTGCATAATGTAAACAATACAAATGTCCTTGAACACAAGATTGTTGTTTTCTCCCTAGTGGCAACAACACATCTACAATCTTAGAGGTTTCTGTCACTCCCCCAGATTACTAGAGGCATGAACCCACTATCGAGCATAAATACTCCCTCTTGGAGTCACTAGCATCTACTCGGCCAAGATATCTACTAGGAACGGAGATCATGCAAGATCATAAACAACATAGAGATAACATAAAGATAATAATTCAGCACATCAACTTGACATAGTATCAATATTCATCGGATCCCAACAAACACAACATGTAGAATTACACAACGATGATATTGATCATGATAGGCAGCTCACAAGATCTAAACATGAAGCACATGGAGGAGATGACAACCATCTAGCTACTGCTATGGACCCATAGTCTAAGGTAGACTACTCACGCATCACTCCGGAGGTAGGCATGGTGATGAAGAAGGCCTCCGGCGGTGATTCCCCTCTCCGGAAGGGTGCCAGGAAGAGCTTCTGGACCCTCCTGATCTCGTGTCGGCGACGGCGGCGGCTTGCAGTTTGTTTCGAGGAAAATTGATTGGTCCCTTTAGGTTTTCCCGTCGAGGGGAATATATAGGCGGAAGGGTGGCGTCAGAAGGTGGGCCAAGCGGCCACACCACCTGGTGGCGCGGCCAAGGGCTGGGCCGCGCCACCCCATGGTGCGCCTGGCCGCTGGTCCTCCTCCGTCTCAGCTTTGGACTGCGTGATGCTTCGGGAAAAATAGGAATTTTGGCTTTTGTTTGGTCCAATTGCGAGAATATTTCCTGTGTAGCTTTTCTGAAACACAAAAATAGCAAAAACAGGGAACTGGCACTGTGCCATCTCATTAGTAGGTTAGTTCTGAAAAATGTATAAAAACACCACGAAGTGCAACAAAACACAAAGCAAATGGTGTATAAACAAGCATGGAGCATCAAAAATTATAGATACGTTTGAGACGTATCAAGCATCCCCAAGCTTAACTCCTGCTCGTCCTCGAGTAGGGAAGTGATAACAGAACAATAATTTTTGAGGTGACATGCACCATCACAATCTTGATCAACGATGTAAAGCATTGAGTGCTGAGATCAAAGTACTTAAAACATGGGCATAAGAAACATAATCTTGACAATAAAACTTAGCAACCATGTTATAACATGAAAAGTAACACAAAGAAAAGATCATGAGTAATGAAGCATTTAAAGTCAAGTGTGTGTTTCAACCATATAGAAAAACATAGCAAAGTGGTTTTCAGCTTGTCCTTCATGGAGTAGCAAAACATAAATGCATAGGACACCTTCAAGTTTAAGAGGGCGACTAGATACAAATAATTTAAGAACAAGCAAAACCATAATCATGAATCAATCAATGATAAATTTTGGGACTATGCACATTAAACTCAGAATGACAACTACACTCTCTTAGACGGTGCATAAAGGTAGAAGGTGGAGACTCAACATAAAAGTAAAAGAAAGGCCCTTCGCAGAGGGAAGCAGTGATTGCAAGTTTTATAAACCTCCAAAAATTATGATATTTACTAGCTTTGAGCTATCATTGCCCCCATCATAGGCATCTTGAGTGGTTAAGGTTAATGCGAGTACAATTATGAGCATATGCTTAACAAATCATAAGTTGAAAATCTTGTGTCCTGTGAAGTACGAATACCCAAACCTCATGCTACTCGACTTAGGTCCCTAGCAAGTTCTTGTCATTGTAAGCATACATGTATCATCGAGAACGCCAATGGGGTACCTCTTGCCCGATGACATGGAACAAGCCCACATCAAAATGACAAGACAAACAGACAATGAACACCTCGGCATCTCTTTTATTTACCATTGGTATAGCTTTTTATTGTGAGATGCGTCATCGAATGTCCACTATGGGCATGCTATAAATTTCCACCATGAATGATGAATGGCTTAGATTAGCGGCCCATGCGTTTCTCTAACACATATACAAAGTCCATGAGCTCACAAGTTTCCAACTTATTTCACATCGTGAGTATCCATAAACAAAAGATCACGATATCAACTAAATGAAAGAAAGTGCAATGTTGAAAGCTTGCCCCATGACGGCATGGCTGGGCAAATTTCCAACTTACAACTTGCAAGCACAACATCAACATAAGAGAGCCACAATGGTCAAAATTATTAAAAGCAAGAAAAGTAAAGTGTGCCGTCAGGTTCGTGAGAGCTTTACTGACTAATTTTCACATAACACCAAAAAGTTTAATTTGAAGGATAGATAAAAGCAAGTCGAATGTACTTGGAATAGCAAATTGCTAATAAGTATGTATGGTGGACACATTGGAAAACTTGGTTTTTGGGAGTTGGATGCACGAGAAATATTCCCTCTCAGTACAAAATGAAGGCTAGCAAAAGTCTGGGAGCGACCAACTAAGAGAGCAATAACGGCCATAATCATGCATAGCGACAAAACATCATTAACCGAAGCATAAAGTGGTATCACAAGTCAAAAACCCAATGATCATAGAGGCTATATGGCGACTTGTTAGAGTCAAACATGTTGTAAGCATGCGCCAAGTCAACCCAAATAAAGCATGAAAGGAGAAAACCACAATAACATGCTCCCATATAATAAAAACAACGCATGATTTTTTCAAAGGATCATTAAGCAATCTCAGTCATTTGAGACAAGTCATGCTATAGAAAAAACTACTAAGCATACTATCAACACGATATCAAGCATGACATGAAAAGTCTAAGCCGCAGTCTAAACAAGCTCCCATTTGTACCACTATAGTCATGAAACTTTTTCTCTTTTCCAACACCATTCAACCCTTTTTGAAACAACTATTTTGATGAAAACCAACATAGACCAGTGGTCTAAATACACCTTGATGCAAAGATATAACAAGATCTGAACAAAATTCAAGGCAAAAAACGAAAGCTAAACGCAGTACTAGAAAAAGAGAACACTCGTTGAATGATAAGAGTGAAAACTAGAGTGTTCTTGGCAATGAAAAATGGAGTGTGTCATCTCCAAAAGAAATTTGTTGGGGGTCCAACCATTTATTGCAGCAAACAAAACAAAAGAAAACTGAAAGCGAAAGTAAAGATGCTCCAAGAAAAATGCATAGAATATGAAGCAATAAAAATATAGTGTCTTGAAAGGTGACCTGATTTTTGCCGATGAAGAAGGGGTGCCTCGGGGCATCCCCAAGCTTTGACGCTTGTACTCTTGGATATTTTTTGGGGTGACATGGGCATCCCCAAGCTCAAGATTTTGTCCATACTTCATCTCATCTCATCACTCTCCATCCCCTACACTTGAAAACTTTCTTCATACAAAACTTCACACAATTTTATTAGCAACATTAGTATAAGCATGATAATAAATCTACTCTTTTGGTTCAGTTGCAAACTAAAATATACCATCCATTAAAGCATAAGCTACTGTAGCAACTTCCTCAAAAGTTCCATGATCAAAAGAACTCAAAAAGAAAGCGATCGAGAGGCAAACACAAATAGTGGCAGAATCTGTCAAAACAGAACAGCTGACAAAGATCAATTTTTTTGAGGACGTTCTGTTGCTCAAATAGAAAAGTGTAAAACTAATAAAAGTTTGGAAATAACCTGGGGCATATGCACAAGAAATCGCAGATCAAAAAGATATTCTGAGAATTTGCACGAATTTTTACGGTGCAGCGCAGAAATCTGTTTCAGGACAACAACTTCCCCAAATCTTACCTTCCTCCAATTAGAGGTTCTTCTTGGCACAAAAATGAAATAAAAAATGATAAGGAGAGGTCATTACAGTAGTAATAACTTCCAAGACTCAAATAAAAGAAGTACTGAAAATAAAACATTGGGTTATCTCCCAAGAGTGCTTTTCTTTAACGCCTTTGAGCTAGGCGCAAAAAGTGGAAATCAAGTATTTTCTAATGAAGCATTAAGATCAATTACAGAAGTCTTTTCAACAAGGCATTGTATTGTATCCAAATGATTTTTTGAAGATCCCTTATGAACACTCTTGGGTTCACTCCTTTCATCAAAAGGGTTTTCAGGACAAATTCAATCAAAATTCTTTTCCAAAGCTTCATGTAATCCTACAAGTTTGCAAGGTATTGGTACTTTGATTTCTTCCTTGTTTGTACCAACAATGTCTACACGTGAGCCAAGCATATTAAAACGCTCAAAAACTTTCCTAGCTTCTATAGCAACATCTCTAAATTCTCTACGCAAAGTCTCCAAAATAAAATCTTTCTTTTCGAAGTCTTCGATATCATGAAGCTTAAGAAACATTTGTTGCGAAAAAGGATTACGGTTAACAAACCTAGCCTCCAACATGTGAACTAAATAAGCAGCAGCAACTTCATAACTAGGAGCAAGCTCAGCTAAAGATCTATCCTCAACATCTTTATGCATACTAACATGATTAAAGAACTCCTCGATGTTATCTTTCCCAATTATAGAACCACTACCTATTGTAAGGTCCTCCAGAGCATACTTAGGGAACAACATAATGAACTAAAAGTAAAAGTAACAGAATACCAACTATAAAGGAACTAATTTTTTTGTAATTTTGATAAAAAAGATGCAAGCAAAAATAAGATAAAGCAAAACAATAATAAAGTAAAAGATTGGAAGCGAGAGACTCCCCTTGCAGAAATCCTCTTTCTCCCCGGCAACGGCGCCAGAAAACTTGTTGGTGGTGCGGTGTTGATGTAGGAGTTATATATATATATAACTGCCCAGTTGGAAACCCCAAGAGAAAGTTATGATGAGCACAGCAGCAAGTCTTCCCTCAGTTATGAAACCAAGGTTTATCGAACCAGTAGGAGAAAGAACCAAACTTCCGAAGGTTGATGCCCGCTAGCTTTGCAACAGCTCCGGACAATGGCGCCAAAAAACTTGTCCAGGGTGTAGCTTTACACCAGCAGCAACGTGGAACCTGCACACAACACAACCAAGTACTTTGTCCCAACTCACAGTGAGGTTGTCAATCTCACCGGTTTGCTGTAAACAAAGGATTAAGCATATCGAGTGGTAAAAGATAGTAGTTTGCAAGAATGTAAATAAAATGAGTAAATGGTAAATGGTAATAACAATGTAAAAGAATGGACCGGGGTCCACAGTTCACTAGTGGTGTCTCTCCATAAAGTAAATAACATGCTGGGTAAACAAATTACAGTTGGGCAATTGATAGAATAAAGCTAGCATACAAATGTCATGAGGATCACTATGAGATTCACTCTGGGCATTACAACATAATACATAGACCGTAATCCAACTGCATCTATGACTAATAATCCACCCTCCGGATGTCATCCGAGCAACCATTGGGTATTAAGTTGCAAGCAACAGATTATCGCCTTAAGCAAAATGTGTAATGTAAACAATACAAATATCCTTGAACACAAGATTGTTGTTTTCTCCCTAGTGGCAACATCACATCTACAATCTTAGAGGTTTCTGTTACTCCCCCAGATTACTAGAGGCATGAACCTACTATCGAGCATAAATACTCCCTCTTGGAGTCACTAGCATCTACTCGGCCAAGATATCTACTAGCAACGGAGAGCATGCAAGATCATAAACAACATAGAGATAATATAAAGATAATAATTCAGCACATCAACTTGACATAGTATCAATATTCATCAGATCCAAACAAACACAACATGTAGAATTACACAACGATGATCTGTATCATGATAGGCAGCTCAGAAGATCTAAACATGAAGCACATGTAGGAGATGACAACCATCTAGCTACTGCTACGGACCCGTAGTCCAAGGTAGACTACTCACGCATCACTCCGGAGGTAGGCATGGTGATGAAGAAGGCCTCTGGTGGTGATTCCCCTCTCCGGCAGGGTGCCAGGAAGAGCTTCTGGACCCTCCCGATCTTGCGTCAGCGACGGCGGCAGCTTGCAGTATGTTTTGAGGAAAATTGATCGGTCCCTTTAGGTTCTCCCGTCGAGGGGAATATATAGGCGGAAGGGCGGCGTCAGAAGGTGGGCTAGGCGGCCACACCACCTGGTGGCGCGGCCAAGGGCTAGGCCGCGCCACCCCATGGTGCGCCTGGCCCCTAGTCCTCCTCCGTCTTAGCTTTGGACTCCGTGATGCTTCGGGAAAAATAGGAATTTTGGCTTTTGTTTCGTCCAATTCTGAGAATATTTCCTGTGTAGCTTTTCTAAACACAAAAACAGCAAAAACAGGGAACTAGCACTGTGGTATCTCATTAGTAGGTTAGTTCTGAAAAATGTATAAAAACACCATGAAGTGTAACAAAACACAAAGCAAATGGTGTATAAACAAGCATGGAGCATCAAACATTATATATACGTTTGAGACGTATCAAGGCCGCCACAGTTGCAAAGAGAGAATAATTTTGAAAATACAGTCAGCGGGCTCCCTCAATGGTGAACTTATTACGTGGAATTTTTCCTGGTCACAGCAACATTGTCATGTACTATATTGTACAAAGAAAACTAGATCAAATATTAGGAGAATGAAGATCATATGAAATTTGTTGTATGTGAGAATGACTTTGGCACTAGCTAGTGTTTCGCAAATACAATATGTGAGATGCAGTGAGCAATATGAGATCCTTGGGATACTCGGTGTTTAGGGCAATGTCAATTGAAGTGTGGCAAAAGGTAAAAATTTGCTACATAGTCCTAGTTTCGATCAATAGCGGAGGCAGGGGATCAATAGCGGCTTCATTGATTCATCTCTGATTATACCTTCTTCCTATAGAACAACGGGGATCTTTGGATATTGGATGCAATGGTTGATGACGGTTGTTCAGGCTATATTCAACAAGGGTGGCTGGTTGCACTGATGATGGTTGTTCAAGCTATATTCAACGAGGGTGGCCGGTTGCACTGTAGGCGCATCGAAGATGTCGCATAGACTATTTATAGCTTTTTTTCGTTGGCTGATTTATGCAGCCACTTTGATCGATCCGTGATGGAGATATAATAATACTATGAATACTGGTTTAATAAATAAGGTCATGTGCATCACTTTGATGCAGAGACTGGGGCGTTGTGCTCCCAATTCAAAAAAAAGCAAGGCCCTGGCCCCCATGGCATGGATTTTTTTGTGTTTAAACCCATTAGTTGTAGGCAAAACCTCCTATATTACGTATTTTTGCTTTTCGGCCGTCCTCAACTATTTTTTCTCATGTTTTCTTCCATCAACTCCCCTCACATATTTTTTATTCCTCCACCCTTGTTTTGATGAGAACTTAATAACAAGGCGCGAAGTAGCTAGGCTTCGGGGCGAGCTAGTACGAAGCATGTTAACATAAAGATAAATCAGTTAAGCTGGTAGTGTAATATAGATGAAATACCTACTTAAGAAACAACTCAAGCAAGAACACCAGTGGAAGGATCCTCTGCGGTTGGTGGGAGGAAACTGTGAGACTTCATTATTCTACCTACAAAATCAACCAAAATTGTTAAAATTTACCCACAATGATCAAACATAATCTATGAGCCATCATTGCAATCCGGCCAACTACTTATCAAAGAGCCCATATACCCATCTGGCTCAAACATCGATACTCGTTACAGTAGCGACGGTTGGAGCAAGAGTTGGTGGCTATTTGTGGTAGGGGGTTGGAGTTCGCTATCGGCGTCTTTACGTCGACTAAGATTGAATGTAGGTTTAGTAACAAGTTATGTAATTTTTGATTCATTGGCGTGTATGTCGCCGAGTCGCTTCCTTTGTTGCCACATACCACGAATATACTAATGCATCTAACATAGTTCGAGATGTATATTGCATCCGAGGATGCAAAGACTATAGAGGAGTCATTAAAAAGTCATATAGGAATAATAATTAGTGTATTTGTTTTCACATATAACAATAACAAGTAGCACTAGCGCATGACATGAGCACTTATCCATGATATTCGTACTTTATAACTGAAGTTACTACCTACCCCATTTAAAAAATTCTAATTTTTTTTATATTTTGATGCTGGGATATCTTTGTTCTTTGAAAAGCACCGCCGGAGGACTGAGTGCTATAGTAAGCTAGTGATCCTAAAATGTCTACTCCCTCTGATTGAAAAAGAGTGTCAAATAATTTGTACAATTTATACTAAGTCACGGACAATCTTTTGTGATAAGAGGGAGTAAAATTTATGAGTGAAGCCGACTGATAGTTTATGTCGCAAACAGAAGATTCAGTTTTAAAAAATGGGAGGATCGATCGCAGCCGCGAGTCGCGACGCCTGGAAAAGGTTAAGATGAGACCGTGCAGCCAGAGTGTCGTCCTCACCATCGATCTCGAACCGGCCACCGGCCGCCGTCCGGCCGCGGTCCCCTAATCGATCCGCCCGGTCCCGCCCTACGCACGTACCGGCGTACGCCGACTCGACCATGCATCATGCACCACGCGCGGTCGCAGCTTCGCAAACGTGTGACGCCGACCGCGATGAGGGCCTAGATGCTGGCGTACTTCCGATCGACTATCTAGGCTTCATGGCAGCGACGGCTCTTCACTGCATCTGCGCGGCCATTGCCGGCCTCCAATGCTTGAAAGGATTCGAATCCCAAATCCCCAATGCGCATGTCAGCAGTCTCCGTGAAGAATCCCTTCCACGAACACGACGATGGCTGCCCAAGTTCGAGAGCGGCCGGAGAAGTGTGTTCTCCGGTTAAGGGGCGGCGCTGGTCGAGCCACGGTCCACGACGGCGGCAGTATAGCTCACGGTCATTGGTGGACGGACTGTGGGCTTGGGTTTTACGTGGTGTCCATTATCAGTTGAGCCTAATGTATCGGTAGCCGGCAGGGCCCAAGGAGGTAGGCTGGGCTACTTCGGAACTCTCGTCGGGCGCTCCTATTTGGCGCTAGACGAGTCAGTTACACGCCGACGCGCGCCTGGATGCTTAGTTGGGCCGGCCCAGGTAAGCAGGAATCTTTCTATTTTTCTTTTTTTTTGTCTTTTTATTCCGCCTGTTTAGATTCGGATTTGAAAAAAGGTTTCGATTTTTAGAACAAATTCGAAATATGAACAAATTTAAAAAAATGAAATCTCAAAAAATCGAAATTTGAACAAAATTCGTAATTGTTCAGATTTGAACTAATTCAAAAATATGAACAAATTTTAAATTTTCAACAAATTGAAAACTTAAACAAATTTCAAAAATCAGAACAAAAATTGCTCAAATCTAATCACAAATTCGTATTTCAGATTTGAGCAAATTCGAAATTTGAATAAAAATCAAAATCTGAACAAAAGTTGAAATCTAAACAAATTCGAAAATTTGTACATATTTTAAATTTGCACAAAAATCGAAATATGTTCAAATTTTTAAAAATGAAACGAAAAAGAAAAAAGAAAACAAAATAGGGAAATAAAAAAGAAAAAAGAAAAGAACAAGCAAAAAAGGAAAAAGAAAATAGCAAAAATATATGAAGAAAACGACCCAGATGCTACTATTAGGCCGGCCCAGTAGCGATTTAAGAATGTTTTGCACCCTCATGTCAACTCGTAACGGGCTTGTCAGGCGTCAAATAGGAATCACCACTCTCGTCGACCTAGCGTGTAAGATAGGCCAATTCCTATGCTCCGCCCGTTAGCGGGGCGGAACTCCGCTCCGCCCGCGTGGGCGCGATTCTGGGCCGGCCCGTTAACACGGCGGTAGGTAGGTTTTTCTTTTTTTGCGTGCTTTTTCTTTTTTCATTTTTTCTTGTTTTATTCTGGTTTTTCGTTTTCTTTTTTTTTTGTTCTTTTTCTTTCTTAAATTTTTCAAATATTTTTAAAGTTTGAACATTTTTCAAATTTGAACATTTTTTCAAAATTTGAACATTTTTAAGATTTGAATATTTTGATATTTTGAACATTTTTTATGTTTGAACATTTTTTCTTTTACATAATTTTCAAACTTGAACATTTTTTATATTTGAACGATTTTTATGTTTGAACATTTTTTTGTCTGAACATTTTTTAAATTTGAACAATTTCGGATTTGAACAAATTTCATATTTGAATAAATTTGAAATTTGTTCATATCTTAGTTCAAATTCGATTTTTGTTCAAAATTAAAATTTATTCAAATTCGAAATCTGAACAAATTTCGAAATTTAAATTGTTTAAATTTCAGAAAAGAAAACAGGAAAAAATAAAAAAGGAAAAAAACAGAGAAGAACCACTACCTGGGCCGGCCCAATACTAACGTCACGCAGGCGGAGCGGAATAAGTCGCGCTAACGTGCGGTGAGTAGGAGCCCCCGATAGATAGGGAGAAATCCTATATATCGCCTTACGCGTGCGCGTGTAGTACACGCACGCAGCGGCGTGCGCAGTGGGCCGGCGCACTAACAGCGCTTTTTTGCGGTTTTCCTGATGTTGACGGTTTCTCTAGGTTTTTTCTGTGGCAGTTTTCCCGTGTTTGTTCCCGGTTTTTCGTGGTTTTTTTACTGGTTATGAATTTTGTTTACATTTCTATATTTTCAGATTTTTGAACTGTGTTCTGATTGAAATTTTGTTCGAATTCAAATTTTGTTCATATACAAAATTTGTTTACATATGAATTTTGTTCAAACTCGATTTTTGTTTATATGCGTAACTTGTTCAAATTCAAAAATTGTTTAAACTCGAAAATTATTCAAACTCAAAAAGTGTTCATATTTCGAAAATTTGTTCAAATTCGAATTTTGTTCACACACGAAATTTTTTCAGATTCAAAAATTGTTCAAATTCAATTTTGTTCATATGCAAAAAAATCAAATTCGAATTTTTTCTGTTTAAAAAAATGCTCAAATCTGAAAAATGTTTCAGATTAAAAACAACATAAAAGAAAAAAAGAAAAAGAAGTCATATACCTATTATTGGACCTGATTTCTACGGCCCACGAAGGCGCCCTATAAGCGGGATGGAATCCCGCACGCGCCAGGCGCGCTATAGGACCCCTAAGATAGGATGGGCTCAGTGGATCACATGCGTGAATCATTGCAATTGGGCCTTGGAGGACACCACGGGCCTAGTGTCGGCCCGCTACTAAGTTTTTTCTTTGTTTAAAAAAAACTAAGTTTTTTCTTTGACCAATCTGGCGTTTCAGTTTCTTCCAATCTTCATCTAAACAAAATCTTTCCAGAGATCGCCAACGTTTCACCTCCTGGGAAAAGTTAGCAGATGACTCCGACTCAAAACTTGGGCTCGGCAGGATGGCAGCCAACTCAGACTCGATATATGCCCCGTGTGGCCGGCTTTAAGAGGAACCGAATGAAGCTCAACAACCTATAAATCTGATCTTGTGTAGTTTTTACCCGTGATTTGAGATATGTGAGACGGATGAGAGCTTGTATTAGCCCTACGCCATAGAACTTTTAAGCATGCAATCTTATTTTTCAGAGATGAAAACTTTTTTCTTCTTGTGCATCTCATTAGCAAAGTAGCAGTAGCGTGTTATGATGTTTCTTACTACCATGTGTGATGTGATGAACTAGTTATGTCCTTTTCTACAAGGAAGTGTTGAGCAGTTTGCTGATGGTAGACATCGCCGAGTTCTTGTTTAGGTGGCGTTGTAATTCTTTGCTCGAGGATGATGTTTTTGTGTGGCCTATCACATTTTTTTATTATTCTTTCATTATTGATAACATGTTACATTTTTCGGGCCATGGCGACCTGGTGTTGATAAGTTTTTTTTTTATTTTTGTTGTTAAAAACAGCAATGTTATTTCAACCAATATGGCTTTGTTGAGATGATTTGGTTTAAGAGAAAAGGCAAGTTCTATTGTTTTCACATGCATGTGATGTTCTTATGCATCAATTGGTTGTAGCTGTGGGCTAGCTTTTGACATACACAACACTAGGAACTGATCAAACTTGACGGCAAGTGCTAATCGATAAAATTTATAATAACAAGCTTTGAAAACTGAAGATTTCTTTACAGATAAAGGTATTTGTATGGTACCTCCATAAAGGAGTCATTCTCACAAAAGATAATCTTGCAAAGCCGAACTGGCATGGTAGTAAGAAATGTGTTTTTTATCATCAAAATGAAACAATAAAATATGTATTCTTTCAATATCATTTTGCCAAATCTATATGGTTAGACAAGTAGCTTCGACCTTGTATCCGCCACAAAGCATTACCAATATTTTTGGGACTTGGCTTAATGGCATTGATCATAGGTATAAAAAGCATATTAGGGTGAGAGCGATTGCTTGTATTTAGTCATTATTGCTATAAAGAAATGATAAAGTGTTTAACGATAAAAACTTTTCTATTTTGCAGGTTATCTATCGGTGTATCAATACTATCCGTTCATGGTCATCTCTACAGAAGGCGGAGAATCGAGACTTATTTATGGAAGTCTATGCACGGTTAGAGGCTACGGAGAGGGATAATTTTTCCCCACATGGGTGGCTGTATAGTCCATGCCTTGGACCTCATGATTAGGAGATTTTACAGCTGCTCACTATGATATGTAATTTTGCTTGTTTGTTTATTTCTGTTTTGACCGGATTATGGCTATGTGCATCTTAGTTATGCAGTGGCCAGGCGTAAGCCTAGAACTCTTAAGTTTTTTTGAAATCGAGGTTATACCCCCAAGCCTCTGCATCCAAAAGATGCACACAACTGTTTTTTTATTAGATTATTCACCAATGCCTTACAAGAGAAATACAAAGATCAATCTGAAGCCACCATCCTAGCGACACTCGTTGTACCTATAAGACTGTGAAGGGGGTGACCAGGGCCAATTATCTTGACCTCGCACCAACGCACATCATCGTAAATCCGGAACATGCACGATTACGGTCACGAAGCCGCCATCATCATCTCACCAAGTTTACCGTCGTGAGGCCTGCAAGACCTAGGCGAAAAGTAATTTTTTGGGTCCAGCAGTACTATGGTAGCGCGAGAGGGAACTACCTCCACCGCCAAAGGTGATAGTCGACCGGACGCAGGCACATTAGTCCTAGTAGGTTTTGGTCGGGCCCAACATAGGCAAACCAGTCCCAAGAGGATTGGATCGGGCCCAGATTAGGCCCGCAAAGCCCGCCGCCACGCTGCAATAGGTCGATTGTCGTCGCTGCTAACCTCTCCACGAGCTACCTCACAATCGCCTGCAAATCACACGGTGCGCAAGGCATGCCCGCCCGCCCCGACCCAGATGGGGCCCTAAGGGCCCAGATGTATGCTGATTGGGCTCGAACAACACCTCCCCGCCGCCGCTCCGTCGTCTCCCCGCTGCCCCGCAACACCACAACCGCGCCACCGCGTCGTCACCACGCGGTGGTAGCCGGACCTCCGCCTCTGAGAGGATTGGGTCCCCGATACCGCCACCAAGCACGTCGATCAGATAATGCGCTGAATTGTTTCCATGCTTCGATCATACTCATAAGGAGAATATATATATATTTGGCCGGCTTGGGTAGCGAATGCTGAAACAGCAAGCGAGCAAAATTATCAAATGGGTTCCATCATCAGTTCAAAGTTTCTGACTTTGGGTGAGCTTAACCGTGGTGCCGCTGCGTGTCCTCCACGTACTCGATCCCAAATCGTGCAAAAGAAAATAATAATCCTATCTAGGGGCGTGAATTGAAGAAGTCTAAAGCCCATCCACATCCACTCGTAGTACGGCCGTACAATGGACTCGATCGATCACCAGGCCAGTAGTACCTCAGTCGTCATGTGATTGATTTGTAAATTACTCGACAATGATGATCAAACAAGCCAGTTTAATGAAAGAACCACCAAATTTCGCCACTACGCTCCCGTTGCCGTTCCCATGCTAAGCAACCACTAGAGTACAGGTGCGTCGTCCTCTGGCTTTCGGTCGCACCATCGCCTTCTTCTATCTTCTTCCTCCGGCCGGTGCGCGAACCACATCATCCTCCACTACCCAACGTCACATATCACCATCCATCCCTGAGGCTCGATCCTGCCCACGCACCATTCGTCCTTCAGTAGCATATCTCCGTACCGGAAGAATCATCCTTTTTCTTTGCCAGATGCTACAAAGGTTATCTCCTCTTCGATCGATAAGTTAAATTACTGAGCTTATATGATATGAAAAAGAACAATTGCACCAACAACTAGTCATCTACCTTGATGCACAATTGGCCGTGCGTAATCGTGATGATCCAGCACCTATAACGTTCTAAAGCTTGATATAGATTGTATGCTCATGTAAGAAGAGTATGTGTTGGAGAAAAAAAAAATGGCTGTTTAAGACGAACACTTCAGAGTTCACACACCTGCTGGGACAACGTATACGTACGTAAGTTTTCATCCTGCTTACGGACGCGGCTAAGGCTGAAGTGGACACGTATGGTGAGATTCTGGACGGCTCGCGAGTGAGCGGCCGGCCCCGCCGGTGACGGCGACGGGCACAATCACACACTGTGGAGACCGAGCAGGAGTCATCGCCGGGCGTCGCCGTGTGGCTTCGGCGAGAGGATCCAGTGCTGGCCGTGGGGCCGGACGGAGAGGCCCTTCACCTTGGCGAAGAGCGTGACGGCGCGCCGGACGCCGCGATCGTCGGCGCCGGTGAAGTAGTCGTGGCCGAACATGACGCCGCCGGGGCGGAGCACGGCCCAGGCCAGGTTGATGTCCGCCCACGCCGAGTGGAAGTCGTGCCCGGCGTCCACCTCGATGAGGTCCGCGTACACGCCCCACTGGCACAGCGCCAGCAGCGCGGACGCCGTGGAGAAGGGCAGCGGCAGCACCCGGTCCGCCGCGCCCGCCGCCACCACGTTGGCCATGAACTGCGGAAGCAGCAGGACGTCGCCGTGCCGCTGCGCCGGCACATCGCGGCGGAAGCGGCCGCGGAAGGCCGGCCAGCCGCGGAAGTCGTCGATGCAGAGGATGGTCGGGGACAGCGACAGGTTCCTGGCCACGGCCGCCATGTGCAGCGCCGAGGCGCCCAGGAACGCGCCCAGCTCCACGATCGTGTCAGGCCGCACCTCCTCGATCAGCTCCGCGAACACCGCCCCAGTCGACCCCCACCCGCGCGGCCGGGACGTCGCTGGGTGCAGCAGCGCCTCGGTGTGCGCCGGCGGGAAGCTCGCGTACGGGCTCTCGCCATCGAACAGCTTGTCGAGAAGCGTCTGCACCACGGCGTCGGCCGGCACCGCCTCCCGACACTCGTCCCGGAACCGAAAGAGGTCGTGCGGCGGCGAGCGCGGATAACCCGCCGTGCCGTTCGACGCCACGGAGGCGCCGGTGGTGGTTGTCAGGCTCGAGCCGGCGGTGAGGTGCGCGGCGTGCGGCCGTATGACGGTCTGCGACGGCTTGGGCGTCGGACGAGTCGACGACGACACGATACCGAGAGAGTACCCCACGGAGAAGACGATCAGGAAGGCGGCGATGCGCGGGACGTGCGGCCGGAGCCTGGCCGGCACGCCCGAAGCAAACGCCGCCGCCGCCGGAGGTGCACACGGCTTCATGGTCGTGCACGTCTTGGTCGAGCAACAAACGGAAGAAAAATCTCAACTTTCTATTCTCTGGAGATTACAATCTTCGGGATTGGTTTTGGAATTTTGCGCCGGTACTTATAGCTAGATAGATAAGGAGAGGCGCGCGTGACAGAGGCCGTTAATTTAGCGATACTCCCTCCAATTCCACAAGGCATATAAATGAGTCGACGTGTCCAAGTTTGACTATAGGTTTATTATTGCCAAGATAATATGAACATTTACACTAGAAAAGATCCACCATATAATATCTATTTTCATAATGTATTTCATCACTACTGCAGATATTGGGCGTTAATTTAGAAACGGTTACTACTTCTTTGGACTCCGTTGAGACGGAACAAATAAACAAACCAGGAGAAGGTATTACAAAATTTTGATCGTGTTGGTGACATGGTGAGGGGTGATTGTTTTGACAGTTTGGTGGGTTGTGGGTGGTGAATCTGATCACGGTTAGGAGCAGAGACCAGAGAGTATCAGATGGTAAAGTAGAATTTGTGTGCATGCGTGCAGGAGAAGGGCTGAAGATTTTGTCCAAAAAGATAATGTCAGTGTGGTGTGCGGATGGATACTGTGTCACTCTCCCCTGGTCCCCGGAGAATGTTCTCCTCCATTAGCAATCACTGCTCGCAAGCTCATCTGACTGACTGACTGTGAATGACTGGTCAGTGGGGCCAGGTTCCAAGTTAGCTTGGGAGAGAAAATTACACATAACAATTTGAAGGCAAAGTTGCATAGAATATACTTCCTCCGTTTTAAAATATAAGATGTTTTAGCCTGTTTTTGATACTTATGTATCGAGATATCTTTTAGTGTGTAGGTGAGGAGTAAAATATGTGAATCCACATACTAAAAAGCATCTAGATATATATCTTTGAGAAAAAAAGACTAGAACATCTTATATTTTGAAATAGAGGGAGTAGAAATCAAACCTCTTACGCAACATACCTCATTTTTTTGTCTAATAAGTTGCAACTAGCCCAAATAGTTTGTTAAGGGACTTACCTAGTATCTGGCACCTGCACACAACTAAGGTGATGTTGTCATTTTTAAATAAAATATTGATAGTATTTTGTGGTATGTGCATAGTATTTGCTACAAAAGTTTGATGCTCACACACTTTTGTGTATTATTTGATTATTTCAATGTTTTCCACCGTAATGTTATCTTTTTTAAATCATCATATATTGTGGTATACGGTAGAGAAATACCGGCCGATATGTCAGATATGCTGTTAAGAGCCTGAATTTTCAATTTCAGCTAGCTGCAACGTAGTAGACAAAAACAGCTTAGATCCGTTGTAAAAGAGCTTCAATTTATATGTTTACGTGCAACAATGACACCAAACATTGGTGCTATGTGCAATTTCCTTGAATCTAGGAGGGACAAAGTCCAAGTAACCGGTCTATTCTAGTATGCTATTTGTGTGTTAGTAGTTCGCATCCCAAGAGAATAAGAGATCCTTACGGCTCAAGCATGCATGTGCCTAATCTTCAAACTATACTTTCAAGTTTTAAGTGCGAGTGTCAAGGAATAATGAGAAGATCGGAAGCTAAGGCAGTGAGGGCCTGTCATGATTAAGATCATTTAAGCAAATGTCCACTGTGTCGGTAGGTGGAAACTAGCGTTGGTTGCAACCGAGCTATCAGCTAGCGAGTGAGCGGTACCACTGCCGCAGCTGCACCTGCAAGCACAGCGCGGAGCTACATGACCGAAGAGTAGCTCACTAGCTTAATTGGCACAGGCAAGCTCGACCGATTGGGTCGGATCGGTTCTCAGCTTGAGCAGCTCGGGTTTACTCCCTTTCTAAGTTCTAACTCTTGTCTTAAGTTAAACTTTCATAACTTTGATTAGTTTTGTTTTGAAATGTAGTTTCGTAATATTCCAATTTGATATCATATATGTTGCTACTCATTTCGATAAAATTGGTCAAATGTAAAAAAAAAACATTAGTGAAAATAGAAGTACACTGTTCGTGGACGGAGAAAGCATGTTTTGTTTTGTTGGGTACTATCACCGATATCCACAGGTTGTACTATATCCAAAATACTTATTCAGATTTTGACAAAGTCCCGAATGTAGTACTATTTGACCATTGACTAATCTTTCATACCGCTGAAATAACTATAATATTACCTCAGTTCCGAAATATAAGCCTGAACGAAGGTAGTAGGTGCTAGTAGTGTTTTCTAGTATGCATGTTCGAATTAGAAAGGGGAAATATGTAACTGCTAGTACAAAATATAAAGGTACTATAATTCTTTCATAAATACCATAAAACCACAATAACTGGCTGTGTTTTTTACATGTTAGGCCCACATGCCATGTTTGTGTTGGAATTTGGTTGTGGGCCTTGGTCCATAGCCCAATACAAATTCTGAAATTCTCATGGCTCATTCATGCCTAGCAAGGGATGGCACCAAAGTTTAGTCCCACCTTGCTAGTTTGAGGGGAGTTGCACCAATATATATAGTGGGGTGTTCTACTACCTCCTAAAGTGAGAGAAGAGGAGTGGCTTACACGCGCGCTCCTCCTCCTCCGCCGCCCGCCTCGCCACGCCACGCCTCGCCTCGCCTCGCCTCGTCAGCCGTTTCCGGGTTTTCCGGATCGTGGGCTGTTACTAACTCGGACGTGGGCTGCGCCCCACGTCTTACCCGAGCGGCGCTATATAAGCAGGCTTAGGCGCAAACCCTAATCACGCCGTATCACATCCCGTCTCTCGCCTCCAGAGCTTTGCGCCGCCGCTACACCTTCTCCATCCCCTCTTCCGGCGTGCACCGGACGACGGGACAGTAGGCCTCCGGAACCCCGCCTCTTGTGAACCTGTACGGGTGAGGGGCGATCAGGTTTTTGGGGAGCGCTTCTGCGCGACTACTGACGGCATCACGTCGACCGACGACTCCTTCCCCGACGAGGACTTCTTCCCGGACATCAGCGCCCTCTACATCGACGACATGGCCGACGACGCTGGTGCCAACGCGAACGCCAATGCCAACGCGAACGCGAATCTGAACGCGAACGCGAATCCTCCTGCAGCACCGTATGCAATCTGCTCCTACCTATTTCAGTTTCTGTTACAGTTTCTTGTACTAGCGTTTGGAGTAGATGTGATCTGTTTATCTGTGCTAGATGTGATCTGTTCGTCTATTCTGCTAGTATGCATGATTAGGTTAATTCCTGCAATTATCATCATGCTTTATTATTTGTTATTTCGGATTAAATCTTATGGTAAATTGCTTATATATTCAACAATCCAAAAACCTGATTATAGGCAATTGAGTCCAACTGGTTTGGCCGCGGCTACCAGGCCGTCTCCCTTTGATGGTGTCCATTATAAGAGATGGCGCACGAGAGCAGTTCTATGGTTGAAAAACCTAGGCTGCTATAGCGCCACTCTTGGCAGACCTGAGGGAGATCTTTCTCCTGCTCAGGAGGAAGCTTTTCAGAAAGTCGACACCATGTTTATGGGGGCTTTGTTCAACATTCTTGGTGACAACATTGTTGACACCTATATGTCATTTGATAATGGCAAGGATGCGCTGGAAGCCAAGTTTGGTGTTTCTGACGCTGGCACTGAGCTGTATATCATGGAACAATTCTATGATTATAAGATGACTGATGACCGTCCCATTGTGGAGCAGGCTCATGAGATACAGTCTCTTGCCAAAGAACTCGAGCAGTTCAAGTGTACCTTACCGGACAAGTTCGTGGCCGGTGGCATTATTGCCAAGCTTCCTCCTTCATGGAGGAACTTTGCTACTTCTCTGAAATATAAGAGACAGGAGTTTTCCGTTTCGGATCTCATTGGTTCTCTTCATGTTGAGGAAAAGGCGAGAGCAAAGGATACACGTGTTCGAGGTTTTGATGGAAGCTCTAGTGCACATGTGGTGCAGAAAAATAACTTCCAGTCCCATAAGTCCAAGAATAAGAACAAATTTGAGGGCAAGGGAAAGTTTGACGGCAAGAACAAGGCCTCGCAGACTACCAACTTCAAGAAGAAGACTGAGTATAAGAAGAAAGGATCCTGCCATGTGTGTGGTGATCCGAATCATTGGGCTCCTAGCTGCCCTAAACGCTTTGATAAGCGTCCACATGGAAACGGCGGCAATTCTGCCAATGTTGTTGTTGGTGATACCGATATGAAGGATGCTGGGTACGGTATATTTCCTACCATCCTTTCAGTTTGTCACTCGCCTGAATGGTGGATAGACACCGGTGCCAATATACATGTATGTGTTGATATTTCCATGTTTTCTTCTTATCAGGTCGCACGGGCTGGCTCCGTGCTGATGGGAAACGGCTCACGCGTTTTTGTTCAAGGTGTTGGTACGGTAAATCTGAAGTTCACTTCGGGGAAGACCGTACAGCTGAAGAATGTGCAGCACGTTCCCTCCATCAATAAAAATCTCGTCAGCGGATCTCTTCTGTGTCGAGATGGTTTTAAGTTGGTTTTTGAGTCCAATAAAGTTGTAATATCTAAGTATGGACAATTTGTTGGGAAAGGCTATGAGTGCGGAGGCTTGTTCCGCCTTTTTTTGTCAGACTTATGCACTAAAGTTATTAATCATGTTTGCAATGATAATGAGTCCAATATTTGGCATTCACAACTTTGTCATATTAACTTTGGTTGCATGACGCGGCTAGCCAACATGAGTTTAATTCCGAAATTTACTAATGTCAAGGGCTCTAAGTGCCAAGTGTGCGTGCAAGCAAAGCAACCTCGCAAGTCTCATAAGACTGCGGAGGCAAGAGATTTGGCACCACTAGAGCTCATACATTCAGATCTTTGTGAGATGAATGGTGAGTTGACAAAAGGTGGAAAGAAATATTTCATGACATTAATTGATGACTCCACCAGATACTGTTATGTGTATCTTCTGAAATCTAAAGATGAAGCTTTGAACTATTTCAAAATCTATAAAGCTGAAGCAGAAAATCAACTTGATCGAAAGATTAAGCGGCTTAGGTCCGATCGTGGTGGAGAGTTCTTTTCCAATGAATTTGATTCTTTTTGTGCGGAACATGGTATAATCCATGAGAGGACGCCTCCCTACTCGCCCCAATCTAACGGGGTGGCTGAAAGAAAGAACCGTACTCTAACTGATTTGGTTAACGCCATGTTAGACACTTCGGGTCTCTCCAAGGCATGGTGGGGGGAGGCGATCTTGACTGCGTGTCATGTCCTAAATCGGGTTCCCACAAAGAACAAAGAAATTACACTATTTGAGGAATGGGAAAAGAAAAGGTTAAAACTCTCTTACTTACGGACTTGGGGTTGTTTGGCAAAGGTAAACTTGCCAGTACCCAAGAAGCGAAAGCTTGGACCAAAAACTGTGGACTGTGTTCTTCTGGGATATGCGTTTCACAGCATTGGCTATAGATTTTTGATAGTAAAATCTAAAGTATCTGACATGCGTGTTGGTACTATTATGGAGTCGAATGATGCGACTTTCTTTGAGGACATCTTTCCAATGAAAGGTTCGTCTAGTTCATCAAATCAGGAGATGCCTAGTTCATCTAATCAAGAATTATTTACAATTCCTGAACCCACCATTTCGATAGAACACTCTGATAATCCTGTGGAGGATAACAATAAAGCTCCTACTAGGAGTAAGAGACGGAGGACTGAAAAGACCTTTGGTGATGATTTTATTGTATACCTCGTGGATGACACTCCCACTTCTATTTCAGAAGCCTATGCATCTCAAGATGCTGACTACTGGAAAGAAGCCGTTCGCAGTGAGATGGATTCCATCTTGGCAAATGGTACTTGGGAAATTACTGATCGTCCTTATGGGTGCAAACCTGTAGGATGTAAGTGGGTGTTCAAGAAGAAGCTTAGACCTGACGGTACTATTGAAAAGTACAAGGCACACCTTGTTGCTAAGGGTTATACCCAGAAAGAAGGCGAAGACTTCTTTGATACTTATTCACCTGTGGCCAGATTGACCACTATCCGAGTACTACTATCCCTGGCTGCATCACATGGTCTTCTCGTTCATCAAATGGATGTTAAGACGGCTTTCCTAAATGGAGAGTTAGATGAGGAAATTTATATGGATTAGCCGGATGGGTTTGTAGTAGGTGGTCAAGAAGGAAAGGTGTGTAAGTTGCTGAAGTCTTTGTATGGTCTTAAGCAAGCACCTAAGCAGTGGCATGAGAAGTTTGAAAGAACCTTAACTGCTGCAGGCTTTGTTGTCAATGAAGCTGACAAGTGTGTGTACTATCGCCATGGTGGGGGCGAGGGAGTCATCTTATGTCTGTATGTTGATGACATACTGATTTTCGGGACTAGTCTTGTTGTTATCAAGGAGGTCAAAGACTTTCTATCTCATTGTTTTGAGATGAAAGATCTAGGAGTGGCTGATGTGATCTTGAACATCAAGCTACTGAGAGATGACGATGGTGGGATAACACTGCTTCAATCTCACTATGTGGAAAAGATCTTGAGTCGTTTTGGGTATAGCGAATGCAAGTCTTCTCCTACGCCATATGATCCTAGCATGTTGGTTCGAAAGAATCAGGGAGATCCTAAGGATGCTAAAGATCAGCTGAGATATTCTCAGATTATTGGCTCGCTTATGTATTTGGCCAGCGCTACGAGGCCTGACATCTCTTTTGCTGTTAGCAAGTTGAGTCGGTTTGTGTCAAATCCTCGAGATGTTCATTGGCAGGCCCTTGAAAGGGTTTTGCGTTATTTGAGTGGCACTGCGAGCTATGGAATTCACTACTCTGGGTATCCAAGGGTACTTGAAGGGTATAGTGACTCGAATTGGATTTCTGATGCTGATGAGACTAAGGCCACAAGTGGTTATGTGTTTATACTTGGTGGTGGCGCTGTTTCCTGAAAGTCTTGCAAGCAGACCATCTTAACGGGGTCAACTATGGAAGCGGAACTCACAGCATTAGACACAGCCACTGTTGAAGCAGAGTGGCTTCGAGAACTCTTGATGGACTTGCCTGTGGTTGAAAAACCTATACCCGCAATTCCTATGAACTGTGATAATCAAACTGTGATCATCAAAGTAAACAGTTCTAAGGACAATATGAAGTCATCAAGACATGTGAAGAGGAGACTGAAATCTGTCAGAAAAATGAGAAACTCCAGAGTTATTGCGTTGGATTATATCCAAACATCTAAAAATCTGGCAGATCCCTTCACAAAGGGTCTATCATGCAATGTGATAGATAATGCATCGAGGGAGATAGGTTTGAGACCCACACTTTGAGTTGTCCACAGTGGTAACCCACTCTATGTGATCGGAGATCCCGTGAATTAGACTTGGGAGACAAGCTGTTGGTCAGCTGAGAGGAGGGTATCCTTACATTATACTACCACTCCATATAGATGCAATACTCTCCTATTCTGCATGGCAGGTTGATGTTTATCTTAATGTGTTCTAATTGGCTTGTTTATAGCAAAGATGTTGTCCTACAGAACATCTTTTGAAGAACACACCTATATGAGTCTGACTGTCAAACGTCGCAGTCTATGGGAGTTGGGTGCTCTCTAATAAACTCATGAAAGGCCATGGAGTATGACGCATAAGCTCCAAACCGCGGGGAAGCCTTGCGGCAGCCTAGTATCGGTCTAGGCTTTGTGTGAAACTAGTGCGCACCAAACTTGTAGTTCAAGGCATAGTCCACTATTCAAGTTGCAATCTAGTGTAGCATGAAGTTCTAAGTGGAAGTTCAACTTAACAGTCTCCACCTTGCACCGGTATATAAACAATGTTCTGGAACTATTTGATGTGATGTGATGAGATGTGCCAATGAGACTTTGTGGGGGATTGTTGGAATTTGGTTGTGGGCCTTGGTCCATAGCCCAATACAAATTCTGAAATTCTCATGGCCCATTCATGCCTAGCAAGGGATGGCACCAAAGTTTAGTCCCACCTTGCTAGTTTGAGGGGAGTTGCACTAATATATATAGTGGGGTGTTCTACTACCTCCTAAAGTGAGAGAAGAGGAGTGGCTTACACGCGCGCTCCTCCTCCTCCGCCGCCCGCCTCGCCTCGCCTCGCCTCGCCTCGCCTCGCCTCGTCACGACGCGCGCGCGCGCGCCGCGGTTTGCGGAATTGTGCCTCGGTGCCGAGCTTACTTATCTTTTTGCTGTTCGGGAAAATTACTGTGCGAGTTATTTTTCTATCAGCCGTTTCCGGGTTTTCCGGATCGTGGGCTGTTACTAACTCGGACGTGGGCTGCGCCCCACGTCTTACCCGAGCGGCGCTATATAAGCAGGCTTAGGCGCAAACCCTAATCACGCCGTATCACATCCCGTCTCTCGCCTCCAGAGCTTTGCGCCGCCGCTACACCTTCTCCATCCCCTCTTCCGGCGTGCACCGGACGACGGGACAGTAGGCCTCCGGAACCCCGCCTCTTGTGAACCTGTACGGGTGAGGGGCGATCAGGTTTTTGGGGAGCGCTTCTGCGCGACTACTGACGGCATCACGTCGACCGACGACTCCTTCCCCGACGAGGACTTCTTCCCGGACATCAGCGCCCTCTACATCGACGACATGGCCGACGACGCTGGTGCCAACGCGAACGCCAACGCCAACGCGAACGCGAATCTGAACGCGAACGCGAATCCTTCTGCAGCACCGTATGCAATCTGCTCCTACCTATTTCAGTTTCTGTTACAGTTTCTTGTACTAGCGTTTGGAGTAGACGTGATCTGTTTATCTGTGCTAGATGTGATCTGTTCGTCTATTCTGCTAGTATGCATGATTAGGTTAATTCCTGCAATTATCATCATGCTTTATTATTGGTTATTTCGGATTAAATCTTATGGTAAATTGCTTATATATTCAACAGTTTGATGGAGCAAAATGACCAAGCGAGCTGCAAATACACGTGCAAAAATAGACGTTAATATCAAAAGACTAAATCTTTATGGCATGTGTATACAAAAAAAGGTTCAACTTTGGGTTCCATGTAGTATTTGTTTGCCTCCACAAGTCATGGTTATGTGAAGAGAATTCTATAAGTTGTGGTTTCCTGACAAAGGCCTCTCTGGCTCAGAATTTTTCACAGGTCTTCGGAGAATTGGAGACCTTAGATTATTTTTTGTTTGTCGTTTGATTTGTAGGCTTTCATCCACGCAAACCTCTTGTAAAGAATGATTTGTGTTTTATATGGTGCAACCAAACAAACTTCGATACGGAGGACGCCTCAAATATTCCGGTCGTGTGGTATTTACTCTCAAAGATTACATCATTAACAGACCTTAAATCATCTCAATGTTTAAGAGGGCTTGAACCATCCAATTCTCGTGTGATGGGCACACAAGAAAGAGAGGGAGACATCTCCGTCGCTTGCTCCTGAAACGTGAGGATCCAACTTTGCGGCATTGGAACGCCACGAATCGGTGCAAAAAGTCACTACACTAGATCAGCATCGTCAGGATCGTAATCCGATCCGGTCTAATCATAGCCGGCTCATTAGCCTCGATCCCGAGCAGTACGCCCTTTCTTTTTCTCTTCTCCCCGGGCAGGGCACATGCTTCTATCACGGTAATGAGGAAATAGCATGGAAAATTGTACCATGGTGATGGCATCGAGACGATAAGCAGTTGAAAAGGAGGCTCTTATCGTAGGATTCACGAATCTAGCTTTGGAGCAAGAAAGAGTTCTGTCAACAAAAGCAAAAAGGAGTGACAATTGATAAAAGAAAACCTGAAATAGGAGTAAGAAATAGAGAAAGGAATAGAATCATCGCGACTATGACTAGGAATAAACAGCTGGCAAAAAAATCTAGATATCTGAAGAAAATAAGATTATCATCGTCCCACAAAAACAGCTAGGAAAGTAGGAGCATAAATGTTGAATAATTTGGTCTACACAGATACGTAGGAAAGTAGGAGCATAAATGTTGCATCATACAGCCATACACTGAGAGGACAAATCGAACCTGTTTCTAAATAAGGTTAATTTAACAAAGCAATCTTTGAACCACTCGATCATGTAAGATCAGTGCAGACTATTTTAAGAAGAAAAAACTCTTTCAACATGAAACTTTTATTTTTCAAGCTATACAGACTTCTCTCGGTATAAAAAACGAAGCAGCTTAACAGTTACAAGATTGACTGTTCTTCTGTTTGAGGAACTCCTGGAGACAAAAGGTTCGACAGTACCATAATTGATACACGTCTCATCAGATGGAATTACTCACGTGGATCGAGATACCTCTACACCATAGCAAAAAATGCAGAAAGACTACATTATGGAAAAAAAATTCCCAGAAGACGATGGTTAGCCAGCAACATAGAGATGCACTCTCTCTTCAACTGAAACTACTCTGTGCTGAGTTGGGTCCTCCTTCCTATGGCAAACAAGAATAGATCAAAAGTTTGTACAGAACACAAGATGCCCTGTAGTGATAATTCGGCTAGAAGTTTCAACTGGATATGGGAGCTCCCATCGACACCATTAATACCCCTTGTTCCCACGTATCCGAGCCCGCATGTCAACCTGTTGCAGTGATTGACAAAATTAGCATTTCCACATGCAAACTTGACAAAACAAGAGTAGAAAAGGCCTAAGCAGAACAATAATTAAATATATAGCAACCAATATGGTACCAATAAATAAATGGCCTACCATAGGAAATTAAACATATGGACCACTAAAATGTATACCATCTACAATAAAGGACGGGTAGAGCAACAGCTATTAACATTTCATGTGGGCCAACCCCATTAAATATTCTTCTTATAAGGTCATATGTCCCATTTATAACTTGTACAACTAAGGATAATGGGTTATCACAAATGTGAGACAAATGAATACACTATTATATCTATACTAGCTGAATGCCCGTGCTTTGCCACGGTTTTCAAATTTATTTCCTATCCGCATATTTAAACATGGCATACATAAGCTCCCTTCGAAGATTCATTAGCATATAAATTCCTTGTTTTTAAGATAAAAAATAGATATTCCATTGCATAATGAACACCTAAAGATAGGTTTTTAATTCGCAATAAAAGATGAGACCGAGCATCATTTACGAACCAAAAAAAGTTGGACGTGAAAAATAAAACCGATATAGACAAAATTGATCCCAGATAGGGATTGTTCCGTCATTTGTGGATTGATTTTCAGCTATTTATGCTTAATATTCATGCATTTCATATTTGTGTGAACAATATAACACAACAATTTAAGGTAAACACCAAGATGCCATTCCGACAAGCACGGTTGATTGCCCTGCGGGCAGAATTGGTGTTGATGTACAAACATGGACGACTGCAACTCAGAGCCATAAGCCCATAAAAGTTTCACGACTTCGGAAAACAACATGAACATGTCAGATAAAACCTGAGAGGCAAACAAACGTTGTTACAGTCGGTTTGGTGAGGTGCCTGGGTGGTGATTGGTTTTTTCATGGGAGGGAGAGCAACATATTGAATTGCAGGCATCTATGCAAACAGGTACAGAGCACACCAAACCGTAGCAGTGAGACATGACATATTTTGCATTTTTCTCAAACATCTGTGAACCAAAGTTGAATATCACGAACAGAATTGCAACAAAAATCAATGTCAGATAAATATCAGATTAAACTCATGTATTAACCATGTGTGGGGAAGAAAAGAGAGAGGAGGGAGAGACAACCACGTGAGAGTGGCAGCAGCCGCGGAAAGTCAGCCACACATAAGAAATAGAGAGCCTGGCAACGGAGAGAGCGATACCCTACTGCGCGCGTGTGCGAGGGTGAGAACAGCAGCAACATAGAGCGTGTGCACGAGGTGAGCTAGCAGTATTGCCTGACCTGGCCTGTAGCTACGCCTGTAGCTGCGCGTGATTAGAGAGAGAGAGAGCCGCAGCACACTGCGTGCGACGGGTGACCGGAGAGCCGCATCGATTTGAGGTGATTTTGTACCGGTGGTGGCCTCGGTCAACCAGGGTCGGCGGCGACCATGGAGCCTGGGCGGAAGACCACCCGGTCGGCGGTAACTCCAGGTATCCCACGCAGCGGTGCATCTGGAAGAAAGCGGCGGCGCGAGTGCCGTTTAGGTGGCGACTCTGGCACGCGGGAGAGAGGTCGGGATCGGCCGGCGCGCGGGAAGAGGCCAGGATCGGCCGGCGCTCTCCTGTTCGGGCGGCGGGGTGCGGTCCTGATCTGGCGACGGAAGAGGTTCCATGGCTGGTCGCGTAGACGGTGTCGGGAGGTAATTTCACTTGGCGGTGGCATATCACCGTAGATTAATTCAAGATGCAGGGTAATTTAAAAAAAAACGTACCTACCGACGGATTGCAATATTATTAGTAGAGAGAGATAGAAAAAATTAGTCAATGAGAAGTATTTACCAATTACCATCATACACAATTCATATAGAAGTTGCATATGAATCCAGAGATGTATATAGTAATTGAATTTGAAAATAAACATCCAAACTACTATGATCTACTAAAGACATTTACGTGACATCAACTATTCATCTTCATGTACTCAAGTTAGCATACTACAGACTTTCCTAGCAAAATCTGCTCCTACAATAATGGATAGCTTAGGACATGTAGCATGTATTAGTTACAGAGAGATTCTGATTCTGACCATCCGTCCAAAATCTACTTTTCTTATTGCACATGGAATGAAAAAAAAACTTTGCCTTTGACTGTTCTCACAATGTAGTTTTCTTCTCACATCTTTTGTGCAGTCCCTTGTACGACATTGATATTACTAGCCTTTTATTAGTTTAACTATGCATAGATACGAAATAAGAATGGAAAACTCTATTCATCCACCGGCTAATGCTATCAGCCAGTTCCGTCAACGCGCTCGTCTCGCATACGACGCATCCTCTCACCTGACTCTCTCTCCTCTCCCTCACACCTCACACCTCACACCTCTCCCCTCCAGCGCCGGCAGCCCCCAACAGTTCACCCAAGCTCCACTTCACATCCTCTCCAAGGCCGTAGCCTCCCTGAATTCTCGCCTCCTGACGGCCATGGCCTCCGTGGGCGAGCTCCTCTACAAGATCCGCCTCGATCTTAGATGTTCCTCTCCATCATGCACATCACTGCCAATTTCGAGTCCGCCACCACCGTCCTTGCTTTGTTTGCTCCAGTCAGCCTCGTGCATGCACGCGAGCGGCGACCTGCCCCTCTCCACCGTTGATCTGGCCGAGCAACAGCTACACCCAATCATTAGATTATTACGTGACCCTGTCTAGATTGATAAAAGAATATCATGTTATCTTGATTCAGATTACATCAATCATGCACACATATTAACGTGTAAAATCCACATCCACTGTGAAATCTGTGGGCATCAGTACGGTCACAAATCAAGGCCTAAATCTGTGGTGTTAAATTTTCCCGCGGATCTAGAATCTAATATTAATTTTGTGAGCAAAGATCACTGCATAAATCACCCTATTGATAATTTAATCTCTGGCCAAGGACGTCCTAGTGCTCTGCTTTGTTTTATCACAATACAAACGTATGCTATGCAACATGGATTTGTATGTAAGTTTTTTAGTGGAGACTCACCATTCGCCGTTCTTTTGCTTGCTTCGAAAGAGTGTCCTGATTTTGATATGACTAAATCTATTACGATTTCTGTTTGGTAGGAAAATCCATGTCCTTCATTCCCAGTGGACACATGATTTAGAGAACTTTTGAGCATGTCTTCATTTCAAAAAAAATTATCATTAGTATACATAAGGAAGAATCTTGATCAGGAAGGCATCATACTTATGTTGCTAACACCACAAGCACCAGAGGCGACCGGATTGACTAATATTTCTGTTATGAGGTGCTAATGGTTACCTTCCAGTACTAGTTTGTCACCTGTAGTGTTGGGTACATTGAACATGTCTCCTTTGTGTATGTTTCATCGAACACTCTTTCATCACAAGCAGATTCAGATTTCTCAGCTGGGTCTACACTCTACAATATGAACAGCCGCACGTCTGGATTTCATGCGTCTATCGGCAGATTTCACAATATTGATAGCAGCACTTCTGTTATCATCTCACTTAAAATGCGTTTATATAATGTGAAAGCTTATTCTGGACATATGCACTTTGAATGCTCGATGAACAAGAAATTATTTGTTCTATTCATGTCTCTGTCTATATTTGAGATGATCAAGGGTTTGATATTGCTATTAGTATCACTAGTCTCTTCGAAATAAACAATATCCTTAATACTTTTGCCTAAAATGAATAATAATGTGTACTTATAGCAGCATGATATGGTACATGCATTGACAATTTGGAAAACAAATCACATTCAGGTTCGCAAACACCCTAGAATCCAAATACTTGAAATGCACCGGCCGTGATAAATTGGATGCAGGAAAACCACATGTACATGCATATTTTAAGCCGACACGAAGTCAATAAACATAACCTATATTAAAACAACATAGAAAATATCACTTATTTCATTCAATATTTGCATACCAATAAAACCAAAAATTGCTACAGTATACTTTCATAAATACATCCACATTGACCAAATCTATGCTATTCTATCCAATCTAGAAGACATTTAATCACTAGTTCAGACCAAGTGATGACATATGTTCACATTTATACAGATGGCACAAAAGATTTATTTATTATAGCGGCTCCTACTTGGAGCCACAAACATATCAATGATGACATGGAATTAATAGTGAATCCGCGATTATTAGTTCCCACAGGCAACTATGATCGTATCGTATCATTGGACAGATCACAGATTCGAGTATATTTCTTTAAGAGGTATACTGGCATTCCCAATCCTCAAGGTTTCAGCTTCACAATTGACTCGACAAACAAACTCGAAATATTTTTTCAACTACCGGTCACGGTCTTACATGTATAGAATGCTCTGACATCCTATGTGTCTGACAATTTTCTTAAGGTCATCATCAAAATTTCAACCATTGTTGCTATGCGATCAAGACGACGGATGGTTTGTCCCGCACTACGTAAATTACAATGTTCTCTGCTTGACTATCATTTAAATTTCACATCGAAACCCTCCTTTATCCTAATCGCATAGCAAAAATGGTAAAAAGATTTGATGATGTCCGGAAGAAAATTGTCAGGGACACAGGATGCTCAAGTATATTCTATAAAGGCAACACTGTGACCATTAGCTAAACATAGATTTGAGTATGCACTTAGTTTGGTGAGTCAATTACTCGAATGAAACCTTGATAATTAGAGATAACAATATGCCTATAAGAAAAATGCTCCTCTAATCCTTAATCAGCCCAATGGTAAAATAAAAATCACAGTCGGACCTGATAATTTGCCTCCGTATTATCATGATGACAATATTAAGGACTGTTTTTCAAATCTTACTCACAAAATTTTGATGCTACGGACATAATTACACTTGGAAACTAATAAGAGCATATTCAAACGTTTTTCCTTGTCACCGTTGGTATGTCAATCGACCTTCCAGCAAATGTGAACATATATGAACAGTAGTTTTGTGTGAACTAGCAGTTCAGTGTCTTCTAGACGAGTATAAACAAGGTCAATGTGAAACATGTACAGAATGTCTTGACATACTTCATGTAAATCCAAATATCATTTATTGTATACAAATATTGTATGAAATAAGTTTAATGTTCTATATTTTTTGCGTGTAGATTATGTTTATAGACTTTGTGTCCGTTGAGAGCATGGATATACCACGTGGTTTCCATGGCATCAAGTTTATCACCACTGGTCAATTCAGACATTTCAATTCTAGGATGTTTGTGAAACCCGAATATGGTAAAATTTCATATATTATAAGTCCAAAAATAATGTCATACTGCTATTAAATATTGATGGTTTATTAATTTCAGGAAAATATATTAAGGATAATGTTTATTCTGAAGAGACTGTTGATACTAACAGCAGTATTGAGCCTCTCAAATATGGACAGAGATATTAAACAAGAAAAAATGCTTCTTCTTCATCATCGAGCATAAGAGTGCAATTGTACAGATTAAGCTTTACATTGTTATAGCTTAACTACGCGAGATGATATACAAAAGTGCATGCATTAGTATTGTAAAACTAACTGAGAGACGGAAAATGATAGCCAGACGTGATATTGTACATATTGCAGACCCTTCTGAGAGATTCAAAGTTCCTTGGGATAAAAAAGTGGTCTACGGACAAAACACGAGACATGTTCAATGTACCCAACATTGGGAGTGAAGGACTGGAATGGGAAGCTAGTCATTAGCACCGGATAAATGAAAAAAATAGTGTATCGGTTGATTTTGTGTGTGGTGTGTTAGCAATCTTAGTAGCAATGTCTCTATGATGAAGATTCCTCCTTATATATGTTGAAATGCAAACACATTTACAAGTTCTACAATTCATGTGTCCACAATAGTGAATATTTTGAGGATGTGGCATACTGGAGTAGTTACAGAGAGAGAGAGATTATGATTCCCACCATCAGTCAAAAATCTACTTTTCTTATTGCACAAGCAAGGCAGAAAGATTTTTGCTTTTGACCATTCTTACAAATGTAGTTTTTTCACACATCTTTGGTGCACAGTCTGTTGTACGACTTTGAAATACTAACATATTAATTAGTTTTACGATGCACTGATACTTTAAAAAATACGTTAAACATGTAAAGGGCCAAGTACTTAATGTTATGGTTCATAAGAAGGAGCTGCCAACGATTTAAATTCTGTATGTATCATTAGCTCTCGACCCTGTTCTAGCTGTATAGCAGAATCTCATGTAATCTTGACTCGGAATAAATCAACCATGCACACCTTTCAATATGTAAAATCCACCTAAACTCTGAAATCCTTGGACATCCAACGGCCAGAAATCAAAGCCTAACTAACTTATCATATGCCACAGATATTTACATTGTCATTGTTGTGTCGACCTGTAGCATATGGACCAATTAAATGGCACTAGCACCCCTGAGTGTTGGTTGCAAGAGCATGAATGCAGGCTTTGTGCCAGGCCCAAAACATGTTCAATTGGAAGGCATCCGCCAGCCAGCTACATGAACTGTACCACAGAAGCCAGTTCATAATAGTACATCAATCAACAAACTTGCAACTACAAGGGAGTGGGCCTATCACCATTGCAAGTATACCTAACTAGTGCTGGATGCCGGGCTGACATTAAATTGCAAACAAGTTCATCACCCACAGATCAGCTAGCTGCTCACATGCACACAAAATAATAGTATCTGACAGCGAAACAGAATAATGATTGCAAGAAAATCAGTTGAAGAAACTGGCATAGCTGACGCGCAACGAAACAAGGATCACAAACAAACTCATGGAAAGGAAACACGTGTAGGCGATTCAGGGCGAGCAATTCGAGACTTGCCTGGCCCCTTTTGCAGTTGAAGTAGGTCTCCCGCAGGCCGACGCACTCGCTGGTGATGCTGGGCACCTTCTCCCCGGCGCACTCCTTGTACGGCCTATTCTGCACCTGCGGGCGGAAACCATATCAGGGACGAAGAGCAAATCGGTCGGCAGTACCGCCATCTCGCTCGAAGAACGACGGCGCAGCGGGCAGGATCATTCTTTCGCTGCTCGATTCCCTGCCGATACTTGGCATACGGACATCGGAGCACACCAAATCGAATCGAAACAAATGGCGGCGGCGGCGGCCAGCGAGGATGCGCGGGGAGGAGAAGAGGGGAACGATAAGGGGGAGCGGCGGCTCACCTTGACGCAGTCCGTCTCGCTGAGACACTTGACGAGCTCCATGGCTAACCCCTTGCACGACTTCGACATCTTCTTCCTCCTCTCTCGCTCGGCGGCTTGCGGGAGGGGAAAGAGGCGAGACGGCGGCGCGTCTCCAGGAAAACCTATTCTCCGCTCAGTGCGGCACCGCACAGACGGCAATGCAATACCAGCCATATGGGCCGCAGCCCAGCTAGGTCTTTTTTCCTTTCTTATTTCTTTGTTTTTTTTCCTTTTCTGTTTTCTATTCTCTTTATCTCATTTCGATTTTATTTCCTTTATTTAGTTTTATTCATTCCATTTATGTGTTTTTCAAAAATGTTAAGATTTAAAAATTGTTTAGATTTGAAAATGTTTGTATTGGAAAATGGTTCAAGTTTAAAAAATGTACAAATTATAAAAAATTCATATTTGAAAATTGTTCAAGTTTAAAATATGTATAAATTTTATAATGTTCAAATTTTTCACTATTCTAATTTTCAAAAACTGCATAGTTTACAAAATTATTTAAATTTAGAAAAAACTAAATATTTATATTAAAAATCAAGTTTCAAAAAATATTCTGTTTTTAAAATTTAAACAAAATAGAGAAAAAATAACATAAAAGAAAAAGAAATTAAAATAGAAAATGGAAAAATGAAAAATAAAAAGTATACGCTCGATGGGTCGACAAAGCACCTTGGGGCTGTCCTGGGTGTGCGGCGCCCACACGGACCCGCTTAAAGCGGAGAATAGGAGCTCCCCGTGTCTCTGCACCTCCCAGCGGCCGAATCAATGGGTTATTAGGCCTTCGTGGAACCTGTACTTGCCCTATTAAGCTTATCTTAAACTCAACTTTTTGAAGCATGACCGGCACATCTTCTATTCTTTATCACCAAGGCCTGACCTAGACTCCCTTGTCGGCCAGCACCGTAATTTGAGCAGATTTGAGGTAAATCTTTCATGTTTCTTGTTTTTTATTTCTTTTTTCCTTTTTTGAAAAACATTTAGATTATAAAAATGTTCCAATTTTCAAAATGTTCAATTTTGAAAGATGTTCAATTTGAAAATATTTTAATTTTTAAAATTTAGAATTAAAAATTGTACACACATTTTGATTTTTTTTTGAAAAATCAAATTTAAATAAAACAAAAAAATCAAAAAAGAAACAACATAAAAAAAGGAAAGAAAAAGAAAAAGGAAAAGATAAACTATGTGATGTTTTTGGGCCGCGGTGAAAGGAATATGCCCGAGAGGCAATAATAAAGTTATTATTATATTATTCCGTGTTCATAATAGATGTTTATTTCTCATGCTAGAATTGTATTAATTGGAAACATTAATACTTGTGTGATTAATAAACAAAAAGGGTTTCTAGTAAAGCCTCTCTTTTATACTAGCTCGTTGATTAACCGATGATCAAGGTTTCCTGATCATGAATATTGGATGTTGTTAATAACGGGGTCATATCATTAGAAGAATGATGTGATGAACACTCACACCCATAGTACGAATAGCAATACGATCAAGTCATCAAGTTCATTGCTATATCAAACTCATACGAAATAGTTCTAATCCTCAGACCATGAGATCATGTTAATCACTGATACCGGAAGAGTACTTTGATGATATCAAACGTCACACCGTTACAAGGTGATTATAAAGGTTAATTTGGGTATTCTGAAAGTATTAGTTGAGGCTCATAGATCAAGAGTGGAATTTGTCCGACCCGATGACGGGAAGATATTCTCTGGACCCTTCTCGGTGATATTGCATTAGAATCGTTTGCAAGCATGTGACTAGGTCACAGGAATGCATTATCACGGAACGAGTAAAGAGACTTGTCGGGAACGAGATCGAACTAGGTATGGTTGATACCAAATGATCGGATCTCGGACAAGTAATAATATCGCGAGACAAAAGGAATTAACTATGTTCGTTACTGGTTCACACGATCACTAGTTCATCGTTGAGTAAGTGGGAGTCATCATGGATTTCCAGATCCCGCTGTTGATTATTGATCGGAGAGGAGTCTCGATCATGTCCACGTTATTCACGAACCGTAGGGTGACACACTTAAGGTTCACCGTCATTTTTGAGTGGATGCGATACTCCGATCGAATTACAGGACAGCATAAGGGTTGTTTCAGAAAAGCACCGAAACTATTTTGGGATATCGAAATAACTCAAGGGTGTATTTGTTAATGTTTGTTAATTGAATGAATTAACAAATATTAAAGAAATAAAAATGTTTTATTAAATCAATAAGTGTGAATTTTAATTAGCATGAATGTCATGCAAAATTAAAATGGGGGTTACCTCATGTTGATGAGGGGGTTACCACTATGAAGGGAATGAAGAGGGGGTTACCACCATGATAAGGAGGAGGAACCCCTCCTTGGGGCCGGCGCACCCCCTTGGGGGCTGCCCCCTCCTCCCCTATAAAACCCCCTCCCTCTCCTCCATGTCTCATACTTCTTGATCCTCCCCGCCCTCGCATAGTTGCTGCCCAATTTCCGTCTCTGCTTAGCGAAGCTCTGTCGGAATTGTAGTTCGTAGTTCATACACTTGGAGAAGTGTGTGGTGGAGTGTCCGGCGGATCCCTTCTTCCGCTGCCCCGCTGGACCGAGGGTGTGGAGGAGCCGACGTCGAGCTGTACGTGTGACCGAGCACGGGGGCGCTGCCACTTGTGGCGCCGTATACACGATCTTGTGATCGTCAAGTGAACCACTACGTCGACTACGTCAAGTGAACAACTACGTCGACTACGTGCGTCTACATCGACTCTCCATCGTCAACGTTTGTGCGGGAACGTAATCCCCGCTTATGGTCGTCGAGGGTTAGTCTCCGTTGCTACCACCTCGTAGAGTATCTTGGCTAGTTTATGTGTTCTTGCGTAGGAAAATTTTTGTTTTCTATGCTACGAACCCATCAGTGGTATCAGAGCCATATCTATGCGTAGTTGGTATGTACGGCTAGAACACATGTGGATGTGGGCGTTGATGATCATGTTATTGCAATTTTTTTTGTATTTTGGATCATAGTGGCATAGTGGGATTGAAGCTGCCCGAGACTAACCTGACGTGACCGCGTTCACGAGACTTGTCCCACACTTGATATGCTTCGGCATATGTGGCTTTGCGGGTGTACGTTTCTCCCACGATAGTTATGATCTATTTTACAAATAGTTGTTAATAATATTTTTTATCACCGTTGTGGTTTCATGTTCGTAGGTAAGAACGGTTCTTCCTAGAAAGCCCCAAACCACGTAAAATATGTAAGACAAATTAGAAACGTCTAACTTGTTTTTGCAGGGCATGTGATGTGATATGGTTAAATTGTTTATGTTACAAATTGTATGCGATGATCCTTTTTGTAAGTTATAAACAACCGGCATGAGCCATATGGTTGTCTTTACATTTAAACGGCATGCATGCCGAATATATATATCCAAGTGATATATTGTAATGGAGGAAGACAACCAAGGTGGTGCGCCATGGACCTTGGTGCTACGTCGGTGGAATGGTGGAGATCATACCCTGATGCACAAGATGGAGATCGAATGCGTGAAGGACCATATCATATCACATTATATATGCATGTGATGTTTATCCTTTTATGCATCTTATTCTGCTTAGATTTGATCGCGCGGTAGCATTATAAGATGATCCCTCTCACATAAATATCAAGATAAAAATGTGTTCTCCCATAACATGCACCGTCAAAAAGTTCGTCGTTTTGAGACACCTCGTGATGATCGGGTGTGATAGACTCTACATTCACATACGACGGGTGTAAGCCAGTTTTACACACGCAAATGTTATGGTTCTACTTGACGAGCTTAGCATGTACAGACATGGCCTCGGAACACGAACCGAAAGGTTAAGCATGAGTCATATGGTTGATATGATGAACATGGTGATGTTCGCCTTTGAAACTATACCGTTGCACGTGATGATCGGTTGCGGTATAGTGAATTTGGTTCGTGTAGTCACTTAAGAAAACTAGGAGGGATGTTGTTTTTAAGTGGGAGTTCACGTAGAATTTGATTTAACCTGAACTTATTCTATTATGAACTTAGTCTAAATTAACTTTGCAAATAATTTGTAGATCATGACACCACCTGCTCTTAATTTCAATGCGTTCATGGAGAAAGAAAAACTAGCCACCAACAGTAGCAACTTTACCAACTGGGCAGTTAACTTGAGGATCCTCCTCAATGCCTCTCAAAAGGGCTATGTGATTGAGGCACCGCTAGGTAACCCGCCTGCAGAAGATGCTCCCGATGAAGAGAAAAATGTTTTTCTGACTCGTAAGGAGGACCACAGTTTAGTTCATTGTGGCATACTATATGAACTTGAGCCGGAGCTGCGAAAACATTTCGAGAACAGCAACGCTTATGATACAATGGGAGAGTTGAAACTGATCTTTGACTCCCATACTGCCGTAGAGAGTTATGATGCTTCAGAAAAGTTCTTTAGCTGCATGATGGAAGAGAACAGCTCCGTTAGTGAGCACGTACTCAAAATGTCTGGGTACGCCGATAAGCTCATCTCTTTGGGAATAACGATTCCCAATGAGTTGGGAATACATCGGGTTCTCCAATCTCTCCCACCTAGCTTCAAAGGCTTTGTGATGAACTACAACATGCAGGGCATGAGGAAGTCTCTCCCCGAGCTTCTCTCAATGCTTAAGACTACAGAAGTGGAGATCAAAAAGGAACATCAAGTGTTGATGGTCAATAAGAGCACTAATTTCAAGAAAGGTAGAAAGGATAATAAGTCCAAGGGAAGAAACAAGAGGGACGGCAAATCTGTTGCCGGTTCTGAGAAGAAACCCAAGGCTGGTCCTAAACCTGAAACTAAGTGCTTTTACTGCAAGGAAACGGGGCACTGGAAGCGCAACTGCCCAAAGTATCTGGCGGATAAGAAGAACGGAAAGATTAACAAAGGTATATATGATATACATGTTATTGATGTGTACCTTACTAGTAGTCACAATAGCACCTGGGTATTTGATACTGGTTCGGTTGCTCACATATGTAACTCGAAACAGGGGCTAAAGAATAAGCGACAACTTGCGAAGGATGAGGTCACGATGTGCGTCGGCAATGGATCAAAAGTTGATGTGATCGCCGTCGGGACGCTGCCTCTACATTTACCATCTGGATTAGTTCTAAACCTGAATAAATGTTATTTGGTGCATGCGTTGAGCATGAACATTATATCCGGATCTTGTTTAATGTGAGACAATTATTCATTCCAGTCTGAGAACAATGGTTGTTCGATTTATATGAATAATATCTTTTATGGACATGCACCTGAGAAGAAAGGTTTATTTCTTTTGAATCTTGATAGTGATGAAACACATATTCATAATGTGAATGCCAAAAGAATTAAGTCAAATGATGATATAGCCGCATACATGTGGCACTGCCGTTTAGGTCATATTGGTGTTAAACGCATGAAGAAGCTTCATTCGGATGGACTTCTGGAATCACTTGATTATGAATTATTTGAGACATGCGAGCCATGTCTTATGGGCAAGATGACTAGAACGCCGTTTTCCGGTTCAATGGAACGGGCGACAGACTTATTGGAAATCATACATACCAATGTATGTGGACCTATGAGTGTGCCGACGCGTGGTGGATATCGTTATTTTGTTACTTTCACTGATGACTTAAGTAGATATGGGTATATTTACTTAATGAAACACAAGTCTGAAACGTTTGAAAAGTTCAAAGAATTTCAGAGTGAAGTAAAAAATCATCGTAACAGAAAGATTAAATTTCTACGATCTGATCGTGGAGGAGAATATCTTAGTTACGAGTTTGGCGCACATATGAGAGAATGTGGAATAGTTTCACAACTCACTCCCGCTGGAACGCCACAACGAAATGGTGTATCCGAACGTCGTAACCGTACCTTATTGGATATGGTTCGGTCTATGATGTCTCTTACCGATCTGCCACTATCTTTTTGGGGTTATGCGCTAGAAACAGCCGCTTTCACTTTAAATAGGGCTCCATCTAAATCCGTTGAAATGACACCGTATGAATTATGGTTTGGAAACAAACCTAAGCTGTCATTTCTAAAAGTTTGGGGATGCGATGTTTATGTGAAGAAACTTCAGCCTGATAAACTCGAACCCAAAGCGGAAAAATGCGTCTTCATAGGATACCCTAAAGAAACAATTAGGTACACCTTCTATCACAGATCTGAAGGCAAAGTGTTTGTTGCTAAGAATGGATCCTTTTTGGAGAAGGAGTTTCTCTCAAAAGGTGTGAATAGTAGGAAGGTAGAACTCGATGAGGTTATTGAACCTCCTCTTCATGAATTGGCGAGTGGCGCAGCGTCGGAAACCATTCCGGTGGTGACTTCACCAAATGAAGTGGGAGCTAATGATGAAGATCATGAAACTCCAAAAGAGGATGCTACCGAACCTCGCAGGTCGACAAGAACACGTGCCACTCCTGAATGGTACGGTGATCTTATCGTAAATGCCATTGTTGAGAACGATGACCCTGCGACGTATGATGAAGCAATGATGAGCCCAGATTCCAACAAATGGCATGAAGCCATGAAATCCAAAATGGAATCCATGTTTGAAAACCAAGTATGGACTTTGGTGGAACTTCCCAATGACCGAAAGGCCGTTGAGAATAAATGGATTTTCAACAAGAAATCAGACGCTGATGGTAATGTGACCGTCTATAAAGCACGACTTGTCGCAAAAGGTTTCCAACAAATTCAAGGAATTGACTACAATGAGACTTTCTCACCCGTAGTGATGCTAAAGTCTGTTAGGATTATGTTAGCAATTGCTGCATTTTTCGATTATGAAATTTGGCAGATGGATGTGAAAACCGCGTTCCTTAATGGTAACATTGAGAAAGAGTTGTACATGGTACAGCCCAAGGGTTTTGTTGATCCTAAGGATGCTGACAAGGTGTGCAAACTTCAGCGATCCATCTATGGATTGAAGCAAGCATCCCGGAGTTGGAATCTCCGTTTTGACGAAGTTATCAAAGGGTTTGGATTTGTCAAAACTTATGGAAAAACTTGTATTTACAAGAAAGTGAGTGGGAGCTCTGTAGCATTTCTAATATTATATGTGGATGACATATTGCTGATTGGAAATGATACAAAACTTTTGAAGAGCGTAAAAGATTACTTAAACAGTAAGTTTTCGATGAAAGACCTTGGTGAAGCGGCGTATATTTTAGGCATCAAAATCTATAGAGATAGATCAAGATGCTTAATTGGGCTATCACAAAGTACATACCTTGACAAGATTCTAAAGAGGTTTAGAATGGAGGATAGTAAGAAAGGGTTCTTACCTATGTTGCAAGGAAAGATCTTGAGTAAGACTCAAGGTCCGGCTACAGCTGAAGATAGAGAAGAGATGAATAAGATTCCCTATGCCTCTGCCATAGGCTCTATCATGTATGCCATGTTATGTACAAGACCAGATGTGGCACATGCTATTAGTTTGACTAGTAGGTACCAATCTGATCCAGGTTTGGAACACTGGACGGCGGTCAAGAATATCCTTAAGTACTTACGAAGGACTAAGGATATGTTTCTCGTATATGGCGGTAAAGAAGAGCTCGTCGCAAGTTGTTACATCGATGCTAGCTTCGACATTAATCCGGATGACTCTAAGTCTCAATCCGGGTACGTATTTGTTATGAATGGAGGAGCAGTAAGCTGGAGGAGTTCCAAGCAAAGCGTGGTGGCGAGATCAACAACAGAGGCGAAATACATTGCTGCTTCAGAAGCGGCGGAGGAAGCAGTTTGGATGAAGGAGTTCATATCCGAACTGGGTGTGGTTCCGAGTGCATTGGATCCAATGGTTATCTATTGCGACAACAATGGTGCCATAGCCAATACTCAGGAGCCAAGGTCTCACAAGAAATTCAAGCATGTAAAGCGCCGATTTCACTCCATCCGTGAGCATATCACGGATGGTGATGTAAAGATTTGCAAAGTACAGACGGATCTGAATGTGGCAGATCCGCTGACTAAAGCTCTCCCCAAGGCAAAACATGATCAGCACCAGAACTCAATGGGTGTTAGATTCATCACTATGTAATCTAGATTATTGACTCTAGTGCAAGTGGGAGACTGAAAGGAATATGCCCGAGAGGCAATAATAAAGTTGTTATTATATTATTCCGTGTTCATAATAGATGTTTATTTCTCATGCTAGAATTGTATTAATTAGAAACATTAATACTTGTGTGATTAATAAACAAAAAGGGTTCCTAGTAAAGCCTCTCTTTTATACTAGCTCGTTGATTAACCGATGATCAAGGTTTCCTGATCATGAACATTGGATGTTGTTAATAACGGGGTCATATCATTAGAAGAATGATGTGATGAACACTCACACCCATAGTAGGAATAGCAATACGATCAAGTCATCAAGTTAATTGCTATATCAAACTCATACGAAATAGTTCTAATCCTCAGACCATGAGATCATGTTAATCACTGATACCGGAAGAGTACTTTGATGATATCAAACATCACACCATTACCGGGTGATTATAAAGGTTGATTTGGGTATTCTGAAAGTATTAGTTGAGGCTCATAGATCAAGAGTGGAATTTGTCCGACCCGATGACGGGAAGATATTCTCTGGGCCCTTCTCGGTGATATTGCATTAGAATCGCTTGCAAGCATGTGACTAGGTCACAGGAATGCATTATCACGGAACGAGTAAAGAGACTTGTCGGGAACGAGATCGAACTAGGTATGGTTGATACCAAATGATCGAATCTCGGACAAGTAATAATATCGCGAGACAAAAGGAATTAACTATGTTCATTACTGGTTCACATGATCACTAGTTCATCGTTGAGTAAGTGGGAGTCATCATGGATTTCCAGATCCCGCTGTTGATTATTGATCGGAGAGGAGTCTCGATCATGTCCACGTTATTCACGAACCGTAGGGTGACACACTTAAGGTTCGCCGTCGTTTTTGAGTGGATGCGATACTCCGATCGAATTACAGGACAGCATAAGGGTTGTTTCAGAAAAGCACCAAAACTATTTCGGGATATCGAAATAACTCAAGGGTGTATTTGTTAATGTTTGTTAATTGAATGAATTAACAAATATTAAAGAAATAAAAATGTTTTATTAAATCAATAAGTGTGAATTTTAATTAGCATGAATGTCATGCAAAATTAAAATGGGGGTTACCTCATGTTGATGAGGGGGTTACCACCATGAAGGGAATGAAGAGGGGGTTACCACCATGATAAGGAGGAGGAACCCCTCCTTGGGGCCGGCGCACCCCCTTGGGGGCTGCCCCCTCCTCCCCTATAAAACCCCCTCCCTCTCCTCCATGTCTCATACTTCTTGATCCTCCCCTCCCTCGCATAGTTGCTGCCCAATTTCTGTCTCTGCTTAGCGAAGCTCTGTCGGAATTGTAGTTCGTAGTTCATACACTTGGAGAAGTGTGTGGTGGAGTGTCCGGCGGATCCCTTCTTCCGCTGCCCCGCTGGACCGAGGGCGTAGAGGAGTCGACGTCGAGCTGTACGTGTGACCGAGCACGGGGGCGCTGCCACTTGTGGCGCCGTGTACACGGTCTTGCGATCGTCAAGTGAACCACTACGTCGACTACGTCAAGTGAACAACTACGTCGACTATGTGCGTCTATATCAACTCTCCATCGTCAACGTTTGTGCGAGAACGTAATCCCCGCTTACGGTCGTCGAGGGTTAGTCTCCGTTGCTACCACCTCGTAGAGTATCTTGGCTAGTTTATGTGTTCTTGCGTAGGAAATTTTTTGTTTTCTATGCTACGAATCCATCAGTGGTATCAGAGCCATATCTATGCGTAGTTGGTATGTACGGCTAGAACACATGTGGATGTGGGCGTTGATGATCATGTTATTACAATTTTTTTGTATTTTGGATCATAGTGGCATAGTGGGATTGAAGCTGTCCGAGACTAACCTTATGTGACCGCGTTCACGAGACTTGTCCCACACTTGATATGCTTCGGCATATGTGGCTTTGCGGGTGTACGTTTCTCCGACGATAGTTATGATCTATTTTACAAATAGTTGTTAATAATATTTTTTATCACCGTTGTGGTTTCATGTTCGTAGGTAAGAACGGTTCTTCCTAGAAAGCCCCAAACCACGTAAAATATGCAAGACAAATTAGAAACGTCTAACTTGTTTTTGCAGGGCATGTGATGTGATATGGTTAAATTGTTTATGTTACAAATTGTATGCGATGATCCTTTTTGTAAGTTATAAACAACCGGCAGGAGCCATATGGTTGTCTTTACATTTAAACGGCCTGCGTGCCGAATATATATATCCAAGTGATATATTGTAATGGAGGAAGACAACCAAGGTGGTGCGCCATGGACCTTGGTGCTACGCCGGTGGAATGGTGGAGATCATACCCTGATGCACAAGATGGAGATCGAATGCGTGAAGGACCATATCATATCACATTATATATGCATGTGATGTTTATCCTTTTATGCATCTTATTCTGCTTAGATTTGATCGCGCGGTAGCATTATAAGATGATCCCTCTCACATAAATATCAAGATAAAAATGTGTTCTCTCATAACATGCACCGTCAAGAAAGTTCATCGTTTTGAGACACCTCGTGATGATCGGGTGTGATAGACTCTACATTCACATACGATGGGTGTAAGACAGTTTTACACACGCAAATGTTATGGTTCTACTTGGCGAGCCTAGCATGTACAGACATGGCCTCGGAACACGAACCGAAAGGTTAAGCATGAGTCATATGGTTGATATGATGAATATGGTGATGTTCGCCTTTGAAACTATACCGTTGCACGTGATGATCGGTTGCGGTATAGTGGATTTGGTTCGTGTAGTCACTTAAGAAAACTAGGAGGGATGTTATTTTTAAGTGGGGGTTCACGTAGAATTTGATTTAACCTGAACTTATTCTATTATGAACTTAGTCTAAATTAACTTTGCAAATAATTTGTAGATCATGGCACCACCTGCTCTTAATTTCAATGCGTTCATGGAGAAAGAAAAACTAGCCACCAACGGTAGCAACTTCACCAACTGGGCACTTAACTTGAGGATCATCCTCAATGCCTCTCAAAAGGGCTATGTGATTGAGGCACCGCTAGGTAACCCGCCTGCAGAAGATGCTCCCGATGAAGAGAAAAATGTTTTTCTGACTCGTAAGGAGTACCACAGTTTAGTTCATTGTGGCATACTGTATGAACTTGAGCCGGAGCTGCGAAAACATTTCAAGAATAGCAACGCTTATGATACAATGGGAGAGTTGAAACTGATCTTTGACTACCATACTGCCGTAGAGAGTTATGATGCTTCAGAAAAGTTCTTTAGCTGCATGATGGAAGAGAACAGCTCCGTTAGTGAGCACGTACTCAAAATGTCTGGGTACGCCGATAAGCTCATCTCTTTGGGAATAACGATTCCCAATGAGTTGGGAATACATCGGGTTCTCCAATCTCTCCCACCTAGCTTCAAGGGCTTTGTGATGAACTACAACATGCAGGGCATGAGGAAGTCTCTCCCCGAGCTTCTCTCAATGCTTAAGACTGCAGAAGTGGAGATCAAAAAGGAACATCAAGTGTTGATGGTCAATAAGAGCACTAATTTCAAGAAAGGTAGAAAGGATAATAAGTCCAAGGGAAGAAACAAGAGGGACGGCAAATCTGTTGCCGGTTCTGAGAAGAAACCCAAGGCTGGTCCTAAACCTGAAACTGAGTGCTTTTACTGCAAGGAAACGGGGCACTGGAAGCGCAACTGCCCAAAGTATCTGGCGGATAAGAAGAACGGGAAGATTAACAAAGGTATATATGATATACATGTTATTGATGTGTACCTTACTAGTAGTCACAATAGCACCTAGGTATTTGATACTGGTTCGGTTGCTCACATATGTAACTCGAAACAGGGGCTAAAGAATAAGCAACAACTTGCGAAGGATGAGGTCACGATGTGCGTCGGCAATGGATCAAAAGTTGATGTGATCGCCATCGGGACGCTGCCTCTACATTTACCATCTGGATTAGTTTTAAACCTGAATAAATGTTATTTGGTGCCTGCGTTGAGCATGAACATTATATCCGGATCTTGTTTAATGTGAGACAATTATTCATTCCAGTCTGAGAACAATGGTTGTTCGATTTATATGAATAATATCTTTTATGGACATGCACCTGAGAAGAAAGGTTTATTTCTTTTGAATCTTGATAGTGATGAAACACATATTCATAATGTGAATGCCAAAAGAATTAAGTCAAATGATGATATAGCCGCATACATGTGGCACTGCCGTTTAGGTCATATTGGTGTTAAACGCATGAAGAAGCTTCATTCGGATGGACTTGTGGAATCACTTGATTATGAATCATTTGAGACATGCGAGCCATGTCTTATGGGCAAGATGACTAGGAACGCCGTTTTCCGGTTCAATGGAACGGGCGACAGACTTATTGGAAATCATACATACTAATGTATGTGGACCTATGAGTGTGCCGGCGCGTGGTGGATATCGTTATTTTGTTACTTTCACTGATGACTTAAGTAGATATGGGTATATTTACTTAATGAAACACAAGTCTGAAACGTTTGAAAAGTTCAAAGAATTTCAGAGTGAAGTAAAAAATCATCGTAACAGAAAGATTAAATTTCTACGATCTGATCGTGGAGGAGAATATCTTAGTTACGAGTTTGGCGCACATATGAGAGAATGTGGAATAGTTTCACAACTCACTCCCGCTGGAACGCCACAATAAAATGGTGTATCCGAACGTCGTAACCGTACCTTATTGGATATGGTTCGGTGTATGATGTCTCTTACCGATCTGCCACTATCTTTTTGGGGTTATGCGCTAGAAACAGCCGCTTTCACTTTAAATAGGGCTCCATCTAAATCCGTTGAAACGACACCATATGAATTATGGTTTGGAAACAAACCTAAGCTGTCATTTCTAAAAGTTTGGGGATGCGATGTTTATGTGAAGAAACTTCAGCCTGATAAACTCGAACCCAAAGCGGAAAATGTGTCTTCATAGGATACCGTAAAGAAACAATTGGGTACACCTTCTATCACAGATCCGAAGGCAAAGTGTTTGTTGCTAAGAACGGATCCTTTTTGGAGAAGGAGTTTCTCTCGAAAGGTGTGAATAGTAGGAAGGTAGAACTCGATGAGGTTATTGAACCTCCTCTTCATGAATTGGCGAGTGGCGCAGCGCCGGAAACCGTTCCGGTGGTGACTTCACCAAATGAAGTGGTGACTTCATATCGAGCAGTATTTTGCTCTTCATTTTTCAAACCGTTTATCCGATTTATGCACATGATATATCATTGGAAAGCTGTGGATTAGGCGCAACTTTTTCATTTTGATCATTTTTTTTGGATTTCCTACCATTTAAGAGCAGTTTTGAATATAGTTGATTCGGATTTTTGGATTTCTCGATTTTGCATGAACTGTTTTTGCAATTACTTCGAAACGACTAATCGAAATGAAGTAAATGATATACCATTCGAAAGATATTAAAATTGCGCAACTTTTTTGTCAAGGTGATGTTTCCAAATTTTGCAAGGTTTAGAAATCATTTTCAAGAATAGTAAATAGTAGGAATGACGCCCATATGCGAGCGATTTGAATTTGGCATGGCTATGGTGGTTGAGTGGGGCATGACACCATGTATAAGTGAAAGTAGACTCATATCATTGTATATTAAGTATTTATATGGTTTACTTGTGCAACCGGGACATATAGAAACGATTTTAATGGGTAGGATTTCCGCTCGGAAAAACAGAGTACTTGAACTGCTTCTCACATGCAGCTGAACTGCTCTGGATGTGTAACTGAAATTATTTTATAATTAAATTGAATGTTGACAAAATTTAACTTTTTAATTTCTTGCAATCGAACTTTCCTCTTGTTCAAAGTAAACTTTCGCTTAGTATAAGCAAAAATTTCCATAGTGGTAAAAAAGAAATTCGTCAAAAGTAAAAATTCTAGCGTGTTCAAGGTGAATTGATGCGTTTAGTGCATCCGAACTTCCTAGAGTTGCTTTCCTGAATTGTCTCTTTAGTGCGCCTGAACTGCCCTGAGTCCCGCCTATAGGTCACTTTCTATGAATTGCCGCGTTAGTGCACTTGAACTGCCCGAGTCAAGTTGCTGAACTGCATCGTTGGTGCGGCTAAACTTCTTGAAGTTTCGCTAGCCTGAACTTCCCTCGTTTGTGCGCCTGAACTTTCCGGAGTTGCGGTCCTGAACTTTTTGAGCTATTGCAGCTGAACTCCTTGGAGTCGCGCACCGCGGTCGAGTTTTCTAAATTGCCTCGTTAGTGCACTTGAACTTCCCAAAGTTCCGCCCACCTGTACTTCCCTCGTTAGTGCGCCTGAACTTCCCACGGTAGCGTTTCTGAACTTCCCGCGCTAGTGCACCTGAACTGCTTTGAGTCGCGTATCACGGTTGAGTTTTCTAAAATGCCTTGCTAGTACATCTGAACTACCTCTAGCCACCACCTGCACTTCCCTCATAAGCCCACCTGAACTGCCTCGAGTAGCACACTTGAACTGCTTTCGTTAGCGCTCTTGAACTGTCCATAGTCATAAAAAATAATTCTAATTTAAATAAAATTTGTAGCATGTTCAAGCTAAACTGCCGCGTTTGGTGCGCCTGAACTTATACCACTCGCACTCTTGAACTGCCCGTAGTGGTAAAAAATAATTCTAATTTAAATAAAAATTGTAGCATGTTCAAGCTGAACTGCCGCGTTTGGTGCGCCTGAACTTATACCACTCGCGCTCCTGAACTGCCCGTAGTGGTAAACATTAAATACGATTTACATAATTTTTTTAGCATGTTCAAGATGAACTATCACGTTTAGTGCGCCTGAACTTTTCTCACTCGCACTACTGAACTGTCCAGGGTGGGCACAAAAACCGATAACCAAAAACCGACACCAAAAAGACCGAGATCGAAACCAAACATACTAAGACCAAAAAGACCGCTTGAAAATTTTGGTGAAAAAATATTTAGACCGAAATTTATATGGTAAACTCGGCCATTACTTAAAAATAGACCGAATAACCGAATGGACCGACTTTACATGCGAGAACCGAATAACCGAATGGACCGACTTTACATGCGAGAAGTCTAGTCTGCCATTCCACAATCGGCCACTCCTAGGCCCACGGCAGAAATCATGAATAATATAGATCTTCTTGAGAAGTCGGCTAGTAAATTTTGTTTCTAACCAAGTTCAGTGTATCTTATCACTCACGATTTTGAGTTGGTTTTTATACCAATGTTGTAGATAAAGCTTGGACCCGTCCATAAATTATTTATTTGTGAAATTTGGTTAAATGGTTTGTGAGCAGCAGACATCTTAGATTTAATGAGCCTTGACGTACGGGAGACGCTGTGTTACTCTGTACCGGTGAACTGAACAACTTGGTCTTCACCTAGTGTTATCGGCATATTGCCTTTGCACACCATTAGTCCGAGAAAAGCTTTTATTTTATGGTACATGTGACGTATAAAACTTGTGAATTATAATGAGCGTGAACTGTTAAATCTTGCTCAAACTAGTATATGTTGTTAATGTATTTTCTTTGATCTGACTGAATGTTTATTTTTTTCAATTATATGCATTGAAAAAATGTCCAAATTAAAACAAAATTGTTGTCAAAATCTTTGCTGAATACTCTCCAAACTCTATTCTAGCAACATTTAGAAAAAAAATCGGTCATGACCAAACCCGAACCCGAATTCTCGGGTACCCAAAATTGTCGGGTAGCACATTGTGCAAGTAATTTTTGGTGCTTATTTTTTCTAGACCAAATTGAAAAACACCGAATTACAGAGACCGAAATTTCGGTCTAGATCGAATGCCCACCCGGCCATGGTGGTAAAAATGAAATCCGATTTTTACCAAAATACTAACACGTTCGAGGTAAACGGTCGCGTTTGGGTGTGCCTGAACTTCCCTCACTTGAGCTCCTAAACTTCTCGTGGTGGTAAAAGTTAGACGAACTGTCGTGTTTAGTACGCCTGAACTTCCCCCACTCGGTGCTCCTGAACTGCCCATGGAGATTAAAATTAAATCCGATTAATAAAAATTCTAGCATGCTTAAGGTGAACGACCACGTGTGTTGTGCCTGAACTTCCCCCATTCGCGCTCCTGAACTGCCTGAAGTCACCGCTTGTTATTTTTCTCATAATCACACCTAAATAGCCTAGGCAATTCCCTAGTAAGCGCACCTAAACTGCCTCACGTAGCGCACATGAACTTCGCAAAGCCACTGCTTGTACTGCCCGGAGCCGAATACAACCTCTTTCCACAGAAAACAATGCTAAGGTAGTCTATACAAGAAGCAAAGATTTGAATATACAAAATTTGGATTTCTGAACTCTCATTTAGAACATAGCATTTTTTAAATTATTCCTAAATGACTTATCGGAATGAAGTAAATCATATACCATTAGAAAGATATTTAAATTGCGCAAATCCTTTGTGAAGGGTATGTTTTCAAATTTTATTTGGTTTGGGAAATAATTTTAGAAATAGTAAAAATTGAATACAACGGTGGTACGCGAATGATTTGAATTTTCGTATGGTTATGTTGGTTTTGGCGGGGGCATGACATCATATATGAGTACAATTAGACTCATAGCATTGCATAACAAGCATATCGATGGTTTACTTGGGCAACCGATACTTCTAGAAACGATTTTGATGCGTGGAATTTCCTCTCGGTAAAAAAAAAGCACTTGAACTGCCTACTACATGAAGCTGAACTTTTCTGTATGTGCTATTGAACTGCTGTGTTGCTCAAACTGAAATCCATCAAGAAGTAAATTTTTAATTTGTCGCAACTGAACTTCCGCCATATTCAAGGTGAACTTCCGCTAGGTATAACTTATTTTTCCTCCGTGATAATCAAATGACAATAAAATAAAAATTCTAGGGTGTTTTAGGTGAAGTGGTGCGTTTAGTACACCTGAAATTTTCGGAGTTGCATTCCTGAACTGCCTCATTATACACCTGAACTGTCCAGAGTCGTGCTCGCGAGTGACATTTCTAAACTGCCGCGTTAGTGTACCTGAACTGCCTAAAGTCACCCCTGCACTTCTCTCGCAAGCGCATCTGACTGCTGAGTATTGAACTAGCCAGAATTAGAGGAACGATTGGGTAGGATATAAGCACTTGAACTGCCATGCGAAGCCCACATAAACTGCGTAGAGTCGCCTTCCTATATTCCCGTAGTCAATATATGAACTTTCCTCGTAAGTGCAACTGAACCGCCCGCTTTTTACTATGTCTTAATATTTTTCCATGTTTATTTCCCTTGTAAACTTCCCTGAACTGCATGTCTACTTCACTCTAAATACATGAACTGTCTCTGGAAGCGCACCTGAACTGCCCAGTTGACTTAAAAAAACATTATAGCATGTTCAAGGTGAAGTGTCGTGTTTTGATGCGCCTGAACTTTTGGAGTCACGCCCGCTTGTACTTTTCTCTTTGTGCACCTGAACTTATTGAGGATGCGGTCCTTAACTGCCCCGCACTAATGCATATGAACTGCTCAGGAAGTAGCATTTTTTTGAACTACTTTTATTAGTACACCTGAACTTCGCAGAGTTGTGCCCGCCCGCACTTCTTTCGTTAGCGCAGCTGAACTGCTTTGGTGTACTACGCATGTACTTTCCTCGAGTATTGAAAACTGAACTGCCTGAATATTTTTTTTTGCTATTTTTTTGAATATGAAGAATATTATTTCGGAGTTAAACTGATGTGGATCAAAGAGTTATATTTTGTGCAAAATTAAAGTTGATCTGTTCCGAAGGACACCTAAACTGCTTGAAGTCGAAAATTGTTTGGTATAGTCAAAAAGGGAGGGAATCTACACGATGAGCTGCCACAGACAAAAAGCCAAAAAAAATGCATCGTCCCGGTGAGGTAAACGCGCATCTGCAGAGGAAGAAGGCCTCGCATGGAGCACATATTTTTACTGTTCAGCAAGTGCTGCTGCTGCGTGTACGAACACTGCCCCGGCGTTCACATTCAGGTTCAGAGCGCATCTTTTCAGCGGGAATTTGGGCTGCCGACCGTCGCTCGGAGGAAGCACAAGGGGGAGAGATGGCCGGGGGAATTGGGCCGCCGACCGTCGCTCGGAGGAAGCATCATGGCCTCGATGCTGGGACAGACGGCGTCGGGTCAGTCGACACGGCATCTCGGCTCTTGCTGCCAGTGACGCCAAGGATGGACACCAGCGACGAGAGCAGTTCAGCACCGGATCAGGGCAGCTCAGAACATTAGAGCAAGCAGTTCAGCACCGGATCAGGGCAGCTCAGAACATTAGAGCAAGCAGTTCAGCGTGGTGGCGAAGGATACCACGCCGACGGCACGTCGTCGTCTACCAGCAGCAGGGAAAGCAGGGGCACATGAGGTCGGGAACGGTGTGGGGGGCGCATCGGCGGTGGTGGTTGTAGGTGGGCTGCGTGGTGCCTGCCAGCAGCAGGGAAAGCAGCGCACACGACGGTGAGGGGCGGGCAGGGGCTCGCGGCGGTGGGGAGCAAGGCCGGCGGGCGGAGGGGCGGGGGCCGGCTGCGCGTCGTGGGCGTGTCCCTGTCCGACGGTCTGCGGAGTGGTGGGTATCTCGCCGGCGACGTGCTGGCGACGCGAGGTCCAGCGCGTGGTGGTTGGTGCGTGGGGAGTTGGGAGTGCGGGAGGTAGGGGATAAGGTCGGCCAGTGGATGATTTTTGCTGGAAAAAATGAACCGGTTCGGGTAGTTATTCCATGCGCCGCGCCCTATAAGAGGCAATGGTTGTAGATTAAGAAACTACAACCAGTTGTAGTCTAGATCTACCCTATATATATATATGAATACCAAATGTCAGAGACAAGAAGTTCATATTGGAATTATTTTCCGGTGGTGTATTGCAAAGATATTCAAGATCAACTTCACAATAAAAGGCATATGGTTAAATATTCAATTTAAGCACCATCCACGAAAAATGATTCTTGGTAGCTCCAATAATAGACAAACAATCATGCAAGCAATGATTAGAGATCTTGAAGCAAACGGTTTCCTACTTAGGATATAGAGAAATATATTTGAGTAAAACCGCACCAAGAATTCTTACTCAAACCAAGACCAAAGAAATGAGCAATAAAATCTTTTAGGAAATAACGGAGCTTGTTTAAGCAAACATGCCACCCAGGAATAAGATAACTTACAATATCAACTCTAAGTGGGAAAACCTCAAATGTTCACTTTCCTAGGCTTGTGATATGCATAAGGCATATTACTCCCCCATAATGTAATATTAAATTCTTGTCGACAAAAGGCAATAAAATCCAACTAAAGATAATTAATGGAGATATAGAATTTGAATTTCTCATGAGCATGGCATACCACATAGTAACTAGATAATCTTGCAATATCAATACTAAGTGGTATTACTCATGTGCACACATTTATAGGATTGTGAGGTGCCAAAGGCAAATCACTCTCTCAAAATGGGATGTTCCATTAATCACTCAATAAGAGCCAAATAAGATACCATCAAGATGCATTAGAGGCTCGAAGCAAACACACAAGTATATGATGTGCCAAACAACCAACATCTATTTGAATACACAAGATAAGTAGGTATAAGGAACAACATGTACAAACACTACTGGTACAAAACCAAAAACATGCAAAGGGGCAAGTAACTTACAATGTAAAGAGGTTAAGTGCAAGTTACCGCAAAGAGGCACATTGGATATAAAATGATAGTGTCAATAACTTGGCTTGATGAAATAAAACTAATGAAGATCCCATAATTCTTCATGAGGTAGTGATACGTCTCCAACTGACTTCATATCGAGCAGTATTTTGCTCTTCATTTTTCAACCGTTTATCCGATTTATGCACATGATATATCATTGGAAAGCTGTGGATTAGGCGCAACTTTTTCATTTTGATCATTTTTTTGGATTTCCTACCATTTAAGAGCAGTTTTGAATATAGTTGATTCGGATTTTTGGATTTCTCGATTTTGCATGAACTGTTTTGCAATTACTTCGAAACGACTAATCGAAATGAAGTAAATGATATACCATTCGAAAGATATTTAAAATTGCGCAACTTTTTTGTCAAGGTGACTGTTTCCAAATTTTGCAAGGTTTTTAGAAAATCATTTTCAAGAATAGTAAATAGTAGGAATGACGCCCATATGCGAGCGATTTGAATTTGGCATGGCTATGGTGGTTGAGTGGGGCATGACACCATGTATAAGTGAAAGTAGACTCATATCATTGTATATTAAGTATTTATATGGTTTACTTGTGCAACCGGGACATATAGAAACGATTTTAATGGGTAGGATTTCCGCTCGGAAAAAACAGAGTACTTGAACTGCTTCTCACATGCAGCTGAACTGCTCTGGATGTGTAACTGAAATTATTTTATAATTAAATTGAATGTTGACAAAATTTAACTTTTTAATTTCTTGCAATCGAACTTTCCTCTTGTTCAAAGTAAACTTTCGCTTAGTATAAGCAAAAATTTCCATAGTGGTAAAAAAGAAATTCGTCAAAAGTAAAAATTCTAGCGTGTTCAAGGTGAATTGATGCGTTTAGTGCATCCGAACTTCCTAGAGTTGCTTTCCTGAATTGTCTCTTTAGTGCGCCTGAACTGCCCTGAGTCCCGCCTATAGGTCACTTTCTATGAATTGCCGCGTTAGTGCACTTGAACTGCCCGAGTCAAGTTGCTGAACTGCATCGTTGGTGCGGCTAAACTTCTTGAAGTTTCGCTAGCCTGAACTTCCCTCGTTTGTGCGCCTGAACTTTCCGGAGTTGCGGTCCTGAACTTTTTGAGCTATTGCAGCTGAACTCCTTGGAGTCGCGCACCGCGGTCGAGTTTTCTAAATTGCCTCGTTAGTGCACTTGAACTTCCCAAAGTTCCGCCCACCTGTACTTCCCTCGTTAGTGCGCCTGAACTTCCCACGGTAGCGTTTCTGAACTTCCCGCGCTAGTGCACCTGAACTGCTTTGAGTCGCGTATCACGGTTGAGTTTTCTAAAATGCCTTGCTAGTACATCTGAACTACCTCTAGCCACCACCTGCACTTCCCTCATAAGCCCACCTGAACTGCCTCGAGTAGCACACTTGAACTGCTTTCGTTAGCGCTCTTGAACTGTCCATAGTCATAAAAAATAATTCTAATTTAAATAAAATTTGTAGCATGTTCAAGCTAAACTGCCGCGTTTGGTGCGCCTGAACTTATACCACTCGCACTCTTGAACTGCCCGTAGTGGTAAAAAATAATTCTAATTTAAATAAAAATTGTAGCATGTTCAAGCTGAACTGCCGCGTTTGGTGCGCCTGAACTTATACCACTCGCGCTCCTGAACTGCCCGTAGTGGTAAACATTAAATACGATTTACATAATTTTTTAGCATGTTCAAGATGAACTATCACGTTTAGTGCGCCTGAACTTTTCTCACTCGCACTACTGAACTGTCCAGGGTGGGCACAAAAACCGATAACCAAAAACCGACACCAAAAAGACCGAGATCGAAACCAAACATACTAAGACCAAAAAGACCGCTTGAAAATTTTGGTGAAAAAATATTTAGACCGAAATTTATATGGTAAACTCGGCCATTACTTAAAAATAGACCGAATAACCGAATGGACCGACTTTACATGCGAGAACCGAATAACCGAATGGACCGACTTTACATGCGAGAAGTCTAGTCTGCCATTCCACAATCGGCCACTCCTAGGCCCACGGCAGAAATCATGAATAATATAGATCTTCTTGAGAAGTCGGCTAGTAAATTTTGTTTCTAACCAAGTTCAGTGTATCTTATCACTCACGATTTTGAGTTGGTTTTTATACCAATGTTGTAGATAAAGCTTGGACCCGTCCATAAATTATTTATTTGTGAAATTTGGTTAAATGGTTTGTGAGCAGCAGACATCTTAGATTTAATGAGCCTTGACGTACGGGAGACGCTGTGTTACTCTGTACCGGTGAACTGAACAACTTGGTCTTCACCTAGTGTTATCGGCATATTGCCTTTGCACACCATTAGTCCGAGAAAAGCTTTTATTTTATGGTACATGTGACGTATAAAACTTGTGAATTATAATGAGCGTGAACTGTTAAATCTTGCTCAAACTAGTATATGTTGTTAATGTATTTTCTTTGATCTGACTGAATGTTTATTTTTTTCAATTATATGCATTGAAAAATGTCCAAATTAAAACAAAATTGTTGTCAAAATCTTTGCTGAATACTCTCCAAACTCTATTCTAGCAACATTTAGAAAAAAAATCGGTCATGACCAAACCCGAACCCGAATTCTCGGGTACCCAAAATTGTCGGGTAGCACATTGTGCAAGTAATTTTTGGTGCTTATTTTTTCTAGACCAAATTTGAAAAACACCGAATTACAGAGACCGAAATTTCGGTCTAGATCGAATGCCCACCCGGCCATGGTGGTAAAAATGAAATCCGATTTTTACCAAAATACTAACACGTTCGAGGTAAACGGTCGCGTTTGGGTGTGCCTGAACTTCCCTCACTTGAGCTCCTAAACTTCTCGTGGTGGTAAAAGTTAGACGAACTGTCGTGTTTAGTACGCCTGAACTTCCCCCACTCGTGCTCCTGAACTGCCCATGGAGATTAAAATTAAATCCGATTAAATAAAAATTCTAGCATGCTTAAGGTGAACGACCACGTGTGTTGTGCCTGAACTTCCCCCATTCGCGCTCCTGAACTGCCTGAAGTCACCGCTTGTTATTTTTCTCATAATCACACCTAAATAGCCTAGGCAATTCCCTAGTAAGCGCACCTAAACTGCCTCACGTAGCGCACATGAACTTCGCAAAGCCACTGCTTGTACTGCCCGGAGCCGAATACAACCTCTTTCCACAGAAAACAATGCTAAGGTAGTCTATACAAGAAGCAAAGATTTGAATATACAAAATTTGGATTTCTGAACTTCTCATTTAGAACATAGCATTTTTTAAATTATTCCTAAATGACTTATCGGAATGAAGTAAATCATATACCATTAGAAAGATATTTAAATTGCGCAAATCCTTTGTGAAGGGTATGTTTTCAAATTTTATTTGGTTTGGGAAATAATTTTAGAAATAGTAAAAATTGAATACAACGGTGGTACGCGAATGATTTGAATTTTCGTATGGTTATGTTGGTTTTGGCGGGGCATGACATCATATATGAGTACAATTAGACTCATAGCATTGCATAACAAGCATATCGATGGTTTACTTGGGCAACCGATACTTCTAGAAACGATTTTGATGCGTGGAATTTCCTCTCGGTAAAAAAAAAGCACTTGAACTGCCTACTACATGAAGCTGAACTTTTCTGTATGTGCTATTGAACTGCTGTGTTGCTCAAACTGAAATCCATCAAGAAGTAAATTTTTAATTTGTCGCAACTGAACTTCCGCCATATTCAAGGTGAACTTCCGCTAGGTATAAACTTATTTTTCCTCCGTGATAATCAAATGACAATAAAATAAAAATTCTAGGGTGTTTTAGGTGAAGTGGTGCGTTTAGTACACCTGAAATTTTCGGAGTTGCATTCCTGAACTGCCTCATTAATACACCTGAACTGTCCAGAGTCGTGCTCGCGAGTGACATTTCTAAACTGCCGCGTTAGTGTACCTGAACTGCCTAAAGTCACCCCTGCACTTCTCTCGCAAGCGCATCTGAACTGCTGAGTATTGAACTAGCCAGAATTAGAGGAACGATTGGGTAGGATATAAGCACTTGAACTGCCATGCGAAGCCCACATAAACTGCGTAGAGTCGCCTTCCTATATTCCCGTAGTCAATATATGAACTTTCCTCGTAAGTGCAACTGAACCGCCCGCTTTTTACTATGTCTTAATATTTTACCATGTTTATTTCCCTTGTAAACTTCCCTTCTTATGGGCAAGATGACTAGAACGCCGTTTTCCGGTTCAATGGAACGGGCGACAGACTTATTGGAAATCATACATACCAATGTATGTGGACCTATGAGTGTGCCGGCGCGTGGTGGATATCGTTATTTTGTTACTTTCACTGATGACTTAAGTAGATATGGGTATATTTACTTAATGAAACACAAGTCTGAAACGTTTGAAAAGTTCAAAGAATTTCAGAGTGAAGTAAAAAATCATCGTAACAGAAAGATTAAATTTCTACGATCTGATCGTGGAGGAGAATATCTTAGTTACGAGTTTGGCGCACATATGAGAGAATGTGGAATAGTTTCACAACTCACTCCCGCTGGAACGCCACAACAAAATGGTGTATCCGAACGTCGTAACCGTACCTTATTGGATATGGTTCGGTCTATGATGTCTCTTACCGATCTGCCACTATCTTTTTGGGGTTATGCGCTAGAAACAGCCGCTTTCACTTTAAATAGGGCTCCATCTAAATCCGTTGAAATGACACCGTATGAATTATGGTTTGGAAACAAACCTAAGCTGTCATTTCTAAAAGTTTGGGGATGCGATGTTTATGTGAAGAAACTTTAGCCTGATAAACTCGAACCCAAAGCGGAAAAATGCGTCTTCATAGGATACCCTAAAGAAACAATTAGGTACACCTTCTATCACAGATCTGAAGGCAAAGTGTTTGTTGCTAAGAATGGATCCTTTTTGGAGAAGGAGTTTCTCTCGAAAGGTGTGAATAGTAGGAAGGTAGAACTCGATGAGGTTATTGAACCTCCTCTTCATGAATTGGCGAGTGGCGCAGCGTTGGAAACCATTCCGGTGGTGACTTCACCAAATGAAGTGGGAGCTAATGATGAAGATCATGAAACTCCAAAAGAGGATGCTACCGAACCTCGCAGGTCGACAAGAACACGTGCCACTCCTGAATGGTACGGTGATCTTATCGTAAATGCCATTGTTGAGAACGATGACCCTGCGGCGTATGATGAAGCAATGATGAGCCCAGATTCCAACAAATGGCATGAAGCCATGAAATCCGAAATGGAATCCATGTTTGAAAACCAAGTATGGACTTTGGTGGAACTTCCCAATGACCGAAAGGCCGTTGAGAATAAATGGATTTTCAAGAAGAAAACAGACGCTGATGGTAATGTGACCGTCTATAAAGCACGACTTGTCGCAAAAGGTTTCCAACAAATTCAAGGAATTGACTACGATGAGACTTTCTCACCCATAGCGATGCTAAAGTCTGTTAGGATTATGTTAGCAATTGCTGCATTTTTCGATTATGAAATTTGGCAGATGGATGTGAGAACCGCGTTCCTTAATGGTAACATTGAGGAAGAGTTGTACATGGTACAGCCCAAGGGTTTTGTTGATCCTAAGGATGCTGACAAGGTGTGCAAACTTCAGCGATCCATCTATGGACTGAAGCAAGCATCCCGGAGTTGGAATCTCCGTTTTGACGAAGTTATCAAAGGGTTTGGATTTGTCAAAACTTATGGAAAAACTTGTATTTACAAGAAAGTGAGTGGGAGCTCTGTAGCATTTCTAATATTATATGTGGATGACATATTGCTGATTGGAAATGATACAGAACTTTTGAAGAGCGTAAAAGATTACTTAAACAGTAAGTTTTCGATGAAAGACCTGGGTGAAGCGGCGTATATTTTAGGCATCAAAATCTATAGAGATAGATCAAGATGCTTAATTGGGCTATCACAAAGTACATACCTATACAATATTCTAAAGAGGTTTAGAATGGAGGATAGTAAGAAAGGGTTCTTACCTATGTTGCAAGGAAAGATCTTGAGTAAGATTCAAGGTCCGGCTACAGCTGAAGATAGAGAAGAGATGAATAAGATTCCCTATGCCTCTGCCATAGGCTCTATCATGTATGCCATGTTATGTACAAGACCAGATGTGGCACATGCTATTAGTTTGACTAGTAGGTACCAATCTGATCCAGGTTTGGAACACTGGACGGCGGTCAAGAATATCCTTAAGTACTTACGAAGGACTAAGGATATGTTTCTCGTATATGGCGGTGAAGAAGAGCTCGTCGCAAGTTGTTACGTCGATGCTAGCTTCGACACTAATCCGGATGACTCTAAGTCTCAATCCGGGTACGTATTTGTTATGAATGGAGGAGCAGTAAGCTGGAGGAGTTCCAAGCAAAGCGTGGTGGCGAGATCAACAACAGAGGCGAAATACATTGCTGCTTCAGAAGCGGCGGAGGAAGCAGTTTGGATGAAGGAGTTCATATCCGAACTGGGTGTGGTTCCGAGTGCATTGGATCCAATGGTTATCTATTGCGACAACAATGGTGCCATAGCCAATACTCAGGAGCCAAGGTCTCACAAGAAATTCAAGCATGTAAAGCGCCGATTTCACTCCATCCGTGAGCATGTCACGGATGGTGATGTAAAGATTTGCAAAGTATACACGGATCTGAATGTGGCAGATCCGCTGACTAAAGCTCTCCCCAAGGCAAAACATGATCAGCACCAGAACTCAATGGGTGTTAGATTCATCACTATGTAATCTAGATTATTGACTCTAGTGCAAGTGGGAGACTGAAAGGAATATGCCCGAGAGGCAATAATAAAGTTGTTATTATATTATTCCGTGTTCATAATAGATGTTTATTTCTCATGCTAGAATTGTATTAATTAGAAACATTAATACTTGTGTGATTAATAAACAAAAAGGGTTCCTAGTAAAGCCTCTCTTTTATACTAGCTCGTTGATTAACCGATGATCAAGGTTTCCTGATCATGGACATTGGATGTTGTTAATAACGGGGTCATATCATTAGAAGAATGATGTGATGAACACTCACACCCATAGTAGGAATAGCAATACGATCAAGTCATCAAGTTCATTGCTATATCAAACTCATACGAAATAGTTCTAATCCTCAGACCATGAGATCATGTTAATCACTGATACCGGAAGAGTACTTGGATGATATCAAACATCACACCGTTACAGGGTGATTATAAAGATTGATTTGGGTATTCTGAAAGTATTAGTTGAGGCTCATAGATCAAGAGTGGAATTTATCCGACCCGATGACGGGAAGATATTCTCTGGGCCCTTCTCGGTGATATTGCATTAGAATCGCTTGCAAGCATGTGACTAGGTCACAGGAATGCATTATCACAGAACGAGTAAAGAGACTTGTCGGGAACGAGATCGAACTAGGTATGGTTGATACCAAATGATCGGATCTCGGACAAGTAATAATATCGCGAGACAAAAGGAATTAACTATGTTCGTTACTGGTTCACACGATCACTAGTTCATCGTTGAGTAAGTGGGAGTCATCATGGATTTCCAGATCCCGCTGTTGATTATTGATCGGAGAGGAGTCTCGATCATGTCCACGTTATTCACGAACCGTAGGGTGACACACTTAAGGTTCGCCGTCGTTTTTGAGTGGATGCGATACTCCGATCGAATTACAGGACAACATAAGGGTTGTTTCAGAAAAGCACCGAAACTATTTCGGGATATCGAAATAACTCAAGGGTGTATTTGTTAATGTTTGTTAATTGAATGAATTAACAAATATTAAAGAAATAAAAATGTTTTATTAAATCAATAAGTGTGAATTTTAATTAGCATGAATGTCATGCAAAATTAAAATGGGGGTTATCTCATGTTGATGAGGGGGTTACCACCATGAAGGGAATGAAGAGGGGGTTACCACCATGATAAGGAGGAGGAACCCCTCCTTGGGGCCGGTGCACCCCCTTGGGGGCTGCCCCCTCCTCCCCTATAAAACCCCCTCCCTCTCCTCCATGTTTCATACTTCTTGATCCTCCCCCCCCTCGCATATTTGCTGCCCAATTTCTGTCTCTGCTTAGCGAAGCTCTATCAGAATTGTAGTTCGTAGTTCATACACTTGGAGAAGTGTGTGGTGGAGTGTCCGGCGGATCCCTTCTTCCGCTGCCCCGCTGGACCGAGGGCGTGGAGGAGTCGACGTCGAGCTGTACGTGTGACCGAGCACGGGGGCGCTGCCACTTGTGGCGCCGTGTACATGATCTTGTGATCGTCAAGTGAACCACTACGTCGACTACGTCAAGTGAACAACTACGTCGACTACGTGCGTCTACATCGACTCTCCATCGTCAACGTTTGTGCGGGAACGTAATCCCCGCTTACGGTCGTCGAGGGTTAGTCTCCGTTGCTACCACCTCGTAGAGTATCTTGGCTAGTTTATGTGTTCTTGCGTAGGAAATTTTTTGTTTTCTATGCTACGAACCCATCAGTGGTATCAGAGCCATATCTATGCGTAGTTGGTATGTACGGCTAGAACACATGTGGATGTGGGCGTTGATGATCATGTTATTGCAATTTTTTTGTATTTTGGATCATAGTGGCATAGTGGGATTGAAGCTGCCCGAGACTAACCTTACGTGACCGCGTTCACGAGACTTGTCCCACACTTGATATGCTTCGGCATATGTGGCTTTGCGGGTGTACGTTTCTCCCACGATAGTTATGATCTATTTTACACAGGCCCGTCTCCAGGATTTGGGGGCCCCGGTGCGACTTATAAAACTGGGCCTATTTTTTGTTCAAACTTAATAACTAGTGTAAAAAAATTATATGTTTAATTTATATTATATAACTTCAGAATGTGCTATACCCTACGATGTTTGAAAAATATCAAGTATTCATTGTAAAATAGCATATATAGCACTAAAGTAATAAAACGAACCTCAGGATCTACCAAGAAGTATCATCCGTCGGGTATTTCTTGAAATAAAATCTTCAGCCATAGCGTTATCACCATGACAGTGATCAACATTAGCATCTCGAGTTTGATTTTCAGAATTTATTTGAGACTCTTTCACCACAAATTTATCTAGAGCATTCTTTTGTGGCTATGCAGCTGCTCCTAATCTCCGTCTTTTCTTCTTCTTTTCAGCACCCGATGGACACTTTGTCCTTCTCATTATTTGCCCCATGTCACAAATTAATAAATTAACAATATAATTCATTGAGTAGTCGATGAGTAAGAGACAGCAGGTAGCAGGTTTACCTAATTGCTTGATGGGGTGCTGTCTGTGAGCCTGTGATTCCAAATTTCCAATCAGATCGCTTGACAAGGAAACAAAACGGAGCTGTGATTTTCGGGCGTTGGCGGCAAGGATCGGCGGCCGGCCGGCGAGCGAACCAGGCTGGGCGGCCAGACGGTCAGAGATCTCGGGACGGGAGGAATAACAAATATAGATTGATCTGGACTCCTTTCACGTATATGTGAACCGAACTGATCGATGCGACTGGAACTAATCGATCTGTATCGATTGTGGCCTGCTGGGCTTGGACCGCACTATAAAACTGACAAAAAAAATCAAAGTCAACCTATGTATTACTGTGCTATACGAATTTGGGGGCCTCTGAAATTTGGGGGCCCTGTTCCGTCGAGCACGTCGAACCTGTCCATCGACGGGGCTGATTTTACAAATAGTTGTTAATAATATTTTTTATCACCGTCGACATGGTCTGGAGGTTAAAGATGAAGGGCTTCTCAAGAATCTCGTTGTAATTTTTGTTTTTCTTAAAATGCTTTGTATTGTTCGTTGTTTTTTTAATGTCATAGTTCTATTCGCAAAAAAATCGAACCGCAGCGGATGTGATGCGTGCCGGATGTGCCGATCATGTCGGCATATAGGAGCTCCCAATATTTAAACCGTTAACAAGTGATTCTGAGATGACCATACAAGTCTGGACCTCCTCCTTGCAGCACATGTTGCAGACCTTGTACAAACTCGACAGGCTACCTTCCTCATCAACAATCTGATGTTAAGCACATTCGCAAAACAACAAATGTGAAGGTTTCCTGGGAGATCAGGCAATACAATGCATACATAGTACAAGCAGCTATCTGTCACACCCCTGGCCGTCGGTGAGGATCGGAGCGTGAGGCCGACGTGACGAGAAAAAGGAAGACAAACGAGAATACCCTGTTCGATCAAAGACTGCTGCTCGTGCTCTCCTTTGTAGACTAGGACAAGCCCGTAACTCTTGTCCATTGGGCCCAGAGCCCATCTGTTCGTGGCCCAACACATTGATATATACTGGTGTTACAGCTGAAAATAGATCGAAGATATAATTCTAGCGGTCGTGACCTATCGGTCAAACATCTATCTTAAAAAAAACCTGTGATGCGTGTAGTTTATATGTTGTGTTAAGTCAACCTAAATTACACCAAGTTTCAAATTTTGGAACTTAGTTTTGTGGTCTGCAGTGCGAATGTCAAAGCAAAACTAACAATCGATTCGTGACTGGTAGGTCGCGGCGCCGCTAGAAAAATCGCTTTAAAAATAGATCTAAATGGTGTTGCACACAACAGCGCGAATCAGGCAATCTCAAGGCCTAGCTTCACCTGTTCTAATTCAGCTCATGTACATGACAACTTCCCTATAGCTTTAGCTCTCCAAAATCTCAGATTATAGGGTATAGTACTGAATGCTATAAACTGATTATGAGCGAGCTGAATAAAATTGGCGCCTCCCTCTGTTAAATAAAGTATGCACCAGAAGGAGGGGACAACTCCGAACTCAACAATGACACAGAAATGAGCATGTGAAGGCAGAGAATGGCAACAGTCCAACAAGGTTTCAAGAAGAAAAAAACAACGATCGATCCAACAGCATGTGGCTGCTTGTTCTTGGCTTCTTCTCCCCGGCAAACAAAATCAAGTGCCATAGCGCTGGCAGAATCACGACGAGATGAACAGACCAACATGGTTATCAGATACCGTTAAAGAGTATGCAACATATATGTCCATGCATGTCCGTTTCTCTCTGCATGTTTGTGATGTGCCTATTCCAGATCAGCTCAGCTAATGACTATTAGTGTATGGTTGAGCACCTGAGCTCGTTTATTCCGTATGGCTGCTAGCTTTGCCCGAACAATTGCTGATGATTCCATCCATCCCATGAAGAATATATTTCATTTATTACGAGAATTGTCCGCATGCATGAGGAGACGTCGAGCATCGCCTGTAAAGTGCAACTCGGCAGCCGTCGACCGTCGTCACATGGTCCTAGCTGCCGCGGATACCAAATCTGGCATAGATTAGTGCATGTTGATCGACCAGGAAGCTCCACACTCTGATCAGCCTCTTTTCGCAGCAGTATAAGAAACGCGCTGGCGATGCGTCCTCATTTCACCAGTCGTCAAGGAGAGCAAGAAAGAAATCTCCTGTTCCATCGATCCTGTGCTGTGCTGCCGAGAGAGAACAGCTCGCCATGGCCATAGTGGGTCTCATCCCGTTCGTGTACGCGACGATCAAGAGGAGGCGGAGGTCGATGGCGAGGGCGGCCGACCACTACGCGGGTCTCGCCACAGGAGGCGCCGCACGGGGCCACGAGCACGTGTGGCGGGGCGCCTACCAATCTCAGAGCTGCCACTTCGCCGTGCTCCCGTCCCCCGACGATGAGCTGGGTTCCCCGTATGGCGACTACGGCGCTACTCGTCGCCTCTCGCGGGAGCTATTTTCGGCGGACCGGTGCAAGCGCTTGTCGCCGCGCGCGGGCGGGCGGGAGAGCGCCCGCTTCGACGGCGGCGGCTACCAGTCCCAGAGCTGCCGGTTCGCGGTGCGTCCTTCGCCGGTCGACGAGCCAGTCGTGCCGCGTGATGACGGCGCCTCCCGCGGCCCGCTGGGGGCGCAACTGGAGGTTCTCTCGCGCCAGCTGCTTCTGCCTGACAGCCGGCACGACGGCCTCGCCACCGGCGCGGCGCGAGTACCTGAACACGCGCGCTCCAATGGCAGCACCTACCAGTCACAGAGCTGCCGGTTCGCCGTGCACCGTTCGGCTGCCTACGAGTACGAGCACAGCCACAGCGTCGCTAGCCCGCCGTCCGAGGATCTTTCGGGCAAGATGCTCTTGTCGGCTGGCCGGACTGAGCGCGGGCTGTCCAGGTCCCTAAGGTTGAGCAGCATGCGCGTGTTCGCGTGGGTAAGCGGCGCCTGACGATGTGGTGCTGCTTGCTGTCGAGCAGCTTGTGTGCAGTGAGAGAACTCTGAAATCGGCGGGCAGGTCAGCGGCGAGACGTACGACGGAGGCTGCGTGTTGCGAGGAGCGTGGTGGATGGTGAACGGGAGCGGTCGAGCGAAAATAAGGACTCGCCATGGGCAGTGGGTGTTATTGATATATTAGGCAGTTACAGATAATAAAGGATTTGGGTAGTAATTGTAGTTAATCTCCTCTTATATTTTTAGGAGAGCTTTTTTGGTCTCTAAGTCTGACGCTCCGAAATCTCTCCAGAGAATTTTGGGCAGCTACTCAATATTTTCAGGACGAGCCGACGTGTTTATCGTTTGATAGAGCTCAACCTGGTAGCTGGTGCCAATTTCGCTCTTGGCTAGATACGAAAATGGCACCCAAGACTCAATTATAGTACCATGTCTCTAAGTTTGCCTCATTCCCAAGGCTCTAGATCTTCGGCGCTGCAAGTTCATATAGACGCCACACTTCAGCCTGTGCGAAGGATTATTGCAAGGCTACTTGAAGCCGACGCTGGTTTCTTTCGTGAATTTTATTATTTGGATCCACTTCGCGTTGATCCATCAGACCAAGTGGTTGCGTAGTCTGAAGATTGTAGCTTGTTTTTGTTGTGGTTTTTCGAGCGTGAGAGTTGTACTCAAAATGCTATTTATTTGTGCGTTTTGCCCGCAACTTTTGTAGTTTACTTCACGTATGTATTATAATATAATTTCTCTCAGACTTGTAAGCTCAAAGGATGAGGAACTTGTCTTTTATAATTACTGAATGTAAAGATACATGGGGTGGCCCAAGAGATCCGACCGATGACCTGTGTTCTGGATCTAGAGGGTCTTGCCATTATAACTCGTGGCTTAGTAGCCTTATTATACCTATTCTAACTCTCTAATCTGCTTATTGTAAACTTGTTGTCTATGTTGGAGAAGTCCCTAGCTCCATTGTTGTAGCTTCTTTCGGGTCCGGTGATTGTACTCGAAGTTTCTTCGCTTCTGGCTCTGCCCAATTTTCTTCGGGTTGCTTGGTAGTGGCTGCGGTTGCGCCTCCTATTTTGTCCTTATGATGTCTGTATGTAGCTGTCATGCCGAAATTTTGCGCCATCTTGTGGAATTCTTTGTCGCATAGGTCTGAGAGTTCGAAGCTCCCATTTACTGTGATGATTCCTCTTGGCCCTAACATCTTGAGTACCAAGTAAGTATAGTGAGGTACTGCCATGAATCGTGAAAACGCGGATCGCCCGAGGATCACATGATATTGAGAGGGCCAGTCCATGACCTTGAAGTCGAGCTTCTCCTTTCTATAGTTCTGGCGGTTGCCGAAACAAACGTCGAGTGCTATTCGACCCAATGGGCAGTTAGCGCTTCCTGGTACGATTCCATGGAAGGAGCAATCTTTTGGTTTCAGAACCTTCAGTGATATGTGCATTGCTCGAAGTGTTTTTGTGTATATCCGATTTATTCCACTTCCTGTATCCATGAATACCCTTTCTATGTCGTATCCTCCAATATGAGCTTTGAGTACCAGAGGCGCGTTTCCTGGCCGAGGTACTGTTATGGGGTGATCTTCTCGGTTGAATTCTATGGGTTGCTCGGACCAGTGTAAGTATTATGTGGTCACTAGAGGCGATGTTACTGCTAAGTTGACTTGGCAAGATATGCTTTTCTCCTCTTTGTTCGACTTTGGGACATGTTGTATCATTGCTGTGATATGCCCTTTGGATGGGATATACCCTCCTTCATTGTCGTTTCTTCGACTTTGCTAATTTTGGCCTTGCGCTACTCCGTTATTTGCCTGCTGATTTGATGTAGTTGTGTTATTTGTGTTTCCTTCATAGCCTTGCCTTCTTGCTTTAGCTTGTTTGTTCCCTTCTACTTCATGGAGTTTCAAAAATGTCTTGCAATCCTTCATTGCATGCCTGGACACTCTTTTTCCATCGATGAATGTATAATGTATATGACATGGTCCGTTCAGCATGTCGTCTGGTGATTGATTATACTCTCTGGATCCCCTTGACTGGAACCTTTTGCTACTACCTGAATCTTCTCTTCCATAGTTGCGGTACCCAGAGTTCCTGCGATCGTCTCCTTGATAGTTGTTGTCCTTGTATCCCGCGGCTACTTGACTATGAGAACCGTAGTTGTCATAGTTGCGGGATCTTCTCCTTTGACTATAGTATCTATTTCCCCTGCCGTCTTCTGGTGACCGCGTTCTTTTATTGTTACACGCATCTTCACCGTCGGCAAATCTGTTTGCTATATCCATCAGCTCTGATACTGTCCTTGGCTTGATCCACCCCATTTCTTCGACTAGATCTCCTTGTCTCAATCCGGGTGTGAAGGCATCAATTGCTCTCTCATCTGAAACTTCAACTGTGGAGTTTTTTATGATGCTCCATCTTTGGATGTATGATCTAAGTGTCTCATTGCGCTGCTGTATGCAGGCTTTGACTTCCTCTATTGATGCTGGCCGCTTGTATGTTGACTTGAAGTTACTTGTAAACTATTTTGTAAGCTCTTCCCAACTTCTGATTGTTTCCCTTTCTAGCTTGCTCAACCATGACCGTGCTGCGCCGGTGAGGTGGACCTGTAAACTTTGCATTGCTGTTTCTTTTGATCCTCCTAGTATTTTGACTAATTGTAGGTAATCTGGGAGCCATGATTGTGGCTCCTGAGATCCGTCGTATTTCTGTTGGTCATGTGGTAGTTTAAACCCTTTAGGTACAGGTGTGGTGTGAACTCTGCGAGTAAAGCACGATGCTCCCTTCTCTTTTTCGTCATCTTTGTAATCATATGCCTTGGTGGGAGTGCGGGATCTTCGGGTTCCTCCGTGCCTTGGGCTTTTGTAATACCTTGGCGATGACGACCTAGATCGTCGGCACTACTCCTGTGCCGAAGACTGTTGTGACGACGTGGTGATCTAGGCTTGTGCGTACCTTTGTTGTGATATGCCTCTTCATCTTTGGTTGTTAGCTTGTTACCTACTAATCTTAATCCTTGTAGTGCCGCTCGATGCATGTGCTCTCTCGGATCTCCTGGGTTTGGTCGCGTAGTATACAGATATGTTTGTGCCGCCACAAGTGCTGCTTCTAGTGTTTTTGGCATAATGTTGCCCTGCTCATCGATCGATGGGAAAGATGAGCCGAGGTTCCTGGAGAGGTTTCTTCTATCTGAGTGATCAAGGTTTTCGACTCGCGAGCCGTGCCTATTATTCCTTCTGCTATTGATACGTCTCAAATGTATCTATAATTTTTGATGCTCCATGCTTGTTTATACACCATTTGCTTTGTGTTTTGTTACACTTCATGGCGTTTTTATGCATTTTCTAGAACTAACCTATTAACAAGATGCCACAGTGCCAGTTCCCTATTTTCTGCTATTTTTGTGTTTCAGAAAAGTTACACAGGAAATATTCTCGGAATTGGACGAAACAAAAGCCGAAGTTCCTATTTTTACCGAAGCTTCGCGAAGACCGAAGATGAGACGGAGGGGGCCAGGGTCCAGGCTCACCATAGGGTGGCGCGGCCCAGCCCCTGGCCGCGCCACCGCATGGTGAGGCCAGCTGGCCCACCTTCTGACGCTGCCCTTTCGCCTATAAAATCCCCTCGACGGGAAAATCCTAAAGGACGGATCGCTTTTCCTCGAAACATACTGCAAGCCGCCGCCGTTGTTGATGCGAGATCGGGAGGATCCAGGAGCTCTTCCCAGCACCCTGCCGGAGGCCTTCTCCACCACCATGGTCGCCTTCGGAGTGATGTGTGAGTAGTCTACCTTGGACTAAGGGTCCATAGCAGTAGCTAGATGGTTGTCCCCTCCATCATGTGCTTCATGTTTAGATCATGTGAGCTGCCCTACATGATCAAGATCATCTTTATGTAATTATACATGTTGTGTTTGTTGGGATCCGATGAGTATTGGTACTATGTCAAGTTAATGTGCTGAATATATATCTTTATGTTATCTCTATGTTGTTTATGATCTTGCATGCTCTCCGTTGCTAGTAGATATGTTGGCCGAGTATATGCTAGTCACTCCAAGAGGGAGTATTTATGCTCGATAGTTGGGTTCATGCCTCTAGTAATCTGGGGGAGTGATAGAAACCTCTAAGGTTGTAGATGTGTTGTTACCACTAGGGAGAAAACAACATTCTTGTGTCTAAGGACATTTGCTTTGTTTACTTTACGCACTTTGTTTAATGTAGTTATCCGTTGTTCGCAACTTAATACCCAATGTTTGCTCGGACGAAATTCAGAGGGTGGATTATTAGTCATAGATGTAGTTAGATTATGGTCTATGTATTTTGTCATAATGCCCAGAGTGAATCTCATAGTGATCCTCATGACATATGTACGTTATCTTTATTCTATTAATTTCCCAACTGTAATTTGTTTACCCGGCATGTTGTTATTTATCTTATAGAGATACACCACTAGTGAACTGTGGAACCCGGTCCAATTTCCTTTACATTGCTATACCGGTTTACTTTTACTCGCACTGTTTACTTTTACTTGCATATATTACCCTTTTACCATGCGCTCAATTCTTTGTTTACACCAAACCGGTGAGATTGACAACCTTATCGTAAGTTGGGAGCAAAGTTCTTGGTCGTGTTGTGTGCAGGTTTCACGTTGCTGCTAGGTAAAGATGCACCAGCAATATTTCTGGCGCCATTGTCTGGAGTGTCACGAAGCTAGCAAGCATCACTTTCTGAAGTTTGGCTTTCTCCTACTGGTTTGATAAACCATGGTTTCACAACTGAGGGAAAACTTGCTGCTGTGCTCATCATACCTTCCTCTTGGGGTTCCCAACGGGCTGTTATTTACAAGCAAAACTTTTATAGCGCCATTGCCGGGGAGGAAGAATACTTCTGCAAGGGGAGTCTCTTACGCACAATCTTTTACTTTGTTTTTGTTTTGCTTTATTTTATTTTTGCTTGCATCTTTTTATAAAAAATACAAAAAATAGTTTCTATTTCAAGTTTTTTTTATGTCTAGTTTAGTTGTTGTTACTATGTCGCCCGAGGAAATGATCTTCACTTTCAAACAAAAGAGTGAGGAGAGTTTCAAAGAAGCTTGGTCTAAAATTTATGATTGGCATGGAAAAACTGAACCGAAAATGACTTTGAGTTTGCTTCTTAGTAGCTTTTACTTTGGTCTTGCTCTTCGTTATAGATATGCTTTGCATGCTACAGCAGGAGGAGATTTCCTTCATTGTGATGGAGATCAAGCTTTCAATATTATAAAAAAGTTGATTACAATTTATAGCATGCCAACTGATTTTGATTCCTCTCTTGTGAGCATTTTTACTAGACTTAATACTCTTGAGACTCACACTGCTTGTTTGAATAATTGCTATAGTACTTTGCGCGAGCATTTTGATTATGTGTCAACAAATTCTGAACCATCAAGTTGGTTCCCTACGGTGAAAATCACCATCAGTGGTGAAATTTTTCATGCTCGTTGTGATATTATGTCTGAATTTTGTCTTATGCCAAAGGCTGTTTATGAATCTTTGAGTCTTTGGAAACTTTGTGAGGAGGGAGAAGAAATTTCTCTTATTAATAATGCCACTATATTTACCGTTGGAATAGCTGAAGGAGTATATACAAAAATCCTAGGAAGAATGGTATCTACTAATTATCTTGTTATTGAATGTGTAGGAAAAGGACAAATCACGCTTGGAAGGTCTCTACTAAAGCTCCTGCGCGCCACTATAGATGTGGGAAAAGGCACTATAAGATTCATCTCTCCACCTTGCAATAGTCACGTCTTTCCTAGAGTTAAGAGCAAAGGTAAGAAAGGAAGACGTAAGGCATCCGTTGATCTTAATGCCTTATTTGATAATACTTGATTTGCACTTTCTGCGCCTAGCTCAAAGGCGTTAAAGAAAAGCACTCTTGGGAGATAACCCAATAGTTTTTTTTCAGTACTTTTTCTTTTATTTGAGTCTTGGAAGTTATTACTACTGTAATGACCTCTCCTTATCATTTTTATTTCGTTGTTGTGCCAAGAAGAACCTCTAATTTGAGGGAGGTAAGATTTGGAGAAGTTGCTGTCCTGAAACGGATTTCTGCGCTGCACCGTAAAAATTCATGAAAATTATCAGAATATATTTTTGATCTGAAATTTCTTGAACATATGCCCAAGGTTATACCCAAACTTCCATTAGTTTTGCACTTTTCGATTTGAGCAACAGAAGTTCCTCAAAAAAATCGACCTTTGTCAGCTATTCTGTTTTGACAGATTTCTGCCACTATTTGTGTTTGCCTCTCGATCGCTTTCTTTTTGAATTCTTTTGATTACGGAACTTTTGAGGAAGTTTCTACAGTAGTATATGATTTATATGTGGTGTTTTTGAGTTTGAAACTGAACCAAAAAGGGTTGATTTACTATTATGTTTATGCTAACATTGCTAATAGAATTGTGTGAAGTTTTGTATGAAGGAAGTTTTTAAGTGTAGGGATTGGAGAATGATGAGATGAGATGAAGAATGGAAAAAAGCTCAAGCTTGGGGATGCCCATGTCACCCCAAGAAATATCCAAGAGGTACAAGCGTCAAAGCTTGGGGATGCCCCCGAGGCACCCCTTCTTCATCGGCAAAAATCAGGTCACCTTTCAACACACTATATTTTTATTGCTTCATATTCTATGCATTTTTCTTGGAGCATCTTTACTTTTGCTTTCAGTTTTCTTTTGTTTTGTTTGCTGCAATAAATGGTTGGACCCCAACAAATTTCTTTTGGAGAAGACACACTTCATTTTTCATTGCCAAGAACACTATAGTTTTCACTCTTATCGTTCAACGAGTGTTCTCTTTTTTCTAGAATTGCGTTTAGCTTTCATTTTTTGCCTTGATTTTTGTTCAGATCTTGTTTTATCTTTGCATCAAGGTGTATTTAGACCACTGGTCTATGTTGGTTTTCATCAAAAGAGTTGTCTCAAAAAGGTTTGAATGGTGTTGGAAAAGAGAAAAAGTTTCATGCAAAATAGTGGTACGAAAAGGAGCTTGTTTAGACTGCGGCTTAGACTTTTTTGTGCCATGCTTGATGTCGTTTTGATAGTATGCTTAGTAGTTTTTGCTGTAGCATGACTTGTCTCAAATGACTGAGATTGCTTAATGAGCCTTTGAAAAAATCATGCGTTGTTTTTATTACATGGAAGCATTTATTTGGTTTTCTCCTTGATGCTTTATTTGGGTTGACTTGGCGCATGCTTACAACATGTTTGACTCTTACAAAGTCGCCATAAGCCTTTATGATCATTTGGTTTTTGACTTGTGATGCCATTTTCTGCTTCTTTTAATGATGTTTTGTCGCTATACATGATTATGGCCGTTATTTCTCTCTTAGTTGGTCGCTCTCAGTCTTTTGTTAGCCCTCATTTTGTACTGAGTATGAGCTCTACTTGTGCATCCAACTCCCAAAAACCAAGTTATTCCAATGTGTACACTATAAATTCCTATGCATGGTATTTGCAAGCCATTCCAAGTAAATTTTCATGTGCTACCTTTCAAAAAACCTTCAAAATACTTCTCATTTTGTGACACTGTTTTCAGGTCATGGGGACGTAGTGGTCGGATTTGCTATCTTCCATATTATTTTATTCCAAAAAGAAAAAAAAGAGAAAAAAAGAAAATAAAAAAGGCACTCCTCCATGGTATGTGAATGTTGGTGGGCACCCGATGGAATCGGTTAGCCATGGTTTGTGAAAGGAAAAAGGTGGGGAGGAGTGCCAAGCTTTATAAAAGAGCACCAAAGTGCCAATCTCTCTCTCAAAAACTTGCTTATTTTTGTATGGAAGATAGTAAGAACCCCATTGCCAGTCGTTGACAAAGACAACCACCTCTCAAAACCTAATTTTTATCTCTCTGTTTTACAAATGAAAAGCTCTAGCGCATGTTTAATCCCTGCTTCCCTCTGCGAAGGGCCTTTCTTTTACTTTTTTGTTGAGTCTCCACCTTCTGCCTTTATACACCATCTAAGAGAGCATAGTTGCCATTCTGAGTTTAATTTGCATAGTCCCAAAGTTTATCATTGATTGATTCATGATCATGGTTTCACTTGTTCTTAAATTATTTGTATCAAGTCGCCCTTTTAAACTTAAAGGTGTCCTATGCATTTATGTTTTGCTATTCCATGAAGGACAAGTTAAAAACCACTTGCTATATTTTTCCATATGATTTGAACACACATTTGACTTTCATTGTTTCATTATTCATGATCTTTCGTTTGTGTTTCTTTTCATGTTATAACATGGCTGCTAAGTTTTTATTGTCAAGATTATGTCTTTTATGCCCATATTTTACGTTCTTTGATCCCAACACTCAATGCTTTACATAGATGATCATGATTGTGATGGTGCATGTCACCTCAAAAATTATTCTTTTGTTATCACTTACCAACTCGAGGACGAGCATGAGTTAAGCTTGGGGATGCTTGATATAATTTTTGATGCTCCATGCTTGTTTATACACCATTTGCTTTGTGTTTTGTTACACTTCGTGGCGTTTTTATGTATTTTCCGAAACTAACCTATTAACAAGATGCCATAGTGCCAGTTCCCTGTTTTCTGTTGTTTTTGTGTTTCACAAAAGTTACATAGGAAATATTTTCGAAATTGGACCAAACAAAAGCCGAAGTTCCTATTTTTACCGAAGCTTCGCGAAGACCGAAGATGAGACGAAGGGGGGCCAGGGGCCAGGCTCACCATAGGGTGGTGCGGCCCAGCCCCTGGCCGCGCCACCACATGGTGAGGCCGGCTGGCCCACCTTCTGACGCTGCCCTTTCGCCTATAAAATCCACTCGACGGGAAAAATGCTAAAGGACGGATCGCTTTTCCTCGAAACATACTGCAAGCCGCCGCCGTCGTCGAACCGAGATCGGGAGGATCCAGGAGCTCTTCCCGGCACCCTTCCTGAGGCCTTCTCCACCACCATGGTCGCCTCCGGAGTGATGTGTGAGTAGTCTATCTTGAACTACGGGTCCATAGCAGTAGCTAGATGGTTGCCCCCTCCACCATGTGCTTCATGTTTAGATCTTGTGAGCTGCCCTACATGATTAAGATCATCTTTATGTAATTATACATGTTGTGTTTGTTGGGATCCGATGAGTATTGGTACTATGTCAAGTTGATGTGCTGAATATATATCTTTATGTTATCTCTATGTTATTTATGATCTTGCATGCTCTCCGTTGCTAGTAGATATCTTGGCCGAGTAGATGCTAGTGACTCCAAGAGGGAGTATTTATGCTCGATAGTTGGGTTCATGCCTCTAGTAATCAGGGGGAGTGACAGAAACCTCTAAGGTTGTAGATGTGATGTTGCCACTAGGGAGAAAACAACATTCTTGTGTCCAAGAACATTTGCTTTGTTTACTTTACGCACTTTGCTTAATGCAGTTATCCGTTGTTCGCAACTTAATACCCAATGTTTGCTCGGACGACATTCGGAGGGTGGATTATTAGTCATAGATGCAGTTGGATTACGGTCTATGTATTTTGTCGTAATGCCCAGAGTGAATCTCATAGTGATCCTCATGACATATGTACGTTATCTTTATTCTATCAATTGCTCAATTGTAATTTGTTTACCCAGCATTTTGTTATTTATCTTATGGAGAGACACCACTAGTGAACTATAGACCCCGGTCCAATTTCCTTTACATTGCTATACCGTTTTACTTTTACTCGCACTGTTTACTTTTACTTGCATACTATTACCCTTTTACTACTCGATACGCTCAATCCTTTATTTACAGCAAACCGGTGAGATTAACAACCTCATCGTAAGTTGGGAGCAAAGTTCTTGGTTGTGTTGTGTGCAGGTTTCACGTTGCTGCTAGGAGAAGACGCACCAGCATATTTCTGGCACCATTGTCTAGAGTGTCACGAAGCTACCAAACTTCAGAAGGTGATGCTTGCTAGCTTTGTGACACTCCGGACAATGGCGCCAGAAATATTGTTGGTGTGTCTTCACCTAGCAGCAACGTGAAACCTGCACACAACACAACCAAAAACTTTGCTCCCAACTTACGATGAGGTTGTCAATCTCACCAGTTTGCTATAAACAAAGGATTGAGTGTATCGAGTGGTAAAAGGATAATAGTATGCAAGAAAGTAAACAGTGCGAGTAAAAGTAAAACGGTAAAACAATGTAAAGGAAATTGGACCGGGGTCCACAGTTCACTAGTGGTGTCTCTCCATAAGATAAACTAGTTGATACCCCGGCGTTGCGGCGGACATTTGAGATGATTTTCTTGTATGCAAACAATTGCATGAACAATCTATAAAAATATGATTAGAGCATGTAATACTGATGGGACCACATCCATATTCGATAATAAGGACGTGTAAGAGCAAGCAAGACAAAAAAAATGCCATACCATTATAGATCTAAGGGATACAATTAGTTAAGCTGGCTAACCCGGAAGCTTGCATAGCATTCACCAGATCACCAAAGTTGCGTAAATTAAGATAGTTGCATACATTAGAAATAAGAAATTTGACACACAAAATTATTGTTTCAATCACAACTGATGTAGGCACTATTTTTGTTAGCAACTGAATGCAAAGCATGATGAAGTTAAAAAAATAACAATTCCTAGTACGCTAGATAGATATGAAGTCATTCTTAAGTGAGCAAATCTCCTGAAACGTTGTTGATGAAGAGCCAAATTTTATTAGTTGGCCAACTAAAATAAGACTTGCCTTTTCACATACCAAGACTCATTTTTTCGCCAAGGCCTGTTACGAACCAGATTTGAGTTAATTCCATTCATTATAGTAATCCTGCATGTATTAGTGATAAAATGGGCCAAGCTAAATTTAACATCAAACCAGACCAGGGTATTTATTTATGAAAATAATGCATAAATACTACAATGACGGACTTGCAGGGTTGTAGTGACCATGAACGAAGTCTGCTAAAAAAGTGATGTTAACTCTTTTTAGGCTGAAAAGAAGACGAACATAAATAAACACAGATAACCAAAGTATCTATTTATAGTTAGAAAAACAACAAATCTAGGGAAACAACTAATCGACAAACATAAAGATATTTTCTTGACGTACTTCCAATTAAGTTTGGAACTTCCCTCTGAACCCACTTGGCTAAGAGCACGCAAAATATTTGTGCACATTAGGTTGTGCGATCAGAATATGATATAGTATGGTAGTTAATTGTAGAACGTACTCTCAGCACCCTCTCTGAACTGCAATGGTGATCATGGATGAAGGGCAACAAATCACTATTATGCAAACTGCTCGGACTATGAAATCATGTTGTTCTTTTCTTTGCCAAATATTTTCTGGCACCTAGAATGCATCGCCCATGCATAACCATGGATGAGGCAAGGTGAAGTGTGCATGCTGACTATCCCAAGGTAATATTTTCTTTGCGTGGAATCACACCTTCTAATATTTTCTTTGCGTGGAATCACAACACCTATCTACTCACCTATGACCTACCATGTATCCATTGGACCACTAGGACCGAGTCCGCGGAAAATTGCAGCTCGATGGAGATGTGGAGGAGCTCCAGTGGCAGGTGCATGTCTTGTGCCTAGTTTAGCAGTATGAAGGATGAGATCAATTGCTCCTATTTCTCGCCTGCTTGCCTCTTATACTAACTTGTGAGATACAGAAGCCAAAATTGCAAACGGATCGCAAGCTTCAGTTACCAGTGAGCTGGGTGCTAATTAAATGAGAAACGGAAACGCACTAGACTAAATTTAGGAAGGCGATCAGTCAAGCGACCGGCTGATGCGAGTAGGCGGATGGGGTGGTAGAGCTGTGGTGGAAGGGATTAAATTATATGCACCAGATGAACGAATTGGACTTTATTTCAAGCTGAACTAACTCATTGTTACACATCGATGGATGGAATTGATTCAGAACTCAATCTTAGGGCCAAGGATAATTAGGTGACGTGGACACCTTGCATGAGCAGCTTGCAAACATTAAATAAATAGTGGGGATCAACTTTATAGATATTATAGATAACAACATGATAGGTAAACAAATTATAGTTGGGCAATTGATAGAATAAAGATAATATACATATGTCATGAGGATCACTATGAGATTCACTCTGGGCATTACGATAAAATACATAGACCGTAATCCAACTGCATCTATGACTAATAATCCACTCGCAGGGAGTCGTCCGAGTACCCCTTGAGTATTAAGTTGCGAACAATGGATAACTGTATTAAGGAAAGTGCGTAAAGTAAACAAAGTAAATGTCCTTGGACACAAGAATGTTGTTTTCTCCCTAGTGGCAACAGCATATCTACAACCTTAGATGTTTCTGTCACTCCCCCAGATTAAATAGAGGCATAAACCCAACTATCGAGCATAAATACTCCCTCTTAGAGTCACTAGCATCTACTCGGCCAAGATATCTACTAGCAACAGAAAGCATGCAAGATCATAAACAATATAGAGATAACATAAAGATATATATTCAGCACATCAACTTGACATAGTACCAATACTCATCGGATCCCAACAAACACAATATGTATGATTACATAAAGATGATCTTGATCATGTAGGGCAGCTCACAAGATCTAAACATGAAGCACATAGTGGAGGGGACAACCATCTAGCTACTGCTATGGACCCGTAGTCCAAGGTAGACTACTCACACATCACTCTGGAGGTGACCATGGTGGTGTAGAAGGCCTCCAGTAGGGATTCTCCTCTCCGGCAGGGTGCCGGGAAGAGCTCCTGGATCCTCCCGATCTCGCTTCGACGACAACGGCGGCTTGCAGTATGTTTCGAGGAAAAGCGATTTGTCCCTTAGGTTTTTCCCGTGGAGGGGACTTTATAGGCGAAAGGGCAGCGTCAGGGGGTGGGCCACCTGGCCTCACCATGGGGTGGAGCGGCCAGGGGCTGGGCCGTACCCCCTGTGGTGAGCCTGGCTCCTGGCCTCCCTCCGTCTCATCTTCGGTCTTCATGAAGCTTCGGTAAAAATAGGAGGTTTGGCTTTTGTTTCGTCCAATTCCGAGAATATTTCCTGTGTAACTTTTCTGAAACACAAAAACAACAGAAAATAGGGAACTGGCACTGTGGCATCTTGTTAATAGGTTAGTTCCAGAAAATGCATAAAAATGCCACGAAGTGTAACAAAACTCAAAGCAAATGGTGTATAAACAAGCATAGAGCATAAAAAATTATAGATACATTTGAGACATATCAATACCTTCCTCTTGGGGTTCCCAACGGGCTGTTATTTACAAGCCATCAGCTATTCGTATATGATGCGTTGTTGCACGCTTCGCGTAGAGCTACGCTTGCTGCGATTGCTGAGTCCTTTCTTTTTTGTATTTCACTTCTTTCCTTTACCAACTATCTTGATTGTCGTCGAAGGGCGTAATGATACCCCAGAAGTACCTATTTTCTTGCATCAGCTGGTATGGCTGCGCCGTGCTCGATGGCTGCTTTGATTGTGTTCCAATCTTCGGCTGGAAGTCGAATTTTTGCTCTATTTGCCAGGGAGTCTCTAGTATCTCCTTCCGCCAGGTGATTAGCTCCTCTTGTCACGTTTGTTGGTTTAGTACTGGGTTGTTGTTATCATCCAACTCTTCTGAATTGTCTCCTATGATTGCGAGTACTTGGTATTGATTGTCATATTTGCTATTGATGCTTGAGAAGGTGGTTTGCTTGTCCTCATGAAGCTCCAATCCTGTTTTCCATGTATCTATGGATTTGTCTGAGATATTGTCGCAGCAGATAATGAAGTCTCCTGATTGCTCTCCCAAGTCGAGGTTTCCCATGGTTTCGTCGAGTTCTCTGATTTTGTCGTCTGTGTTTTCCGCCGTCGTGAAGCTGACCGATGATTTTACCTCGCTGGAAGAGCCTACCGATGATTCTGATATAGCCATCGTCACGGTTTTTCCTGCCGATGGATCCGATTTCGTCGAATCTGAAAGGTGAATCGACCCCAAGGAGCCGACGCGGAAGCTCAAACTTCCAATTGTCACGTCCTTCCCCTGATCTAAGCTTGCAAAAATCTGAGTAAAGGCTGGTGGATGAGGTTGAAAATCTACGGTCCCGAAGGATATCTGGTTTCCGTCGAGTTTCGAGTTGTTGTTGGCTGAAAGCGAAAAAGCCGTCGAATTCATGATTCCAATGCCCAGGATCTCCACGGTCGGCGCCAATTGATGAGGGTTAACTCGACAAATGTCCTTAGATGAAGGACTTAGGATCGGGGGAAGAGGGCGTCAGATGAACTCAAAGGTAAAGGTCAGTCAAACAAGACGTGATTATGCGTGTATCGAGAATAAGCGTGATACTCAATTGGCTCAATCTCAATCTGTCCCCAGCCGGCCTCTCCTAGCCCCTATATATAGGTGGCCAGGACTCAAGGAACCGGTCGGGTTTGATATAAATTACAGTGTCCGTATACGATATCATCTCGTATTTCGACTATGTCTATGACTGGGCCTAGCTTAATGGAACTCAGGGGTACAAAGCTAACGGGCTTTATTAGCTATACCCTTGTCACTCTCCTTCTCTATCATTCTATAGGTAGCATCGGCGGATGACAATTGCTACTCCGGCGTGAGTTACATGGTCGTCCTTGGTATGAGTGTTACACTGACTTGGCTCCGTCCTTCGGCGAGGAGGGTATTGAACTTGATGCGGTACTTGCTGCTTGTTGCGGCACGGTGTTGATGTAAATCACCGTCCAGTTGGGAACCCCAAGAGGAAGGTATGATGAGTATAGCAGCAAATTTTCCCTCAGTAAGAAACCAAGGTTTATCGTATCCAGGAAAAAGCCAAACTCCAGAAGGTGATGCTTGCTAGCCTAGTGACTTCCAACAAGGGCACCGTTAACGATACTTGTTAGCGCATCTTCAACTAGTAGCAACGTGGAACCTGCACACAACACAACCAAATACTTTGCTCCCAACTTACGATGAGGTTGTCAATCTCACCGGTTTGCTGTAAACAAAGTAATGAGCGTATCGAGTGGAAATCAATAGTAGTATGCAAGAAAGTAAACAGTGCGAGTAAAGTAAACAGGTGATAGCAATATAAAGGAAATTGGACCGGGGTCCACAGTTCACTAGTGGTGTGTCTCCATAAGATAAATAACACATGCTGGGTAAACAAATTACAGTTGGGCAATTGATAGAATAAAGATAACGTGCATATGTCGAGAGGATCACTATGGGACTTACTCTGGGCATTACAACAAGATACATAGACCGCCATCCAACTGCATCTATGACTAATAATCCACCCATGGGGAATTATCCGAGGACCCCGTGAATATTAAGTTGCGAATAACAGATAATTCCATAAGATAAAAACGCTAAGGACCAGAAGACCTCCTCACGAGCCCCCGCTGGTGAGGAGAGGGACCAAGTCCACGCCAGCTCAGCACGTTGGCGTGCGGAGCAAGAAGATGAAGGACAGAAGACCGCGTACCGCCCACGCTACCCCCGACAGGGAGGAGACCAACTTTTGCTGTGCCTGCCCAAAGCGGCACAGTGGTTGTTGGCCACCCCCCTAAAAATAGCGTGGATGGTGCAGGGCGCCAGAGGAAGACGTCAGCTTCCTCCACCCACTCCTGTGGACTGGCGCCACTACCCTACGAAGACCACGTCTACAGAAGAGTGTAGTCTACAGCTGTCCACCCTCCTTGGCCGTGTGTGTGGCAACCCCTTCCCCAAGAAGATAAGGGGAAGGAGGACCTTGGCGCTATAAAAGGAGGGGAGGCCACCCCTTAGATGGGATCTGATCTTCTCCAAGTTGCTAGCTGGGCACGCAGGTTCTTCAACCTCTGGCCAGCTAGAACTTTGTAACCAAGACCTTGTACTCCTCGCGAGGTGTCGCATTGCAATACAAGAAGGCAGGAAGTAGGGGTGTTACCTCACCACGAGGGCCCTGAACCTGGGTAAGCCTCGGCGTCTCTCTCTGCAGTGTGTAGTGCGTTCGACAGCTCGAGGCTTCCGTCACCGTGCTTCGTTGCGATCCTAGATCTCACACCTTCAGCCCCCTGCGTTCGAATCTTTGGGTCCGTCGCGTGGTACCCCGTGTTCTTGCGACACGAAATCCATCGACATTTGGCGCGCCAGGTAGGGGGCTGTGGTGTGTCTTCTTCCAGATCTGCTTCGACATGAGTGATGATCGTCGTCATTGTCTTCGCCGTCGCGCTGTCTACGCGAGCCGTCGCCGAGATCGTCTTCAAGTCCTTGATGGCCTGGAAGCCATTGGAGAGGGTACGCCAGCGCCCGGCGACCTCGGCTTCGAGGGCTTCGCGGCGCTTGGCGGGCCGCTTCGCCGCGCGACATGGCCGTCTCGCTTCCGGCCGGAGGTCGGGGCGCGTTATGACGGAACCTCCGATCCCGTGGAGTTCTTGCAGCATTACGCGGCCGCCATACGGTCGGCGGGAGGAGACGGGCGTGTCATGGCCGGATGGTTCATGATGGCGACAAAGGAAGAGCCTCGCCGGTGGCTCTACGGGCTACCGCCAGGATCCATCTCATCCTGGAGGGATCTCTGCGAGCGCTTCCTCGACAGATACGCCTCCCTGGGACCTGAGCCAGAGGACGCGTAGGCATGCGCCGTCCTCGATGGCCCCGTCCCCAGGTGCTTGAAGATTGGGCAGGGGGCTTAAGGGACGCCACCCCCTTGCCTTCGGCTTAGGAAACGGAGCTCTTCGTCTGCGCAAGGAACAAAGTGTAACGACAATCTCACTCGCCATTGATCTTTTCTATTCTGTAGAAACTGCCTGGAATCGTGAGTCTTGGCTCCACCAGCCTCGCAATTTCAGCTAACTGCGGCTTAACGCGAACGTGAGTTTTTGCTCGACTGCCTTTCGAGAAAGAGCCGGAGCACGGTGTCCGCGCTGGGGCCTTCGCCCGGAAAACAGCAGGCCCGCAAAACCCAGAACGGATCGAGCTCTGACTAGGGAAGGGACCCGCTACAGTCATCTCATACGATCCATGGTGCTCTCTCCTCTCGAGCGACGCTCGAATCAAAGCGCATGAGCGCGTGGGGGTCGCACAATTCGTGCCAATGTCTTCGAATGCTCTGCTGTCCTTGTCTGCGGCCTTGTGTTTCTTCTCCTGGAATCGCCTTTGTTGTGTTTGGACGCCAGGGGGGCTGCAGGGAAATAGTCCTGTGTGCCATTACAGTCACCTCTGGAGCGCCAGCGCCCGCTAGCCTTGCGCCACGAGCTGCATACTAAGCGTCAGGCTGCTGTCCCGCTCGGAGGCTGGCCCCTGAACGGCGTAGAGCATTCCCCAGACAAAGACGAGACAAGGAAAAATGTGCAAGGGTGCAAATGAGGACAATTTGGCGAACGACGCCTTAAGTACGATTACAACTTAAACTGGCCCAGCAGGGCAATGTCTGACAGCTGCCAAGTGTGCAGCTAACTCAATTCTTCTGGAGGAGATCTAGGGGGAGCTTACTGGGCGACCGCTGCGTCGCCCTCGCCATCGCCGGTGCCTTGGCTGGAGCCTGAGGACGCCTCTCCGCTGGACTCCGACGCTCCGTCGTCTTCCTCCCCAGCTTCCCCGCTGCCAGACTCCCCGGAGCCAGAGGAGTCGCCGCTGGAGGAGCTCTCCTGGTCCGCGGCGGCGGGTGCTCCAGGGCGGGCGTAGATGGCCTGCAGCCGTCGCAGGGCAATATGCAACCGCTCTGCCCTGGCCACCGCCGCGCGGTCGGGAGTTCCCGGCGGCAGAGGCGACGGCCTCCGCAGTACCTCTTCCAGGTTGAGGTCGGGGCGGAGGCGCTGGATGTTGGTGAAGATTCGCGTCCCCGCGAGCCCCAGCAGCTCTCGGCACTCGGCGTCGATGAGCTCCAGGACCTTCGCCGATGCGCCGTCTAGCTGTTCAGCCAGCTGTCTGAAGAAGAGCAAGATCGACCCGTCGTCCTCAGGGACGGTAACCAGGTTCAGCCCGTGGATGCCCAGGCAGTGCGCCGCCGCCATGACGCGGGCTGAGAACCCGCGGAACATCTGCACCCGCTGCCTTCGCAGCACGCGCGCCTCCTCTTCGGAGTCTCTAGCCTCCTGGAGCTCCCTGGAGGTCTCCACGCCCTGCAGGACCGAGGCCAAGTTCTCCTCCTCAAGCCTCTACACGTCGCGCCGGAGCGAGGCAATGGTGGCATCGGCTTCATTCTCCAGGTCGCGGACCTGGCGCTCCAGGATCTCGCGCCCCTGCTTGTACCTCAACAGGGCGGCGTCAGTCTTGGAGCGGAAGTCCGCGCGGCACGCCTCGGTGGTCTCGATGCGCCTCCGCTCGAGCTCCTGCTCCATGCTGACCCGTCGCTGGTTCAGCATGTGGTCCATCCTTCCCTGGAGGGAAGCCTCGCGCTGGTTCAGCGCCTCTTGATACCGGGTCAGCTCAGCGGTGGACTGGCTGACCATTGCCTCCCGGCTCTCGAGGGCTTCTCGCTCCCTGTTGAGCCGATCCTCAAGGGCGTGGAGCTGCTCCTCTCGGAGGCGGAGTCCCCGCTCGCGCTCGCGAGCCTCTGCTTCTCGGACAGCGAGCCCCGCCTCCTGCAGGCTTAGGCTCTCCGCCCGGGAATCAGCGCTCTCCTCGCGGGCGTGGAGGAGGGCCTCCCGGTCCTCGACTTCGTCAAGCCTCTGCTGGGCGTTGGCGAGAATACCATCGGCATTTGTCCTGGCCTGGTCCAGGAGGTGCTAAGCTGCCCGCTTGGCCTCCTCCCCAGCCAAGGCTGGGTTGGGAGGCCCCACGGTGGGGGGGGATCTTTTGGCACGCCTCGGAGATGATCTCCATGGCCTCGTGGTGCGCCCTGGCCAGGACCCCCCTCGCCGACTCCCTGGCGTTCGCCAGAGCTTCTTCGGCCTCCTCGACTGCGCTGGCGCGGATCTCCTCCGCCTCCTTCCTCGCTTGCTCGCGGCGCTCGGCGGCACGCTGGTCCAGGAGACGACACCTCTCCGTGGCTTGGTGCAGGAGGGCCCAGCCCTCGTCAATGCGTGCCTCCTCAGCGGTGCGCGCCCTGATGACCTCGTCCCGAAGGGCGCCGGTCATGGCCGCGAGCACCCCCGCCCATGGGTCAGCGGCGTGGGGCTCAGCTGCGATCCTCGCAGGCCTCCCCAGGATCTCTAGCAGGGGAGGCGATGGAGCTCTGGAGGGCCCCGGTCCAGTGGAGGCCGCCCTCCTCTCGCCGCGCGGCTCGAGGGCTGCCCTCGTGCCGGACGGCGCGGCCGCGCTCGTCGAGGGCGCCTCCGGGGCGGTGGTGGTGTCGGCTGCAGAGGGGGCAGCCGCGGCTGCCCCCGTGGTCTCTGGTGTGCCCCCTGAGCTAGGGGGCTCGGTCGTGCTGGGAGCCGCTGTGGCTCCCGGGGCGGACTGCGCGTCCGTGGACGCGCGGTCCTCTTCTTCTCCGGCGGCGCGCGGCGGCGTCGTCGGTGTGGCCGTGGCGGCCGGGTCAGGGCCCGGCGTGGCCTAACCGGTCTTCCTCTTCTTCCTCCTCTTCTTCTCTTCCTTCTTCTCCTCGGCATCCCTGGAGAGGAAATGGGGGAATGAGGTTAGGGGAAAAGGTAAGATGAAAGGTAAAGGTCTTTGTGCAGGAACACTCACGAGGCGTCCCACTCCACCCATCCTCTTTTGCTCGGGAGGGAGGAAGGTGGTGGCAGGGGCGCGGAAGATTCGCCCGCCGGCTTCTTCCTTTGGGAGGCCCCTGCCTCAGGTTGCCGGCTGGCGCGTTCATCATTAAACTTGGAGCGGCGCTCCGCCTCCAGGCGGGCTCGGCGCCCCTCCTCCTCCAGGTCTCGCGAGGAGGACGCGTCGGCGCCTCCCCCGGTGGGCTGGTCCGGCGAGGAGGAGTCGTCGGAGGAGGAATCCGAGAGCACCATAGTTCCCTCGGGGCGCCTCCGGCGGACCAGTCGCTCACCGGACTCCGCGTCGTCGTCATCGCCATCTCCAGAGGCCGTGGGCCCCGTTCCCCTTGCTGCCGAGTCCTGCTCCGAGTTGGCCGCGGGTGCGCTCGGGAGGGGACCAGGCACGACGCCGTCGGCAAGGAACGGGCCCCAGGCGTTGAACTTCAAGATCCCCGCCGTGACGCGGCTGGTCTCCCGAGCGCCCAGACTGTAGATCGGCAAGGCATTGCGCGGGATGGCGGGGATGGCGACGGAAGAGAAGAAGGCTCTTATTACCTCCTCCCGAGCGTCGGCGTTGAGCTCACTGACATGGAGCCTGAGGTCGTCCCCGGCCCTGTGCCTCCAGATCTCCCGGCGGTGGACCTGCAAGGGGGCGATGCGTCGGGTGACGAACTCCACCCCGACCATGGTCCCTATGACGCCGGCCTCCCGGAGATCTCGGATTCGCGGGCGGAGCGTCCTCAGTGCTTCTTCAGGAAGGGCCTCACTGGCCCAGGTGGTGAGCTTGACGGGAGGGATCTCGGTGACGAGGAAGAGCTCTGATTCTTCGAGGATGTCGACGAAGAACCAGCGGCTCCGAAAGTCTTCAACTTTCTTCATCCACTTCAAGTCGATGAAGTCGCCCTCCGTTCCAGCGGTGGTGATGAAGGAGACGCATCCGGAACTCTGGTTCAGCCCAGAGGACCGGAGGGAGAAGAGGTGGCGAAAGTACGCCACCGACGGCTTGATGCCGATCCAGGCCTCGCAGGCGTAGGCGAAGACCGCCAGCAAGGTGACGGACTTGGGATGCAGGTGGATGGCCTGGATCCCGTAAGTCTCCAGGATCGCCAGGAAGAAGGGGGAGAACAGCGGCAGTAGGCCGGCGAAGACGGAGAAGAGGAAGAAAGGTTGCGCCATCGGGGGAAGAGTGTCCCGCGGCGCGCGGCCATGCCAGATGCGGGTGGCGCCCCACTCATTGTTCTTGCTCCCGACCATCTCTCGGACGGTCTGGAGCTCGCGGCTGCTCTTGATGCGGGAGTCGAGCAGGGGCGCCGCCGGCCGCGGCGCGGCTGCGGAAGACCTCGCCGCTCCAACGGCCCTGCGCGGTGCCATGGCTCTGGGCGGGGGCGAGTTGCAGCGGGAAGATTGGAGGCTAGGAAGATTTGGATGCGCAAGATCTTCAGGAGGGAGGTGGCGGCGCTATGCTGTGGGAAAGGGGAAGGAGCATTCTCTGCCATGCTTTTAAGGGGATGGCCAGGGCGCGGTTTCCGAAGTGTCGGCCTTGACGCGACGGTTCGAAAAATGCCCGTTACCCCACCCACTACGCACGATCTCCACGCCGCTTCGCTTCGCCAACTGCAAGGGCGCCACATGCCCACGACCTCCGCTTCTTCACATGGTCCTCTGACCGCGCGGTTCACGCGTGCCGTTGGAGGGCCCAGCAGCTTCGGGGGCCCCCAGCCCTTCGCTTCCTCAAGAGGGCGCGTTCGCGGGCCGGGCTCCCGGGGGCTACTATCGGTGTTCTAGATACCGGGGTATCCTGGTCCACCTGCTCCTAGGCCCCGTCATCGGCCCATCTTCAGCCCAGGGGAGAATCGACGACCCAAGCTACGAAGAAGACCCTCACGAGGAGGCGCCTCGTGAGGAGAACGACGGTGAAAAACGCTAAGGACCAGAAGACCTCCTCACGAGCCCCCGCTGGTGAGGAGAGGGACCAAGTCCACGCCAGCTCAGCACGTTGGCGTGCGGAGCAAGAAGATGAAGGACAGAAGACCGCGTACCGCCCACGCTATCCCCGACAGGGAGGAGACCAACTTTCGCTGTGCCTGCCCAAAGCGGCACAGTGGTTGTTGGCCACCCCCCTAAAAATAGCGTGGACGGTGCAGGGCGCCAGAGGAAGACGTCAGCTTCCTCCACCCACTCCTGTGGACCGGCGCCACTACCCTACGAAGACCACGTCTACAGAAGAGTGTAGTCTACAGCTGTCCACCCTCCTTGGCCATGTGTGTGGCAACCCCTTCCCCAAGAAGATAAGGGGAAGGAGGACCTTGGCGCTATAAAAGGAGGGGAGGCCACCCCTTAGATGGGATCTGATCTTCTCCAAGTTGCTAGCTGGGCACGCAGGTTCTTCAACCTCTGGCCAACTAGAAATTTGTAACCAAGACCTTGTACTCCTCGCGAGGTGTCGCGTTGCAATACAAGAAGGCAGGAAGTAGGGGTGTTACCTCACCACGAGGGCCCTGAACCTGGGTAAGGCTCGGCGTCTCTCTCTGCAGTGTGTAGTGCGTTTGACAGCTCGAGGCTTCCGTCACTGTGCTTCGTTGCGATCCTAGATCTCACACCTTCAGCCCCCTGCGTTCGAATCTTTGGGTCCGTCGCGTGGTACCCCGTGTTCTTGCGACACGAAATCCATCGACAAACATTTCTATTTTTTCCCTCTAATCTAGCTAGGAACCATGAAAATTCCACCAAATTGTTTTATTGAATCATACTTGACATGGACATGTCAATATGATTCTAAGCCAATTATTTAAGCCACATACTAATTAAGCAATGCTTAATTAAAAGTACACTTGATCTGTTTAGTGCAATCACACATACTTAAGCCCACATAATTGTTCCAGCCAGTAGGTAATTAATAGGAATCCCACCAGATACAGCCCAGCTAAATAGCAAAAGCCCAATAGGAATTAATGTAGTTGGAAGCACAAAATAAAGTCAAGTAAGGATAAGTACCACACCAGCTGCAGCTGTGTGCTGTCAACATCGTAGCAGAAGGACTAAACACAAAACCATTGGAGAGATAAGCTCACAGCACACATAGTCTCCATTTCACTAACCTGCGCATCAACAGTACCAAGAATACTAAGAGAGCAAGAATAGCTCAAGAACATGACCCCATAATCCCAGTAAAGCACCACAGCCATAATGTTTGCTTAGTGGAGTCTAAGAATCAAATCAAGAGCAAGAACAAGCATGTTAGATAGCAAGGATGAAGCAAGCTAGCTAACCAGGAGGAGCAGGGCTGCCAAGCACAGAGGAGCAGGGCTGCCAGGTGAACAAGTTAAATAGGAGAAGAAGGGCACAAGATCAAAGGATCTAGCACCAACCTCATCTCCCAGAAACTTCAGAAAAAAGTGAATAGCTAAAGATCAAGATCACAGTATCTGTTCTTAGTATTGCATAAGCAACTCTGGAAAATAAAGGAGTACTCGAAACAAAGATCATCACATCTAACTACCCTTCAACTAGATTCTCATCTAGGAGGATTGAGAGATGGATTTCTCTCAGTCTTGCATAGTGGTGCTAGGAAAAATCATCACAGAGGAATTAAAGCCACATATAAATATCGGTTCTTATCCAAGATAATTTTGCCTCAGCCTTTTGCATCATTGGCAGGGGCAAGAAATCAAGAAAGTATCTATTTTCATCAGTTAAATTGTTCAGCCATAAAGATTGTTCAGAATTGGGACATAATCAGTGGCAGCTCATCATATCCATCCACAAACTTAATTTATGTATGCACATGGTCTGGTAAGCTACAGAAGCCATTAGAATGGGACTTATAAATGTTGTGCTCTTTGGCATCACAGAATTTATCCTCAAATATAGCCACATCCAATTGATAACAATAACTGATCAAGCAACAATCCATAAAAGAAGTCTATATAAATCATCACTGAACACTAATGTTCAGTTCATATTACTGGAAATAATTTCAGTTATACAATTCCATCAAGCAACACAGAGAGATCAAGCATGTATGTATCTGTTCTTGTTAAGCATCCACAAGCTCACCATGCAAGCCTAGAAAAAGGATTACTTTAGTTAACTAAACTACCAATACTGCCAATACTTCACCAGTAATAGAGCCTCAGCAAACCACACATGCCAAGGATGAGATAATCATTCCCAATCTTGGCATCAGAGCACATACAGGACACCCACCAAGAGAGATTTGGCTTTACCATTATAGCATGCAGGTAAATGGTAGTAATTGATCCATGCTGCTACCCAGCAACTGCCCACAAGATCATAGCCACCAGCCCATAACAATGGCAGAGAGATGGAGAGGAGATAGCTCACAGTGCTGCAGACAAAGTAGGAAGAATAGGCGCTGTAGTCGACGCCGGGGTTGCGTGGACCTTGCCGTCCAACCGGCGTCAACGACGAAGGGTCGTCGCAGCAGCAGCCGCAGCACTGCACCACGTCAACGCGGCGAGCGGCGCATGCGTGGGGCGGAGTCGACGACCGGCAGCAGTGGCGGCACGAGGGGCGCCACAGAACCCACCACGCCGGGCCACGCCAGCACAAGTGCATGGAGAGCACCACACAAGCACCCGACGACAAATCGACCAGAGTCGGCCGGAGCAGCGCCGGACAATAGCGATGTCAGAGGACTGAAACCCTAGCCACAGATGGGGGTAGGGGCAGCCACCCGAGGAAGTGTCGGGGAAATCGAAGCGGTGGCAGGGGTAGATCCATGAACGCCGGTTCTTCTGTGACCAACGACGGCAGCCGGGATGGCCGGGACTCGCCAGAATCTGCAGGCGGCGGTGGAGGAGACATGGGGAGGGGTCGGGAGCGAGAGAGGGAGAACGGAGGAGCTCGGGGTTGAAGGCAATGGCCTCGGTCGGTCTAACCCTCGGTCGGACCAAGCCGGAGGGTTTGACCCCAGCCCGACAAGTCCGATTGGGCCAGCCTGATGGGCCAGTTCGGCCAAGTCTATTTGGGCCACTGCCCAATTAATCATTGATTATAAATTAGGAAAATCTTTTAAAGAATAAAACAGATACAACCAAGTTACTTTTGCTTAATAAACATGAAAATAATGCAACTAATAAAATTAATGGTTAATTACTTCTTGAGTCCAAGAATCATCTTATGATTCTCTTTTTGTTATTTGAACCTTAACTCTTAAATTCTGAGATATTGAAACATAAAAACCCTAAAGGATATTTCCCTTATTGTTTTTAACTAACGATGATTAAAAATATTAAATCAGTACTGGAAATAAAATAGGCCTTCTAATTATACTATATTAGTCAATAGTTGTTTTCTTTATAGTTATGATTAATCATGAAAAGATCCTAAACCAATTTTTTGTAATCACTTGAAAATATGAATTCAAACCTACTAGCTACTAATCAAGGAACCTGTGTTTTGTTAATCACTCCAACCTCCCTATAAAGTAAATGACCACTAAAAGTTAATTTTGTACTAAATGTCTATTATGGAATATGTTCTTCAAAAGTTATTCTTTTGAAGAACATATCAAACGAGAATTACACCCATTCTTCTGCCTTGCTCTAAATAACCACCTATGCATGGTAAGATTGTTGTGTCAACTATAGAAACAACTATACCTGGTCATAGCAATGTCAAATTACTTGAATGGTCATGTTTAACTAATACTCTACTGGTAGTAGATGAATTTTAACTTGTTTTCTAATATGTTTCACCTAATCACTACTCTATGATTAGTGGAGATTGTTGATAAAACCCTAAAACACTAAACCTTACTCGAAGAACTTTTACTCATTTAGAATTATGTTCTTCAAAAGTTATTCTTTCAAGATACCTTTAAAGTAATTATCAACCATTCTATTGAGTCTTAACATCAATGATTCCTATTTGTGTGTTAAGATTGTTGTCAACCCTAAAACCAATTGGGTAATGATATACTAGTATAAATTACTTCAACCTTGCATATCCATGATCAACCAATTGTTTGCTAATTATCAGTTGCAACTTAAAAGTGTTACCTTCATGTATTCACCATTAACCATCATTCCCTTGTAGCAAGGAATGATTATGAAACCCTAAAACAATAACTCTTGTTAAAGTCTTATTCTTTTAATATCACCTGATAGTGATCTAACCTAAAATGCTTAACAACCATGCTATGGTGTGATTTAAAAGTGCAACACATCATAAATAAATCACCATAATTCAATGATAACAAATCATCGAGGTTAGGGTACGCTTGGAGTAAAGCATATCATATCTTATGCATATCATGCTGCAGATTTCTAACATCATCCCTACTGGATGATGATTGCTATTTCAGAATTGGGATTTCTATCGTATCAAAGACCTTGACTCGCATAATCTTGCAGTCAAAAAGGCAAGTTCACTCTTGCTCATATCTCTTGATTAATTTTAGCAAATTACTTGCAAATATACCGGTGGTATGATTATTACTGCATTGAAAAGCAAAAGGTTCTCTTTTCATAATTAACATGATTAGCTGGTTATCGACCCGAGTGGTGGTAACCTAGGATGGCTGGCAAATGGAACCATAGTATGATTGTTGTGGTGGAGGTTCCATTTGTTCGGGAAAGTGAACCCTAGGACTTAACAACCAATGTCGCCAGTGATTCTAGCACCGTAAATAATGGTCAACCATGAGATCTGGAATGGGACGGAGAAGTCAGTTGTATCTTTTTCCTCTCGCATGCCAACGGATCAGTAGCGAGGGTTGTCTTGTCTAGGCTACTATAGTGTAAAGGGGGAAATGTGTTTCCTGCTAGTCTGCCTATAGTATAGGGAGGGACAAACTTGCTAATTGATCTATGATGGATTATAAGAGTCATCCAGATCAGTCTACCCATATTGTATAGGAGCGGGCACCGGGGTCCGGAACAGTCTACCTATGGGAGCGTCCATAGTGTATAGGTGAGGATCAGTGCGCCAATCAGTCTACATATGTGGTATAGGAGAGGATGGACTTACAAATGGGTGGGTCTGCGGGGTCACAGAGAAGAACAGTGATTGGCTTGGATCTCAAGACTGGGCCCCATACAAAGGAAGTATGGACAAGGTCGCCACTTGGTTGTGCAACAAGGCTTTGATCTCTCATGGGTACAAGTGACCACCTCTGGATACTCCCTGTTCCGGGAAGGAGCTGCAAACGCGGTAGGAAAGGAGCCCATCGAAGCTCTAATCAACCTGTGAAGGCTGACGGACATAGTTCTTTTGAATAAAAGCAACCTCTTGAAGAAATGTTTACAAAAACTTGCATTGCCAAACGACTTTTGAGTCTAAGGCTGTAGATAGTGCATCAAATACCTTATCTCTTATATGAACTTGCTGGGTAACGCTTGTTACTCACCCCACTCCCTCGTAACCCTTGCTTAGATTGGAGGCAACATAGGAGGCAACCTCAAGACATTGAAGATGAAGATAAAGCCTATTATCAACGCCAGAATTATCAATAAAGTCAACGACTACGCCAAGCTTGGAGGAAAACTAGAATAGGAATAGAAGGGACCCAATTCCCTAATCCTAGAACCTAATTAGTTAGGGTAGTTCTGTAGCCAGCCAACTGCATTAGTTGTAGCTTTAGTTTAGTCTTCTATTTGTTCTTTCTCGATTGTATTCGCCAGAACTAAACCTCTACCTGTTGAGGAGGTTCTGAAGATCTTCTGTATGCTGAAAATTGTAATCCTATAGACATACCTTGGACCTGCGATGTTTCTGTTGTACCACTCTGATCGATGTAATACTAGTGAGATGGTGTTTCATTGGTGTTATGTCAATGACTTGCATACTACACATGCAGTGGTATGCTGGGTCACCACAACTATCGAGCATAAATACTACCTCTTGGAGTCACTAGTATCTACTTGGCCAAGATAGCTACTAACAACGAAGAGCATGCAAGATCATAAACAACATAGAGATAACATAAGATAATATTCAGCACATCAACTCAATCATAACACCAATATTCATCGGATCCCAACAAACACAACATGTAGAATTACATAACGATGATCTCGATCATGTAAGGCAGCTCACGAGATCTAAACATGAAGCACATGGTGGAGAAGACAACCATCTAGCTACTGCTATGGACCCATAATCCAAGGTAGACTACTCACTCATCGCGCTGGAGGCAAGCATGGCGATGAAGAAGACCTCCGGTGGCGATTCCCCTCTCTGGCAGGGTGCCGGGAAGAGCTTCTGGACCCTCCGATCTCGGATCGACGACGGCGGCGGATCGCGATGTGTTTCTAGAAAATTGATCGGGCACTTAGGTTTTTCCTGTCAAGGGGTCTTTATAGGCGAAGGGGCGGCGTCAGAAGTGGACCAGGGTGGTCTCACCCATAGGGGGCGCGGGCCAGGGGCAGGCCGCGCCGCCCTATGGTGAGGCCAGCCTCTGGCTCGGCTCCGTCTCCTCTTCGGTCTTCTGGAAGCTTCGTTTAATATCTGGACGTTCGGCTTTTGTTTCGTCCAATTCCGAGAATATTTCCTGTATAACTTTTCTGAAACACAAAAACAGCAAAAAACAGGGAACTGACACTGTGGCATCTTGTTAATAGGTTAGTTCCGGAAAACGCATAAAAACGCCACGAAGTGTAACGAAACACTAAGCAAATGATGTAAAAAGAAGCATGGAGCATCAAAAATTATAGATATGTTTGAGACGTATCAGTACTTTGGGTGGGTCGTTTACACTTTACAGTGGCTTAAGCTTCAGCCGAAGTCGAATGTCCACGCAAGCATCTGATAAGTAAGCCGGTGAATTTTGTAATTGTATGTTTAGAGAAGTAAGTTCATAGATGACTATTTATTCTTCGAAATGGCCTTTTTTAATAAAGAGAATATATAAATATTGTGGAGGTGCTAACAAGATACTCAAAGACATGATGAATGCACACAACAATAAAAAAGGGACCTCACCATGGTGAACAACCACACACAGTTGTAAGACTTTAAACACCACCAAAGATAGCACCCATAATACAACATAAGTTCTTCATAAGCAAAATCACCAAAAAGAAAACAATGCACGGGAATTATCATCGTCCTATTGGATATCTTAGGTTTTTCACTCTAAAAAAAGAGCATGTTTTCAAAATAATATCTTCAACAAGATCACTATCCGATACAACCAACAAACGATGGATCTTGAGTTTTTTTCCTAGAAATCACGACTCAGTACTCGAGAAGCACCACCAAAGTTAAAGACCTGCAGTGCTACCGCCCCAACTTGCCAAATCCACTACTGCAAATCACCAATCAACACCTGGGACAGTAAGAGTCACACATCCAAACGTATAGTGCAAGCCATGAAGCAATGTCTTTATCTAGTCATGCCATGTTCCCAGTTTGTCTTCTTGCATTGAGCTCCAATCGTTCGTCCCATAAAAAACACCAATTTAGTCAATCAAGCTAGCCATGCACATGTCCCATGGAGCTCTTGAGCATCAGCAACCCACCCCTCTATGCTCCCACGCCTTCTCGTTGAGATACGTATCCAAGTCTCCATCGCTACCCTTTCCTTCCTTCTCTCAAGTGGCTCCACCGGCCGATGAGGGGATGGATTAGGTGGTAGGCTTCCTCTGTATGTAGTAGTGATAGGTTTAGAGTTAGGTTTTCCCCCATGGGTAGTTGGAAATGTATCATCTCGGAGTGTGTCGCTGGCGTCAGCAGGAGGCATCAAGTGACTTGCAATGCTCCTCTTTGTTGCCATGGTGGCGTGGTGCTACAAGTGGCAGGGAAGTGTTGCATCAGCATCTTTGTCAATAAACTCGCACCAGCCTGGCTGGTGGAGCTCTGCGGGATGGAGTTCTCCATCATTTTCTTCAACACGCCATGGAGGCGATGGGGAGAAGAGGGTTGTGGTGTTTGGTGGCTAGTGTCACGGCGGTCCTATAGAGTAGTGATGTTGCCTTTTCTTGCAGAAGATTCTCGGTGCCCTTCGTCTTGGCGTCTGACCCAGCTGGCACTCTGGTGTCCACCGCTGCTGGCGATGCAAGCCGGTGAGATTTCAACATCCAAGTGTAGGCCATGTTTGGAGCTCAAGGTGGCGCCCCACTTACTCTCGGCTCCAAGTGGTTCATCCCCGTTGCGCGGCAAGGATGGTCGTGATTCGAGCTCCGTGTTGTGCAGCGGTTGCAGAGGACCCCATTGCTTTTTCACAATATTTGACTAGGGTCTTTCCTATAAGAAGTAGGAGTTTTGTTGTATTTTTTGTTCAGATCCTTACTGCAATTTGTACCTGCATCACTGTTTAATTAAAAGGCACCCAGGCCCTTTGGGGACTCTCTAGTATAAGAAAACGTAATGGCGGTGACGACGAGTACCGTGTTCCCCAGAAATCAACCTCTCACACCGGTCCAACCAATAATGACAACCATCAACTTCATATCCAAATAAAAATCGTTGAACGCAATTTTAGTGGCTTCCACAATATAAATTGTTGAGCTGTTATGATTGTTCATGTGGATCACTGGAATATATTGATGTTCTTGGGATGGAAATCAATGGAATAGTAGATGATACCCAATGCGCTGTTGTGGGGATTTTGCTTTACCTAATCGCTAATCCCAATGTTGGGAACTTGTAAAAATACACCGTAGGGGCTTCCCCTACGGTAAAGGTTTCAAAAAAAAAGTTGGGAACCTTTTACATGGAAACAAGATCATGCCATATTGTCTACATAGAGATGGTGGTTTCAATATCCAGAACACCATCATCACTAAGAGCATATTGGTAATTCAGTAAATATGCCAATTTCTAATTATTATTTTCAATAATAGGCTTTTATTACTTAAAAGGTAACTCCTTACAATTTAAACTAAAACTTCGATCGGCCCACATGAGGATACATGGGAAGACAAGGAGGCCCACTTCCATCGGCCCGGTCCATTGAGACGTACCTAGTGGTAGCGGGCCTTCATTTTTGAATTTTCGCAGGCCTACATTGATTTTTGAATTTTAACGGGCCTTCATTTCAATCAGCATTCTCCAAGAAAACAATAGTTTATCCTTGGAGAAGAACTGAGGAACTGTCGCATGCAGTGACGTACAACGTCCGTGGACGCACCACCTGAAAATCCGCAACGGATTTCGGTTAAGCAGCTAGCTAGCGCATGAAAGAGATCGTGCTATGCCACTGCTGCACATGTGGTGGAGCTCCTGCCCGGGTCTCGCGTGGTCACATGCATCGGCATGGTCGATCATGCTCCTCCTAGGCTCCTACAGCTCGTTGCAACATAACCTGCCATCAATCATGCCAATACAAATTTAACAAATGCACAAGTCAAAATTCTACTCTAGTCTGTCTCCTCTTCTTCCGGTATAAGAAACCTGCGCTCTGTCGACGCCAGTTCATTTCTTCTTCAGGCTGGCGGAGAGCTAGGCGCCGGCAATGGAGGGGATCTTCCCTTTCGTCTGCGCGGCCTGCAGGAAGCGGAGGGCCAGGGCGCCGGACAGCTACGAGCGCCTGGTCGTCCCCGGAGGCGCGGCGCGCGCGCGCTTCGACGCCGGCGGCGGCTACCAGTCCCAGAGCTGCCGGTTCCCCGTCCGGCGTGCTACGGCAGACGGGCTCGGTTTCTCGCACGACGACCGGCCGCTGCTGGAGGAGGAACTCTCTGGGGAGTTGTCTCCGCAGGCGGGAGACCGGAGCGGACGCGGGGTGTCCAGGTCCCGGAGGTTCAGTAGCATGCGCGTGCTCGCGTCGTGTATAGGTGGCCCGTAAGAGCGCGCCGCTGCTGTGGTCTGTTCTCCGTACATGTAAGAGCAATATCGTGTAGCAGTTTGTTTTTACTACACTAGTCATGTATAGTTGTAGTCAAAGGCAAACTCGAGTGAAATGTTTTAGCTCCAAATGTCAAGCAAAAACATTTCATTTTTTTAATGGAGTCAAATAGAAACTGAATTTTAGTTTTAAAATAGATTAAGGGAGTTTTTACGGTACCTGGTACTCCATGGACAGAGGTGGGAGTACCAATAAGATCTAACCGTTCATTCGAAGGAGTATTTTAGACTTTTTTGCTAGGCTTAGTTTCCAGTCTCCACCAAATTTCTCGATCAATCGCAAATTGATCTCCCTGATTCACGCAGCCGTTGCTGCTTCCTATTACCCTACCTCATGTGTCGCCGCATCCGCGGCTCCTTAGCCGCCGGCAAGGCCTCCTGATCCTCCGACTTATCCCAGGTTTTCCGACTTATCCCAGGTTTTGGACAAGGGAACAAATGTTGCAAACATTGGTTGAGTTATAGTTCTTCGGCATCATGCAAAATAAATTGGGATTTCTATTTTCGTGCCCTCGGGTCCTTAGTTGTACTCAGTTTTCTCCAGCTCCTTAGTTTTTCCTCAGTTTTGTCCAAGCCCTTGTATGAAACCGTCACAAGTGCTGGAACGGCCGGTTGCCCGACGGCGAACACCTTTGACCATTAACTGCTGACTAGTGGGGCCACGTAGAGCCCGCAAAGACACGTCAGAGCATCCATCTTTGTTTGACCGTAAGCATCGCCGTATCCCTGACCAAAACGCGGATGAGTGGGGCTTCGGTATATCGAATGACAAGTGGGGCCATGACGCTGTTACAAGGGGCAATACAGGGGTATGATTAGATTTTTAAACGGAGCTCTACAGCGATGACACGGAGGAGGTGGCCTGCGGGGTGCCGAGATGAGATCGACGTCCACAAAGAACTGCATGAGGCGAGACCAGACGCATTAGATAGATATGAACTAGATGCGTTTAACCATGCAAAGAAGAGAAGAAATGGTCGAGGACATCGACGACGACCTCAACACTTTGACTGACGGTGTCGGACACGAACGCGAGCAATGTAGAGAAAACTAGTCTCTCTCCTTTCTGGCGTGTATAGATAGGTGCTAGGGGAGTGTGGTGGCGAAGGGAAAGACCTCGCGGTGGTCTGTGGCGTCCAGCATAGCGGGGCGGCGTGGCCGTGCCCACAGCGGCATGCATGTTCGGCATTGGCATCAGCATGTACGTTCGTCATTGGCCTCGGCGGTATCTCTGGTGTGTCAGTGATCGAATGAGGGGACGGGATTGAGGGTGCATCCCGACGGTGACCTAGCAGTGGCGGCGAGCATGCATACCCGTTCTGACCATGCCGATATCAGCATCGGCATCATTTGGAGGCTGTGGTGCTCGAATCATAGTGGAAATTGTGATTCCCTATTATTTTTACATGCATAATATATAGAAAATAGCTAGATCTATAAATCGATGCATATGAAGCTACATATATATTCTTGGTCATAATCCCCTTAGATGCATGGCTTCACGTCGTCGTCGCTTTCATCGTCAGTATCTTTGTCGTCCGTGTAGTAGTATTTCCTGCATGTTGTTCCGTCGAACACCTTCACTGTGAGCATATAATCGCCTTCATATTTGAAGTGTAGGAAGCAGCCGAAATCCACACCGTGCGCGATGGCGAAATTCTCCCAGCCCTTGTCGAGGTACATCCGGCCTTGTCCGTCAAATAGGACCTCCACGGTCCAGAGACGAGGACCGCAGTCAGCTGCTCGCAGATACACCTTTGCGGGCTCCTAGCCATCAAGATAGTCCGCAAACTTTTGTGGGAGTGCCTGCAAAGAGATCGAGCGCCGATCATTTAAAATTAAAGGTTTTTTAGAACATGCACATAATTAATCACATGCATCATATATGTGGGAATGCGTACGTACCTTCTTGGCCAAAGGATCTTCATAGATGGTGATGAAGAACTCCTCTATGATCAATGGCAGTGTTGACGGTGGTGGTGGCAATGATGATGATCCACCACCCCGGCCGCCCCTTCCTCTTTCCCTTCCCCTTCTCCTTCCCCTTCCGGTCGGCGTTTGAGACGTGGAAGCCATGACAATGGATCAAGTGTATGTGAACGAAGAAGAGAGAGGCAGAAACAAAGAAGAGAGAGGCAGAACCTATTGACATGAGGGATTGCCATTGTGGGGGTTTATAAGGAAGAGATGACCGTTGTGGGATTTACACCATAAATTAAGGTGACCGTTGTGGGGTTTACACAATAAATTAAGGAGAAGATGACCGTTGTGGGAGTGGTTTATATCTCAACAAAAAAGTAATGCCTAAAAGAAATGGAAATTCATGATAATTCATCATTTTACCGTGAAAAGTAAAGCCTACAAGAAATAGAAATTCGTGATAGTTTATCATTTCAACGTGAAAAGTAATGCCTACAAGAAATGGAAATTCGTGATAGTTCATCATTTTACCGTGAAAAGTAAAGCCTACAAGAAATGGAAATTCGTGATAGTTTATCATTTTACCGTGAAAAGTAATGCCTACAAGAAATTCGTGATTACCCAACTTGTTGAATCCGGTGGCAAACTCATCATTTAGCATACATAGAGGGGTAGTAGTTTGCCACCGACAGATAGAGAGAGGGTGGCACGATCCTGCCCATTACATCATAGGATCAACGGTAGGTGGGCACGATCCGTGTGACAACAGCTCGACCAATCAGGCCAAGTTTGGGCTTCTGTGAGAAGGGAGAGGATAAAACTGAGTAGTATCAAGGATACAAGGGCAAGTAAATAGTAAACAGGCTAAGGAATTCAAATAAGAGATTTAGAAAAAGAAAAACACATGTTTTGTACAATGAAACCCAGTTTGGCCTACCTCAAAGTATTAGCAATTCAAATATACATGAGTGTAAAAATTATGGCCTCATTCAGACAAACTATGTTTTGGGTATAGATGTTTTAAGAAGGGATTTGAGTGAAAAGCCATGAACCTTCATAGCTACTAGTGATTTCAGAAGTGGCCATTTGTGTGAAAACTTGATTTATATATGATTGTTATGATTTCCTACGTGGCAGGTCGCATAACAAGACTTCATGAGTAGGAGGCACTATGATTTTATTTTTTTGAATTTTTGTGTGCATGAAATGACTCAATTAGATGGCTTAATCTCATCTGTTGACTCTCTGTTGACCAGCCACTTGAGAGTAAAACTAAGTATATTGCACTAGCCAGTATTAGTACCCGAGGGGAAAACTGAGTACAAATATTTTTTCAGTGTAAGACTCGAGCGTAGAACTGAGTACACGTAACGGTGCTGACGTGCAGTCCCACGGACGCGTGTCGCAGTGAGCAGCGGTTAGCCGCGCGGTGCGCGTGTTGAGACCAAAAGTCAACTGCTGAGACGAACCGTCACTTTGCCAATACAGAGCCCCTCTCTCCCTCCCTCTGCACACGCACGCAACCACGCCTCTCACGTCCCATCACCTTCTCCAAAAAATCCCAGCCGCCCTACGCGCGCTCCCCTGCTGGCGATGGAGAAGAAGAATACGTCGGCGGCCGTCGCCCCCAAGCCCGTCGCATCCAAGCCCGTCGCCGTCGAGCCCGTCGCATCCGAGGTCGTCGCCGCCGAGCCCATCGCCTCCGAGGGTGGCGCATCTAGGCGCGGCGCCTCCATGAACTGGGCCTCTCTCAGGGCTGACGGACCACTTTATAAGATCGGCGCCTGCTTACTGGCGAATGAGGAGTACGTGGACACCTACTCTGCTTTGAGGCAAGTTTGTACTAATTGGCGCTCAGATTTACCTGAGCCCGATGTGCACCTGCACGAATGGATCATGGTAGAACACGCCCTTCCATGCGCCGCTGAGTTCTCCTTCCTCAACCTCCGCACATCCCGCTATGTCACCATCGATCTAACGGAAGTTCATGCAAGGTTCAAATTCCTCCATATCTATAGAGTTAATCTATTTTCATTTTCAATCGTAAACATCTTAGTGCTGAATGTTATCTTTATCAACTCCCTTTTAGATACTACTTCGTCGGCTTTTACCGTGGCATCATCGTGCTTGCCCAGAGGAACCAGCCGCACAAGATACGGCTTCTGAACCCACTCACAAAGACATTGAATGCTACATTTGAGGCGCAAATACCATCTATGATTGTGGAGTCAGTCGCTGTAATGAAGTCCCCGACTATGGTCTTCATTTGCACAGGTTACCCCAATGAATTTGCTTGGGTCGATGAGAGCTCTCCTACTAAGGATATAGATGTAGAAGATTGGGGAGAAGGAAGATTTTCGATCGAGGACGATTCTCTGCGTTGCCTTACCCCTTTCAATGGTGAATTGTATGCTATAGCTGTGAACAATTTTGAGTTCGGAACATTAGTGTGCACCAACAATGTCCAGTTGGAGAAGCGCGCGAGCACTATCAACATGGAGACACTATTTTCATTTCCAGAATTTGGAAATGACAAGTTCTACCTTGTGGAGTCTGATGGTGATCTGCTGCTTGTGTTGTTCGGCGGCAGCACTGGCAACAGGCATTTGGAGGAAGGTCAACCATTGTTATACTGTGTAGACACTGAGAGCCGCTCTCTCCATGCCATCAACATTGGCAGTCATGCCTTCTTCCTCAATTATAAACGGTGTATCTCCGTCGACACCAGAGTGCACCCGATAGTTCAACCTGGCTGCATCTACTACGAGGGCGGTTATATCAGACAGTACTTTGATGATAGAAAGGCCTGGGATGAGTGGCCACGACATGTGGATAGATTAGATTCCAACGGTATGAAAATAGAACAAAGGCCATACCGTTTGGAGGATCTATTGGCTGCACACTGCAGACGGAAGGAGTTCAGTCAATATTTTTTTCATCTCATAGAATATAGCGACTCCGAAATATATGATGAAGAACCTTCATGTTGGGCATACATTGCGTCTTATATTATTTTCAGCTCAGTTTGTCGTGAACATTAACATCATTATTGGCTTCTTTTGGCTGCTGTATGCATTTTATGTTGGGCAAAAAACGAGGGCCAAAAGGTAGCAATCATTGAAGAAAGATATAAATAGAAGCTTCTCTAGATTTGATACTAATTTGGTGAAAAGAGAGAGAACTATTTACAGAGAGAGAGGGGAAAAAGGCGCTCTGAAAAGGCAATGCCAATTTGGCCCGAGAGAGACAGAACCGAGCTCTCACGTACAACCAAACACGGTCTCGTCCTGTCCCACGCGGTCCCTTTCTACCAGCCCCACGCGACGTGGCCCCACACGATGCGGCCCCACACATCAGCACGGAAACGGTCAACTTAATGGGAATCCTCCTGTCCGAGCTTCTTCTGAGGGTTTCAGACAACGGCTTGGGGAAAACTGAGGAAAAACTAACGAGCTGGGGAAAACTGAGTACAACTAACGACCTGAGGGCACGAAAATAGAAATCCCAAATAAATTTTCCAACTATGATTGTTGATTATATGTTCATTGGCATCACATTTCATTGCTCGTATTCACCTCACGCTGTGTTGATTTTCATCCGCCATTAATTTCTTGGCTCATGGGTCTCCGGTGGCCGGCGGCCGGCTGGTTCCTGCTGCATGCTGGTCGTGCATCGGATAATTAGGGGAATCACAATGGCTTATGTTCCGTCACGCTTAGCCTGGTTACAAATTTACCCTTGGATCAGGGTACTCCTCCATTTTTGGTGCTGGTACTCCTTTAAATCTACGCTGGAGTACCGAGCAGTCTCATCCATCAGATTGGAAGAAATGAACAGCATATAACAATTTAAGGGTACTGTAAAAGAACTCTAGATTAATGGTGTGAATCAAAATGCTTTTATGAAGAGAAGGTCCATTGTGGATGGCATTGTGTCTTTGCATGAGATTTTACATCATATATATGTTAAAAAGCAAGTTGGAATTGTTTTTAAACTAGATTTTGAGAAGGTTTTTGATAAAGTTAATTGAGATTTCCATCTTAATTGTCCGAGTGCTATGGGGTTTTCAAACACCCTCTGTGGATGGATTAAAAAGATTTTGAATGATGGAACTATTTCTATTAAGATAAATAATGTGTCGGGGCTTTACTTCAAAAGTGCAAAGGGGGTGAGACAAGGGGACCATTTATCCCCTTTTCTTTTTAATATTGGGGTTCAGTGCTTTGCTAAATGGTTCTAGAAGCTCAAAGTAATAATCATCTTGTCGGACTAGTTCTTGATCTTATTGATAAAGGGGTAGCTATAATGCAATGTGTTGATGATATTGTGCTCTGTATTACTCATGATCATAAGAAAGCTATTAACTTGAAGCTTCTTCTTCATCTTTTTGAGCTTATGTCCAACTTAAAATAAATTATCAGAAGAGTGAAATTTATCTTGTTAGTGGGCATAATATCATAGCTGATACATATTCTTCCTTGTTTGGTTGTCAAGTTGGTGCCCTTCCTATGAATTATCCGGGTGTTCTTATGACTTATAGGACTTTAAGAGTCTCTGATTTGGATTCTCTTGATAGCAAATTTATTAAAAATCTAGATGCTTGGATTGGTGGTTCTAACTCTTCTAGTGGTAGGCTTACTCTTGTAAATGCAAGCCTTTCTAGTCTTCCTTCCTATTTCGTGCCCTTATTCCTTTTCAATAATACATTTTTGGAAACAATTGGCAAGCATAGACGCAGGTTCTTTGGGCATGGGAAGAAACTTAAAATGGGCGATTATATGGTTAAAATTGTGCAAAGTTTGTAGATCTAAAAAGAAAGGTGGCCTGGGTATGATAGACATAAGAAAACAAAACATTAGCCTCCCATAATGGCTTATGGCAGGACATTGTGAAGGAAAAATATTTGAGGAATAAGAGTGTTGCTACTGTTCAGAGTAGATTCAGTGATTCCCCTTGTTGAAAAGCACTGTTAAAGATTAAGGATGCCTATATGGATAGGAAGGTGGTTCTTGGAAATGGCAATATTTGCAGACTTTGGAATGACTTGGGCAATGATGACATTCCTCTTTGTGATAACTATCTAGTGCTTTTTTTTTACATTTGCCAAGTTCAGGATTGCACCATTAAAGATGCAATGGATGAAAATCTTGTCATCCCCTTTAGGAGAACCTTGTGTGGTGGTAACTTGAATCATTGGGTGCCTATTAAACAGAATTTGCTAGCCTTGAGTCTTTCTGTTGATCTTGATTCTATTAGCTGGTCTTTAAATCATAACAATATTTTCTGTACCAAGTCAGTTTATCAGTTGCTGGGAAGAAACCTAGCTAGATCTCATAACAAATGGATTGGTAAAGCTAGGATTCCTCTAAAATTTAAAGTCTTCCTCTAGTAAATGTGTGAGGATGCAGTTCTTACCAGAGTAAACATGCAAAAGAGAAATTGTCCTGGTTCCCCCTTATGTTCCTTTTGTAATCATCTGGAAATTAATGATCACTTTTTTTCACCTGCCCCATTTCCAAAGTGGTTTGGGGAGTTTTGGGTATAGCATTGGGTATCAATTGTGTCAGTTTACTTTTGGCAGGCTATAGCTCCATTTCATGATTATCTTCCAAACCATGAGAAGTTTCACCGAGTGATTCTTGCTGCATTTTTTTGGGAAATTTGGAATGTCTACAACAGAGTTACTTTTGATAAGTATGTCTTAGAATCTCCAAGTGTAATCTCCTTCTTTTCCATCTCCTTGCTTTTATTGGGTAGGTCTCCAGAAGGATGCATCTGCTAAGGAGAAGCTGATCGATGGATCTCACAAGTTGAAGCATGTTGCTATCACCTCAAATCATCAAGTCTATGTTGATGCTCGTCAGCTGACTGTAACCACTGGTGTTTGAAGCTTCCTCTGCAAGTGTCTTCTTGTCATGTTTGCCTTTGTTTAAGATGGTTTGTTCCCTGGAGTGCTTGGTTCTGTAACAATATGATACAATGTTAAAGTGGTGTCAGGTTTTCGCTCCATAGTGTGCGTTTCGATGACGAACACACACAATGGTTTTTGGCATTGCTCAGCTAGCTTCTCCCCAGAGAATTCTAATTCTTGTAATGAACTTGTTATTTCTGTTCTTGAAATGGAAAATCCCGGTTGGAAAATATGTTTATAAATAGATGTTTATTGAAGACCCTTGGTGCATAATTGTACAAACCCATGAAAATAGTGCATGCCGCGCTATGTTCATATTGTTACACTTTGCCCCCACTACCGGAATAGCAGGCTTTGCTGTGCAAGCTAAATGCATGACAAAGGCCCCAGAAGGCATGGCAAAGGCGTTGCCGTGTGTTGTTGCACGACAAAGCGCGCACAACAACGCAATGCCCAACAACAGCTTCTTTGCTTAGGTCATATGTATCTGAGAGGTGTGACCACCCCGTTGACACACATGCGATAACACTTTGAAAAATTGAGGAGGGTAGACCGCGATGGGCTAGGGTTTCTCTGTAACCGGGCTTCGGGGGCTATGCATGTCAAAACCTTTGCTTTACACATATATATGACCTAAGCAAAGCCAAAGGAACACACTAGCCCACCGACGCGATGCCGTCCAGAAAAATCTAGGGGGTAGACCGTGCGGGTGCAGTGGGCTAGGGTTTCGTCATACATCGGGCTTCGGGGGTAGCAATCCCCCTCCATAGCTATCATGTGGCCATAATATATGGAGATAGGTGTGGTAGAGCTATCTGAGAGGTGTGACCACCCCGTTAATACACATGCGATAACACTTTGAAAAATCAAGGAGGCACTAGTAGAAAAAGGGTCTTTGGTCCAGGACACAAAAGCCATCTGTCCCAGTTCAGTAGGCAAATCGGGACCAATGACAGGCATTGGTCCCAGTTCGTGCCATTTGGGGGCCGGTCCCGGTTCATTTCGGGGAATCGGTCCCGATTTGTGGCATGAACTGGGACCAATGCCTCCCCAGCATGGCACGTGGCTCTCTGCGGAGCATTAGTCCCTGTTCATGGCATGAACCGGGATCAAAGACCCTCCCCTGGCTATAAATTGATACCCAGCCCTTTGCCCTTTGCCACAAAAATTTGCTGGATTGTGTGTGAGGTGTGGGTGCTAGCTTTTTTTTCCTTTGATTGCACACAAGGTGTTCGACAAAATGTCCATGCCACATTTAAGTTCGCACAACACGGTATCCTCCACCGAGGTTAGCAACCATATCTTCTTCATCTGTAACTGATACAAAAATCTTGCATATGTGTCCATGCGGGTGGTCATTTCACTATTCATGATGTTATTGTAATAGTTAATTATTATAACGCAGATCGATGCGTGGATGCGATGGATGTACGGCGACCGATGTGATTTCAATTTTATTGCAGGCCTGCATAAATTTATCGATGTGGCTAAGGCAAACAAAGTGGATAATTTTATGGCTTGTCCCTGCATCGACTGTCAGAATTTGACAGAGCACTCTGCCCCGAGAATCCTTCAAAGCCATCTGCTTCAGAGAGGTTTCATGCCCGGATATTATTGTTGGGCCATGCACGGAGAAAGAGGGGTTAGGCTGGAAGAACATGAAGAAGAGGATGATGACAGCTATCCTATATCGCCTGAAGAATATGATGATATTGCAATGGAAGACAATGAAGAAGAGGAAGGCGGCAATGAAGAAGAACAATGGGCATCGGATGAGCCCGCTGATGGTCTTGGTCGGGTCATTTCTGATGCAAAGCAACAATGCGATACAGAAAGGGAGAAGCTGAAGTTGGAGGCCATGCAAAAGGATCACAAAAAGTTGTTGTACCCAAATTGCGAAGATGGCAGCACAAAGCTCGGTACCACACTTGAACTGCTGAAATGGAAGGCAGAGGCTGGTTTATTTGACAAGGGATTTGAGAAGTTACTGAAAATAATGAAGCCAAAGCTTCCAAAGGATAACGAGCTGCCCGAGACAACGTACGAAGCAAAGAAGACTATCTGCCCTCTAGGATTAGATGTGGAGAAGATACATGCATGCATTAATGACTGCATCCTGTACTGCGGTGAGAAGTACAAGAATATGGATAAATGTCCGGTATGCACTGCATGTTGGTACAAGATCAGACAAGATGACCCTGGTGATGTTGAGGGCGATGACGAGCCCCCCAGGAAGAAGGTTCCTGCTAAGGTTATGTGGTATGCTCCTATAATACCACGGTTGAAACGTCTATTCAGAAACAAAGAGCATGCCAGGTTGTTGCGATGGCACAAAGAAGAGCGTAAGAAAGACGGAAAACTCAGACACCCCGCCGATGGGTCGCAGTGGAGAAACATCAAAAGAAAGTACTTGAACTTTGCAGGTGACGCGAGGAACTTATGGTTTGGTCTAAGTACAGATGGCATGAATCCTTTTGGGGAGCAGAGCTGCAGTCATAGCACCTGGCCCGTGACTCTATGTATCTACAACCTTCCTCCTTGGTTGTGCATGAAGCAAAAGTTCATTATGATGCCAGTGCTCATCCAAGGACCGAAGCAAATCGACAACGACATTGATGTGTACCTAAGGCCATTAGTCGATGAACTTTTGCAGCTGTGGGTAGAACCAGGTGTAAAGGTGTGGGATGAGCACAAACAGGAGCCATTTGACCTACGAGTGTTGCTGTTCGTAACCATCAATGATTGGCCTGCTCTTAGTAACATTTCAGGACAGTCAAACAAGGGATACAATGCATACACGCACTATTTAGATAAGACTAAAGGTACATATTTGGATAAATGTAAGAAGGTTGTGTACCTGGAGTGTCGTAAATTTCTTCTGACCAATCATCAAGTAAGAAAAAAAGGCAAGCATTTCAACGGTGAGGCAGATCACTGAAAGAAGCCTAAGCTCCCTAAAGGTGCTGATGTATTTGGTATGGTGAAGGACCTAGAAGTAATATTTAGAAAGGGTTCTAGCGGTCAATCTGTTTCGAAAGACCCCATTACCGGACACACGGCCATGTGGAAGAAGAAATCTATATTTTGGGAGCTTGAGTATTGGAAAGACCTAGAGGTCCGTTCTTCAATCGATGTGATGTACATGACGAAGAATCTTTGTGTGAACCTACTAGGCTTCCTAGGCGTGTATGGGAAGATAAAATATACACCAGAAGCACGGAAGGACCAGCAACGTATCAAAGACCCATACAACAAGCATACTGATAAAGGCCGTCAATACTTAAGCAGCTACGCTCTTACCAAAGCAGAGAAGGAAATCTTTTTTGAATGCCTGAACAGTATCAAGGTCCCGGCTGGGTTCTCATCAAATATAAAGGGAATAATAAATATGGCAGAGAAAAAATTCCAGAACCTGAAGTCTCATGATTGTCACGTGATTATGACGCAGTTGCTTCCGATTGCATTGAGGGGTCTTCTACCGGAAAATGTTTGAGTACCCATTGTGAAGCTATGTGCATTCCTCAATGCAATATCTCAGAAGGTGATCGATCGAGAAAGTCTAGAAAGGCTACAAAAGGATGTGGTCCAATGTCTTGTCAGTTTTGAGTTGGTGTTCCCCCCGTCCTTCTTCAATATTATGATGCATCTCTTAGTTCACCTAGTCGATGAGATTTCCATTCTCGGTCCTGTATTTTTGTACAATATGTTCCCCTTCGAGAGGTTCATGGGAGTCTTAAAGAAATATGTTCATAACCGTGCAAGGCCAGAAGGAAGCATCTCCAAGGGCTATGGAACAGAGGAGGTCATTGGGTTCTATGTTGACTTTCTTCCTAACCTTAAGCCGATTGGTGTTCTTGAATCACGGTATGAGGGGAGACTGAGTGGAAAAGGCACGCTAGGAAAGAAAGCAATGATATTTAGGGATGGGCATTCTTTGAATCAAGCACACTACACAGTTCTACAAAGTTCTACCTTTGCGGCTCCGTATATCAAGGAACACATGAATGTTGTACGCTCCAAGTTCCCGGGGAAGGATGACTACTGGATTAAAGAAAATCACATGGAGACTTTTGGCACTTGGTTGCAATTACATCTCATGAATGACACCACTATTGGAGATCAGCTCTACTTGTTGGCCGCGACACCATCTGTGACTGTATTGACTTTCCAAGGGTACGAGATAAATAGGAATACATTTTACATGATCTCCTAAGATAAAAAGAGCACTAACCAAAACAGTGGTGTCCGCTTTGATGCAACATGTGACAATGGGAAAAAGGACACATACTATGGTTACATAGAGGAGATATGGGAACTTGACTATGGACCTACTTTTAAGGTCCCTTTGTTTCGGTGCAGTTGGGTCAACATGAATGGAGAAGGGTTAAAGGTAGACCAGCTGTACAGAATGACAACAGTGGATCTCAAGAATCTAGGTTACAGAGACGAACCATTCATCCTAGCCAATGATGTGGTCAGGTTTTCTATGTGAAGGACATGTCCTCCAGACCGAAAAAAAGAAAAAAAATAAGAAAACGAATACATCAGACGATGAGCCCAGGCGTCACATAGTTCTTTCAGGGAAAAGAAACATCGTGGGAGTCGAGGACAAGATAGACATGTCAGCAGATTATGATAAGTTTGAAGAAATTCCGCCCTTCACCGTGAAAACTGACCCTTGCATCCCGTTAAATAATGAAGATGCTCCATGGTTATGGCCTAAGAAGCGATCATAGGCAAGGGATCGACATACGGGATGAAGGATTCTTACCCTAAACCCTAAACCCTATGTAAATCTATGTAATGTATGAAAACTATGAAACATCATTTTGTGAAGGATTTTTTATGATGTTTGCAATTATCCAAGTTCAATATTTTTCCTTGTAGCTATGACACATAATATTGGAGTGATTCAGTCATAGTCGTGCCTAGCCCTATAAACGTCGTCACTGTAGTCATCGTAGTCGCCGACTTTGTCGTCGCTGGCATCGGAGTCGTGGTAGTCAATCCTCGGCGGGTGAGCATGCGTGGGCTGAGACTAAGGGTAGCGCAGGCGGGGGCCACGGTAGGCCATGAAGCTCTGGAGAGTCCGGCCGCACCACCACAGCCGACGGCCGGCCTCGTTGAAGTTCGAACAAGGTGGGCCGTCCTTCTCGTGCCTGGCAAGCGCACTTTCATGCCGATTGATGAAGAAGCTATCCCAAGTCGGGCTGTAGTCGGGATGCCACTGGGGATTCCTTCGCTGCTCTGGCGTGAGCTCGAAGTAGTAGTGGTTTGTGATGGCCATCTGGCACGCCACACCTAGAGGGACAGGAGGGACCGGTACGCCTCCGTCGCTCAGCATCTAGCCGGTGGGGACGCGGTAGCCCGACGGGCAGGGGTAGTTTGAGGCGCAAAGCACCTCCGCCTCCCGGGGGGTTAGAGATACGATGGAAGCCATGGGACAGAGTGATGAGGTTTGCAGATATGAGTCTAGATGTGATATGTAAATGGAGGCCAAGCGTACATATATATAGTGAAAAAATGGCGGGAAGATGGAGGCGGGAAGCGGTGGAAAGCGCGGGAAGAAAATAGGCGGAAACGCAGTGGCGCGAGAAACCATCTAACCTTTAGTCCCGGCTGGTGGGTACAACCGGGACTAAAGGTGGTTTTTGTGTCATCTAACAAAACTGTCGGTGGGATAAGGACGTGTGGGTAACCTTTAGTCCTGGTTGGTGGGCACAACCGGGACTAAAGCTGTCGGCAGGATAAGGATGCGTGGGTTGATGCACTGCTTGATGAGATAAAGCATGTAGCGCACGACGCCCCTATCAGAGGAACAAGACAAAGTAGAAGCGGCGTCGTGCCTATAAAAGGAGCATCAATACGCCATGGCAAGCAGCTCCACAAGCCAACCTAGAAGGTAGGGAGAGTTTCATCCCCATGGATGGAGGACAGGGTTGGGAAATCTCCCGTGGCGGATCTTCTCGAAGATGTCATTGGTGCTCACGCCCTACGGCATCTTCGCAAGCTCCGCCTCGGAAAAATTTCCTTGCAAGCCCGTGAAAGATTCTATCTTCTCTAACAGTGTTGGGTAAAGGGTTGGGAAATCTCTCATGGCAGAGCTTCTCGAAGATGTCATTGGTGCTAACGTCCTACGGCATCTTCGGAAGCTCCGCCTCGGAAAAATTTCCCTGCAAGCCCGTGAAAGACTTCATCTCCTCTAACAGTATGTTGGGTAAAGGGTTCGAAAATCTCCCATGATAGAGCTTCTTGAAGATATCATTGGTGCTCATGCCCTATGACACCACGCGAAGGTTTCACATTGTTTGGATCATTTTTGAATTTCTTATGCCCATTTCAAACTATATTCAAAATGGTGGGCATGAAGCTTCTTAGCCCGGGGCTGAGCCTCACTAAACTTGAAGTAGATCTCTGATGAAATAGCATGTTGTGAACCTATAAATGATTTTAAAAAAAATTCATAAGCATTATATCCTGTACTTGTAGTTCAAATTTAGGCACCCTCCTATCGAATCGGCAGGAATTTGTCTTTTTCATGAGGGATGGACGGTAAGGTTCCTAATACATCGGTTGGGAATTGGTCCATCTAAGGTGGTCTAGTATTTTTGAAAAATGGGTTGGTACCAATGCCAAACTTTAATTTGGTGGTTCCTTCATAGAACACCCCGATTTCGGCACCTCAAAAATGGAAATTGGCTATTTCGTGCGTCGAAAAGGAAAACTTCCTCCTGCAACATCGTAAGCCATCCAAAGATGCACATGTGTGCACAATATGGGCACATTATCACAAACTATGCCCTGATTCTAGCCATAACATTGGTGGTTTGACCTAAATGCTATGAAACCTCGAACATGATAGGTCATTTTGTGAAGAATTTTTTATGATGTTTGCAATTTTCCAAGTTCAATATTTTTTCTTGCAACTATGACACATAATATGACACCACGCGAAGGTTTCACATTGTTTGGATCATTTTTGAATTTCTTATGCCCGTTTCAAACGCATTAGTGCATTTTTAATTGAAAATGGTAAAATTAGTAAAATTGTTTAGTTAGAATTAATAATTTTGAAAATAGAAAATATTTTTGGATTAGTTATTTAAATTGAAGCACTTTTCCTGCTGAAAGTTTTTTCAAATTCCAAATTATGCAATAAATATATGTTAATGCATTTGTAATTAAAAATAGTAAAATTGTTTAGTTAGAATTAATTATTTTGAAAACAGAAAATATTTTTGGATTAGTTATTTAAATTGAAGCACTTTTCCTGCTGAAAGTTTTTTCAAATTCCAAATTATGCAATAAATATATGTTAATGCATTTGTAATTAAAAATAGTAAAATTATTTAGTTAGAATTAATAATTTTGAAAACAGAAAATGGTTTTGGATTAGTTATTTAAATTGAAACACTTTTCCTGCTGAAAGTTTTTTCAAATTTCAAATAAAAGAAAGTTTTTTCCTGTTAAAATGAAAATAGAAAGTTAAAACAGAAAGTTAAAACAAAAAGCTAAAGCAAAAAATAAAACAAAAAAGAAAACATTGGTCCCAGTTCGTGGCATCAACCGGGACCAATGGATCAACGGTCCCGGTTGGTGCCACGAACCGGGACCAATGGTCCTGGGCACGTGGCGGCTCAGCAGCCCCCCCCCCCCCGCCCAGGTTATTGGTCCCGGTTCGTGGCATCAACCGGGACCGTTGATCCATTGGTCCCGGTTGATGCCACGAACCGAGACCAATGTCCCAAACTATAACAGCACGTGTCTCTTCTTCCTCCCGCACTTCCCCCAAACCGAAAACTACTAAGGACAATTCGCGGAGCGCCGAATCGACGTCGGCAGGCTGCCCGAGTTTCCACCCGCGCCGTCGACGCCCGCTGCTGCCCAGAGAAGTTCACCGCCGTCGCCCCCGGAGAAGCCCGCGCCGCCTCGGTGAGCACCGCCCCCGTGCGCCGCCCCCGTGCCCCCAGCGCCGCCTCGGTCCGCCGTCGCACCGGAGAACCTCAGCGCCGCCGCCCCCATGCCCAGCGCCGCCGCATTCCCCTACGCCCGCCCCGCACCCCTGCGCCCGCCCGCCCCGCCCCCTGCGCCCGCCCCGCCCGACGGTGAGCTCCTCGGGAGAGGGATATCCCGGCCGGGCCTTTGGCCATTTTTTTCAATTATTGTTATTGTTATTTATATATATGTATTTTCTTATTTGTTATTAATAGTAAATTTTATTTGTTATTTGCAGTAAATTTTATTTGTTATTTGCAGTAAATTTTATTTGTTACATTGCTTTAGATATTAATTAATGCCTCTTAATGCATTATATATTGCATTTTGTATGTGCGCTTCATTGTATCCTTAACTATCTGCAATATGCATTATTTTTATAATGTGTAATTCAAACAAATAACTTGTTAGATGATTCTAGACTACAACTATTAATCTTAGGTGTAACAAAATATAAATTATACAATATACGAATCATCAGAGTAATTCTCTATCGAGTCCTCTCATGATCTCAGCGCGTTTTGGTAATTCTCTATCGAGTCCTCTAATGAGCCCTATAGATGTGAAAAATATGCTCGCCTTCGCGTCATGTGCAGATCGGGTTCCTTCCCCATTGTTCTTACTTATATAGGTTTTATAGCCAAGCATTCCAATAGAATAGCTGCTTTTTTCTAAAGCACGCACAGATAATAAAACTAAATCACAATCTCACTTAATTTTATAGTTCCGATAGCAGATTTCATGCATTGTGAGCACCGGCGCGTATCGACACGTATCGACACATATCGACACGTATCCCCCTTCTTCCTCCACCCTATTTCGACACATATCCCGCAATAATTATGGATTATTTGCATATGCTTATTTGCATTTGATTATTTGCATTATAATAACTTGCAATTCTTAATTTGCAGATACTATGGATCCAGCACATGGCAAAACTCAAGATGATGAATACTTCCTCCAAGGAATGATCTACGAAAATGAAGATATCGATGTCACTAGGTCATTTCTGTACGATTCCGGTGAGGGAGATGAATCTCTCAACCGAGGAGACGGCTCCGGTGAGGTAGAAGCCTGGGACGGGGGAGAAGCCGGTGAGGGAGAAGCTGATGAGGGAGAAGCCGACGAGGGAGAAGGCGACGGCTCCGACTGAACCTTAAATCTCGGAAACTCCGGCGAGGTGTATATATGTTTTTTTGTAATGCCCGACTGTCTATATATATACATGCATATATTAACACTCTTTCTTCTTTTAGCCCTCCGGTTTGAGCACTTCTTCCGTCATAACAAAATGAGGCCCAACAAAAAAGTTGGATAACACTATGAGATATAGGATCGAAGTGGTCGGTGTAGACGGCGAACCGCAAGCTCCTGAAGATGTCGCAAAAAAATTTGTCAAGCAATGCGGAGTTCTTGCGAGGGACCACATCCCGATCATCGTTCAAGAATGGAATCGGCCAAACAGCGGTGGAGTCCCGTATGTCGGCGACGTCGCCAAAGATAAGCTTTTTGACAGGCTCATGCTTAATTTCCTCCTGTCGAGGCTAGATGTGAATCCAGATGAGGAGGTGAAAGCAAATGAGGAGCTACTTAAAAGAGTCAAGAAGTTTGCTCTGATCAAGATGGCCGAGGCATTCAAGAACTGGAAGAAGAAACTGTACCTTAAGTTTGTCAAGTTAGACAAGACTCCAGATTTCAATCAAGCCGGCTATGCTAAGTTAAGACACCAGTGGGCTGATTTTGTGAAGTACAAGACATTGGAGAAAGCTTTGGAAAGGTCAAGAATAAATAAGGAGAACGCTGCTAAGAAAGTGTACCACCATAATATGGGGTCTACTGGCTACGCCGGTTGCATGCCTAAGTGGGGTGCACTTGAGTCAAGTATATTGCTGCCGGGATCAGACCAGAGCCCACAACATGGACACCACAGGCGAGAAACTGGTTTTACGGCCATGGGGGCACGTTGGACGAAGAAGGGAGGGCAATATATACCCAGAAACACACAGATCATCCCCTACTGCCCAACGAAGATATTAGAAGTGCCATGCAAGATGTTGCTGCGGGACGGTTCGTTCCCAATAGAGAGAACGATGAGCTCACACGCGCCCTTAAAAATGATGAATACACCGGACGAGCACGAGGCACACCAGGATCCAAGCCGTGGAATGTTGCCTTCCCCGCGGAAATGAAGAGATATCTCGATAAAAGTCATCAGAGGAGAAAGAAAAGGGAGGCAGCTGAGAAAGCGGCGGCTCCAGACCGGCTGCGTAATGTAGAAGAAGCATTAAAGCGGCAGCAGGATCAACTCGACAGACTTAGCCAGCAAGGTATCAGCGGCCAATCTCAGCGGCACATGGTAGAAGCTGCATTCGATGGTACCAGCGCCCTATCGAATAAGAAAAGCAGCGTCGCTTCCACCCAGCTCTAGGATGGTGATGATGATGCACTGACGACAGCTCCTCCTAAACGCTACCCAGTGGATGATATCACGGAGAGCACAACTTGTGAGCTAAAGGTGCAAGTTATGAACTTAAGGGTGACGGCGGCGGTCGGTATGGCCGTACCAACTGCGCCTAACGCAACTTGGCATTGCAGACCGGTTCCAAAAGGGTACGCTGTCGTCATGGTGGATGATGTCAAGCAAGATTTTGAGGAGCTGAAGCTGGACCACCCTGCAGGGGAAGATAGGGACCTGACTGAACTAGGAGAAGCCAAAGGGGGGACTGTTGTATGGCCAAAGAAGCATGTCCCGCCAAGGCCACCCACTCCTCAGAGCAGCAATCCACCTTCTCCGCCACCTCACCATTCTCCAGCGCAACCGTTGCCTTCACCGCCTCACCACTCAGCGCAGCCGTCTCCACCGCCGCCTCAGCCGTCTCCGCCGTCGCGTCAACCTTCTCCATCCCCTGAGCCTCAGAGACTAAAGCGGAAGTATATTAAGAGGGGCAGCACCACCACCAGCAGCAAGAGCACGTTTCGATCACCAAAACGTAAGCTATCATCCCTCCCAAGAGTACCTCATCAGAATATGAAGAAGCTTCCTTGCAAGAAGACATATGAGGAAATTGCTGTGGCCGCAGATGCCCATTATCAACAGTGGAAGACTGACATGGCTAACAAGAAAAAGCCAAAGCCGATGGAGCCATTGATCTTCCCGATCACCGCAGAAGATAAAGCCAAAGCAGCCGCACTTAAGATTCAGCTTCACCAACCCATAGCGCTCACACCTGACTATAATCGCTCTATTACCAAGTCGGCTGAGGCAAAAGAGCGGAGAGTCAGGAAAGAAGTTGCCCAGCCCGGACAACAGAAAAATCAATCGATCAAACCGCTCAAAGTGTACGATACCAATGAGTGGAGAGCCCAGAAGTGGCATGATCCAAACATTGATCCGGAGTTTATTCAACTCTATGGAGAAAAGGCCAAGTTATATGGACTATCTATTGCTGAGTACATGAGCCATCTGGATGAGTTCGAGGGGTACCAGCAAATAGCGTACATATACCTGTACGGGTCTCCTTCTCATCAAACCCGAGTTAGTCAAAGATCTACCAACAAAAATACGGAGATTGCATAACTGGTACATGCAAGCCTATGTTGAATCCACAAACTGGATCTATGCTGGATATAAACACCACCATTACAGTCATGGAGATGGCTTCTTACTGATTGAATTTCTAGAATTATTTCAGTTTTACCAACAAGACGCCCTCGACAAAACTATCGTCAGTTCCTATTGTCTGTAAGTATTATTAAGTCTTTCTAGCTCAGCTCATTCGTTGCTTGTATAATCTTACTCATCATTATACTAACTATATATGTAGAATGAAGATTCTCGAATGCAACCAAGGAGGAATCTATGACCTTGGGTTCGTTGACTGCAATTTCGTTCATGAAGATACTCTAAAAAAAACCCAGAGAGACAGAGGATAACTTGGTACAATCGTTGAAGTATTTCAGCAACAGAAGGGAAATACTACTTCCTTACAACTTTGAGTGAGTGTTACTGTCTTGTACACATTCTGTTTTCGCTTACTCGATGTTAAGCGTATAATTGACTCGTTATGTCTGTGCAGCTTCCACTTTATTTTGTTAATCATTAGTGTTGACGAAGGAGTAGTCAAAGTCATGGACTCAAAACGCACACCTTTAGGAAACTGGGCGAACATGCAGGAATGCCTCCAGAAGGCTTGGAAACGGTTCACCGCCAACACTAGGGGTGTTTGAAAGCCAGAGCTTACATTTCAACCATTGAATGTAAGTACTACTTGCTAGATCCGCGCATCTCTTTGATTCTAGTTTCAATACAATTATCATGCTTGATCTTATTTTGATTGAACTCCGTTCTCGTAAAGTGCTTGAGGCAGGAAGCTAGGAATAACTTATGTGGATACTATATCTGCGAGTTCATTCGCCAGACGACCAAAGAGAAGGGCGCAGAGCAAAACTTCAAAGAACTTGAAGTACGATAAACAATAATCACAACTTTATTTTATTACCATCAACTGTGTTTAGTTTCATTCATATATATTGATCCCCTTCTTAAATTAGATCGAACGGATGCGGGACGGTCTTCTACCACGGGAACGCGTGCAAGCAATTCAAGAGGAAATTGCCGGATTCTTATTAGAACAAGTCATAGATCCAAAAGGAGAATACTATTACCCGGTTCATTTAGAAGGGTGAAGTGTAAAAAAGAAGATGTAAAATCAAATTTGTGTGAGTTACCGTTTGTAATAGGGACCAAGCACGACGGATGAGACGGTAAATATTAATAATACATTCGTGACCATGATGTGTAATATATGTATATATATAATGTGGTTCCTTCATTATTGCTATATATATATAGTACCATTAAATTGAATACAATACACACCAAATAAAACCCTAAACCCTAAATGGAAAAAAAACACAAAACCCTGAGATCAACGATCCCGGTTCGTGCTACGAACCGGGACCATTGACCCAGGGGGCATCGCGCTGCAGCGCGTCCACGTGGAGACCTATCGGTCCCGGTTCATGCTGGAACCGGGACCGGCATTGGTCCCGAGTAATTGATCCCGGTTCAGCAACCGAGACCAATGGCCCAAATGAACCGAGACCATAGGCCCTTTTTCCACCAGTGAAGGTAGACCGCGACCGGCTAGAGTTTCTCCGTAACTGGGCTTCGGTGGCTATGCATGTCAAAACCTTTGCTGTACACATACATATGACCTAAGCAAAGCCAAAGGAACATACTAGCCCACTGACGCGATGCCGTGCGGAAAAATCTTGGGGGGTAGACCGCGCGGGTGCAGCGGGCTAGGGTTTCGCCGTACATCAGGCTTCGGGGGTAGCAATCCCCCTCCATAGCTATCATGTGGCCATAATATATGGAGATAGGTGTGGTAGATCTATCTGAGAGGTGTGACCACCCCGTTGACACACATGCGATAACACTTCAAAAAATCAAGGAGGGTAGACTGCGACGGGCTAGGGTTTCTCCGTAACCGGACTTTGGGGGCTATGCATGTCAAAACCTTTGCTTTACACATACATATGACCTAAGCAAATCTAAAGGAACACACTAGCCCACCAACGCGATGCTGTCCAAAAAAATCTAGGGGGGTAGACTGCGCGGGTGCAGCGGGCTAGGGTTTCACCGTACATTGGGCTTCGGGGGTAGCAATCCCCCTCCATAGCTATCATGTGGCCATAACATATGTAGATAGGTGTGGTAGAGCTATCTCAGGGGTGTGACCACCCCGTTGACACACATGCGATAAAACTTTGAAAAATCGAGGAGGGTAGACCGCGACGGGCTAGGGTTTCTTCGTAGACTGGGCTTTAGGGGCTATGCATGTCAAACCATTTGCTTTACACATACATATGACCTAACCAAATCCAAAGGAACACACTAGCCCGCCGACGCGATGTCGTCTGGAAAAATCTATAGGGGGTAGACCGCGCGGGTGCAGCGGGCTAGGGTTTTGCCGTACATCGCGCTTCAGAGGTAGAAACCCCCTCCAAAGCCATCATGTGGCCATAATATATGGAGATAGGTGTGGTAGAGCTATCTGAGAGGTGTGACCACCCCGTTGGCACAAATGCGATAACACTTTGAAAAATCGAGTAGGGTAGACCGCGACGGGCTAGGGTTTCTTTGTAACCGGGCTTCGTGGGCTATGCATATCAAAACCTTTGCTTTACACATACATATGACCTAAGCAAAGCCAAAGGAACACACTAGCCCACCGACGCGATGCCGTCCAGAAAAATCTAGGGGGCTAGACCGCACGGGTGCAGCGGGCTAGGGTTTCGCCGTACATCGGGCTTCAAGGGTAGCAATCCCCCTCCATAGCTATCATGTGGCCATAACATATGTAGATAGGTGTGGTAGAGCTATCTCAGGGGTGTGACCACCCTGTTGACACACATGCGATAACACTTTGAAAAATCGAGGGGGGTAGACCACGATAGGCTAGGGTTTTGCCGTAGACCGGGCTTCGGGGGCTATGCATGTCAAAACCTTTGCTTTACACATACATATGACCTAAGCAAAGCCAAAGGAACATACTAGCCCACCGACACGATGCCGTCCGGAAAAATCTGGGGGGGGGGTAGACCGCGCGGGTGCAGCGGGCTAGGGTTTCGCTGTACATCAGGCTTCGGGGGGTAGCAATACCCCTCTATAGCTATCATGTGGCCATAAAAATATGTAGATAGGTGTGGTAGAGCTATCTCAGGGGTGTGACCATTCCGTTGACACACATGCGATAACACTTTGAAAAATCAAGGGGGTTAGACTGCGATAGGCTAGGGTTTCGCTATAGACCAGGCTTCGGGGGCTATGCATGTCAAAACCTTTGCTTTACACATACATATGACCTAAGCAAAGCCAAAGAAACACACTAGCCCACCGACGTGATGCCATCCGGAAAAATCTAAGAGAGTAGACCGCGCGGGTGCAGCGGGCTAGGGTTTCGCCGTACATCAGGCTTTGGGGGTAGGAATCCCCCTCCATAGCTATCATGTGTCCATAATATATGTAGATAGGTGTGGTAGAGCTATGTCAGAGGTGTGACCACCCCGTTGACACACATACGATAACACTTTGAAAAATCGTCCAAACGTGGTTTGCTCCGAAACCCTGATATATGTGGGAGGGGGGGGGGAGAGGGGATGACGATGTAGAGTATGTTGTATTGCAAAAAGCATGGGTATATACACATTGTCTTAAGTAACATTAATAAATAGTCAACAAAATATAAAACTAATTGAGAAATAAACATAAGTATTAAAAAGAATAAAATAGAAATGAAAAAAATGAAAAAGTTATTTTGTGCACGGCAAAGGGTGTTTCTTTGCCGTGCGTTCGGAGGCGCATTTGCTGTGCGCGTTTTCGTTGTCGTGCGTTGTTGTCAGGCCGCACGGCAAAGCCTTCTTTGCGTGAAATGGCACACGACAGAGTTGGACTGCACGACAGCTTCCGTTTTTCTGATAGTGCCCATTCGTTCTATTTATTCTCAATTTTAACACAAACACATGATGTATTGCTACTTGAGCCATTTTACCATTTCTTCGCCCCCAACAATTGAATTGGGTCGTGAGACGGATCGATTTGCACTAGAGGTGGAAGACGAGGGAAAGAGGAATAATGGGTGCAAAGATACAAAAGACATAGAAATGTTATGTTATGCGTTGACACCAACAATCCGAATGACCAGCGAATTTTTGTGTATTCACCTATAATTAGTTCAAACTTAAGATAAAAATACCCGGGAGCATAAACAATGACACTCAATCTATTCGGGGTCGAGAGGGTAAATTGACACTGCAAGGGTAATGCAATGCATGGTGGATTAGATGAATTCCATACCGAGGATCCGATGCGCCATTTTGACATGTGTGATTAGACGAAGATTTTCTTTGTGCAGTATGTGAGTTGGACGTAGAATTATTGGTTTTAGGATAGAGATTTTTGAATAGTTAGGTTAATACAAGAGGAGTATATATGCTTTTTTGACAATCAATACCATATATATTATATAAGAGTAAATAGTACTTGGTAGAGATAAGCTATTTCCAGCAATTACAAAATAAAGTCTAAAAGAAACGAGTAGATCTTCGAGGTCTTTAAACTCTTTCTTTTTTCATAACATAATCTTGTATTTTTTAGATGTCAGCCGAATAAAATTGAACCATAAACCTGTAAATACAAACAAAGGTTCTCCCATAATTTTAATTTGAACCGTAATGCTAAGGCTACATGCACGCGCGCATCCATTGAAATAGTCAATCAACATCGGCAAGAGTATCAACATCAGCATGTCAGGGCAAAATAACCGAACAACTTGGTCGACGTCGCTGGAGAGTCGAGAGTACGAATCACCATTATCGAGGACATAGTAGCCAAAAAAATTATTGCGAGGATAATACTCCTCGCGACGACCATGAGAAAAGATCCAAGATTGATCTGGCGAAGCAAGATCCAAAAAACCATACGTAGAGAATTTTAATCTTCCAACACTGCCGGGATGAAAATCTCATCTTCGAAGAAAGAACTGAAGATCAATTATTATAGACGAAGTCATCTTCATTGGCATGGAGATCAACAGAAGATGGCTACCAAACTCTAATTTAATCTACTAGAAAATACTATTTTTACTGAAACCTTCACACATAGATTATGTTCCCTATTTCTCCTTACACCGGTGAGGCCGACCAGAGGAGAGGGAACCAATCTATCTACACTACTAATAAAAGAGCAAACAAGAATTATTCTAAGACCACACCAACATTTGTACACAGAACAATTACAACCGCAGGATTAGGTCCACCAAACTCTATCTAACAGCCATTGCTAATCTGGTGTACACATAGCATTTTAAGTTGGCTGACCACACTCCACCTCCACAATTCCCGTCCGCCCGCATCCCTACAATCACGCAAGAGATGACCGAAAAAAGGAAATTCAACACAATATCCCCTAACGATCTTCTCTAATGGTGAAAATCAAGTTTGAATATGCATCTATTTTCTTCTCTCTCCCTCACAACTATGGATGAAGGCCCGCATGTGGAACAGCACAAACGCCGCGCGGAGCTCGCCAGCACGTAGCCCACCGGCCGGTGCGTCCCTCACGCGAGCTGACGAAGCTAGCTGCCGCCCGTGGGTGGAGACAAGGAGATTGATGACACGACGCAACCTACGTGCCGTTCGCTGGGACGCTTAACGACCAGCCCGCCGGCTGACGCGCCACTTCGCCGACCGGCGGCCTGTTTGTCTCATCGTCAACTCGGCGTCCTCCAAATTGGCGCAGCCCAGCCCGGCGTCCAGGTTCAGTTCAACGCTCGGCGTACAGATTCAGACTCAGCCCAACGGACATGATTACTTCGACCAATGTCCCGACATACAGGTTCAAGTTCACCTCGACGCATGCCTCGAACCGTCGGACCTCGCCGTACAGATGATACAGGTGCAGGGTAGCACAGGCGCGGCGGCGCTGGCGCACAGGTTCATCCTGGTGTACAAAGTCCTCGGCGCGTCTGGTGTTCAGTGAACAGGTGGAGCTTGGCGAGATTTTTCCCGGCGGTCAGGTGCACCTCGGCGACCTCTTTTCCGGTCTACAGGTGTACTAGATCCGTGACCGGTGGACAGGTTCACCTCGGCGTTTGGCACCGGCGCACAGATGCCTACTTGTGTTTGCGTACAAGACTACATGTGCAGCTCGGCATGATCATTCGCAACCCGGTGACTACGCTATCAGGCCGGATGTCGTAATCATTCGCAAACGCACTCGTCCGGACGGCAGGACGTGAGCTCTTGATATCGAGCTAGGCGTGCATCTCACGTGGAAGCCACACGCATGGATCTTGCCTGCATACACGTGATGCACTAGATCATGTATGTTCCATGAACATGGATGAATATGTGCGTGCAATGTATGTGATCTAACTTCGCGGCCGCGCGCTGACCTTGCGACGGGACGACGCCCCCGAGACCACTCCCCCGTGACCTTGTGAGTCGGCGTCATCTTCAACTACGCCGGCTCCCGTAAACTCGGCGCAGGCTAGACGAGGCGTTGACCACACTGGTCAAGTCGATATGAGCGCGCGATGGTTGTTACACCGACGCTGGTCTCCAATAAGTTACTCCCGCAAGGTATATCTCTTGCACACTCCAACAAAGCTACTAAGTCGTCAAGAAGTCCTAGCCAGACGAAGTGCATATATGCTACTTCAAAAACATATCGATTATCGCCGTTTAAGATTGACGAGACGCGAAACAATGAGGACGAGCGAGGTATACCAACAAAAACACAGCCTCTGCCACTTTCCACACACTTCACCACCACCAATGCACTTGATTGTTGTTGGAAATCAAACTCACATTTTATACTTTCGAGCATGTAAATTTGTGGCGTCATGTCAAATTCCATAGAGCTGGTCTGTGTTCTTGTGATTCACAAGGTGATTTACCGAGCATGATTGCAGACTAGCAGTAATGTGGTTGTCGTTTTGTCGGATATATACGACATGCACCGACATTGATCCTTCTCCTTCTGACTCAAGAACAAACATGGTTGATTGACTACTCACATCTATTTACAGCCATATGGGTGTGTATTTTAAATGACACCCTTTCGTGATTTTATGTGTTAATGATAATCCGTTAGTTTTTATTTCTCTCTCCAAACATAAGGATCCATAGACCTATGATTGATTCCCTGTCGTTGTTTTTTCTCTTCTCAGGTAGGTTATTAAATACTCCCTCCGATCAGAAATAAATATCGATAACGTAATATAAAATTTATACTAAGTTAGTATAAAATCACCAGACACTTATTTGCGATTCGAGGGAGTACATGTAGGGTTGTAGACACATCACATATATAACATATTTTAAATTTAGACTCAAAATTCTAAATATTTTCTTATTTAATGAAGACGTGCATGGCACGTGCAAACTTACTAGTGATAAACTAGGAGGTGAAGGCGGCGGCGGCTGTTTTTTCCTGGAGAGGCGGCTAGAGGAGCATATATGCTTTTTTTTTGAAATAAACGATGAATATATTAAGCAAGCAAGCCGCCTCATTAAAAACCTTCCAGTCCCCTTAGGTACCCTGGTAAGGAAAAGAGTGCGTCTGAAACTTGCTGCTTCAATCAAAATTCGGTTACATCATTCAGAAGTTTCTCTAGGAGGAAGCTAGGGGGTTCATCGACCCAATTACAACCCATACTAGACATAAAACAACTCCTAGCTAGTTCATGAGCTACTTTGTTTGTATCTCGCCCACAATGCATAAACTCAATCTTTCCAATACTAGCAGCTTGAGAGAAAATATCAGCATAAACTGCCGTTGCGTCGTTCCAAATTCTGTCTGCACCTGAACATAAATTGACCACTTCAAGGGAATCAGATTCAGCTTCAATATTTGTATACCCCAGAGAATTAGCCAGCGTCAGTCCATGTAGCATTGCCAAAGCTTTAGCCATGCTTGCAGAAAGAACATGAGGAATAAAGGTAGTGGATGCACCTAAAAATACGCCCTGATTATTTCGGAGGACAGCACCAGTAGCCCCCGAATGGTTTTCCAACGAGAAAGCAGCATCAACATTTAACTTGATTGCATTTGATCTTGGTCGACGCCATATCTCCTTACCATGATTCATCAGCGGTGAATTTGCCTTCATATAGTTAGCCGCTATAACCTTTATGGAATTAGTGCAATATGTAACTTGAGGAACCTGCTCACCATGGGTCTGTCTTCGGCGCAACCACCAAATATACCAAGCTGTGATAGCCACAACAGTATGCACCTTAATAGAATCATATCCAGGGAGAGAACGAGATGGTGTTTTAAAAATAGCCTCCAACACCTGGGAACCCGATCGGTCCATTACCATAGCCTGATCAATTGTATCCTCAAGACCAAGTACCCTCCAAATATTTGCAGCTCCTGGACATTTGAAAACCATGTGTAAAATATCCTCTTCATCAGATTGACAAAGGGGACATACGCCACTCGTCCCAATATGGCGCTTCAGCAAAATGACCTTCAATGGTAATATACCATGCATAATTCTCCAACAGAAAATTTTAACTTTTGCAGGCACATCAAGCTTCCATAGAATTTTCCAAATGGGGTTATTCAGTGAAGTTCCAGTGATCAACGATCTGCACGTTACTCCATTAAACTGGTGCTTCCATTCGACATGATATGCAGATCGCACAGAAAATACTCCTGAACGAGTATGATGCCATGCAAGGAAGTCCTCGAAGGCGTTATGGTTCAGAGGGATTTGGAGTATTCTTTCAGCATCAATTGGGTGAAAATTTGACTGTATTAGCTCGTCATCCCATTGGCCTGTGATTGGATCTACCAGCTCACAAACTCTAGTTAGGATGCACCCCCCTCTCGGTGTTACAATCTTCCTATCAGGACTTGCAGGAATCCATGGATCCTTCCAAATCTGTATAGACTCACCAGTGCCAACCCGCCAAATGCATCCACGCTTAAAAGTTTGGATCCCTGCAACAATACTTTGCCATGTAAAGGAGGACCCAGCCTTTGGTCCTGCCTGTAATATATCTCCCGATGGGTAGTATTTTGCACGCAGCACTTGGGCACAAAGAGAATTCGGTGAGTCGATCAGTCTCCAAACTTGTTTTGCTAACATCGCCAAATTAAAAGAGTGGAGATCCCGGAACCCCATACCTCCATCTTTATTTGGGAAACATAACTTCCACCATGAGTACCAATGCATTTTCTTTCCTTTGTCATCATCGCCCCACCAGAATTGGGAGATCACATCCGTGATTTTTTTGCAGACATTTTTTGGTAGAAGGAAGACAGACATGGCATAAACTGGAATGGACTGTGCAACCGCCTTTAATAGAATTTCCTTTCCACCAATAGAGAGCAGTTTTTCCATCCATCCTTTAATTCTTTGCATTACTCTTTCCACGAAATGCATAAAACAGTCACTTCGGTCTGCTCCAACTAATGCCGGTAAGCCCAAGTACTTATCAGATAATGCCTCAGTATCTATATTCAAAGTATTGCAAATTTCCACCCTCGCGTCCACTTGAGTATTTGGACTAAAGAAAATACTAGATTTCGCAACACTCACCAATTGTCCCGAGTTTGCACAATAGGAGTCAAGAACTTGCTTCAACGAGATTGCATTATTCAAATCTGCTTTCAAGAGGATCAAAGAATCATCAGCAAAGAGTAAGTGTGAAACTGATGGTGCATTTCTGCACACTTTGATCCCTTCAATGCCACCAATCTCCTCTGCGTGTAACAAGCTGCTTGAGAGACCTTCTGCACATAGAAGGAACAAATAAGGGGATAGTGGATCCCCTTGCCGAATACCCCTAGTAGGTTTGAACTCTTCCGTCAACTGTGAATTGAATCTGACTGAATATGAAACAGAGGTTACACATGCCATCACCAACTCAACCCACTGAGAATGAAATCCCAACCTTCTCATCATCTCCTCCAAGAAATTCCATTCAACCCTATCATATGCTTTATGCATATCCAATTTGACCGCACACAGTCCGGTCTTGCCTTTCCTCTTATTTTTTATTTTGTGAACACATTCATATGCCACTAGGACATTGTCAGTAATTAGCCTTCCGGGGACAAAAGCACTTTGGGTTGGTGATATAATCTCAGGAAGAAGCACCTTCAATCGTGCAGCTATCAATTTAGAAATAATTTTATAGACCACATTACACAAAGATATAGGTCTGAACTGTGATACCTCTTCCGGGGTGTCCACTTTAGGGATCAAAACGATTACTGTTTCATTCCATCCTTCTGGAATCACCTTATCATTGATCGCCTTCAGCACCGCATAAGTAATGTCATTACCTACCAAGTGCCAAAACTTTTTATAGAACAGAGCATGTAACCCATCAGCCCCCGGGGCTTTTAAATCTCCGATAGAGAAAACAGTTTTTCTGACATCATCAGCAGTATAAGGAGCAATTAGCTTCTCGTTCATTTCATCCGAAACCCTCGGTATAATATTTTCAAGGAAACCAGGGTCAATCACAGTATTATCCGAAGAAAATAATCTGGAAAAGTAATAAAAAATGATCGGTTTAAGATGGTCCGTACCTTCCACAAAATTCCCAGCCGGATCTTTTAGCTTCTTAATAAAATTCCGTTTCTTCCGTGCTGAGGCATAGCTATGGAAGAAACTCGTATTTTTATCACCAGATTTAATCCAATTTGCACGAGAACATTGACTCCATTTAATTTCCTCTTGTTCCAGTAATTTTTCAATCAGACCACCCACCTCAAACTTCTTTTGATCGCTCTCAGGAAACATTGGACCACGCATCAGCTCCTCCAACTCGGTTGGGCTTTCCGTAGTCGCTTTTTCGGTTTCTGCAATATGGTACGATCCCATTCATGCAAACCCTCATGCATGATTTTTAGCCGATCAAGAACGTTGATCGGTTGGCCCTGATCACTCGCCTGCCATTTCTCCTGTACAATATCAGTAAAACCTTCTTCTTTGAACCACTTTGCCTCAAATCTGTTTTGTTTACTGCCATTGATAGGAGTAGCTTTGTAATATTCTGTATCTAATAAGAGTACCCGATGATCAGAATGATTATATTCCAGATGAAGTAGTGCTGCATAGAGGAGCATATATGCTAGTTCTAAATAATCTTAAAAAATTGAATAAAAGCGAAAGAGGTGCTCTCCACATTTCGCCACCACTCCGCCACCTGCCTGCCACGCGCCCGTGGGGCCCACCCAGACCCGCTGACACGTCGCCCCACCGCTCAGGAGCTTCTCCTTCCTCGTGTCCGGCCCCAACCCCCAACGCCCAACAGAACAGAAACCCCAGACCCCGTCCACCTCCCCGCAGCCCCTGATGGCCCTGGAGCGACCCGCGCGGCTGGTGCTGGACGCGTCCCTCCTTCTCGATCCCGTTGGGGACGGCGGCACAGGGGAGGTGGCGCCGGCTCTGCGGCCCGGGGCGGAGGACCTGCTGCGGCGGCTGCGCTACTCCAATCTCGGCGTGGTATGAGCTCGGCTCTTGTTCCGTTCGTGCGATCTGCGGTTAAGCATTAGGATTAGGACTAGTGGTTTGGTGTTCTGTTTACCGGATGTGGTTGTTTGCTGTTATGTGAGTGTGTGCTGATTAGGATGCAATTCCGGTGGTGGGGATGTTTCGCTGGTTTTTTTCGCAAAAAAAAAAACATTGCTTTTAATTCATTGATAGACAAGAATGCTTGCTTACAACTTACAAGTCCAAGACTGGACAACCGCACCATACAACTCAACCCAAACGAGCTAAACTAGGGGACGCCGCTGGTGGGCTGATCACTTGGCTGTCCATTGTATTCAAGTTTAGCTGGACCTGGCTCTGAGTACAATCCATGGCACACCGCACATATTAATTTTGGGAAAATTCATGCATTTCCTTTTAGAACGGCTCTTTGATGTTACGTCTGTAACATGTCCCCATTGACATGCACACTACTGTAGGTGGATTGTATCTTCGTGATGTAATCGTGTGTTGGCGGAGTTGTCATTAAGTTATGCCTCATGAACATGCATTAAATGTCTAGGCAACTCACTGCATCTTGTTGCTCCTTTTTTCAGGAAATTTACCGTTCGGAGGACATGCCAACTGATGTGGTCTCTGTTTATCCCCCTTCTGATTTTTTTTCATTGTTATTGTGTTTGATTCGTCTCAGTTATAGAAAAACTGTTTATGATGGGGTCTGTCCAGAGTATACCGAAAATTGGAGTGTTACAGGTTGTCAATCACTGTATATGACAAGCTGCATGACCGATTCAGAACTTTTGCTAATTTTCATTTAGAGTTTGGTAACGAACATATGTACAACTATTCTTTAAGCCACTATCAATTTCCAGGTGTTCCCACCAATGCCACCGTATTCCCAACAAACTCAAGATGTAGCTTGATAATTCATGATTATTTTTGTTGCAAAATATCCAGCCAGATTTATTTCTGAATGCTGTAGTTGCACTGATCACTCTTGCTCTCTGAAAATGAATTCTTTTAGTGCCCTTTGTGCAGTTAAAATTTGCAGCAATTTTGGTCATTACGCCCCCTAACCTTAGTTTACTGTGTTAATATTTTTATACTGTCCTCTACGAAATAATTGCTATTGCAAATTTGCAAAACTATATTCCCTTTCTTCTAGAAGGCATTGTTTTGTAAATGCATTACATCATTTGTAAAGTAGTATACACTTACACATGGCTTCTCTGTTGCTTTTATTAGTCAGACTTTCTGGAAAAGACAGCAAACTTGCACTCCTTTGGATATACATTACTATCCACTCCAAATGGGAAGCAATTACTAGACGAGTCGATGTTAGAATGGAGCAGATCAAGTTCTTGTTTTTATGCTACTTCCAGACTTGATGAAGATTTATTTTCTGATCTTCAGAGTCACAACTGGAAAGTTATTGTTGTAGGTAAGCATACATCAGGATGAGTTGGTAATTTTCCTTCGCATGCTGTTTCTAATGAGTATTTTTGCATCAGTACTTCATTCATGATATATCAGCTGCTTAACTCATGCTGTTTTACATATTGGAAGGAGGTGCTAATAGTATTGCTTAGGGCTACTGATATTCTTCTTTTTATCCAGATAATGAACGTGGATCAAAGGATCCTGGACTTGTAAATATTAGCAAGCTTCAAGAGCTGCTTCTCACGGTGGCTACTTTAATGAAAAAGGTTAAATAGTTATTTGTGTCTACTTGGGCATCTTCCTTGTAATGGTGTTGTGCACTAAATTTGAATTTGCTTTTGTTCAGGAATTAGCTAGCCCATCTGTTTTGATGGTTGGCTATGCAATGAAACAATCCCGTGAACAAGACTTTGCCAAGGCAAGTTTTAGTGTGTTGCGGACTACATAGTATTTTGTCTCTGCTGGTACATCATTTTTCTTATGTTGCTGGCAGAGAGGAGCATTTCCCCTTTATCCTAGTAAAAACGGGCTTATCTTTGTCCCACTCTCATTCGAGCTTCCTTTAGCTTCCCAACTTCATGAAGTTGACATGATCCTCCACAAAATGACCGATGAGATCATCAACATTGATCCAAACTGCTCCATCGATTTTCCCAAGGGGATATCATTTTCTGCAGGAATGTCCGAAATTATAAGGTATTAAGATTTACAGGAGGCAATTCAATGGGTTTACATGTTACGTAATGTTTTTCACTGAACCATGTTTTGTTGAGACTTCATAGTATTTTTTCTGTATTTAAATGATTCGCATTCACACAATTGATATGAAGATACAAATACGAGATATCATTATCAAGGCAACAAATAGCAACCAATTCTAGTGTTGTCCCTTTTTGATGCACGAGCATACATATATATGAATATATGATAACTTGTTTCATAATAGCTCATATTATTTATTCGCTGTTTTGAACAGTTAATCTTACTAGTTCCCTTTTCAGTATAACCCTCTTTATTAAACAGGTTTATGGAAGAGTGTCCTGATTTTTGCATCATTGATCCATTCAAAAATATATCCCCGTTGCTGGATCGTCTTCAAATTCAAGAAATTCTACTTAGATTGCAAGAACTTTGCACCAAAGGAAGGCCCAAACTCCGAGCACCACATTCTTTGAAGGTCCTTTTATTTGAAATACACTTACATAGAAGTCTGACTTTTGTGCTTTTGTATTGTATGTTACTGACACCTCACATCTTCAGATGCGCCTGTTTTCATGCACTTCTGAAGAGCATTTATGTGTCTTGCATTTTGTTGAGGTTTACCTTTGATCAGCTTCGTCTTCCTATTGAGCTTGCTTGCTATTTTGTAACACAGGTAAAGAACTTCCATGATAGTGAATTACGGAAGCACCTGGCAGAAGCTAATTTATCATTTCCACTCATCGTGAAGCCACAAGTAGCATGTGGAGTTGCTGATGCGCACAATATGGTAGCTTGTTACCTTTGTATTTACAGTCCAATATCAATTGAATGTTAGGCTATGCATGAATTTCTTGTCACCATGCCTGCAAAGATGGATAGACGGACTCATTCTGCTATTCGATCCCTTCTCAATTCAAAGTTCAAATTTCTTTTCTTTTCAGTTTTGCATCTGAATGAAAAATTGTTGTCTTCAGGCACTAGTTTTCCAAATTGAAGAATTTAGCAACCTTAGTGTGCCTCTTCCTGCTATTCTACAGGTACAACTTTCTGCTTTTCCCCCCTCTTATGTTGTCTCGCAAGGAAATAGGCATCTCTGATATACTCTTGATGCATGCTCTGACTATTAATCACATTTTGCATCTTCGCCCTCTGATGATGTATGTTACTAACTTTCCGCATCATTGTGTACTGCAACTTGGTACTTTAGGCATCCCAATGTCTCATGTTGACATCCTGTCCTGTTAGGCTCTGTGCGTCAACTTCTTGATTCACTCTGCAGCTCTATACCTATTAAATACTGTCTGCGAGCTGAAATGTGTATATTATATTTATGTGATGTAGGAATACATTGATCATGGATCCAAGATATATAAATTTTATGTAATTGGAGACGAGGTTTTTCATGCCGTCAAGAACTCCATGCCCAATGCAAGTTTGCTAAAATCATCATCAGGAGATGAACCTCTGACGTTCAATAGGTACACTTCTGAAAGTTATTTTTACTGGAATGGTATTGGATCCCCTTTTCATTGATCTGTTGAATTGTACACTTAGATGCCAAGTTATAGTTGAATTTGCCTTCACAGTCTGAAGACTCTTCCAGTGGCTACCAAGGAGCAGCTACTGCTGAACAGGGTACAAGATGACAAATCCCTGGATATTGATGTAGTGGAAGAGGCTGCAAAGTTGCTAAAAGAATCACTTGGACTAACAATTTTTGGATTTGATGTTGTTGTAAGTATTTCTATTTTTGTCTTTGTATGACTTGGTGCTTTTAGAATCCTAGAAAGCTACAAAGATTAGCTTCTTCCCAATGGAAGTCTGGAACATTTCCAGTCGCCATCATGTCTTCATGTAGTACATTCTACTTTGGAATTGTAAAAACCAACATTTGTATATTGCAGGTTCAAGAGGGTAGCGGAGACCATGTCATAGTGGACCTAAACTATCTTCCCTCGTTCAAAGAAGTTCCTGATTCCAAGGCGATGCCTGCGTTCTGGGATGCAATCAGGCAGTCATATCAGTTGAAGAAAGGGAAGGCGCAAACTTAGTTAAAGGCCTCAATGAGAATCATATACAATGTCATCGACAACATCTGCGCAATTTGGTGGAGATCACCACTCCTGGGTGTTGAATTAACTCACCATCTAGAATTGGCGGCTTGTCACCTAGGATCGTATAGTACTTTGAAACTTCTCTGACAGAGATGAACACTAATAATAGGGGGCAAAAACAGAAATAATGCTCAACTATGTATCAAGTCCATTGATTTACTACTGGTTGCCAGATGAGCATAACCATGTTAATCTCCTCCTTTTGTTGTATGTTGTATGATCCAAATGTGAATGTGAGTTGCCCTGCAGACACTGCTCTGCAAGTGGATCTGATATGATTATTGCTGCTTTGCACGGACCAGCAACCTGTGGATGTCAGTTGACCCGGTTCTCCTCTGTTGTGTTTTTGTTCCTGAATTACATCATAGCATACAGATGGATGCGGCATGTTTCTTCAGAAAAGCCTGCTTTCTGTATGAAAGACCGAAACTGAACAGATTTGTGCCATGTGGAGGCCTTCCCATTTTAATACTTTCCATTCGGCTGCATCTATCTGTCCCTTTCACAAACATATTTGTTACATTTGTGCAGATCCCGTGGAGCTCCAGGGAAAGTTTCAGGATTGCCGGCACATTTTTGGCTCTTAAGTATTCATGTAAACTTCTGTCACTGTGTAAGCAAATATATGCAACCTGCTCTCCCTGCGCCTGAGCACCTTCTTTGACTGTTCATTACCTGTGTTGAGCTTGTGCGTTCTGTCACCTGGTAGAATGGACCTCATGAAGAGGGCCGCTGGTATGACGAGGGGCGCATCTGCGGCTCCGGCGCGGAAAGGAGAAGACGAGAGCTTGGTTCTCTTTGGGGAATTATACAGGCATCAAGAGAAGGAGGTGAATCTCCTTGAACCAATGTTCTCGGTGGAGTTTGAAGCTATCCAAGGTTAGATTTTATTTTCAGTTTTAGTCCTTTGCCTGTTCATTTTGTCAAGAGATGCAACTAATTTCTCCTACTATGGTCATTTGGAGCCAACATGAAATCTCCGAGTAACTAATTTCACTAAATGATTAGCCACATATAGGGAAATCAAATACTTAGCTTTGCTTAGAAGATGGGTAATCTGATCGGGGTGCTTTGGTTGACTGAATATAGGAGACCGCCGTATGTACAAACTCGCATCAGGGAAAAGAGATTACCTCATGACAGATGGCGAGAAGCATGATTACGACTGGTAAAGATGAAAATTTTGTTACAGTTTAAACCATGTTCACCTAGTCGATCTGCATATTTTATAACAGAACAGTTCATTTTCAGGCTCAAGACTCCTCCAGCAACCCCACTGTTCGCTTCCCTGGAGATGGAAGCTGATTCCTGCCAGATAGTTTTTCAGAGGGAGCTGCCTATCCTTCAACCAGTTAAAACTTCAAGGGTATGATGACTCTCGACACTCCAAAGTAACAAGCAACACTTTCACTGTACATGTGCCTTGGTATAGAAGAACAATTGCTCCGCATATCGAAGTAGTTCACCAGTTTCACCAAGTTGAAATACCACATGAGGATTGCAAAATATTTTAATAACAATTCCTCTTCTAAATACCACATAGGCGACCGTGAAAGTTATTGCCAACCCAAAAATGAGAAGCTGATTTTTATTCATCTTTTCCATTGATCTCATTATGGTTTGACATTGTGAAAACTTTGACAGTTCGTAGGAAAGCCAGACGCATCCAGTAGTAGTACATCAACGAAATCTGAATCTCCTACGACATCCTGCTCCTCAAAGTCTGCCACTCCAATGGCGAGACCAAACTCTTCATCAAAGAAAAACTTCACCACCAGGACATCCCCTGCCTTCTCCAAAGAAGAGACCTCGGCTTACAAGATAGACAAGAAATCAAGCTACACACCTCTGGGAAACAGGCAGCACAATGCAGTGGTAGCTCCTACCACAGGCACCAAAGCAGCCAAGAAAAACTCTTCAGGAAAAAAACCCACTGTCCCAGGCAGCATAAATGCAGACAAGAACATCGTCGACAAGCCACAAGCCACAGGCCCTACGATTGGTACAAAGGATCCGAAGGTGGATGCTGGCAATGGCGCAGCCAAAAGAAGAGTGTCATCTCAACCTGCTGCAGCGATGGGCACCGGCAAGGACCCGTTGGTTCCAGTGGCGGCAAGGGGAAGGAGCAGAGGTGGCAGTGAGCCGGCCAGCAATAACAGTGCCCGTGTCATCGAGGCGGCGGCGGGGAAGGGGAGAAGAGCTGGTGGGGAGAAAGAGCAGGAGAGGCAGCAAAAGCTTGGAAGCCATGCAAAAAAGCTGGTAGCTTAGCTTCCCCGGCCGGCATTCAGCATTCTGGCTTCAGTTTTCAGGGAGAAGATAGCAACATTTGATTTGGGATGAACTTTCAGTTGCGTTAATCCATGCAGAATACTGTTAATTTGAAAGCCTGTTTATACTGTGTAATGGAGATTTACATTGTGTAGATGAATGAATAATGTGTGTGGGTTTGCGTGCATGCATTGCTGGAGCTTGCAACCAAATGAAGGACATGCCAACAATGATTGTTAGATGAATTTAAGATGTAAAATTGATCTTAAGTACAAAGGAGTACCATTTGAACAAAGCAATTACAAGATTGGTCAAGACCCTATGTTGGTCAATTCTTGCTCTAGTTTCGCCAATTTCCGCATTTATACTGTTTAACATCCTATCACGTCATGAACTCTAGTGCAACTTTTACTTTGTGCTTCTATATACGGTATGAGGTTGATGGTTGGGTGTTTATCCAAAGAACCAGAGGAGAATTCAGATTTATAAAATCCGAAACAGCTCTTCAGAAAAAAATCAAAACAACTCCAAGAACAAAAGACCACATGTTTACCTAAATGAACTAAATAAAACAAGAAAATACCTACTTCTAAGTCAATTGTTAAAATTTTATTGATAGGTCGATGACCCCAAAGGTTTTTTTAATCCATGTGTGATAGCATATTTTTAGAAATCATATGCAACCTGGCCAATCTAGAAGTACTCCCAGTAAAAAACTTATGTGACGACTTAGAAATAGCAAACAAGATAGGACGACGAAACCTGCAAAATTGTTCACTCAACCCATGGAAGATGGATCCATCCACATCTTCACCGGGACTTAACTTCCAAATTATGATATCTGAATGTTCAGTTTTGTTTGTCGACGTATACTTGGAGCATTTTCCACAAAGATTTCTGCGTCCATGTCCTAGGCATCTGATTTGGCAACACCGGATTGGCTCTGACCTGACCTCACCAGCTCACCTCTGACGATCTCTGGAATAAGCAAATATCCAATATGGTAAGAAAAAAAGTGCAAAAAATGTAACCACACCATGCAAATGTGGCAGCATTAGGCTGTTTTGATATTCTCCGGTCAAAGTTTAGAGAGAGTGATGTGTCACAATCTGGTTTTTGGTTCCTAAAATATTCTGATTCTGCAGTCTCAGTGACCAATTGACCACAACCATATGCAAGTAAGGCATCACTTTCTTCTTTTGACTCGTGTTGCACAGGATGAGAAACCATGACCACAGAACTTTGACAAAATGGCAATTTATTCTTATATACTAGTGTATATAATTGTAAGGTCTGTCATCATCATCCATAGTGGTAGACATAAGACTAAAAGAGCAAAACGTCTTGCTTCACATACTCCTACAGTGCCTATAAAAAGTGTCTGCCTGGATCTACACAGGAACTGCACACAGGTGGCTTCAGTTGCATACATACAGGTACAGCTGCAATGTTCCTAGGCCTAGATACATCTCAAGTCAAGTCCGCTGAATGCCGTGGAGTGGCCTCGGGCAAACGGGCTTCAATATATACATGACTCGACCATGATTCTCATCATCCTACAGCGCGTACATCCTCTTGTTTCCGCTGGTCAGCTCTAGCTCCGTGTCCGAGTCCACTGATATGGACCATGATTGGCTCATGGAGGACCTCCTGATCCTCCTCAAGCTCTTCTCCTCCATCCTGTGGGTGATGATGCAGTAGCACATAGAACCAATAGTGGCTAGCATAATCACGGTGCCGATCGCCATCGTGCACCAAGCCAGCCACTCATCATTGCGGCCCACCACAACATAGGTCAATGCTATGAAGGCTGCTGATATGCAGAGGCAAGCGAGCCACATCAGTTTGTTCATCACAAACACCATCTTTTGCTTTGCTTTCTGCTCAACGACTATCAGAGAGGTCTGGACAACGACGACTGCAAGTGAAATGAAGAGGGCGAGAGAATCGAAGACCAAGAAGATTATAAAGGCTGGTCTGCTTGCTACCAGTGCTTGCCCTAAGGTCATGTCCGGATCAGGCGCATCCTTCTTTTTCTCCAGAAAATTACCAGGAATGGTGAATATGGACGCAAAGGCAACAGTGGCAATAAGTACTGCAACAACGGTATTGGAGTTGATGGCATTGTTTAGTCCACCAATGTGGAGCTTTTGAATTCTCTTCTTGATCTTGTGGACATGCATCTTGGTCTGACGCGTTTGCTTGATCTGTGATTGGACGTCATGCTTGATATCGCTCACTGTTTGCTTAAGCTGCTTGGCTGATTTTGGAGGATTTACTTGCTCTTTTGCAGTCACCCCGCCAACCTCTCGCAGAATATTAACAAGCTCTTCATTGCCTTGTTTCTCTGCAATGGCAAAAGCAGTCTCTCCGGCTCTATTGACTGCATTGATGTCAATCTCTTCAATGGATATTAGAGTCTGAACCATCTGTAAGGAGATAACAAATATCAGCAAAGGGTACACATATCTAAGCCCACTAAGATACTGGTTGAAATTGCTAAGAACTTCATGGTTTTCTTTGTCAATGGCAGAAAGTCTTTCCACTATTGGTGTACTGTAAATTTCTTTAGAACTTTGTTCTAGAACAAGTAGCGTTGCTGGTTTAAGCAAGCAATATCTTGCAAATGAACATACTCTGAACCAGAAATAGCACGCAACAAATTATGAACACATGAAGAACGAAAGGATGGAAGAAAATAGAAGATATTCTGAGGTATGATAACCTACAATGGTGTTACCCTTCCGGGTCGCAACATGCAGTGGTCTGTTCCCCTTGTTATCTTCCAGATGGATTACCAAGACATTAGGCTTCAGCAACTCGAGCAGTATTTCAGCATTCTGGCCTTTCGAAGCCATGTGTAGTGCTGTTTGTCCCTTCTTGTCTGTTCTAAAACCAATCTCCGGATCTTTATTCAACAGCGATGCTACGACCTCCATATGGCCCATTCTTGCTGCTGAATGCAAAACTGTCTTCCCATTGTTTCTTGCAATCCTAGCGAGACTTGCATCTGTCTCCAGTAAAAGATTGACAATACCAATGTGGCCCTGAGTTGCGGCAGTGTCTAAAGCTGTGGCATTTACAGAACTGGTTGTCATAGCTAATGCAGGAAATGCCTGCAATAACTCCTGTAAAACATCTGATAAACAAAGGGATGGAACATCTATATGAGCTGAAATGACTTATCAATAAGGTTAAGGAAAACAATCCACTAAGATATAAGTATCATTATAGTTAGGGGTCTGGAGTAATATGGTAGTTTGCTCCTCTGCACTGATCACTATTGAAAACTACATGAGTTAATTAGTTTCAGCATAGATTGCTGGCAGATAAAAAATTACCAAGAAGCAATATTTTTTTATCTCATGGCTAAATGTAGGGCCAAGTTTATCTTATCTGATGCACATTAGAATTAACCCTGCTTTGTTTTGAATACATAAACGGAATTTCTTTAAGATCCTAACTCCTAAGCATATTGCAAGTTTGCAACAGCAACACACGATACATCCAAAAAAGTGAATCCATGCTCAATCCTGCCTATAAAACCAAGTGAGACAATCAAAGTAGGCTTGAATTTAAACCAAAGCAGACAAATAAATTTCTCAAAACATTGAATGCAGAGGCGGTGTCAGGTTGTAAATGCTTCAGTGTCACACGTTCCGAAGGAAACAGAATAATAGGAAAACATTCTGTTGTAATTACAACAAATTAGACTAGAGATTTTGCCAAAGTCAACCCAAATGGAAGTCATTCTTTACAAACATAGACAACTGCAAATATAAACATTGCCAGCCCTCGCATATTAAAGAATTCCAGTTCACACAACTATACTAATAATCAAAACATTGACTTGACAGAGAGAGCTCATTGTGATCAAATTAAACAAGCTACCACCATTAACGATGAACGGAAAGAAGTAGATAGAGAACTAACCCAGATGGCCCTGTTTTGCTGCAATATGGAATGCATCGAAGCTGTTGGATGCCTTCAGCCCTGCCGACTGCACGTCACAAACCTTCAGTATCTCACACACAACGTCGACATGCCCCTTCTCCGCGGACACATAGAGCGCCGTCTCGCCGTCCTGGTTCTGGTGAGCGGCCAATTCCCCCACGAGCTCCGGATCGCAGTCCTCAATGATCCTCTGGACATGGGCAACATTGCCGGCCCTCGCCGCGAGGTGGAGCGGAGAGTCGCCTCTCTTCCCGGGGCTGTCCCTGCTCCTCCTCTCCTTGAAGCTCTGCTGCCTCTCCGTGGACAGGAACTTGAAGCTCCTCTGCTTCTCTATGCCCCGGAAGCTCTTCAGTTTCTCCAGAGCGCCGAGCCGGGAGCTGGATTGCCTCTCCATCTTCAAATCCAAGAACTTACTGGGTCTGCTGGTGTTGTGACAAATTCAAAGAATTGCAAGATCTTGTTCTCGGAGAATCTAGTGAACCCCTCTCCAGGTTGTTGCAAAAGAATATGCCAAGATTTGAGCTTATCTTTACAGGATACAGTAGTGATCCTAACGACACATCAACAAATCATTAAACCAACAAAGAAAAGAAACCTCAACCAAAACAAGAATCGTGAGAGGGGGTTTCTCACCGCAAGGAACGAAACAATCGGCGCCTGCTGGCGGAGCCAAGGACCGGCGACGAGGAAAAAATCAGGGGGCCTCTGCAGCTCACCAATCAACGGAGCAAGTGACCCCGGAGCCCCAAAATTCCCATATTTCTCCACGCACCGGCGAGAAAACTATTGGGGAATCAAGGCGGGACTCACTGGTGGGGAATCTTGGAACACGCTGGACGCCTCCAGACTTTTCTTCCGTCGGTCTCAATCCCCGGCGGGAGGAGAGGTTCTTCCGCCACCACGGTTGCTGCCTGTCAGCGGAGGAGAGGGGAGGAGTACTACTCTTCTACTGAAAAAGGAGGCCGCACACGTTTGGTGGTCTTCGGTCTTCTCCTCTTGATTTCTTTTTCACGCGAGCGAATATTTCTGGGCCGCTTTGGCGTCTTCTTTCTTTCTTGCCTTGTATTTTGAAAAATGTTTTTAGGGGATTGAAGAATAGCTTTTGACTATTCTTCTCCCATTTTATTTTCTCTCTATGTGGCTACAAGAATCTCCCTTCAACTTTCTAAGATGCTTTTAATGTTATTTTTTCACCACAATGATGATGAATGGCTTAATTTGTGGTAATGCAAATATTTATACAAATAATAATGAGCGACAACACATATGTTTTTTCTGTTCCCGAGTTCACATGCTCATGTTCTAACAAAAAAAGTCAAAAAATCTTAAAAAATTGTACAATGAACATGAACATGTATTCTAATACCATGCTAAAATTCTTCGAGAAAAGACACATGTAATGGTCTCTGCAAAAAAATACAAATCTCAGTGTTGTAAACAATAAACCTATAAGCCTAAACAACACCAAATTTTATTGATTTTGCAAATACCAAGAAAATGTCATTTTCCTCACCAAAATGTTTTTAGAAGTTAAACCACATTCTCATGTTCGTTTTTTTTTAGATTTTTCGAATTTGTTTACTATTTTTTGCAAAAGATTTATTTTACCAAGAGCATACGAGCTCAGGTTCAGTTGTGAGTTTTCGGACAACAAGTAAATATATTAATATTTTTTTCTAAATTGATCAGGAATTTTTAACTTTTGTCCAAGGATATTGGGTATTGCACATTATAAAAAATGTGTTCAACTTCATCAAACATTAGAAATGACTACTTTTTGGCGGATATTCACTTGTAATTTCTAGTGCTTCTACTCTCCTTACCCAAAAAACATATTTTAAAATTTTACAAAATGTACAAAAATTTCACACGTACACCTCAAAATTCTATGTGTGCGCGCCAAGTTTCTATGCAAACCCATATTTTTAGTGCTTTATGTAAAAAGACAAAAAAGTGCCTCGTGCAAACCCTTATTTTAGTATCAAATTTTATCTTTTTAACTAGCCCACACGAACAATCAGCATTTCGTGAAACAACTTGGTGCACGTATAGGTCGTTAAGATGTTCATGCAATTTTTTTTGAATTTTTAACAATTTAAAATGTGTTTTAAATATATTTTAAATAAACAGAGCATACATATCCAGAGCCAAAACGCTACGTCCCTACTTTTGTCGGTTTAGAAATATTAGCTTGCTGAATAATGGGTTTGTCTTTTTTGTTTCTTATTCTATCTCAACAAAATTGGGAGAACATTTCAAAAAAAAAGGGAGAACATTTCCATTCCCTCGTGTACCCATTCCGACAAATTAGCAAACACCAAGTGCACATGCGTAATCCACTTGGGAGGAGAATGTCTGTTTTGAAGCAAAAGCAACTTTGTCCTCGAGAAAAATTATGCATTTTCTCAGTGTAAAGTACTCGAGATTTCACCTCTACTTCAATCAATCCAGTGTCCCGTGCATCAGAGGCATGGCATGTGTGCTCCAGTGTAGAGATTCCACAAAACAGGATTTAATTAATATATTTATTTGCCTTACTCGTTTTGTTGTGGTCACGATGAACATGAGCATCAAAGTTGAGACCAGTGGGCCAGTGGCACATGCTTGCTGCTCTTTTGTCTTCATGGATTTGGGATGGTCGGCTGGCCGCCGTGGCTAATAGGCTATCAGCATCACCAATGTGTAATGGGGTTTCTGTATAAAAAATGCATCACCAATGCATGTGATGAAGCAGAAAGAAGTGCCCGTCAAGAACCCCACAGTTTAATTTTGGCAATGATGTCTTCCATGGACTGCCTTCCATCTAAAACATCACCCCTCCGTTCCATTAATTTATTTATGAATGTAGTTGAAATTTAAAGAAACTACGCTACAAAAGTACACATGCAAAGGCACCGACTCGCCCCCCTCTCGCCCCCGCGTGGCGGCAGGGGGGACCCTAATTCTGCCGCCGCCCCCTCCCCACCTCTCTCCTCCTCCTGCCGCCGCCCGAGGGCGTGGCCAGTCAAAGCCCGTCGTTGCCAGCGGTGGAGGGGCTGGTCCCCTAGCGTGCTAGGAACGGCGCGGGTTGTCTCCTTCATGGCACGGGCATGGTGCGGCCGCCGGGCACCATGGCGCGGCTGCTCTCCGGCGTGCGGCGGCACGAGCCGCGGCAATCTAAAGCGGTGGCTGCGTGGCGGACGGCGTGGCGGTTGGGAGGCGCGGAGGAGGCAGAGAAGGTCGTGGAGAAGCCCGGAGGCGGCGGCGTGGCCTGCCCTTCGTGGCAGCCTCGTTGCATCTCCTAGGCTCGATTCAAAGGCCTGATCTAGGGCTACCTTAGGCTCGTCTGAGCCGGAGGTCGCTCCGCTCGATCCGTTCGCCGGGAGCCGGCCGACGGTGTGGGGACTGCTGGTTCGGCATGAATAAAGGAAATGGTCCTATGGTTCCTCTTCGCGCCAAGATGAGGATCTACCGGAGGCTCTTTTTCATGGATCTGGCAGGAGTGGCGTGTTCCAGAAGGCTCCGCCGGTGAACTCCACTGGGCGATCATGCCTGGAGATTGCTGGATCGGATGGGATTCGGTCGGGTGCACCCATATTTTTATCTGACCGTTTAGTTTCAGAGGGAGTGTTGCGAAGATCCACTGACTGTTTCCACCATGCGACGTGATTTCTTGTTCCATGGTGACGTCAGCTAGTGGGGAATGTCATGGCTGCCGAGTCCCGGAGAATTGCATTGGTGGTTTGAGTCTTTGTGGCAAAGAGGAACTTGCTTCATGATTCGTGACTTGTAGCAGCGACATGGTTAGTGGGGGCGATAGTACAGGAGAAATTCAAGGTCCGACCTTGTAGGGTGAAAACCCAAGATCTGGCCTTAATTGGTTGTGCCTGGCAATTGCCTTGTTGAAGGCATTATTTTGTGAGCGCGGACTTTTCTCCAGGGTGAAAACCTAAGATCTATGGTGTTAGTGCACTGTTCCCTTCTTGGAGGCGTTGCTTTTTGGAGATGTTAGACTTTTGGTGCTATCTTGGTGGTGTCAGTGTTGATGCTACAAGGAATTTATCACTGTAGTGGGGCTTTCTTTTTTATAATTCTTTTTTTTGGCTGAATGCATATGTATTGCCACTAGGGCACTGCGTTGTTGCAGAGGCTGGATGTAATTGGTATCATCTTTTAATTAATATATATATTTTATCTAAAAAAGTTGAAATTTAAACTATAACTACGACAATAGTTATGGAACGGAGAGAGTATATTAGATAGCCCGAAATGTTGTGTGGATAGGTGTCGCTGAGACCCAGTTTTACGAGAAACTAATTTGCACAGTTTTTTCAAAGCAACTGTATATACCTAGCATAGTGAAATTGTGCTAAAAACAAGGTGACTGTTTTAGGAATCACAATAATTACAAAGGCATATTGCATGGATGTTTTCAATGTAATGTTTTATTATATTCTCTGCATCTGAATATGCATGTGTTACATGCCGACAGAATCATCTTGCGTCCCATGTTGATTTCACGATCACAATCTAATCTAATCTAATGGTGATACACAATAATTACATGAGCGTCTGACTAAAAGTACCACACATAAATCACTCATCAACCAATATCGACGGAACCGAACATAACGATGGGTCTACTTCCTTATGCAAGTTTGCAAGGCTTTCTCGAGGTTTGACCCCAACTTTAACCGTGGAATTGATAAACAAAATATGGTTTATTTGTCACAAAAGTTATAACGTTGGAAACTTCTTGCACTCCAAAATTATATGCAGCAATTACTAACTACCATGTCATTCGCAAAATAAACAAATAGTACTAACCATGTCCAAACTTCAAAGTTGCTTCTTTTCTCTTCCAAACACTTTGATCAAAAGACAGAAAAGGGCATGCTCGTTTCTCAAAAGCCAACCTCCAATCATCAAAGCCATAGCAACAGATGGAGTAATCTGGTTCGGCGGCATGATCTTTGCTAGATTGTCAAGCAGTCCACTCGGATGGACCATACACTCACACGTGCTCACATCTGAGTCAGGGGACTAGAAAGTTATACGCCGTGTGGACGTTGTAAAAGAGATCCACGCGCCGATCAATTCAGCTCGGCTTTGCTCTGATGTTGTTGGTAGTGTGGTGCACGGCTGAAGTGGGGGTGGGTAGAGTACTTTTCCATGTTGCAGCACGTATGGCCAATCAAACAGAACCAATTTTTTTTTTTGAACAAGGACGGGTGCAAGCACCCGAAAAGCTGCATTCGTACACATCGCTGGACATTACAAGGAGGCCCAAAGAAATAGGAAAATTACAAAGAGACCCTGCTAACTTGCAAAGAGGACCCTGGACCAAGCGCAGAAACGCCATCGAGTCTAGCCTCTTCCTCCTCCAGAACGATGCCGGTCCTGCTAGTGGTCTGCGACGGCGCCGCCGGGGACGTACCACTTGGAGCGCAGTGCAGAGGGATCCAACAAGCAGAGCCGCTGCAGCGGCGGAGCGGCTGCCCTACAGCCCTTTGGTCCGGTGGGATGGCGGAGTAAGCCGCCGATAAGCCATCCGGAGAGAAGCTCCCAGTTGAAATCGAACCAGATGCCGCCGAATCTCCAGCACAAGCACCGGCTACCACCTCCATGGCGGCAAACAGGAACTCGAGGAAGAACCGGTGACACCATGAACAGCACCAGCTTGAGACGCCAGAAGAAGGAGCAGATGCGGATCTCCGGATCCCCCCCCCCCCCGCCACCACGGCCGGCCAGGATAAGAAGAACACACACACGCCACCGACAGCCCTTCTCCCCCGCCACCACGACCATCGAGAAGGGGCGCCAGCTTCCCACCTCCAGCGCCAAACGCCAGCTCCTAGGCCCTTTATACCGCGCGCCTGCGAAGGAACCAACCTCCACCTCTGGCTCCGACCACCGGAGCACTGCAGAGAGCCAGGATCCTCGCAAGGAAGAGCAGATCTCGGCCAGAGACCAGCTCCCGCGCCCTACGGCGGCGAGAACGCCGCAAACCCTATACTACCCTAGATCTACTCCGGCGCCATCCCCAGCTCCACTCCGGCTGGCTAATCCGGCGGAGGGAGGCCGAAGAGGCCCGGTCAACGGCGACAGGAACGCAAGGAGAGAGCGGTGGGGGAGGACGCGAGAGGCTTCGAGACGAATCTCTGAGAGGGCTTAAACAGAACCAATCAAACAGATCGAACCACGCCGAGGCCGAGGGCGTTATCGCTGATATAGAAAAAACAAACAAATTTCTGACCGTATATATAGGAGTAAATTAGGTAACTTTTTTTCAGAGATTTTTTTATTTGTATCTCCCAAAATAAAAGGCACTTTGAAATGAAATTCTGGCATACCATCTTGATGTATATATATTTTAGCTGATTTTTTTTGGAGAACTACTAGAAGTATGAGTTTCAAATTTTACAAAAAAAATATGCACTAGTGTGCCCAGGTGCATCAATCAGTTTTTGGGGTAAAGGGCCCTTTATCTTTAAGAGGAGTAAGCCGATCCCCTAAAATTCTGGCATACCATCTTGATGTATATATTTTTTAGCTGTTTTTTTTGGAGAATTAGAAGTATGAGTTTCAATTTTTTTTTAAAAAAGTAGGCACTGGTGTGCCCAGGTGCATCTCAATGAGTTTTCGGGGGGTAAAGGGCCCTTTATCTTTAAGAGGAGTAAGCCGATCCCCTAAAATTAACTCAGTAAACACAAATTTGATTCAAACTAATATATTATATTACTTGATATTGATTCACTAGCCTTAGAGGGGTTGTACTGCTCCCTGCGGATACAGCTAGGCATTTTGCACCTCAATGTAAATATGTGATTTCCATAGTGTTAGCTACATTATGCAGAGTTAAATTTTGAAGGTCAGTCAAAAATTCGCATTTGACTAAAAACAAATCGATCTGTTTGAACTTACATAGTAAAAATCATTGAAAAGTTTACTGGTGAACATTTTCTTGAATATCACTAAGGTAAGCCTTTCTCTCTGTGGGTCAAGAGATTTTATCTTGCATCCATCATTTTTTTGTTTAATATCACTATTTTACTCTTGCTAAAGGAAAAAATCTAAAAAAAAAGCATTGCCAAGATTCCAACCTTGGCCATGTAAGATGAATATAATGGACATAACGTTAGGAAAAAATATATGAACAAAGGCTACTATGCATTGATCTATCCAACTGTTCAAACTTTGCATTTGTCTATGTGTGTTTGATGAACTTTGCATTTGTTTATGTCTTTGTTGAACTATGATATGCTTGTTGGACTTGATATGTGTGTGATGAACATGTTAAGTATGTTAGATATGTGCGTGAGATCTTTTTACAAAGATTTATATTCACATGTTTAATCATATTTTCACACAGATGTTTGCAATTGTGAAATATAGGACACTATGTGTGGTGCTCTATTTTACATCATCTGAAATTGCACGGATGGCCTATTTTGCATCACTTGGAATTGCTAAAAAAAATTGATGCTTCAAAAAGTGCCAAGACAGAAAAACAGGTGCCTTAAAACTATTTTTGGATGCCTATTTCCATTATCTATTGAAGATGCTCTTAGCTAGAGAACAATGTCCATGAGTTGAGTTCTCCGCATATATCACCCACAAGAGCTAGCAAAATTGTGTCTCGTACTAAAAGCATTTTCAACAGATGTCCAATAATAAGGCATCACTTATTATATTTTGGGCACGGAATCTGCTAGAGCTTTTTTTAGATGTTCTTGGGGATATACCAAATATGTATACCAGCGACGTAGTCCTAAACCAGCAAGCCAGGGTGGCCCATCAGGGTGGTATGGCGGATTGCCTACCGGGCGGCCCAGTTGCTGGAGAAACCATGGCGGTACTGGACGCAGGAGCTCATGGCGGATCCGTAGACAGGCCTATGGCGGGTTGCCTTGTAGTACATGCATAGGACTTAGTCTAGGACTCCAAGTTGTATCTGCTCCGGTACCATCGTGTAGCCCACGCCAGGCGCCTTTATAAGCCGGCGTGGGGAAGCCCTTGAGGCAGGAGCTTAGACATACGGCCGATCGCATAGAGAAATAGCCAACCTCATCATTGTAACCGAGCACTTGTTGCCATATAGTGAATTATAGCAGCACGTAGGGTCTCGCCACCGTTGCAGGATCTGAAGCTGGGTAAACTCATGCTACCACCGTCCCGGATCGCTCCGTCGTGTTCACCCCCTTCCATAAACCGCCATACTCCTACCCCTATGGAAGATCTGTTGACGAAACCATGACAGTTAGCGCCCACCATGGGGCAAAACGTGTCAGGAGCGCGGATCTAGGCGGGATCCGCCTTTGTAGGCATCGGCGACTGATGTCTACGCACGCGTCTGTTCTTGTAGACAGTGTTGGGCCTCCAAGTGCAGAGGTTTGTAGAGCTGCAGCAAGTTTCCCTTAAGTGGATCACCCAAGGTTTATCGAACTCAGGGAGGAAGAGGTCAAAGCTATCCCTCTCAAACAACCCTGCAATTACGATACAGAAAGTCTCTTGTATCCCCAACACACCCAATACACTTGTCAGATGTATAGGTGCACTAGTTCGGCGAAGAGATAATGAAATACAAGTAGTAGTGATGATTATGAGTAGTAAATGTAATCTGAAATAAATATCGCTGTAAGCAAACATGTAACAAAACTGAAAGGAAACGGTGTGTAATGCTTGGAAACAAGGCCTAGGGATCATACTTTCACTAGTGGACACACTCCCAACAAATATAACATAATTGAACCAATAGATACTATCATCAATATGCAACTCAAAACAATTCTCCAATGGAAAACAAACACTAATCATGCGTAGGGCTACGAAGCACTCCTCAAAGTCCGTATGTACCCAAACTAGATTGTCCCACACTATCACCATGAACGCACTAGATGGTTCCAACAAACACCAACAATTCATAGAGACATTAACTAAAAAGATACACATGATGCGCACACTAGTCACCTTCACACCATGATACAAGGTATCTCCGGAGAGTATAAATATAAAGCACGGGAGTAGCATAATATCTGAATAGTAACATCTACCAATTCAACTAGATACAAAGCTCATGATCACATAAAGATCACATCATGTGAGAGAGAGGTAAACCACATAGCTACCGGTAGAGCCCTCAGCCCCGGGGGAGAACTACTCCCTCCTCACCATAGGAGACAGCAAGGTTGATGGAGATGACGGTGAGGTCGATGGAGACGGCGGAGACGGCGATGGAGACCGATGGAGATGGCTCCGAGGGCACTTCCCCATCCCGGCAGGGTGCCGGAACAGAGACTTCTGTCCCCCGAAATTTGTCTTCGACGGCGGCGGAGCTGCGGAACTGTTCTGGGAAAAATGCCGATTGATTTAGGGTTTTCCGTCGGGAGGCTTTATATAGGCGAAGGGGCGTCGTCAAGAGGCGACCAGGGTGGTCTCATGATACGTCTCCAACGTATCTATAATTTTTGATGCTCCATGCTTGTTTTTACACCATTTGCCTAATGTTTCGTTACACTTCGTGGCACTTTTATGCGATTTCCGGAACTAACCTATTGACAAGATGCCATAGTGCCAGTTCCCTGTTTTCTGCTGTTTTTGTGTTTCAGAAGTGATACACAGGAAATATTCTCGGAATTGGACGAAACAAGTTCCTGAAGTCCTATTTTGCCCGGAAGCTTCCAGAGATCCGAAGAGGCGAAGGAGGGGGGCCACAGGCCAACCTCACACTAGGCCGGCGTGGCCCAGGCCCTGGCCGCGCCGCCTAGGTGTGAGGAGGCCTGGGGCCACCCCTGACGATGCCCCTTCGCCTATATAAAGCCTCGGGATGGAAAACCCTAGGGGAGTCGGCGAAATTTCCAGAACAGTTCCGCAGCGCCCCGCCGTTGAAGCCAAATTTCGGGGGACAGAAGTCTCTGTTCCGGCACCCTGCCGGGATGGGGAAGTGCCGCCGGAGCCATCTCCATCGGTCTCCATCGCCGTCTCCGCCGTCTCCATCGACCTCACCGCCATCTCCATCAACCTTGCTATCTCCTATGATGAGGAGGGAGTAGTTCATCCCCGGGGCTGAGGGCTCTACCGGTAGCTATGTGGTTCACCTCTCTCTCCCATGATGTGATCTTTATGTGATCGTGAGCTTTGTATCATGTTGAATTGGTAGATGTTATTATTCAGATATTATGCTACTCCTATGCTTTATTATTGTACTCTCCGGAGATACCTCGTATCATGGTGTAAAGATGACTAGTGTGTGCATCATGTGTATCTTTTTGGTTAATGTTTCTATGAATGTGGTGTTTGTTGGAACCATCTAGTGCGTTCACGGTGATAGTGTGGGACAATCTAGTATGGATACATACGGACTTTGAGGAGTGCTTCGTAGCCCTACGCATGATTATTGTATGTTTTCCTTTGGAGAATTGTTTGAGTTGCATATTGATGATAGCATCTATTGGTTCAATTATGTTATATTTGTTGGGAGTGTGTCCACTAGTGAAAGTATGATCCCTAGGCCTTGTTTCCAAGCATTGCACACCGTTTACTTCCTGTTTTGTTACATGTTTGCTTGCAGTGATACTTATTCCATATTACATTTACTACTCATAATCATCACTACTACTTGTATTTCACTATCTCTTCGCCGAACTAGTGCACCTATACATCTGACAAGTGTATTGGGTGTGTTGGGGACACAAGAGACTTTCTGTATTGTAATTGCAGGGTTGTTTGAGAGCGATAGCTTTGACCTCTTCCTCCCTGAGTTCGATAAACCTTGGGTGATCCACTTAAGGAAAACTTGCTGCTGCTCTATAAACCTCTGCACTTGGAGGCCCAACACTGTCTACAAGAATAGAAGCGTGTGTAGACATCAAGCTCTTTTCTGGCGCCATTGCCGGGGAGGTAAGGTAAAAGGTACTTGCATCCTCCTGTGTGAGTGCTCGAAGTTATTTCCTTTAGATTATGCAATTATATCTTTTTGTTTCTTTTTTTTCACTAGTTAGGCTTAATGGAAAACAAAGAGTTCTTTAGTCTTTTTCCTGATTTTAGATTTGAAGAGAAAATTGAAAATCCTTTGGAGCTTATTTCGCATAGCAATGTTATTAGTACGAATGCTTTGAATACCGTTACTGCTAATGCTATAGAAAAGTCTAAGCTTGGGAAAGCTGGTTTTGTTAAGTATGATATTTTTAGTCCCCCAGCTTTAGTGGAGAAGGTTTGTTCTGATAATATTTTATCTCCCATATGTGATGTTTCTAGTGATGCTTGTGCTCCTCATGCTTTTAAAATACCTACGAAGATTGTTGAACGTGTTAGGGATAACTGCTATTTAGGAGATGGAACTGTCCATCCTGGTGATCATTTGCTTTTTATACATGAATTATGCGAGTTGTTCCAGTGTGCAGGTATTTCAATGAACCAAGTTAAGAAGAAACTATTCTCTTTATCACTGAAAGGCAGAGCTGAGAAATGGTATAAAACACTGAAGGATGGTCGATCTATTGACTGGGAGGAAATTGTACCTCTCTTTTATTCTAAATTCTATCCTTCTAGTCAGGTTTATAAAGATAGAAATTACATTTATAATTTCCATCCTCATGAGGGAGAAAGCATTGCCCAAGCGTGGGGAAGATTGAAGTTACTAATGCACAAATGTCCTATTCATGATCTTCCCCGTAATATTGTTATTAATAATTTTTATGCAAGGCTTTCAGGATATTACAAGGACTATCTAGATGCATGCTTTGATGGGTCTTTCACAAGCAAGGATGTTGACACCAAGTGGGATCTGCTTGAGACAATTCAAAACAATATTGAAGGTTGGGATAGCGACAAAGGTAAAGGATCAGGTATGAATTACGAGTTTGATTGCATTAAGTCTTTCGCTGAAACTGCTGATTTTCAAGATCTTAGTGCTAAGTATGGTCTTGATCCTCAAATTATGGTTGATTGCTTTAAAGCCTTTGCTTCCCATATGAATGTTCCTAAAGGAAATGGGGACGTGTATCATGAACCTTTTAAGTACACTTGCATAGAAAGTGATATTGTTGTTGATGATTGCAATAAACATGCTCAAACTTCTAAAAGTACTATTTCTTATAAGCATGTTAATTTTTGTGGAATACATAGACCTTGTGAATAGAGTTACAACAAGGAAGATTATTGCATCACCCACACAAATGAAGAAACCAGTATGTGGCTCAAGGATCTAGATGTGCATGGTGAAAGGGTTTGTGAGCTTTATCCTTTTCTTTGTGAATTTTGCGGTGAAAAAGGTCACTTTAATTTTCAATGCCCAATTAATCGAACGGGTACCACAGATTTGTATTGTGATGATAAGATTACTCTCAATCAGCATGATGAGCTTACTTTGTTTTTGAATTGTGAAGAGATATCTAGAAAGATTTCTTTGGTTGATATGAGAGATGTTGATATTAATAGCACCCTTCGTGGTTGTCGTCTCTATTGTGCTAAAGATTACCTCGCAAATACTTACTTACAAGATCTTATAAAACATGATGTTTTGCCAAGCTATGACAGGACTAATAGATGTTTCGATCTTATTAATAGAGAGGAGGAATCCTCCAAAGTTTCTTCTGCTGTTTCTGTCAGCAAATCAGATTATGTGGAAAAGATGCCTTTCCCTCCTAAAGAATATGTGGAGAAGATGCCCTTCAAGTCTCTCCCTCCTAAAGGAGAGAGTAAGAAGAGTATGAAGAAGAAGAAGAGGAGTAAAAGGCGAGAGGACACGGTATCTTCCCCTAAGCGTTATGATCCTGCTATAGATTATGATAATTCTGATTGGGATGATGTTCCTATGCCTGTTACCTATGTTAGTGATCATGATTGGGAAAAGCACTCTACTTTTGATATTGAAAATCTTTTTGGTACCAATTCTAAGGTTAATAATTGTTGTACCATTAGTGCGATCCATGTTCCTTCTTATGATGATATGTTTGATGAATATGCTTTGCGACATAGTAGTCCTCTAGTTTATGATGGTTATGATGATGGGTATAATATTTTCAGTTCACCTACTTTTGAGGAGAAAATTAGTTATGATTACAATATGCCTCATGTTTTTGATGATTATGGTGATGAGAATAATTATTCTGTTGAATCTGCTCCTACTACGATTGTTCATGTGGGGAGTATTAATCCTTTTATGCATGTGGCTCATGATAGAGATGCTTTATGTGATAGTTATATTGTTAGTTCTATTCATGATGCTACTGAAAGTTATTATGAGAGAGAGAAACATGGTTTGATGGATCTCAACAATATTGAGTTTCCCCTCTTTATGTTGCAATTTTTGAAGTTGTACTTGTTTTGCCTTCCTGTGCTTTTTGCTTTGCGCTTTCATGACTTGTCTCTCTACAAGACTATTTTTCATAGGAAGTGGTTTAGATTTAAATGTGTTTCATACATGCTTTTTGATGCTCTCTATTGCTTCAAGTTCTTATATGGCGCCTTTGCCTCAAGCTCTTATATGACGCCCACATGAGCATCTTTGCAAATTACTGCGCCTAGCTCAAAGGCGTTAAAGAAAAGCACTCTTGGGAGATAACCCATTGTTTATTTTCAGTACTTTTTCTTTTATTTGAGTCTTGGAAGTTATTACTACTGTAATAACCGCTCCTTATCTTGTTTATTTCATTGTTGTGCCAAGAGAAGCCTCTAATTCGAGTGAGGTAAAGATTTGGGGATGTTGCTGTCCTGAAACTGTTTTTGGTGCTGCACTGTAAAAATTCGTATAAATTCTCTGTATATCTTTTGGACCTGCGATTTCTTGTGCATATGCCCCAGGTTATATCCAAACTTTCGTTAGTTGAACATTTTTTGATTTGAGAAACAGAAAACCCCTCAAAAATTCGACCTTTGTCAGCTGTTCTGTTTTGACAGATTTCTGCCAATATTTGTGTTTGCCGCTTTATCGCTTTCTTTTGAGTTCTTTTGATCATGGAACTTTTTGGGAAGTTGCTACAGTAGTATGTGCTATATATGTGGTGGTTTTGAGTTGAAACCTGAAGCAAAAAGAGGTTGATTATATGTTATGCTACACTAATGTTGCTAATAGAATTGTGTTTAGTTTTGTATGAAGGAAGTTTTCAAGTGTAGGGATTGGAGAATGATGAGATAAGATGAAGAATGGACAAAAGCTCAAGCTTGGGGATTCCCATGCATCACCCCAAGAAATATCCAATAAGTACAAGCGTCAAAGCTTGGGGATGCCCCCGAGGCACCCCCTTCTTCATCGGCAAAAATTAGGTCACCTTTCAAGACACTATATTTTTATTGCTTCATGCATTATGCGTTTTTCTTGGAGCGTCAGTTGTTTTAGTTTTCAGTTTTTTTTATTTTGTTTGCTGCAATAAATGGATAGATCACATCGTGTTTCTTTTGGAGGAGATGAACTCGCTTTTCATTTGCCAAGAATACTCTAGTTTTCACTCTTATCGTTCAACGAGTATTATCTTTTTCTGCTACTGCGTTTAGCTTGCATTTTTCGCCTTGATTTGCGTTCAGATCTTGTTATATTTATTCATCAAGGTGTATTTTTGCCTCTGATCTTTATTGGTTTTCATCAAAAGAGGTGTTTATAAAAATTTCAAATGGTGTTGGGAAAGAGAAAAAGCTTTATGCAAAAAAGTGGTACAAGAAGGAGCTTGTGTAGACTGCGGCCTAGGCTTTTGCATGTCGTGCTTGATGTCTTTTTGATAGTATGCTTAGTGGTTTTGCTGTAGCATGACTTGTCTCAAATAACTGAGATTGCTTAATGAGCCTTTGAAAAAATCATGCGTTGTTTTTATTGTATGGAAGCATTATTTTGGTTTTCTCCTTGATGCTTGATTTGGGTTGACTTGGCGCATGCTCACACATGTTAGACTCTTACAAAGTCGCCAATAGCCTCTATGATCATTTAGTTTTTGACTTTTGATGCCATCTTATGCTTCTTTTAATGTTGCTTTGTCGCTTTGCATGATTATGGCCATTATTGCTCTCTTAGTTGGTCGCTCCCAGTCTTTTGCTAGCCCTCGCCTTGTACTGAGTATGAGCTCTACTCGTGCATCCAACTCCCAAAAACCAAGTTTGCCATTGTGTCCACTATAAATTCCTATGCATGGTATTTGTAAGCCATTCCAAAGTAAATTCTCATGTGCTACCTTTAAAAAACCTTCAAAACACTTCTCGTTTTGTGACACTGTTTTCAGCTCATGGGGACGTAGTGGTCGGATTTGCTATCTTCCATATTGCTTATTCCAAAAAAAAAGAGAAAACAGAAAGAAAAAAGGCACTCCTCCATGGAAAGTGAATGTTGGTGGGCACCCGATGGAATCGGTTAGCCATGGTTTGAGAAAGGGAAAAAGGTGGGAAGGAGTGCCAAGCTTTATAAAAGAGCACAAAAGTGCCAATCTCTCTCTAAAAAACTTGCTTCATTTTCGTATGGAAGATAGTAAGAACCCCATTGCCAGTTGTTGACAAAGACAACCACCTCTCAAAACCAATTTTTATCTCTCTGTTTTACAAATGAAAAGCTTTAGCACATGTTTAATCACTGCTTCCCTCTGCGAAGGGCCTTTCTTTTACTTTTATGTTGAGTCACCACCTTCTATCTTTATGCACCATTAAGAGAGCATAGTTGTCATTCTTAGTATAATGTGCATTGTCCCAAAGTTTTCATTGATTGATTCATATTGTTGGTTTCACTTGTTCTCAAATTATTTGTATCTAGTCGCCCTCTTAAACTTGAAGGTGTCCTATGCATTTATGTTTTGCTCTCTTTGAAGGACAAGCTGAAAACCATTTGTATGTTTTTCCTTATGATTTGAACACATGTTTGACTTTCATTGTTTCATTTTCATTTTCATGATCTTTTGTTTGTGTTCATTTGCATGTTTACAACATGGTTGCTAAGTTCTTATTGTCAAGATTATATCTTCATGCCCATGTTTTAAGTTCTTTGATCTCGGCACTCAATGCTTTACCTTTATGATCAAGATTGTGTAGGTGCATGTCACCTCAAAAATTATTTCTTTTGTTATCACTTACCTACTTGAGGACGAGCAGGAGTTAAGCTTGGGGATGCTGATACGTCTCCAACGTATCTATAATTTTTGATGCTCCATGCTTGTTTTTACACCATTTGCCTAATGTTTCGTTACACTTCGTGGCACTTTTATGCGATTTCTGGAACTAACCTATTGACAAGATGCCACAGTGCCAGTTCCCTGTTTCTGCTGTTTTTGTGTTTCAGAAGTGATACACAGGAAATATTCTCGGAATTGGACGAAACAAGTTCCTGAAGTCCTATTTTGCCCGGAAGCTTCCAGAGATCCGAAGAGGCGAAGGAGAGGGGCCACATGCCAGCCTCACACTAGGCCGGCGCGGCCCAGGCCCTGGCCGCGCCGCCTAGGTGTGAGGAGGCCTGGGGCCACCCCTGACGATGCCCCTTCGCCTATATAAAGCCTCGGGACGGAAAACCCTAGGGGAGTCGGCGAAATTTCCAGAACAGTTCCGCAGCGCCGCCGCCGTCGAAGCCAAATTTCGGGGGACAGAAGTCTCTGTTCCGGCACCCTGCCGGGACGGGGAAGTGCCCCCGGAGCCATCTCCATCGGTCTCCATCGCCGTCTCTGCCGTCTCCATCGACCTCACCGCCATCTCCATCAACCTTGCTGTCTCCTATGATGAGGAGGGAGTAGTTCATCCCCGGGGCTGGGGGCTCTACCGGTAGCTATGTGGTTCACCTCTCTCTCGCATGATGTGATCTTTATGTGATCGTGAGCTTTGTATCATGTTGAATTGGTAGATGTTATTATTCATATATTATGCTACTCCTATGCTTTATTATTGTACTCTCCGGAGATACCTCGTATCATGGTGTAAAGGTGACTAGTGTGTGCATCATGTGTATCTTTTTGGTTAATGTCTCTATGAATGTGGTGTTTGTTGGAACCATCTAGTGCGTTCACGGTGATAGTGTGGGACAATCTAGTTTGGGTACATACGGACTTTGAGGAGTGCTTCGTAGCCCTACGCATGATTATTGTATGTTTTCCTTTGGAGAATTGTTTGAGTTGCATATTGATGATAGCATCTATTGGTTCAATTATGTTATATTTGTTGGGAGTGTGTCCACTAGTGAAAGTATGATCCCTAGGCCTTGTTTCCAAGCATTGCACACTGTTTACTTCCTGTTTTGTTACATGTTTGCTTGCAGCGATACTTATTCCATATTACATTTACTACTCATAATCATCACTACTACTTGTATTTCACTATCTCTTCGCCGAACTAGTGCACCTATACATCTGACAAGTGTATTGGGTGTGTTGGGGACACAAGAGACTTTCTGTATCATAATTGCAGGGTTGTTTGAGAGGGATAGCTTTGACCTCTTCCTCCCTAAGTTCGATAAACCTTGGGTGATCCACTTAAGGGAAACTTGCTGCTGCTCTACAAACCTCTGCACTTGGAGGCCCAACACTGTCTATAAGAATAGAAGCGTTTGTAGACATTATCTCACCATAGGGGGGCGCGACCAGGGGCTGGGCCGCGCCCCCTCATGGTGAGGCTGGCCCCTGGCCCCCCTCCGGCTCTCTTTCGGTCCTCGTCCTTCGTCCGAGAAAAATAGGAGTCCTGGAACTTGTTTTGTCCAATTCCGAGAATATTTTCTGTGTAGCTTTTCTAAAACACAAAAACAGCAGAAAATAGGGAACTGGCACTGTGGCATCTTGTTAGTAGGTTAGTTCCGGAAATCGCATAAAAATGCCACGAAGTGTAACGAAACATAAGGCAAATGGTGTAAAAACAAGCATGGAGCATCAAAAATTATAGATACGTTTGAGACGTATCAGCATCCCCAAGCTTAACTCCTGCTCGTCCTCGAGTAGGTAAGTGATAACAAAAGAAATAATTTTTGAGGTGACGAGCACCTACACAATCTTGATCAACTATGTAAGCGTTGTGCGCTGGGATCAAAAGAACTTAAAACATGGGCATGAAAGATATAATCTTGATAGAAGAAACTTAGCAACCATATTATAACATGAAAATGAACACAAACAAAAGATCATGAAAATGAAACAATGAAAGTCAAACGTATGTTCAAATCATAAGGAAAAACATACAAATGGTTTTCAGCTTGTCCTTCACGAGAGAGCAAAACATAAATGCATAGGACACCTTCAAGTTTAAGAGGGCGACTAGATACAAATAATTTAAGAACAAGTGAAACCAACAATATGAATCAATCAATGAAAACTTTGGGACAATGCACATTATACTCAGAATGACAACTATGCTCTCTTTGACGGTGCATAAAGATAGAAGGTGGTGACTCAACATAAAAGTAAAAGAAAGGCCCTTCGCGGAGGGAAGCAGTGATTGCAAGTTTTATAAACCTTCAAAAATTATGGTACTTATCGGCTTTGAGCTCTCATTGCCCCCATCATAAGCATCTTGAATGGTTAAAGTTAATGCGAGTACACTTATGGAAGAGGTTTCCTCAACAGAATTTACCTTCTTACCTTGTGGAGCTCTCTCGGTGTGCCATTCGGAATAATTTACCATCATGTTGTCAAGTAGCTTTGTTGCGGCGCCCAAGGTAAGGGACATAAAAGTGCCTCCAGCAGCTGAATCAAGTAGATTCCTCGAAGAAAAATTCAGTCCTGCATAAAAAGTTTGGACAATCATCCAAGTAGTCAGTCCATGAGTGGGGCAATTCTTTATCATAGATTTCATTCTTTCCCAAGCTTGAGCAACATGTTCATTATCAAACTGAGTAAACTTCATAATATTGCTACGCAAGGATATAATATTAGCAGGAGGATAGTATCTACCAATAAAAGCATCCTTACACTTAGCCCATGAATCAATACTATTCTTAGTCAAAGACAGCAACCAATCTTTAGCTTTTACTCTCAAAGAAAAAGGAAACAACTTGAGCTTAATAATATCACTTTCTACATCCTTATATTTCTGCATCTCATATAGCTCAACAAAATTGTTGAGATGAGCTGCAGCATCTTCCGTACTAGCACCAGAAAATTGCTCTTTCATAACAAGGTTCAATAAAGCAGGCTTAATCTCATAAAAGTTTGCAGCAGGAGCAGGTGGTGCAATAGGAGTGCATATAAAATCACTATTGTTCGTGCTAGTAAAGTCACACAACTTGGTGTTTTCAGGATTAGCCATTTCAGCAAAACTAAAAGTAGATAAGTAAAACAACTACCAAGGATTCTAATTTTTTTTGGTTTTTGATATAAAACGATGCAAATAAAAATAAAGTAAAGCAAAACTATTAAACAAAGTAAAGGATGTGTGTGCGAAAAACTCCCCTTGCAGAGGTCTTCCACTCTTCCCCGGCAGCGGCGCCAGAAAATTGTTGCTTGTTGCGTGGTGAATGACCAGCCTGTTGGGAACCCCAAGAGGAAGGTGTGATGAATATAGCAGCAAGTTTCCCTCAGTTAAGAAACCAAGTTTTAATATCGTTTAGGAGAAAAGCAGACAATACGACTGAAGGTGATGCTTGCTAGTTTGCGACAGCTTCGGACAATTTATATATGGCGCCTCGTCCAAGCTTTGCTTGCTAGCTGCAACGCGGAACCTGCACACAACACAACCAAATATTTTGTTTCCAACTTGCGATGAGGTTGTCAATCTCACCGGTTTGCTTGAAACAAAGGTTATGAGCGTATCGAGTGGAAAATAGTAGAAGTATGCGAGTAAAGTAAATAGTGCGAGTAAAGTAAACAGGTGATAGCAATATGATGGAAATAGGACTGGGGTCCACAGTTCACTAGTGGTGTCTCTCCATAGATAAAATAACACATGCTGGGTAAACAAATTACAGTTGGGCAATTGATAGAATAAAGATAAACGTGATATGTCAAGAAGATCATTATGAGATTTACTCTGGGCATTACAAAAAAATATATAGACCGCCATCCAACTGCATCTATGACTAATGATCCACTTGTGGCGAATCAATCCGAGAACTCCACAAGTATTAAGTTGCGAACAACAGATAATTGCATTAAGCAAAGTGTGTAATGTAAACAAAGCATATGCCCTTGAGCATATGAATGTTGTTTTCTCCCTAGTAGCAACATCACATCTACAACCTTAGAGGTTTCTGTCACTCCCCCAGGTTAAATAGAGGCATGAACCCACTATCGAGCATAAATACTCCCTCTTGGAGTCACTAGCAACTACTCGGCCAAGATAGCTACTAACAACAGAGAGCATGCAAGATCATAAACAACATAGAGATAACAAAAGATATATTTCAGTATAGCAACTCAATCATAACACCAATATTCATCGGATCCCAACAAACCAAACATGTAGAATTACATAACGGTGATCTCAATCATGTAGGGCAGCTCATGAGATCTAAACATGAAGCACATGGTGGAGAAGACAACCATCTAGCTACTGCTATGGACCCATAGTCCAAGGTAGACTACTCACTCATCGCTCCGGAGGTAAGCATGGCGATGAAGAAGACCTCCGGTGGCAATTCCCCTCTCCGGCAGGGTGCCGGGAAGAGCTTCTAGACCCTCCCGATCTCGGGTCAACGACGGCGGCGGATCGCGATGTGTTCTGGAAAATTGATCGGGTACTTAGGTTTTTTCCGTCGGGGGGTCTTTATAGGCGAAGGGGCATCGTCAGAAGTAGACCGAGGTGGTCTCACACATAGGGGGCGCGGCCAGGGCCTAGGCCGCACCGCCCTGGTGTGTGGCCACCTCGTGGCCCCACTCCGTCTCCTCTTCGGATCTCTGGAAGTTTTCGGAAAAAATAAGACTTCGGGAACTTGTTTCGTCCAATTCTGAGAATATTTCCTGTGTATCACTTCTGAAACACGAAAAGAACAGAAAACAGGGAACTGGCACTGTGGCGACTTGTTAATAGGTTAGTTCCGGAAAATGCATAAAAGTGCCACGAAGTGTAACGAAACAGTAGGCAAATGGTGTAAAAACAAGCATGGAGCATCAAAAATTATAGATACGTTGGAGACGTATCAATCAGCATCCCCAAGCTTAACTCCTGCTCGTCCTCGAGTAGGTAAGTGATAACAAAAGAAATAATTTTTGAGGTGACATGCACCTACACATTCTTGATCATCTATGTAAGCGTTGAGTGATGGGATCATAAGAACTTAAAACATGGGCATGAAAGACATAATCTTGATAGAAGAAACTTAGCAACCATGTTATAACATGAAGAACACAAACAAAAGATCATGTAAATGAAACAATGAAAGTCAAACGTGTGTTCAAATCATAAGGAAAAACATACAAATGGTTTTCAGCTTGTCCTTCATGGAGAGCAAAACATAAATGCATAGGACACCTTCAAGTTTAAGAGGGCGACTAGATACAAATAATTTAGGAACAAGTGAGACCATAGTCATGAATCAATCAATGATAAACTTTGGGACAATGCACATTATACTCAGAATGACAACTATGCTCTCTTAATGGTGCATAAAGATAGAAGGTGGTGACTCAACATAAAAGTAAAAGAAAGGCCCTTCGCGGAGGGAAGCAGTGATTGCAAGTTTTATAAACCTTAAAAAATTATGGTACTTACCGGCTTTGAGCTCTCATTCCCCCCATCATAAGCATCTTGAATGGTTAAAGTTAATGCGAGAATACTTATGCTGCATATGCTTGACAAATCATAAGTTGAAAACCTCATGTCCCGTGAATACGAGTACCCAAACCTCATGCTACTTTACTTAGAGTCCCAAGCAAGCTCTTGTCATTGTAAGTATATACGTATCATCGAGAACCGCCAATGGGGTACCTCCGTGCCCGATGACATGGAACAAGCCCACATCAAAATGACAGGACAAGCAGACAATGAACACCTCGACATCTCTTTTATTCACCATTTGTATAGCTTTTTATTTTGAGATGCATCATCGAATGTCCACTATGGGCATGCTGCAAATTTCCACCATGAATTATGCATGGCTTAGATTGGCGGCCCAGGCGTTTCTCTAACACATATACAAACTCCATGATCCCACAAGATTCCCAATTCATTTCATACTGCGAGTATCCATAAACAAAAGATCACGATATCAACTCAAATAAGAAGTGCAATGTTGAACGCTTGCCCCATGACGGCATGGATGGGCTAGTTCCCAACTTACAACTTGCAAGCATAACAACTCAACATAAGAGACCACAATGTCAAATTTTTAAGAATGAGAAAAATAAAGTGTGCCTTCCGGTTCGTGAGAGCTTTACTGACCAATTTTCGCATAACACTGATAAGAGTTTAATTTGAAGAGTAGATAAAAGCAAGTCAAATATTCTTTGGAATAGCAAATTTCTAATAGGTATGTATAGTGGACACAATGGCAAACTTGGTTTTTAGGAGTTGGATGCACGAGTAGAGCTCATACTCAGTACAAGGCGAAGGCTAGCAAAAGACTGGGAGCGACCAACTAAGAGAGCAATAATGGCCATAATCATGTAAAGCGACAAAGCGACATTAAAAGAAGCATAAGATGGCATCAAAAGTCAAAAACTAAATGATCATAGAGGCTATTGGCGACTTTGTAAGAGTCTAACATGTGTGAACATGCGCCAAGTCAACCCAAATAAAGCATCAAGGAGAAAACCAAAATAATGCTTCCAAACGATAAAAACAACGCATGATTTTTTCAAAGGCTCATTAAGCAATCTCAGTTATTTGAGACAAGTCATGCTACAGCAAAACCACTAAGCATACTATCAAAAGACATCAAGCACGACATGCAAAAGCCTAGGCCGCAGTCTACGCAAGCTCCTTCTTGTACCAGTTTTTTGCATAAAGCTTTTTCTCTTTTCCAACACCATTCAAACCAGAGGTCCAAATACACCTTGATGCAAAGATAAAATAAGATCTGAACAAAAATCAAGGCGAAAAATGCAAGCTAAACACAGTAGCAGAAAAAGAGAGTGTTCTTGGCAAATAAAAAGCGAGTTCATCTCCTCCAAAAGAAACATGATGTGATATAACCATTTATTGCAGCAAACAAAGCAAAAGAAAACTGAAAACAAAAACAACTGGCGCTCCAAGAAAAACGCATAGTGCATGAAGCAATAAAAATATAGTGTCTTGAAAGGTGACCTGATTTTTGCCGATGAAGAAGGGGTGCCTCGGGGGCATTTCCTTGAGGTGCGTGGGCATCCCCAAGCTTGAGCTTTGTCCATTCTTCATCTCATCTCATCATTCTCCAATCCCTACACTTGAAAACTTCCTTCATACAAAACTAAACACAATTCTATTAGCAACATTAGTGTAAGCATAGCAATGAATCAACCCTTTTTGCTTCAGGTTTCAACACAAAACCACCACATATAAAGCATATAATACTGTAGCAACTTCCCCAAAAGTTCCGTGATCAAAAGAACTCAAAAAGAAAGCGATAAAGCGGCAAACACAAATATTGGCAGAAATCTGTCAAAATAGAACAGCTGACAAAGGTCGAATTTTTAGAGGGTTTTTTGCTGCTTAAATCAAAAAGTGTTCAACTAATGAAAGTTTGGATATAACCTGGGGCATATGCACAAGAAATCGTAGGTCGAAAAGATATACAGAGAATTTTCACGAATTTTGACAGTGCAGCACCGAAAACTGTTTCAGGACAGCAACATCCACAAATCTTACCTCACTCAAATTAGAGGCTTCTCTTGGCACAAACACGAAATAAAAAGGATAAGGAGAGGTTATTACAGTAGTAATAACTTCCAAGACTCAAATAAAATAAAAAGTACTGAAAATAAACAATGGGTTATCTCCCAAGAGTGCTTTTCTTTAACGCCTTTGAGCTAGGCGCAGTAATTTGCAAAGATGCTCATGTGGGCGCCATATAGGACCTTGAGGCAAAGGCGCCATATAGGAACTTAAAGCAATAGAGAGCATCAAAAAGCAAATGTGAAAGACATTTAAATCTAAACCACTTCCTATGAAAAATAGTCTTGTAAAGAGACAAGTCATGAAAGCGCAAAGCAAAAAGCATAGGAAGGCAAAACAAGTACAACTTCAAAAATTGCAACATAAAGAGGGGAAACTCAATATTGTTGAGATCCATCAAACCATGTTTCCCTCTCTCATAATAACTTTCAGTAGCATCATGAATAGAATTAACAATATAACTATCACATAAAGCTTCCCTATCATAAGCCACGTGCATAAAAGAATTAATACTCCCCACATGAACAATAGTAGTAGGAGCAGATTCAACAGAATAATTATTCTCATCACCATAATCATCAAAAATAGGAGGCATATTGTAATCATAACTAATTTTCTCCTCAAAAGTAGGTGAACTAAAAATATTATACTCATCATCATAACCATCATAAACTAGAGGTTTAGTATCATCACAAGCTAAAGAACAGCTATTTCTCAATGCATATTCATCAAACATATCATCATAAGAAGGAACATGGATAGTACTAATGGTACAAGAATTATTAACCTTAGAATCAGTACCAAAAAGATTTTCAATATCAAAAGTAGAGTGTTTTTCCCAATCATGATCACTAACATAGGAAACAGGCATAGGAACATCACATAGGGGAGATAAAATATCATCAGAGCAAACTTTCTCCACTAAAGCCGGGGAACTAAAAATATCATGCTTAACAAAACCAGCTTCCCCAAGCTTAGACTTTTCTATAGCATTAGCAATAACGGTGTTCAAAGCAATCATACTAACAACACTATTAGCATGCAAATTAAGCTCCAAAGGTTTTTCAATTTTCTCTTCAAACACTTCATATCTAAACTCAGGAAAAAGACTAAAGAACTCTTTGTTTTCCATTAAGCCTAATGATGTCTACACACGCTTCTGTTCTTGTAGACAGTGTTGGGCCTCCAAGTGCAGAGGTTTGTAGAGCAGCAGCAAGTTTCCCTTAAGTGGATCACCCAAGGTTTATCGAACTCGGGGAGGAAGAGGTCAAAGCTATCCCTCTCAAGCAACCCTGCAATTACGATACAGAAAGTCTCTTGTGTCCCCAACACACCCAATACACTTGTCAGATGTATAGGTGCACTAGTTCGGCGAAGAGATAGTGAAATACAAGTAGTAGTGATGATTATAAGTAGCAAATGTGACTTGAAGTAAATATCGCTGCGAGCAAACATGTAACAAAACAGGAAGTAAACGGTGTGCAAAGCTTGGAAACAAGGCCTAGGGATCATACTTTCACTAGTGGACACACTCCCAACAAATATAACATGATTGAACAAATAAACAACTTCTCTTCACTATGGTACTCTGAATTACTCTCCTATTGAACAACACTAATCATTGCGTAGGGCTACGAAGCACTCCTTAAAGTTCATCAAGTACTTGACAAACACCACTCATAGAGATATCCAAATCAAAGCACAACTCAAGATAGATATTATTGCAACTTAGACAAAGTACTAACACGGTGCACACACTGTCAACATTACACCATGAAAGGAGGAATAGATCACTTCAATACTATCATAGTGATAATTATTCTCATAATCCATAAGAGATCACAATCGTAGCCTAGACCAAGTACCACCATGATGCACGCACTGTCACCATTACACCATGGCAGGAGGAATAGATTACTTTAATAACACACTAGAGTACACATAATGAAGAAGAGTAACATCTACTTATTCAACATGATACAAAGCTCACGATCACATAAAGATCACATCATGGGAGAGAGAGGTGAACCACATAGCTACCGGTAGAGCCCTCAGCCCCGGGGGAGAACTACTCCCTCCTCATCATAGGAGACAGCAAGGTTGATGGAGATGGCGGTGAGGTCGATGGAGACGGCGGAGACGGCGATGGATACCGATGGAGATGGCTTCGGGGGCACTTCCCCGTCCCGGCAGGGTGCCGGAACAGAGACTTCTGTCCCCCGAAATTTGGCTTCGACGGTGGCGGCGCTGCGGAACTGTTCTGGAAATTTCGCCGACTCCTCTAGGGTTTTCCGTCCCGAGGCTTCTTATAGGCGAAGGGGCGATGTCAGGGGTGGCCCCAGGCCTCCTCACACTAGGGTGGCGCGGCCAGGGCCTGGGCCGCGCCAGCCCTGTGTGAGGGTGGCCTGTGGCCCCTCTCCTTCCTCTCTTCGGATGTCTGGATGCTCCCGGGAAAAATAAGACTTCTGGCTTTGGTTTCGTCCAATTCCGAGAATATTTCCTGTGTATCACTTCTGAAACACAAAAACAGCAGAAAACAGGGAACTGGCACTGTGGCATCTTGTCAATAGGTTAGTTCCGGAAATCGCATAAAAACGCCACGAAGTGTAACGAAACACAAGGCAAATGGTGTAAAAATAAGCATGGAGCATCAAAAATTATAGATACGTTGGAGACGTATCACCTAACTAGTGAAAATAAAAACAAGAAACAAAAAGATGTAATTACAGAATCTAAAGGAAATAACTCCGAGCACTCACCAGCAACTAAAAGACTTAGTAGCCAAAGGATGTGAGTACCTTTTACCTTACCTCCCCGGCAACGGCGCCAGAAAAGAGCTTGATATCTACGCACGCGTCTGTTCTTGTGGACAGTGTTGGGCCTCGAAGTGCAGAGGTTTGTAGAACAGCAGCAAGTTTCTCTTAAGTGGATCACCCAAGGTTTATCGAACTCAGGGAGGAAGAGGTCAAAGCTATCCCTCTCAAGCAACCCTGTAATTATGATACAAAAAGTCTCTTGTGTCCCCAACACACCCAATACACTTGTCAGATGTATAGGTACACTAGTTCGGTGAAGAGATAGTGAAATACAAGTAGTAGTGATGATTATAAGTAGTAACTGGAATATGAAATAAGTATCACTGCAAGCAAACATATAATAAAACAGTAAGTAAACGGTGTGCAATGCTTGGAAACAAGGCCTAGGGATCATACTTTCACTAGTGGACACACTCTCAACAAATATAACATAATTGAACCAATAGATACTATCATCCATATGCAACTCAAAACAATTCTCCAAAGGAAAACATACACTAATCATGCGTAGGGCTACGAAGCACTCCTCAAAGTCCGTATGTACCCAAACTAGATTGTCCCACACTATCACCGTGAACGCACTAGATGGTTCCAACAAACACCAACATTTCATAGAGACATTAACCAAAAAGATACACATGATGCACACACTAGTCACCTTTACACCATGATACGAGGTATCTCCGGAGAGTATAATAATAAAGTATAGGAGTAGCATAATATCTGAATAATAACATCTACCAATTCAACTAGATACAAAGCTCACGATCACATAAAGATCACATCATGGGAGAGAGAGGTGAACCACATAGCTACCGGTAGAGCCCTCAGCCCCGGGGGAGAACTACTCCCTCCTCATCATAGGAGACATCAAGGTTGATGGAGATGGCGGTGAGGTCGATGGAGACGGCGGAGACGGCGATGGAGACCGATGGAGATGGCTCCGGGGGGCACTTCCCCGTCCCGGCAGGGTGCCGGAACAGAGACTTCTGTCCCCCAAAATTTGTCTTCGACGGCGGCGGAGCTGCGGAACTGTTCTGGGAAAAATGCCGATTCCCCTAGGGTTTTCCATCCCGAGGCTTTATATAGGCGAAGGGGCGTCGTCAGAGGGCTGCCAGGGCGCCCTCACAATAGGGCGGCGTGGCCAGGGGCTGGGCCGCGGCCCCTACATGTGTGGGCGGCCTCTGGCCCCCCTCTGGCTCTCTTTCGGTCTTCGGTACTCTTCCAGGAAAAATAAGACTTCTGGAACTTGTTTTGTCCAATTCCGAGAATATTTCCTGTGTAGCTTTGCTGAAACACAAAAACAGCAAAAAACAGGGAACTGGCACTGTGGCATTTTGTCAATAGGTTAGTTCTGGAAATCACATAAAAACGCCACGAAGTGTAACGAAACACAAGGCAAATGGTGTAAAAAAAGCATGGAGCATCAAAAACTATAGATACGTTTGAGACGTATCAGGGGGCGTGGCCAGGGGCTGGGCCGCGCCCCCTCATGGTGAGGCTGGCCCTTGGCCCCCCTTCGGCTCTCTTTCGGTCCTCGTCCTTCGTCCGGGAAAAATAGGAGTCATGGAACTTGTTTCATCCAATTCTGAGAATATTTCCTGTGTAGCTTTTCTGAAACACAAAAATAGCAGAAAACAGGGAACTGGCACTGTGGCATCTTGTTAGTAGGTTAGTTCCGGAAATCGCATAAAAACGCCACGAAGTGTAACGAAACACAAGGCAAATGGTGTAAAAACAAGCATGGATCATCAAAAATTATAGATACGTTTGAGATGTATCAGCGACACCGTCGCCATCGGGCGCGTCCTCTACGATTCTGGCTTCCCCATCATCCCAGCGGATAACCTCTGGGTGTCGGCTAGAGAAGACCCCGCTCGATTCACCATCGTTCCGATCGGAGATATCCATATCTTCATCGGAGAGACAAACCCTACCCCCGCTACGGAAACCAATTTCCAGCGGATTGGTATGGCTGAAGCCCCCAAACGGACCGCTTTTGAGCTGGATACGGAGGAGGGATCATCTGATCTGGAACTTCCTAAGTTATCTAGATCGGATCTAAAAAACAATCCCACCCAGCCCGCCCTAGAGGTAGAGGAAGTGGTGGTAGACCGCTGTGAATCTGCCATGAGCAATCTGGCGTTAGAGACTCCGCGATATTGCCTTGTTGCTTTCACTGGTATTACTTCGGGATCTACCTCCAATGGAGAAGATAGCCTAGGTGAATCCATCCTAGAGGCACTTAACGAAAGTGGTAAATCAGATGAATGGGATAGCAAAGGCTATGATTCTGATCACTATGACGCCGTCATGAGAAGGATCGAGGCGGAGTTAGCTCAGCAAGCACTTGAAGAGCAGAACGCAGCCGCCAAGCAGGTGTTCATGACCAAGAAAGGAGATGATGCTGGGCAGACAATCGGTGATCCGCCATCTCAGGCAGCCCATGACGGAGATGCTGGCAAAGAGCAGGGTAACCCACCACCAGCCGCCGATCCCGCCACGAAACAGCTTCCCGAGATCCAGGGCGGTCCCAGGCCTCTGCAACCCACCATCCCCGAGGTGCATCACCCAGAAGACTTCACGACCCCGCTGGACAAGGTCGTCTACGGAACTCTAGCAGATCCAATCACCCCTGACTATGTCAGAGACGTGAACGATCTCGAGAAGAAAAGGCGAGCAATCCTCAAAGAAGTAAAGCGAGTCGAGAAGATGGGTGAAAAGTTAGATGGCGAATGATGTCTACGCACTTCTATTCTTGTAGACACTTGTTGGGCCTCCAAGTGCAGAGGTTTGTAGAACAGCAGCAAGTTTCCCTTAAGTGGATCACCCAAGGTTTATCGAACTCAGGGAGGTTAGAGGTCAAAGCTATCCCTCTCAAGCAACCCTGCAATTACGATACAGAAAGTCTCTTGTGTCCCCAACACACCCAATACACTTGTCAGATGTATAGGTGCACTAGTTCGGCGAAGAGATAGTGAAATACAAGTGGTATAGATGATTATAAGTAGCAAACGTGATGTGAAATAATATCACTGCGAGCAAACAAGTAACAAAATAGCAAGTAAACGGTGTGCAATGCTTGGAAACAAGGCCTAGGGATCATACTTTCACTAGTGGACACACTCCCAACAATATAACATGAATGAACAAATAGATAACTTCTCTCCACGATGGTACTCTGAATTACTCTCCTATTGAATAACACTAATCATTGTGTAGTGGCTACAGAAGCACCCCTTCAAGTTCATCAAGTACTTGACAAACACCACTCATAGAGACATCCAAATCAGATCACAATTCAAGATAGAAATCATTGCGACTTAGACCAAGTACTAACACGGTGCACACACTGTCAACTTTACACCATGAAAGGAGGAATAGATCACTCAATACTATCATAGTAATAATTACTCTCATAATCCACAAGAGATCACGATCATAGCCTAAACCAAGTACCACCACGATGCACGCACTGTCACCGTTACACCATGGCAGGAGGAATAGATTACTTTAATAACATCACTAGAGTACACTATAATAATTAAGCATAGGAGTAGCATAATATCTGAATAATAACATCTACTTGTTCAACATGATACAAAGCTCACGATCACATAAAGATCACATCATGGGAGAGAGAGGTGAACCACATAGCTACCGGTAGAGCCCTTAGCCCCGGGGATGAACTACTCCCTCCTCATCATAGGAGACAGCAAGGTTGATGGAGATGGTGGTGAGGTCGATGGAGACGGCGGAGACGGCGATGGAGACCGATGGAGATGGCTCCGGGGGCACTTCCCCGTCCCGGCAGGGTGCCGGAACAGAGACTTCTGTCCCCCAAAATTCGTCGGCGATGGCGGCGGAGCTGCGGAACTCTTTCTGGAAAATTGCCGACTCCTTTAGGGTTTTCCGTCCCGAGGCTTTATATAGGCGAAGGGGCATCGCGAGAGGGCAGCCAGGGGCTCCTCACACATGGGTGGCGCGGCCAGGGCCTGGGCCGCGCCACCCCTGTGTGAGGGCAGGCCCTGGCCCCTCTCCGGCTCTCTTTCGGATGTCTGGATGCTCCCGGGTAAAATAAGACTTCAGGAACTTGTTTCGTCCAATTCCGAGAATATTTCCTGTGTATCACTTCTGAAACACAAAAACAGCAGAAAACAGGGAACTGGCACTGTGGCAACTCATTAATAGGTTAGTTCCGGAAAATGCATAAAAGTGCCACTAAGTGTAACGAAACAATAGGCAAATGGTGTAAAAACAAGCATGGAGCATCAAAAATTATAGATACGTTTGAGACGTATCAAGCATCCCCAAGCTTAACTCCTGCTCGTCCTCGAGTAGGTAAGTGATAACAAAAGAATAATTTTTGAGGTGACATGCACCTACACAATCTTGATCATATATGTAAGCATTGGTGAGCTGGGATCAATAGAACTTAAAACATGGGCATGAAGATATAATCATGACAATAAGAACTTAGCAACCATGTTGTAAACATGCAAATGAACAAAAACAAAAGATCATGAAAATGAAACAATGAAAGTCAAACGTGTATTCAAATCATAAGGAAAAACATACAAATGGTTTTCAGCTTGTCCTTCAAAGAGAGCAAAACATAAATGCATAGGACACCTTCAAGTTTAAGAGGGCGACTAGATACAAATAATTTAAGAACAAGTGAAACCAACAATATGAATCAATCAATGAACTTTGGGACAATGCATATTACACTAAGAATGACAACTATGCTCTCTTAATGGTGCATAAAGAAAAAAGGTGGTGACTCAACATAAAAGTAAAAGAAAGGCCCTTCGTAGAGGGAAGCAGTGATTGCAAGTTTTATAACCTTCAAAAATTATGGTACTTACCGGCTTTGAGCTCTCATTGCCCCCATCATAAGCATCTTGAATGGTTAAAGTTAATGCAAGAACAATTATGATGCATATGCTTGACAAATCATAAGTTGAAAACCTCGTGCCCCGTGAATACGAGTACCCAAACCTCATGCTACTTTACTTAGAGTCCCAAGCAAGGCTCTTGTCATTGTAAGTATATGCATATCATTGAGAACCGCCAATGGGGTACCTCCGTGCCCGATGACATGGAACAAGCCCACACCAAAATGACAGGACAAGCAGCCAATGAACACCTCGACATCTCTTTTATTTGCTATATTGTTTAGCTTTTTATTATGAGATGCGTCGTCGAATGTTCACCATGGGTATGCTGCAAATTTCCACCATGAATTATGCATGGCTTAGATTGGCGGCCCGGCGTTTCCCTAACACATATAAAAACTCCATGATCCTCACAAGATTCCCAATTCATTTCACACCGCGGGCATCCATAAACAAAAGATCACGATATCAACTCAAATAAGAAGTGCAATGTTGAAAGCTTGCCCATGACTGCATGGCTGGGCTAGAATCCAACTTACAACTTGCAAGCATAACAACTCAACATAAAAGACCACAATGTCAAATTTTTAAGAACAGGAAAAAGTAAAGTGTGCCTTCCGGTTCGTGAGAGCTTTACTAACCGAGTTTCGCATAACACTGGTAAGAGTTTAATTTGAAGAGAAAATAAAAGCAAGTCAAATTTACTTGGAATAGCAAATTGCTAGTAGGTATGTATGGTGGACACTTTGAAAAACTTTGGCTTTTAGGAGTTGGATGCACGAGTAGAGCTCATACTCAGTACAAGGCGAGGGCTAGCAAAAGACTGGGAGCGACCAACTAAGAGAGCAATAATGGCCATAATCATGCAAAGCGACAAAGCGACATTAAAAGAAGCATACGATGGCATCAAAAGTCAAAAACTAAATTATCATGAAGGCTAATGGCGACTTTGTAAGAGTCTAACATGTGTGAGCATGCGCCAAGTCAACCCAAATAAAGCATCAAGGAGAAAACCAAAATAATGCTTCCATACAATAAAAAACAACGCATGATTTTTTCAAAGGCTCATTAAGCAATCTCAGTTATTTGAGACAAGTCATGCTACAGCAAAACCACTAAGCATACTATCAAAAGGACATCAAGCATGACATGAAAAAGCCTAAGCCGCAGTCTACACAAGCTCCTTCTTGTACCACTATTTTGCACAAAGCTTTTTCTCTTTTCCAACACCATTCAAAAAATTTATAAACACCTCTTTTGATGAATACCAATAAAGACCAGAGGCAAAAATACACCTTGATAAATAAATATAAGAAGATCTGAATGCAAATCAAGGCGAAAACGAAAACCAAAAGCAATAGCAGAAAAAGAAGAACACTCGGTGAACGATAAGAGTGAAAAACTAAGTGTTCTTAGCAAATGAAAACGAGTTCATCTCCTCCAAAAGAAACATGATGTGATCTAACCATTTATTGCAGCAAACAAACAAACCTAACCAACTAAGAAAACTAAAACAACTGACGCTCCAAGAAAAACACATAGTGCATGAAGCAATAAAAATATAGTGTTTTAAAAGGTGACCTGATTTTTGCCGATGAAGAAGGGGTGCCTCGGGGGCATCCCCAAGCTTTGACGCTTGTACTTCTTGGATATTTCTTGGGGTGATGCATGGGCATCCCCAAGCTTGAGCTTTTGTCCATTCTTCAACTCATCTCATCATTCTCCAATCCCTACACTTGAAAACTTCCTTCATACAAAACTAAACACAATTCAATTAGCAACATTAGTGTAAGCATAAAATATATTCAACCTCTTTTAGCTTCAGGTTTCAACTCAAAACCACCACATATATAGCAAATACTACTGTAGCAACTCCCCAAAAAGTTCCATGATCAAAAGAACTCAAAAGAAAGCGATAAAGTGGCAAACACAAATATTGGCAGAAATCTGTCAAAACTGAACAGCTGACAAAGGTCGAATTTTTGAGGGATTTTCTGTTGCTCAAATCAAAAAGTGTTCAACTAAGAAAAGTTCGGATATAACCTGGGGCATATGCACAAGAAATCGCAGGTCCAAAAGATAAACAGAGAATTTTCACGAATTTTTACGGTATAGCACCGAAAACAGTTTCAGGACAGCAACATCCCCAAATCTTTACCTCACTCAAATTAGAGGCTTCTCTTGGCACAAAAACGAAATAAACAAGATAAGGAGCGGTCATTACAGTAGTAATGACTTCCAAGACTCAAATAAAAGAAAAAGTACTGAAAGTAAAAACATTGGGTTATCTCCCAAGAGTGCTTTTCTTTAACGCCTTTGAGCTAGGCGCAGAAATTTGCAAAGATGCTCATGTGGGCGCGCTTGAGGCAAAGGCGCCATATAGGAATTTAAAGCAATAGAGAGCATCAAAAAGCAAGTATGGAACACATTTAAATCTAAACCACTTCCTATGAAAAATAGTCTTGTAAAGAGACAAGTCATGAAAGCGCAAAGCAAAAAGCATAGGAAGGCAAAACAAGTACAACTTCAAGAATTGCAACATAAAGAGGGGAAACTCAATATTGTTGAGATCCATCAAACCATGTTTCCCTCTCTCATAGTAACTTTCAATAGCATCATGAATAGAACTAACAATATAACTATCACATAAAGCATCCCTATCATGAGCCACATGCATAAAAGGATTAATACTCCCTACATGAACAATAGTAGTAGGAGCAGATTCAATAGAATAATTATTCTCATCACCATAATCATCAAAAATAGGAGGCATATTATAATCCTAACTATTTTTCTCCTCAAAAGTAGGTGAATTTAAAACATTATACTCATCATCATAAACTAGAGGCTTAGTATCATCACAAGATAGAGAACTACTATGTCGCATAGCATATTCATCAAACATATCATCATAAGAAGGAACATGGATAGCACTAATGGTACAACAATTATTAACCTTAGAATTGGTACCAAAAAGATTTTCAATATCAAAAGTAGAGTGCTTTTCCCAATCATGATCACTAACATAAGTAACAGGCATAGGAACATCATCCCAATCAGAATTATCATAATCTATAGCAGGATCATAACGCTTAGGGGAAGATACCGTGTCCTCTCGCCTTTTACTCCTCTTCTTCTTCTTCTTCTTCTTCTTCTTACTCTTCTTACTCTCTCCTTTAGTAGGGAGAGACTTGAAGGGCATCTTCTCCACATACTCTTTAGGAGGGAAAGGCATCTTCTCCACATAATCTAGTTTGCTGACAGAGACAACAGAAGAAACTTTGGAGGATTCCTCCTCTCTATTAATAAGATAAAAACATCTATCAGTCCTGTCATAGCTTGGCAAAATATCAAGTTTTATAAGATTTTGAATGTAAGGATTTGCAAGGCAATCTTTAGCACAATAGAGACGACAACCACGAAGGGTGCTATTAATATCAACATCATTCATATCTATCAAAGCAATCTTTCTAGATATCTCGTCACATGCCAAGAACAAAGTGAGCTCATCATGCTGATTGGGAGTAATCTTGTCATCACAATACAAACTTAGGGTACTAGAAGAGTAACTATTAGGGCTTGAGCATTGGAAATTAAAATGACCTATGTCATCGCAATGTTTACAAAGAAAAGGATAAAGCTCACAAACCGTTTTACCGATCTCACCTATATCCTTGTACCACATACTAGTTTCTTCATTTGCGTGGGTGATGCAATAATCTTCCTTGTTGTAACTCTGTTCACAAGGTCTATGTACTCCACAAAAATTAACATGCTTATAAGAAATAGGACTTTTAGAAGTTTGAGCATGTTTATTGCAATCATCAATAACAATATCACTTTTTATGCAAGTGTCCTTAAAAGGTTCATGATACACGTCCCCATTTCCTTTAGGAACATTCATATGGGAAGCAAAGGCTTTAAAGCAATCAACCATAATTTGAGGATCAAGACCATATTTAGCACTAAGCTCTTGAAAATTAGCAGTTTCAGCGAAAGACTTAATGCAATCAAACTCGTAATTCATACCTGATCCTTTACCTTTGTCGCTATCCCAACCTTCGATATTGTTTTGAATTGTCTCAAGCAGACCCCACTTGGTGTCGACATCCTTGCTTGTGAAAGACCCATCAAAGCATGCATCTAGATAGTCCTTGTAATCTCCTGAAAGCCATGCATAAAAATTATTAGTAATAATATTACGGGGAAGATCATGAATAGGACATTTATGCATTAGTAACTTCAATCTTCCCCACGCTTGGGCAATGCTTTCTCCCTCATGAGGCCAAAAGTTATATATCTGATTACGATCTTTATGAATCTCACTTGGAGGATAGAATTTAGAATAAAAGAGAGGTACAATTTCCTCCCAGCCAATAGATGGACCATCTTCAAGCAGCCGATACCATTCCTCAGCTCTGCCTTTCAGTGACAAAGAGAATAGCTTCTTCTTAACTTGGTACATTGAAATACCTGCACACTGGAACAACTCGCATAATTCATGTATAAAGAGCAAATGATCACCAGGATGGACAGTTCCATCTCCTAAATAGCAGTTATCCCTAACACGTTCAACAATCTTCGTAGGTATTTTAAAAGGATGGGGAGCACAAGCATCACTAGAAACATCACATATGGGAGATAAAATATTATTAGAACAAACCTTCTCCACTAAAGCTGGGGGACTAAAAATATCATACTCAACAAAACCAGCTTCCCCAAGCTTAGACTTTTCTATAGCATTAGCATTAACAGTATTCAAAGCATTCGTACTAATAACATTGCTATGCGAAATAAGCTCCAAAGGATTTTCAATTTTCTCTTCAAATCTAAAATCAGGAAAAAGACTAAAGAACTCTTTATTTTCCATTAAGCCTAACTAGTGAAAATAAAAACAAGAAACAAAAAGATATAATTGCAGAATCTAAAGGAAATAACTTTGAGTACTCACACAGGAGGATGCGAGTACCTTTTACCTTACCTCCCCGGCAACGGCGCCAGAAAAGAGCTTGATGTCTACGCACTTCTATTCTTGTAGACACTTGTTGGGCCTCCAAGTGCAGAGGTTTGTAGAACAGCAGCAAGTTTCCCTTAAGTGGATCACCCAAGGTTTATCGAACTCAGGGAGGTTAGAGGTCAAAGCTATCCCTCTCAAGCAACCCTGCAATTATGATACAGAAAGTCTCTTATGTCCCCAACACACCCAATACACTTGTCAGATGTATAGGTGCACTAGTTCGGCGAAGAGATAGTGAAATACACGTGGTATAGATGATTATAAGTAGCAAACGCGATGTGAAATAAATATCGCTGTGAGCAAACAAGTAACAAAATAGCAAGTAAACGGTGTGCAATGCTTGGAAACAAGGCCTAGGGATCATACTTTCACTAGTGGACACACTCCCAACAATATAACATGAATGAACAAATAGATAACTTCTCTCCACGATGGTACTCTGAATTACTCTCCTATTGAATAACACTAATCATTGTGTAGTGGCTACAGAAGCACCCCTTAAAGTTCATCAAGTACTTGACAAACACCACTCATAGAGACATCCAAATCAGATCACAATTCAAGATAGAAATCATTGCGACTTAGACCAAGTACTAACACGGTGCACACACTGTCAACTTTACACCATGAAAGGAGGAATAGATCACTCAATACTATCATAGTAATAATTACTCTCATAATCCACAAGAGATCACGATCATAGCCTAAACCAAGTACCACCACGATGCACGCACTGTCACCGTTACACCATGGCAGGAGGAATAGATTACTTTAATAACATCACTAGAGTACACTATAATAATTAAGCATAGGAGTAGCATAATATCTGAATAATAACATCTACTTGTTCAACATGATACAAAGCTCACGATCACATAAAGATCACATCATGGGAGAGAGAGGTGAACCACATAGCTACCGGTAGAGCCCTTAGCCTCGGGGATGAACTACTCCCTCCTCATCATAGGAGACAGCAAGGTTGATGGAGATGGCGGTGAGGTCGATGGAGACGGCGGAGACGGCGATGGAGACCGATGGAGATGGCTCCGGGGGCACTTCCCCGTCCCGGCAGGGTGCCGGAACAGAGACTTCTGTCCCCCGAAATTCGTCGGCGATGGCGGCGGAGCTGCGGAACTCTTTCTGGAAAATTGCCGACTCCTTTAGGGTTTTCCGTCCTGAGGCTTTATATAGGCAAAGGGGCGTCGCGAGAGGGCAGTCAGGGGCTCCTCACACATGGGTGGCGCGGCCAGGGCCTGGGCCGCACCACCCCTGTGTGAGGGCAGGCCCTGGCCCCTCTCCGGCTCTCTTTCGGATGTCTGGATGCTCCCGGGTAAAATAAGACTTCAGGAACTTGTTTCGTCCAATTCCGAGAATATTTCCTGTGTATCACTTCTGAAACACAAAAACAGCAGAAAACAGGGAACTGGCACTGTGGCAACTCATTAATAGGTTAGTTCTGGAAAATGCATAAAAGTGCCACTAAGTGTAACGAAACAATAGGCAAATGGTGTAAAAACAAGCATGGAGCATCAAAAATTATAGATACGTTTGAGACGTATCAGCGACATTGCTAAAGCTCAAGACACGCTGAAGCGCGCAAGGAACATGGAGGAGAAGTACGTTACTCTCATCCAGAACCAAATGAATGAGGGAGGCGACCCGCAGCTGGTGCGAAACCTTGAGTTCACCGTGCCAACCACAGAAACTCTGGCCAGGATGTATATCAAGAATCCGCCATATGTGGACAAGAACCACGATGAAGTCAGGGCTACGCCCGTAGAGAACATCGTGGCTGCAAAGGAGCTATTGGAGCATAATAAAAGCCCAGCAGCCCTAGAGATGGCGGTAAACTGATGACCAAAGCATTGGTGCAGCAGGAGAAAGCTACGTCGTCACGACGACTTGAATCTGATCCCGCGCTATGCAGGTCCAGCACTGCCTCCAAGGCTCGGGGTACTGGCAATTATGGTACGCGCCCTGATAACGAATCTCATACCGGATCCTCAGAAGTTTGAAGAAGAGAAGATCGCAACCGGGCAGATGCCATCCCAATATCCTCCGATGACAAGCCACACGGCAAGGGCCCGCAGAGAAATCCATCACCACCTCGCAAGAATTACCCTACCTATGGATACCAGCAAGACAATGCTACTCCCCGCCATAAGACCAACATGCCGCCACCAAAGTATAAGATGTTCGAAATCCCAAAGGGAGGAATCGTCATACGCGACAACGATGGCAAGCGAGGACGAAGCCGTGACGCTGGACACAGAGACGGCCACGACGGGAAGCTAGTCGAGATGGCAGATCCAAGCAAAGGAAACGATCTCGCCATGATGACGGCGCGCACCGCAGCGGCGACAAGGATAAGCATCGCTCTTCCCACCGCCACGATGACAAAGGGCAAGGCTCCCACCGCCATGACGATGACCCATCTCCACGAAGAGCAGAGGAAAGCCATCGTAGCTGCAGAGATCAATCGCAGGACAGCGAGAGTAAAAGACGTGACCCTTCACCATCTCCACCAGGCAACCCCCATGGCGGCGGCGGCCCAGCAAAATCACGCAACTCTCGCAAGGATCCGCAGAACCAGAAGTCCTATGACGCGCGCACCCACCTAAACGAGATTGCCAAGTCTCAAACAGCCTTCTTCCTCGGCCCAAAGTGCTTTGGACAACGAATCCGTGATGAGCCCATCCCACATGGGTTCAAAATCGAGAAAAATATCCGCCAGTACAATGGAGTCGATATGCCTCTAACTTGGCTACAAGACTACTTCAACGCAGTGCAGTTCGCAGGGGGATCACCCAATGTTGCTGTCCGCTATCTGTCCCTGATGCTATCTGGCATAGCGCGGCAGTGGATCAACGACTTGGCGGAAAATTCCATCCAAACCTGGTTCGATATGCAGATTGCGTTCACCGAAAACTTCGAGGGTACCTATAAGAGACCTCATAATATTGGTGACCTCCAAAGGTGCCGACGGGCTGACGACGAGACCTCCCAAACTTTCCTTGCACGATGGCTAGATATGAAGAACTCCTGTGAAGGGGTTACCGACGAATCCGCCATCCTCGCGTTCATCGACAGTTTGGAGAGAGGCCAGCTGCTCCGCCATCGCTTGTTGCGAGAAAAGAATGAAGGGAAACTAACCCTAAATTATATGATCACCATTGCAAGCAACTACGCGGCCGCCGATGACGACGCCCGCGAATCTCTGAAGGCTTCCGCCATCCAGAATACTGGAAAGCAGAACAATAGCAATAAACGGAAGAATCCGCCAGAAGAGCAGCAAACTCCTGATATGGTGGCCACAGCCTTCACCGATAAGGGTCAAAGCAGCCAGCGCGGCAGAGGATGCGGTACTAGCAGTGGCCAGCCGCGGAGCTCTACAGCTCCCGCTTCGGCGCCATTCGCCCCCGTGTCCTACAATGAGTACCGCGATATGCCATGCTTCGCCCATCGAGACGCTTCAGGGAAGTGCAATCACACCAACCGGAACTGCAAATTTGTCAACGACATCAAGGCGGACCAAGAAGCTGGCTACAAGCGCAACCGGCAACAACGGCCTCGTGGCAAAGGAAAAGCGGACAAGGACAAGGAGTCCAAGGATGGCAGTGATATGGATGAAGATCCTGTGCCCAAGCCCGCCGAAAAGGCAGAGGGTGGGGCTGGCACGAGCAACCCATTCAAAAACACCAATAAAAAGGGAGCCTTTCACACGTTCCTTGGACCCCCCATGGCTAAGGCACATCGAGCTGCTATGCGCTCCCTAAATGCCACCGTGCCAAAAGTCCGCCAGTACGTTCGATGGTCTGAAGTACCGGTGCACTGGAGCCACGACGATCACCCGGAGCACATCCCGGATGGATATTACGCCATGGTAGTATGCCCTGTGATCCAGGGCTACGAGTTCTCCAAGTGTCTAATGGATGGCGACAGCAGCCTGAACATCATGTACGTGGAAACTCTGACAAAACTCGGCCTTACCAAGACCCAACTCCGCCATAGTGCTGTCACTTTTTATGGAGTGGTTCCTGGCCACCAAGCTAAGTCCCTTGGGTCCATCACCCTCAAGGTTGCCTTCGGCAGTGAAGAAAATTATTGAGAAGAGCCCATAACCTTTGAGGTGGTCCCATTCAAAAGTACATACCACGTGATCTTCGACCGCCCTGCCTTCCACAGTTTCCATGCCAGGTCATGCTACATCTACAACTAGCTGAAGATGCCAGGACCGGATGGCATAATCACCGTTTATGGCAGCTTCAGAAAGGCAAAGGAGTGCGAGGAAGGAGAAGTCGCCTTCGCGGAAGCAGTGTTCTTCGGCGAGGAGTTCAAGGAAATTCATGCCGCCACGGACCCTGCGGAGATGCCGGCATCCAAGCAAGAAGTTTCCGCCTCCCCGCCCACCTTCAAGCCTACAGTTGACACAAAGCAGGTGGAACTTGTCGCTGGCGATGCCGCCAAGACCACCTCGATTGGGACAAATCTGTCCCCCAAATAGGAAAGCGCGCTCATCGAGTTCCTCTATGAGAACCGGGACATCTTTGCATGGCAGCCATCTGACATGATAGGTGTACCCAGGGAACTCGCCGAGCATGCCCTACAGATAATCCCTGGCTCTAAGCCAGTAAGACAAGCCATGAGACGCTTCGGAGATGAAAAACGCCGCGCGATAGCAAAGGAAATTTCCAAGCTACTGAAAGCAGGCTTCATCAAAGAAGTAATCCATACGAAGTGGGTGGCAAATCCCGTGTTAGTTCCTAAGAAAAACACAAAGGTTCTGCGCATGTGTGTAGATTACACTGGCCTCGCATTGATCAAGTCATTGACTCGACGGCGGGATCGGAGCTGCTATGTTTCTTAGATGCCTACACTACTAGGAGAAACCCTATCCGTGGAGCACCATTTTGGGGCTTAGTGGCGCACCAGTGATGCGTCACGCATATCAAGCCACTGGTATATTTTATCTGTGGCGCACGCCTATATGCGCCACGGCTATGTGTGGTACCTGTGGCGCACCCTAATGCATGCGCCACGCATAATATCTGCGGCGCACCCCATTTAGGTGCGCCACGGATAGGGTGCGCCACTGATATTAAAAATGGTGCTCCACTGATATGTTTTCTATTTGTATTTTTTTCGAGAATACAGCAGAAATACATAGTATACAGCAGAAAATATACAGTATACAGTAGAAATGCAAAGATATACACATCAGTAACACAGGAATTCACCAAAATACATCAATATGAAGTCAAGTGTCGAAAGACATCAATATGAAGTCAAGTGTCAAAATACATCAATATGAAGTCAAGTGTCGAATCATTAGACAAGTTAAGTACAACTTTGATCATTACATATTATATACGGAGTTACATATCACCTAGACTACTATATGAATGAATAGATCACACCGGCGACGACGATGAGCAAGATCGAGACCATGATCAAGAACTTCATCCGATTCTTCTTCCACACGTGTCTCCTCCACTTGGAGACCGCGAGCTCTCTTGTCTTGTACCCTTTGTAGCAGTTGCCGCTGAAGTTGGTCACCTGTGCCTGGCAGTCCTCCCACTCCTCGTAGACTCCTGGAACCCGACCACTGTACACCACGTACCACTTCGCCATCTCTCTATAGACATGTAGTATATATGTTATGCAACGAAAGGAATGACAAAGTGCAAAAACATGCTTGCATGATCACAAATACTATGGCAAGGATTCATAAGCCTAGAATAAAATATAGCATGGATGACAATCGATCATATATAAGCAAGTCCAACATCGATCGTCAAGGCATTACGAGCCTCGGCAAGTTAAGGTTTACACACACATGTCCAACAATAGTTTGGAAACAACACTAGGATAGTAAAGTTTACGATACATCAACCCAACACCGCTAGCTAGCCACATACATCATGTAGTGCTCGCCGAGAACGGGTGCACGCCCTCTCTCGTCATGAACGTCCTTGTGTCGCGCTGCCTGTCGAGGCGTCCTTCGATCTCGCGGTTAGTCAACGCTACGCCACAATGTATGACCCTGCCGGTTGAGTTGACATCTTCATGAAGGACTTGCGCGATCTGAGTCTGGATGCGCCAAAAATCTTCCATAAGGTCCGCATCATCGATCGCCGCAAATGTTTCGGCCCATGGTCGAAGATTAGCTGGTAGCGCCCTGATCCACGAATCCCGGACGATCCCCTTCAGGTGATGGAGGGCGTAGAAGGCCTCCTTCACACTGCCAGGCGGCTGCTTGACGCATAGAAACTTTGTGTGGTGCATGAAGATATGCTTGCCATTCTTGACTCTCTCGCCACCCTTGGTGAATTTGCCCCCCTTGTCGGCGTAGAATTGTAGAGCATCATCGAGCACACTCTTGATTCGGCCATAGTTCTTCATCGGCTTCGTGTCACTCGATGAGTCAAAGTACGTCGCTTGCGACCACCTTGGGCAAATGGATATGAGTGAGCAGTATATACCTCTGCGCAGCACAATTAAAAAATAAATTGTTGTAAGAGGACCAACTGGAGAATCTAAGAAATAAGTTTTCACGGCGGTGTTCACTTACTCGGGAAAGCAAGGCAGAAGAATGGAGTCGATGGTCGGGTTCTCCACAAAGATATTCCCAAGGTACTCCTTCACCGTTGCCCGGTCCGCCTCGTTCACCAAGGCAACATCACGCATGAAGTAGGGGTCTACTATCACGATGCCCTTGGTCTTCTCCCTCTTCGCCTTCAACGCCATATGAAGCATGTATAGACGGACCAAGTTATAGTCCAGGTGGTTGGAGTGCAGCAGATTGTAGATGTCCTCGTACCGCACGAAGAAGATTTCAGCGGGTGATGTATCGACGAAGCCATGGCCCTCCGGCACCTTGATTGTGTAGACCGGGTACCTGGGATTCTTTTCTTGGAGAAGGCGCTCCTCGAGATACTAGATGCTGTCGTGCAAATTCACGATCGCTCCACCCGCGTTGGCGAGCATCTCCTTTGTCAGCATCGGCTGACCCGCTATGTGCATGGGGAAATCACGGGGCTCTTCTCGCACGCCGTCCTCAGCCCGGAGTATCTTCCTCAGAGACGGCTGGCTCGAAGCCTTCTTACTCTGGCTATGCTGCCGGCGGGGGCCCGTTGTTGACATCCTCGTCAATGTAGCCTTTCATGAAACCACTCATGAGCAAGTGCTTCTCCAATGTACCAGAATCAGGCTTGATTAGGGCCCTGAGGTTGCATCTATGACAAGGACATCTTATCTCGGACATGTTGTTCTGAATCATGACAGCCATCGCGCGTTCCTTGTATCTAGCCACCATACCTTTGCTCATGTGGCGCACCATCGTTGCCTGCACGGTATGGAGCAAATGAGAATATTTAGAATAATTTATGGTCATATCGCCGGAAAAATTCGGCATGACCTTCCCTATAAATAGGACATATGGGTAGTGCAAAAGTTTGCCGAAACAGAAATTAATCAACATTTCGGCAAACATCCATGCACCACGCGTCGGTACCTGCACAAACCATACACAAGCATCCATGCCCCTCTCGATCACATACAAAACACATATGCCATATATATCTCACATAACACACCGCCATACCTGCCACGCATCGGCCGCCACAAGGAAACAAGCATACATGTTTTTATCCAACCATATACTCACCTATTAGACTAGTTACCGACGAATCCGTGAGCGGAGAGCCAAACTATTGAGGGAGACAAGATATGTGCTAGCTAGTGGGAGGAATAGAGCTAGATATATGTGGGAGGGGAGGAGGAGGAAGTCAACCCTTACATATCTATCCAAATCCAAGTTTTGGCTAGCTACCTAAAATAGAGAAATAATTGAAGAAAATGGGGGTGGAGAGAAGAGGAACTAGAGCTAGAGCTAGATCTATGGGAGTGAGGGTTTGGAGTGGGAGGTAGGGGAGATGGCACCTTTATGGTGGTATGTATGACATATCCGTGGCGCACCTCAATATGGTGCTCCACAGATATATATATCAGTGGCGCACCAAGGGGACATGCGCCACGGATATGTCTGCCACCTTTTCCAGAGGATGGGCCCACTTATATCTGTGGCGCATGGATCAGTGGTGCGCCACTGTTATCTTCCATATGCGTGGCGCACCCTAAAACCATGCGCCACGGATATGGGGGCCTGACACCCCAGGCCCTGGTGCTTGCTGGGGCCCACTTATCAGTGGCGCACTCCTTCTTCGGTGCGCCACGCATAAGGAGATATCTGTGGAGCATTTATTTAGGTGCGCCACGGCTACTTATTTGTGGAGCATCGAAACGTAGTGCTCCACAGATAATGGGCCCATGGATAAGGGTTTTCCTAGTAGTGCTACTCGGGATACCACCAGATCAAGATGAAGGAGTCCGATCAGCTTGCTACGTCGTTCGTAACACCTTATGGCACATATTGCTATGTGACAATGCCGTTCGGTCTGAAAAACGCAGGAGCAACGTACCAGCGCACCATGCAAAAGTGCCTGGCGGATCAAATCGGATGCAACATCCATGCATATGTGGACGACATCGCCGTTATGTCCAAGAGGCAAGATGGCCTTATAGCGGATTTGCAAGAGACCTTCAACAATCTAAGGAAGTACAACATGATGCTCAACCCCACGAAGTGCATTTTCGGGGTACCAGCTGGACAACTCCTGGGATTCATCGTCTCCCACCGCTGAATTGAGGTCAACCCGGAGAAGATCAAGGCAATCCTCGACATCTCCCGGCCTAATGACTTGAAGGACGTACAGCGACTCACAGGCTGCGTAGCAGCAGTGAGCAGATTCCTCAGTCGCCTTGGCGAGAAGGCTTTGCCACTCTACAAGCTGATGAAGAAATCAGACAAATTCGTCTGGACCGACGAGGCGGACGCTGCGCTTAAGGATCTGAAGAGAGTGCTATCCACTGCACCAGTCCTAGCAGCTCCCGAAGACCAGGAACCCATGTTACTATACATGGCGGCAACCAACAGGGTCGTTGATGTCTACGCACGCGTCTGTTCTTGTAGATAGTGTTGGGCCTCCAAGTGCAGAGGTTTGTAGAACAGCAGCAAGTTTCCCTTAAGTGGATCACCCAAGGTTTATCGAACTCAGGGAGGAAGAGGTCAAAGCTATCCCTCTCAAGCAACCCTGCAATTACGATACATAAAGTCTCTTGTGTCCCCAACACACCCAATACACTTGTCAGATGTATAGGTGCACTAGTTCGGCGAAGAGATAGTGAAATACAAGTAGTAGTGATGATTATAAGTAGCTAATGTGATCTGAAATAAATATTGCTGCGAGCAAACATGTAACAAAACAGTAAGTAAACGGTGTGCAATGCTTGGAAACAAGGCCAAGGGATCATACTTTCACTAGTGGAGACACTCCCAATAAATATAACATAATTGAACCAATAGATACTATTATCAATATGCAACTCAAAACAATTCTCCAATGGAAAACGAACACTAATCATGCGTAGGGCTACGAAGCACTCCTCAAAGTCCGTATGTACCCAAACTAGATTGTCCCACACTATCACCATGAACGCACTAGATGGTTCCAACAAACACCAATAATTCATAGAGATATTAACCAAAAAGATACACATGATGCACACACTAGTCACCTTTACACCATGATACGAGGTATCTCTGGAGAGTACAATAATAAAGCATAGGAGTAGCATAATATCTGAATAATAACATCTACCAATTCAACTAGATACAAAGCTCATGATCACATAAAGATCATATCATGGGAGAGAGAGGTGAATGATACGTCTCAAACGTATCTATAATTTGTGATGCTCCATGCTTGTTTTTACACCATTTGCCTATTGTTTCGTTACACTTAGTGGCATTTTTATGCATTTTCCGGAACTAACCTATTAACGAAGTGCCACAGTGCCAGTTTCCTATTTTCTGCTGTTTTTGTGTTTCAGAAGTGATACACAGGAAATATTCTCGGAATTGGACGAAACAAGTTCCTGAAGTCTTATTTTTCCCGGAAGCTTCCAGAGATCCGAAGAAGTGTCGGAGGGGGGCCACCAGGGCCCCACACATAGGGCTGGCGCGGCCAGGCCCCTGGCCGCGCCACCCATGTGTGAGAGCCCCTGGCTCCACCTCTGACATTGCCCCTTCGCCTATAAAGACCCCCCGACGAGAAAAACCTAAGTACCCAATCAGATTTCCAGAACACATCGCGATCCGCCGCCACCGTCAACCCGAAGATCGGGAGGGTCCAGAAGCTCTTCCCGGCACCCTGCCGGAGAGGGGAATCTCCACCGGAGGTCTTCTTCATCGCCATGCTTGCCTCCGGAGCGATGAGTGAGTAGTCTACCTTGGACTATGGGTCCATAGCAGTAGCTAGATGGTTGTCTTCTCCACCATGTGCTTCATGTTTAGATCTCATGAGCTGCCCTACATGATTGAGATCACCGTTATGTAATTCTATGATGTTGGTTTGTTGGGATCCGATGAATATTGGTGTTTATGATTAAGTTGCTGTACTGAATTATATCTTTTGTTATCTCTATGTTGTTTATGATCTTGCGTGCTCTCCGTTGTTAGTAGCTATCTTGGCCGAGTAGTTGCTAGTGACTCCAAGAGGGGGTATTTATGCTCGATAGTGGGTTCATGTCTCTATTTCACCTGGGGGAGTGACAGAAACCTCTAAGGTGGTAGATGTGCTGTTGCTACTAGGGAGAAAACAACATTCATATGCTCAAGGGCATATGCTTTGTTTACATTACACACTTTGCTTAATGCAATTATCTGTTGTTCGCAACTTAATACTTTTGGGGTGTTCGGATTGATATCCCCAAGGGTGGATTATTAGTCATAGATGCAGTTGGATGGCGGTCTATGTATTTTGTTGTAATGCCCAGAGTAAATCTCATAGTGATCTTCTTGACATATCACGTTATCTTTATTCTATCAATTGCCCAACTGTAATTTGTTTACCCAGCATGTTATTTTATCTATGGAGAGACACCACTAGTGAACTGTGGACCCCGGTCCTATTTTAATCATATTGCAATCACCTGTTTACTTTTCCCGTACTGTTTACTTTACTCGCATATTATATTGTTTTACACTCGATACACTCATAATCTTTGTTTCAAGCAAACCGGTGAGATTGACAACCTCATCGCAAGTTGGGAACAAAGTACTTGGTTGTGTGTGTGCAGGTTCCATATCACCTTCAGTCGTCGCCGTCTCTCCTCTCCTGATCGATAAACCTTGGTATCTTAACTGAGGGAAAACTAGCCGCTACACTCATCATACCTTCCTCTTGGGGTTCCCAACGGGCTGGTCATTCACCACGCACAAGGACTTACTGCTCCACATCAACTACACGCCACAGCTCTTTTTCTGGCGTCATCACCGAGTAGCAGTGAACCACATAGCTACCGTTAGAGCCCTCAGCCCCGGGGGAGAACTACTCCCTCCTCATCATAGGAGACAACAAGGTTGATGGAGATGGCGGTGAGGTCGATGGAGACGGCGGAGACGGTGATGGAGACCGATGGAGATGGCTCCAGGGGCACTTCCCCGTCCCGGCAGGGTGCCGGAACAGAGACTTCTGTCCCCCGAAATTCGTCGGCGGTGGCGGTGGAGCTGCGGAACTGTTCTGAAAATTTCGCCAATTCCCCTAGGGTTTTCCATCCCGAGGCTTTATATAGGCAAAGGGGCGTCGTCAGGAGTGGACCGAGGCGCTCTCACACATAGGGGGCATGGCCAAGGCCTGGGCCGTGCCGCCCTGGTGTGTGGGGCCCTCGTGGCCCCACTCCGTCTCCTCTTCGGTTCTCTGGAAGCTTCGGTGAAATTCTGGGCGACTGGCTTTGGTTTCATCCAATTCCGAGAATATTTCCTATGTAACTTTTCTGAAACACAAAAATAGCAGAAAACAGGGAACTGGCACTGTGGCGACTTGTTAATAGGTTAGTTCCGGAAAATGCATAAAAGTGCCACGAAGTGTAACGAAACACTAAGCAAATGGTGTAAAAAATAGGCATGGAGCATCAAAAATTATGGATACGTTGGAGACGTATCAGCATCCCCAAGCTTAACTCGTGCTCGTCCTCGAGTAGGTAAGTGATAACAAAAGAAATAATTTTTGAGGTGACATGCAACATCACAATCTTGATCATATAGGCAAAGCATCGAGTGCTGAGATCAAAGAACTTAAAACATGGGCATGAAAGACATAATCTTGATAATAGAAACTTAGCAACCATGTTATAACATGGAAAAGAACACAAACAAAAGATCATGAATAATGAAACAATGAAAGTCAAACATGTGTTCAAATCATATGGAAAAACATAGTAAATGGTTTTTAGCTTGTCCCTCATGGAATAGCAAAACATAAATGCATAGGACACCTTCAAGTTTAAGAGGGCGACTAGATACAAATAATTTAAGAACAAGTGAAACCATGATCATGAATCAATCAATGAAAACTTTGGGACAATGCACATTATACTCAGAATGACAACTATGCTCTCTTAGACGGTGCATAAAGGTAGAAGGTGGTGACTCAACATAAAAGTAAAAAGAAAGATCCTTCGTAGAGGGAAGCGGTGATTAAATATGTGCTAGAGCTTTTCATTTGTAAAACAGAGAGATAAAAATTGGTTTTGAGAAGTGGTTGTCTTTGTCAACGACTGACAATGGGGTTCTTACTATCTTCCATACAAAAATGAAGCAAGTTTTTGAGAGAGAGATTGGCACTTTTGTGCTCTTTTATAAAGCTTGGCACTCATCCCCACCTTTTTCCTTTCTCAAACCATGGCTAACCGATTCCATCGGGTGCCCACCAACATTCACATACCATGGAGGAGTGCCTTTTTCTTTCTTTTTTCCTCTTTTTTTTCTTTTTGGAATAAGCAATATGGAAGATAGCAAATCCGACCACTACGTCCCCATGAGCTGAAAACAGTGTCACAAAACGAGAAGTGTTTTGAAGGTTTTTGAAAGGTAGCACATGAAAATTTACTTGGAATGGCTTACAAATACCATGCATAGGAATTTATAGTGGACACAATGGCAAAACTTGGTTTTTAGGAGTTGGATGCACGAGTAGAGCTCATACTCAGTACAAAATGAGGGCTAGCAAAAGACTGGGAGCGACCAACTAAGAGAGCAATAACGGCCATAATCATGCAAAGCGACAAAGCAACATTAAAAGAAGCATAAGATGGCATCAAAAGTCAAAAACTAAATGATCATAGAGGCTATAGGCAACTTATTTTTGTAGTCAACATGGTGTAAGCATGCGCCAAGTCAACCCAAATAAAGCATCAAAGGAGAAAACCATATTAATGCTTCCAAATAATATAAACAACGCATGACATCACTAAGCATACTATCAAAACGACATCAAACATGACATGCAAAAGTCTAAGCCGCAGCCTAAACAAGCTCCTTTTTGTACCACTTTTTTGCATGAAACTTTTTCTCTTTTCCAACACCATTCAAACCTTTTTGAGGAAACTCTTTTGAGGAAAACCAACATATACCAGAGGTCCAAATACACCTTGATGCAAAGATAAAAACAGATCTGAATAAAAATCAAGGAAAAAAATTTAAGCTAAACGCAGTTCTAGAAAAATAGAACACTCGTTGAAACGATAAGAGTGAAAAATGGAGTGTTCTTGGAAATGAAAAACGGACCATAGCTCTCTCCAAAACATGATGTGATCCAACATTTATTGTAGCAAACAAAGCAAAATAAAACTGAAAGCAAAACAACTGATGCTCTAAGAAAAACGCATAATGCATGAAGCAATAAAAATATAGTGTTTTGAAAGGTGACCTGATTTTTGCCGATGAAGAAGGGGTGCCTCGGGGGCATCCCCAAGCTTTGACGCTTGTACTTCTTGGATATTTCTTGGGGGGTTTCATGTGCATCCCCAAGCTTGAGCTTTTGTCCATTCTTCATCTCATCTCATCATTCTCCAATCCCTACACTTGAAAACTTCCTTCATACAAAACTAAACATAATTCTATTAGCAACATTAGTGTAAGCATAGTAATGAATCAACCCTTTTTTGCTTCAGGTTTCAACTCAAAACCACCACATATAAAGTATATACTACTGTAGCAACTTCCCCAAAAGTTCCATGATCAAAAGAACTAAAAAAGAAAGCGATAAAGCGGCAAACACAAATATTGGCAGAAATCTGTCAAAACAGAACAGCTGACAAAGGTCGAATTTTTAGAGGGTTTTCTGTTCCTCAAATCAAAAAGTGTTCAACTAATGAAAGTTTGGATATAACCTGGGGCATATGCGCAAGAAATCGCAGGTCCAAAAGATATACAGAGAATTTTCACGAATGTTTACGGTGCAGCACCGAAAACTGTTTCAGGACAGCAACATCCCCAAATCTTACCTCACTCAAATTAGAGGCTTCTCTTGGCACAACAACGAAATAAAAAGGATAAGGAGCGGTTATTACAGTAGTAATAACTTTCAAGACTCAAATAAAAGAAAAAGTACTAGAAATAAAACATTGGGTTATCTCCCAAGAGTGCTTTTCTTTAACGCCTTTGAGCTAGGCGCAGTAATTTGCAAAGATGCTCATGTGGGCGCCATATAAGAGCTTGAGGCAAAGGCGCCATATAAGAACTTGAAGCAATAGAGAGCATCAAAAAGCAAATGGGAAAGACATTTAAATCTGAACCACTTCCTATGAAAAATAATCTTGTAAAGAGACAAGTCATAAAAGCGCAAAGCAAAAAGCATAGGAAGGCAAAACTGTTGGAATTATGCCCTAGAGGCAATAATAAAGATGTTATTATTATAATTCTTGTTCATGATAATGTTTATATTCCATGCTGGAATTGTATTAAGCGGAAACTTTAATACTTGTGTGGTTTATGAACAACACCGTGTCCCTAGTACGCCTCTATGGACTAGCTCATTGATTAATGATGGTTAAGGTTTCCTAACCATAGACATGAGTTGTCAATTAATAATGAGATCGTATCATTAGGAGAATGATATGATGGACAAACCCAAATAAAGCAGAGCAATTAGATCGTGTCATCGTGTTCATCTTTGCGAAGCTTTTCTTATGTCAAGTATTGTATTCCTTAGACCATGAGATAATACAAACTCCCTAGTATCGGAAGAAAGCTTTGAGGTCATCAAACGTCATCCTATGTGAGGGTGATCATAAAGGTGTCTCTCAAGTGATCGGAAAGTACTTGTTGGGTTGTATGTATCGAGATGGAATTTGTCCCTCCCAAGTTGGAGAGATATACTTCGGGCCCACTCGGTAATCGATATCAACACCGCTTGCAAGCATATGGTTAAGGAGTTAATCATGAAGTGATATCGAATTACGGTACAAGTAAAGTACTTGCTGTGAATGAGATTGAACTAGGTATGGCGATACCGACGATCGAATCTCGGGCGAGTAAAATATCGCGAGACGAAGGGAATGCAAATACGGGATTGATTGAATCCTGACATCGTGGTTCATCCGATATGATCATCGCTGAGTGCGTGGGAGTCAATATGGATTTCCAGATCCCGCTATTGATTATTGATGGAGATCATGTCCGCGCATTCTCGAACCCGTTGGGTCACACACTTAACGCAAATCAACGCTAGGGTAGTATCGGGATATATGTGAAACTGTTTCAGAGAATTACGGAATTGTTCCGGTGGAAAGGATTGATATTTATTAATTATAAGAATTAATAAATATTTAACAGTATTTATTTAACAGAAATAAATAAAGAAAGAAAGAAAAAAAAGGGGGAGCAGCGGCGGCCAGGGAAAAGTCCCTGGCTCGCTCGCATGAAATAACGAGGCAGCAGCCTCGCGCTCGCCCCTGTGCACGCCCGGGTGGGCCTTTGGCTCCTGGCAGGCCGGCCGGCTTGGGCCACGCACGCAGCGCACGTAACGCACGCAACGCGGATCGATCGGATCGATCTCTGCGACGTGTACGAGATGGTTTTGACCATCGTGGACTTCACGTAAAGGAAAACGTGACCGATCGGAAAACTAGCAAAAATTGTTTTGCAAGTTTTGGACGCCAATAAAAGGGCAGCAGCGCCGTGGTCTTTGAGACCTAATTTTTGTGCGAAGCCGCTGCCCGCTTTCTGAAGCCTTCTTTCTCCGTTCTTCTTTCACCACGCAAACAGGCGAAGCCCTGTCGGCGTATACTCTCCACCATAGACACCACACCGTCGTGCTGTCGATCCCATCTACTACTCCACCATATCTCGCTGGACCGGGAAGGCGGAGTCGTTGGTGCGCTGTACGTGTGCATCTCTCGGAGGCGTCGCCACTTGCGGCGTTGGATCGGATCGGATCGCGAGGAGGAGACGGCGAGTACGACTACGTCAACCACGTTCTATTGAACGTTTCCGCTGTGCGATATCTTCAAGGGTATGAAGATCTCATCTACCTCTCTCGTTGATTACATCTCCTAGATTAGATCTTGGCTTTCTTGTTCGCATCCGTAGAAATTTTTTGATTTACTGTGCTGCGAATCCCTTCAGTGGTATCAGAGCTAGATCTATGCGTAGATGTGTTTCACGAGTAGAACGCAACATGCTTGTTGCGGGCGTTGATGTTTTCTGTTGCAAACCTCTTGTTTTGTACTTCTTATGGCGCGGCATAGTGAGATCGAAGCGGTCCAGGCCAACTTTACGCGACCTCGTTCGCGAGACCGGCTCCGCACTTGACGTGTGGCTTGTTCCACACATGCGGCTGGTGGATGCCAGTTTCTCTCACTATAGTAGTCATGAGATTTACAACGGATGTTAGCAACCATAATATCACCGTTGTGGCTTTTCGTAGGTAAGAATCGTTCTTAGCCTGTTACTCCCATAAGCCACGTAAAACATGCAACAACAAAGTAGAGGCGTCTAACTTGTTTTTGCAGGGAGTGTTTTGTGATATGGTATGGCCCAAGACATGATGTGTATGAATTGAGATGTATGCAATGATCATGTTTTGTAATCTTTCACGACTTGCATGTCGATGAGTTCACAACCGGCAGGAGCCATATGGTTGTCTTTATAATTGTGTATGACCTGCGTGTCAACTTCTTATACGCCATGTAATAGCTTTACTTTATCGCTAAGTAATTAGCAATAGTTGTAGTTGCTATTCGTGGTGGAGGCAATCATGGTGGAGTGATGGAGATCATGCCGGCGCGCACAAGATGGAGATCATTGCGCGGAGATTGGCTATACCATGTCACACAAAATTATATGCATGTGATGTTTATCCTTTTATGTATCTTATTATGCTTAGATCACGACGGTAGCATTATAAGATGATTCCTCACTTAAAGATCAAGATAAAATTGTGTTCTCCCCTCGTATGCGCCGTTGCGAAAGTTCGTCGTTTTCAAGCACCTCGTGATGATCGGGTGTTATAAACTCTACGTCCACATACAACGGGTGCAAGCCAGTTTTGCACACGCGGAAATACTTGGGTTTGATTTGACGAGCCTAGCATGTACAGACATGGCCTCGGAACACACGAACCGAAAGGTTAAACATGAGTCATATGAATGATATGATCGACACTTAGTTGTCCACCATTGAAACCACATCTCTTCTCGTGAAGATCGGATTAGGTGTGGTGAATTTGGATCGTGTTCACTAAACAACTTGAGGGATGTTGAATTTAGTGGGAGTTCATCTAGTAATTTGATTAAGTTGAACTAGTTATCATGAACATAGTCTAAATTGTACTTGCAAATTTTGTAGATCAAATGGCTAAGTCCAACTTCAACTTCAACGTTTTTGCTGAGAAAGAAAAGCTTAAGAACAATGGGTCTAACTTCACCAACTGGTTCCGCAATCTGAGAATCATTCTCGCTGGCGGACAAAAAGCCTATGTACTTGACAAAGCGCTAGGTGACACCCCTGCTGCAACAGCGAAAACTGAAGAACTTGCTGACTTCAATGCTCGCAGAGATGATTGTGATGCGATTATGAGTACCATGCTGTTTTCTATGGAACCGGAACTTCAAAATCGTTTTGAGAAGTACCGCGGGCCTTATGAGATACTTGAGGAACTGAAAACCATGTTTCAGACTCAAGCCCGTTCTGAGAGATATGAGATCTCTGAGAAGTTCTTTAACTGCAAGATGGAGGAAGGGAGTTCCGTTAGTGAGCACGCCATTAAGATGTCGGGCTACACTCAACGCCTTGAGCAACTGGACTGCAAGATTCCAGAAGAGCTCAAGATTGACAGAGTTCTGCAATCACTCCCTCCTAGCTACAAAGGTTTTGTGGTTACTCATAATCAAATTGGTTCCACTGATACGATCACTGAGCTCTTCGCAAAGCTGAAAGCTGCGGAGGTGGATATCAAGAAAGATAATCATGTGTTGATGGTCAACAAGACCACTAGCTTTAAGAAAGCTAAGGGTGCAAAGGGATCCTTCAAGAAGGGCAGCGGCAAGCGCGTTGCCCCTGCTGAGAAGAAGCCCAAGTCTGGACCTAAGCCGGACACTGAGTGCTTCAATTGCAAGGTCAAGGGTCACTGGAAGCGCAACTGTCCGAAGTACTTAGCGGACAAGAAGGCTGGCACCATTAAAGGTATATTTGATATACATGTTATTGATGTTTACCTTACTAGCGCTCGTTGTAGTGCCTGGGTATATGATACTGGTTCAGTTGCTAATATTTGTAACTCGAAACAGGAGCTACGGAATAGACGGCGGCTAGCAAGAGATGAGGTGACGATGCGCGTTGGCAGTAGATCAAAAGTTGATGTGATGGCCGTCGACACGCTCTCCTTAGTTTTACCTTCAGGATTAGTTTTAAACCTTAATAAGTGTTATTATGTGCCTGCGTTGAGCATGAACATTATATCTGGATCATGTTTATTGCAAGACGGTTATTCATTTAAATCTGAGAATAATGGTTGTTCTATTTATATGAACTAGTCATCAACCCGTGCACCTGCACGGTCTAGTTATTTGAATAACGCATTAATAAAACTGAATTTAAATGATTAGTTTGTTCTAAAAATTCATAAGTGATGAGTAAAAAGAAGTGGTAATAAGCATTGAATTTTTACTCATATAACTACCAATTTTTTTACTTCCAATAGGTATAAAAGTTTTTGATCTTCATTTCAAGCACGGTTGTATTTTTTGTTCCCGATGCGTGTGTGTGAGAATATATGTCTTTACTTTGACATGCATGTTCCAAGAATCTATACGAAAAAACCATTTAAAATACTATGGACTCCAAAAATATTAACTTATTTTGTTGTTTTAATATAATTTTGAACTACAAATACTAAATATGTCATGGTTTCCTTTAGTGTTTCCTGTCAGGCATGATTTAAGCATGTGGTGCGTTGGTACCATGCTGAATAGTCATCACTAAAAATTAGCACATAGATAGATAGATGTGAGCTGCAGATTTTTTTTCAAAGATCGTCCTTAGCCTATTCAAAAGTGTACACACAAAATAGTAAGAGATTAAACTCTGTACCATCGCTGAACAAAATGTTGTTAATAGGATATAAACTCAAAAGGTTTTACAGGCATGCAACAATAATGTATATCAATTGTTTTTTCACTATCTTATCATTCAGGTTCATGACTCGATCTATATTTCCCCATTCCCCAGTGTATATGCATTATGGTGTCCTACAATATTATTTAGTTTTATATATGAGTAAATATTGATGTAGCATTTACATATTTGATTTATGACCCTTCACGGTAACGACATAAGCATATTAGAAGATATGTTATGAAGAATGTTCAGAAGAACTTATCCTTAGTAAAACAAAATATATTCATGATTTATTAATCTGCATAAGGTCTCAGAAACAGATACACCTCTATTTTGTAGTTTGAAATGGGATACTCCTCGATTAAGTCCGAAGAATCTGTATATCAATAGTATTTGGGACATTGTAAAACAACTAAACCCAGAAGGTTGTCAGCTCAACGAACTAAATCCAGTTCTGCAGCACACCGTGAGTCCATGCATGTACCCATCATACACACGACATAGGACGTGCACACACGGAAAAATGGAGTGCTGATATGATCAGACCAGTGGTGCAATTAGTACCGAAAGCAAAGATTTTATCCAATCTAAAAGATGTTATGAAGTCTTTAAGAAGAAAACTAATTATTTTGACATAAACTGAGTTTGTAGTTCAGGGCTAGAGCACCACTTTAAATTTATGTTTACATGTCCACAATTGTATGGTTTCTGAAAACCATATTACAGTCTGAAGAAGATAAAATAAAGCATTAAGTCACTTGATTTAATGGGGCGCAGGTGCAATCTGCAGTATGCATAGTGTTTACAGCCGGTGTTTGACCGAGAGGATCCAACAATGTATCTATGAACTTCTCTCCAGTTTTCTAGGTCAAAGTATTAGACAGATCTGATTGGAAAAATAAAACATCCAATTTCAAGATTAGATGGATCTGATTGGAAAAAGAGAGCGTCAGCTAGAGATTACATGAAATCAGCAAAATTTGTCTCGTATCCGCTGCAGCCGATAGCTGCCTGATGTTGGCGTCACATGGTGCAGACTTAGGCGAGTGCCGCTGTCATCAATATGATGATAGTCACAGGGGAGGAGCGGCGACTGATATCTCATCCTTGCGCTCGGACTGGACGGGGAGAAGTTAATCAGGGGATCATCTCGAGCGTCTGGTACGTAATTCGAACTCGTGACCTTATTAGATCGTTAGGCCTGACACGTCGGGCAGAGACGACTTAAATCCAACGGCTACACAGATTATACGGATAGATCAGATGGACGAAAACAACTAATCTCTAGGATTAACGTGGAAGCTTCTACGGTGCCTCCAATTAGTAAATATAAGATGGTGTGCAGTGCTGTGGCGGGCATGTGGGTTTGCTTGGAGTACATCTGGCAACCTTGGCAGAGCTCCACGATACGGTCTGCATCTGCCTTGGCTGTTGGCCAGTAAAATCCATGGCAGAATGCCTTAGCTACTAGAGATCGGGCGGCAGCGTGATGCCCACATTTGCCTTCGTGGATCTCCCTTAGTATTTCGATTCTGTCCACTTGGGACATGCACTTCATGAAGACTCCCGAGGTGCTTCGTTTGTAGAGTTGGCCATCTATGATGGTGTACGCTTTTGCTCTACGCTCGATTTGTCTCTTTTGGACTTCGTCCTCGGGTAGTTTCTTGTTCGTCAGATACTTCAGGTAGGGCTCAGCCCATGGCGGGTTGCTAGGCAAAACCGCCATAACGGGGGAGCTTGCCAGTTCTGGATTTTCTGGATCCACCATCTTGACTGATGGTATGTGCAGATGCTCGAGGAATACGCCTGGCGGGACTGCCTTGCGGCTAGACCCTAGCTTGGACAAGGTGTCGGCCGCCATGTTATCTTCTCGTTGTACGTACTTTATGTCATAGCCGAGGAAACTTTTGGCCATCTCATCCACTTCGTCTCTGTAAGCCGCCATAACTTTGTTCCGAGCTTTGTATGTGCCAGCCACCTGCTGAGCGACAAGGTCAGAATCTCCGCAACACATAATGTGTTGTACGCCGATCTCCTTTGCGACGCGTAGCCCGTGTAGTAGCGCTTCATACTCCGCGATGTTGTTGGTGGTGGGGAAGTTGATCTGGAGAACGTAGCTGAGCTCATCTCCCTTGGGAGATTTGAGTGTCACTCCAGCCCCCGAGCCGTGTAGCAGCTTTGAGCCATCAAAGTGCATCACCCAATGCTCTGGTTCTGGGATAGGCGTAGTCTCCTGTGCTTCCTTCCAATCCGTCATGAATTCCGCCAAAGCCTGAGACTTGATGGCGGTGCGAGGCTTGTAGTCGATGTCGAAGGAGGCCAATTCAATGCCCCACTTTGCAACTCGTCCTGTTGCGTTGCTGTTGTTGATGATGTCCTTCAGTGGAGCCTTGCTCACCACTGTGATCTTATGGTCATAGAAGTAATGCCGTAACTTACGAGAAGCTAGGAAAACTCCATATGCCAACTTTTGGTAGTGAGGGTAGCGCTGCTTGGATTCCGTTAGGACCTCGCTGACATAGTAGACTGGCCTCTGTACGCCATACTCCTGCGCTTCTTCCTTGCGTTCTACCACGATGACGATGCTGACGACTGATACGTCTCCAACGTATCCATAATTTTTGATGCTCCATGCCTGTTTTTACACCATTTGCTTAGTGTTTCGTTACACTTCGTGGCACTTTTATGCATTTTCCGGAACTAACCTATTAACAAGTCGCCACAGTGTCAGTTCCCTGTTTTCTGCTATTTTTGTGTTTCAGAAAAGTTACACAGGAAATATTCTCGGAATTGGACGAAACCAAAGCCAGTCGCCCAGAATTTCACCGAAGCTTCCAGAGAACCGAAGAGGAGACGAAGTGGGGCCATGAGGGCCCCACACACCAGGGCGGCGCGGCCCAGGCCCTGGCCGTGCCCCCTATGTGTGAGAGCGCCTCGGTCCACTCCTGACGATGCCCCTTCGCCTATATAAAGCCTCGGGACAGAAAACCCTAGGGGAATCGGCGAAATTTTTAGAACAGTTCCGCAGCTCCGCCGCCACCGCCGACAAATTTTGGGGGACAGAAATCTCTGTTCCGGCACCCTGCCAGGACGGGGAAGTGCCCCCGGAGCCATCTCCATCGGTCTCCATCACCGTCTCCGCCGTCTCCATCGACCTCACCGCCATCTCCATCAACCTTGCTGTCTCCTATGATGAGGAGGGAGTAGTTCTCCCCCGGGGCTGAGGGCTCTACCGGTAGCTATGTGGTTCACCTCTCTCTCCCATGATGTGATCTTTATGTGATCGTGACCTTTGTATCTAGTTGAATTGGTAGATGTTATTATTCAGATATTATGCTACTCCTATGCTTTATTATTGTACTCTCCGGAGATACCTCGTATCATGGTGTAAAGGTGACTAGTGTGTGCATCATATGTATCTTTTTGGTTAATGTCTCTATGAATTGTTGGTGTTTGTTGGAACCATCTAGTGCGTTCACGGTGATAGTGTGGGACAATCTAGTTTGGGTACATACGGACTTTGAGGAGTGCTTCGTAGCCCTATGCATGATTAGTGTTCGTTTTCCATTGGAGAATTGTTTTGAGTTGCATATTGATGATAGTATCTATTGGTTCAATTATGTTATATTTGTTGGGAGTTTGTCCACTAGTGAAAGTATGATCCCTAGGCCTTGTTTTCAAGCATTGCACACCATTTACTTACTGTTTTGTTACATGTTTGCTCGCAGCAATATTTATTTCAGATCACATTTGCTACTTATAATCATCACTACTACTTGTATTTCACTATCTCTTCGCCGAACTAGTGCACCTATATATCTGACAAGTGTATTGGGTGTGTTGGGGACACAAGAGACTTTCTGTATCGTAATTGCAGGGTTGCTTGAGAGGGATAGCTTTGACCTCTTCCTCCCTGAGTTCGATAAACCTTGGGTGATCCACTTAAGGGAAACTTGCTGTTGTTCTACAAACCTCTGCACTTGGAGGCCCAACACTGTCTACAAGAACAGACGCGTGCATAGACATCAAGCTCTTTTCTAGTGCCGTTGCCAGGGAGGTAAGGTAAAAGGTACTCGCATCCTCCTGTGTGAGTGCTCGGAGTTATTTCCTTTAGATTCTGCAATTATATCTTTTTGTTTCTTGTTTTTATTTTCACTAGTTAGGCTTAATGGAAAATAAAGAGTTCTTTAGTCTTTTTTCTGAGTTTAGATTTGAAGAGAAAATTGAAAAACCTTTGGAGCTTATTTCGCATAGCAATGTTAATAGTACGAATGCTTTGAATCCCGTTATTGCTAATGCTATGGAAAAGTCTAAGCTTGGGGAAGCTGGTTTTGTTAAGCATGATATTTTTAGTTTCCTAGCTTTAGTGGAGAAAGTTTGCTCTGATGATATTTTATCTCCCATATGTGATGTTTCTAATGATGCTTGTGCTCCTCATCCTTTTAAAATACCAATGAAAATTGTTGATCGTGCTATGAATAACTGCTATTTAGGAGATGGAACTGTCCATCCCGGTGATCATTTACTCTTTATACATGAATTATGCGAGTTGTTCCAGTGTGCAGGTATTTCAATGAACCAAGTTAAGAGGAAGGTATTTTCTTTATAACTAAAAGGCAGAGCTGCGGAATGGTATAAAACACTGAAGGATGGCCGACCTGTTGAGTGGGAGGAAATTGTACCTCTCTTTTATTCTAAATTCTATCCTTCTAGTGAGGTTTATAAAGATAGAAATTACATTTATAATTTCCATCCGCATGAGGGAGAAAGCATTGCCCAAGCATGGGGAAGATTGAAGTTACTAATGCATAAATGTCCTATTCATGATCTTCCCCGTAATATTGTTATTAATAATTTTTATGCAAGGCTTTCAGGATATTACAAGGACTATCTAGATGCATGCTTTGATGGGTCTTTCACAAGCAAGGATGTCGACACCAAGTGGGGTCTGCTTGAAACAATTCAAAACAATATTGAAGGTTGGGATAGCGACAAAGGTAAAGGATCAGGTATGAATTACGAGTTTGATTGCATTAAGTCTTTCGCTGAAACTGTTGATTTTCAAGAGCTTAGTGCTAAGTATGGTCTTGATCCTCAAATTATGATTGATTGTTTTAAAACCTTTGCTTCCCATATTAATGTTCCTAAAGGAAATGGGGACATGTATCGTGAACCTTTTAAGGACACTCGCGTAGAAAATGATATTGATGTTGATGATTCCAATAAACATGCTCGAACCTCTGAAAGTCCTATTTTCTATAAGCATGTTAATTTTTGTGGAGTACATAGACCTTGTGAACAGAGTTAGAACAAGGAAGATTATTGTGTCCACCATGCAAATGAAGAAACCAGTATGTGGCTCAGGGATCTAGATGTGCTTGGTGAAAGGATTTGTGAGCTTTATCCTTTTCTTTGTGAACTTTGCGGTAAAACGGGTCACTTTAATTTTCAATGCCCAATTAATCGAACGAGTACCGCAAATTTGTATTGTGATGATAAGATTACTCTCAATCAGCATGATGAGCTTACTTTGTTTTTGAATTGTGAATAGATATCTAGAAAGATTTCTTTGGTTGATATGAGAGATGTTGATATTAATAGCATCCTTCGTGGTTGTCGTCTCTATTGTGCTAAAGATTGCCTCGCAAATATTTACTTATAAGATCTTATAAAACATGATGTTTTGCCAAGCTATGACAGGACTAATAGATGTTTCGATCTTATTAATAGAGAGGAGGAATCCTCCAAAGTTTCTTCTGTTGTTTCTGTCAGCAAACCAGATTATGTGGAGAAGATGCCTTTCCCTCCTAAAGGATATGTGGAGAAGATGCCCTTCAAGTCTCTCCCTCCTAAAGGAGAGAGTAAGAAGAGTATGAAGAAGAAGAAGAGGAGTAAGAGGCGAGAGGACACGGTATCTTCCCCTAAGCATTATGATCCTGCTATAGATTATGATAATTCTGATTGGGATCATGTTCTCATGCCTGTTACCAATGTTAGTGATCATGATTGGGAAAAGCACTCTACTTTTGATATTGAAAATCTTTTTGGTACAAATTCTACGGTTAATAATTGTTGTACCATTAGTACTATCCATGTTCCTTCTTATGATGATATGTTTGATGAATATGCTTTGCGAAATAGCTGTTCTCTAGCTTGTGATGATACTAAACCTCTAGTTTATGATGGTTATGATGATGGGTATAATATTTTCAGTTCACCTACTTTTGAGGAGAAAATTAGTTATGATTACAATATGCCTCCTGTTTTTGATGATTATGGTGATGAGAATAATTATTCTGTTGAATCTGCTCCTACTACTATTGTTCATATGGGGAGTATTAATTCTTTTATGCATGTGGCTCATGATAGGGATGCTTTATGTGATAGTTATATTGTTAGTTCTATTCATGATGCTACTGAAAGTTATTATGAGACAGGGAAACATGGTTTTATGGACCTCAACAATATTGAGTTTCCCCTCTTTATGTTGCAATTCTTGAAGTTGTACTTGTTTTTGAAGGGATTCGCACCACAGTAAATCAAAAAATTTCTACGGATGCGAACAAGAAAGCCAAGATCTAATCTAGGAGATGTAATCAACGAGAGAGGTAGATGAGATCTTCATACCCTTGAAGATATCGCACAGCGGAAACGTTCAATAGAACGTGGTTGACGTAGTCGTACTCGCCGTCTCCTCCTCGCGATCCGATCCGATCCAACGCCGCAAGTGGCGACGCCTCCGAGAGATGCACACGTACAGCGCACCAATGACTCCGCCTTCCCGGTCCAGCGAGATATGGTGGAGTAGTAGATGGGATCGACAGCACGACGGTGTGGTGTCTATGGTGGAGAGTATACGCCGACAGGGCTTCGCCTGTTTGCGTGGTGAAAGAAGAACGGAGAAAGAAGGCTTCAGAAAGCGGGCAGCGGCTTCGCACAAAAATTAGGTCTCAAAGACCACGGCGCTGCTGCCCTTTTATTGGCGTCCAAAACTTGCAAAACAATTTTTGCTAGTTTTCCGATCGGTCACGTTTTCCTTTACGTGAAGTCCACGATGGTCAAAACCATCTCGTACACGTCGCAGAGATCGATCCGATCGATCCGCGTCGCGTGCGTTACGTGCGCTGCGTGCGTGGCCCAAGCCGGCCGGCCTGCCAGGAGCCAAAGGCCCACCCGGGCGTGCACAGGGGCGAGCGCGAGGCTGCTGCCTCGTTATTTCATGCGAGCGAGCCAGGGACTTTTCCCTGGCCGCCGCAGCTCCCCCTTTTTTTTCTTTATTTATTTCTGTTAAATAAATACTGTTAAATATTTATTAATTCTTATAATTAATAAATATCAATCCTTTCCACCGGAACAATTCCGTAATTCTCTGAAACAGTTTCACATATATCCCGATACTACCCTAGCGTTGATTTGCGTTAAGTGTGTGACCCAACGGGTTCGAGAATGCGCGGACATGATCTCCATCAATAATCAATAGCGGGATCTGGAAATCCATATTGACTCCCACGCACTCAGCGATGATCATATCGGATGAACCACGATGTCAGGATTCAATCAATCCCGTATTTGCATTCCCTTCGTCTCGCGATATTTTACTCGCCCGAGATTCGATCGTCGGTATCGCCATACCTAGTTCAATCTCGTTCACAGCAAGTACTTTACTCGTTCCGTAATTCGATATCACTTCATGATTAACTCCTTAACCATATGCTTGCAAGCGGTGTTGATATCGATTACCGAGTGGGCCCGAAGTATATCTCTCCAACTTGGGAGGGACAAATTCCATCTCGATACATACAACCCAACAAGTACTTTCCGATCACTTGAGAGACACCTTTATGATCACCCTCACATAGGATGACGTTTGATGACCTCAAAGCTTTCTTCCGATACTAGGGAGTTTGTATTATCTCATGGTCTAAGGAATACAATACTTGACATAAGAAAAGCTTCGCAAAGATGAACACGATGACACGATCTAATTGCTCTGCTTTATTTGGGTTTGTCCATCATATCATTCTCCTAATGATACGATCTCATTATTAATTGACAACTCATGTCTATGGTTAGGAAACCTTAACCATCATTAATCAATGAGCTAGTCCATAGAGGCGTACTAGGGACACGGTGTTGTTCATAAACCACACAAGTATTAAAGTTTCCGCTTAATACAATTCCAGCATGGAATATAAACATTATCATGAACAAGAATTATAATAATAACATCTTTATTATTGCCTCTAGGGCATAATTCCAACAGTCTCCCACTTGCACTAGAGTCAATAATCTAGTTTACATCTGGCAACAATCTAACACCCATGGCATTAAGGTGCTGATCATGTTTTGCTCGTGGAAGAGGTTTAGTCAACGGGTCTGCGACATTCAGATCCGTATGTACTTTGCTAATCTTCAGATCTCCATCTGATATATAATCTCGAATTATATGGAAACGGCGGTTGATGTGCTTGGTTTTTGGATGATATCTTGGTTCCTTAGCCAGTGCTATGGCGCCAGTGTTGTCGCACAATATCTCCAGTGGGTCCAAGGCATTTGGAACCACACCAAGCTCAGTGATGAAGTTTCTGATCCAAACTCCTTCACTTGATGCTTCCGAAGCAGCCATGTATTCCGCTTCTGTTGTAGATCCCGCGATCACGCTTTGCTTGCAGCTTCTCCAGCTCACAGCTCCACCATTCAAAATATAAACGTATCCTGTCTGAGATTTAGAATCATCCGGGTCGGTGTCGAAGCTAGCGTCGACGTAACCTTTTACGACGAGCTCCTCATCACCTCCATAGACCAAGAACATTTCTTTAGTCCTATTTAAATACTTTAGGATGTTCTTTACGGCTGTCCAGTGTTCCACTCCTGGATCACTTTGGTATCTGCTCGTCAAACTAAGAGCATTGGACACATCCGGTCTAGTACACAACATGGCATACATGATAGAACCTATGGCCGAGGCATATGGCACTTTGCTCATAGTATCTCTATCTTTTACCGTAGCTGGACACTGAGCCTTGCTCAATATCTTACCTGACAACATGGGCAATGAACCTTTCTTTGCTTTATCCATTCTGAACCTCTTCAGAACTTTGTCCAGGTATGTACTTTGGCTTAAAGCTATTAGGCGTCTTTCTCTATCTCTATAGATTTTGATGCCTAATATATAAGCAGCTTCCCCTAGGTCTTTCATTGAAAAACATTTATTCAAATAACTCTTCACATCGTTAAGCATACCGATGTCATTTCCAATAATCAATATGTCATCCACATATAGTACTAAAAATGTCACCGAGCTCCCACTCACTTTCTTGTAGATACAAGCTTCGTAGCAATTTGGAACAAATCCAAAACTCTTGATCACTTGATCAAAACGAAGGTTCCAACTCCGAGATGCTTGCTTCAGTCCATAAATGGAACGCTGAAGTTTGCACACCTTATTAGCATCCTTAGGATTGACAAAACCTTTGGGCTGCATCATATACAACTCTTCATCAATGTTGCCATTGAGGAACGCAGTCTTGACATCCATCTGCCATATTTCATAATCATGAAACGCAGCAATTGCTAATAAAATCCGAATGGACTTAAACATCGCTACGGGAGAGAAAGTCTCATCGTAGTCAACACCTTGAACTTGCCGAAAACCTTTTGCGACAAGCCGAGCTTTATAGACAGTAATATTACCATCCGCGTCCGTTTTCTTCTTGAAAATCCATTTGCACTCAACGGCCTTACGGTCGCTAGGAGGGTCCACCAAAGTCCACACTTGGTTTTCGCTCATGGATCCCAATTCGGATTTCATGGCCTCTAGCCATTTCTCAGAGTCTGAGCTCATCATCGCTTCCTCATAGTTCGCAGGTTCACTGTTGTCTAACAACAAGACGGTTAAGACAGGGTTGCCGTACCATTCGGGAGTGGCATGTGACCTTGTCGACCTGCGAAGTTCAGTAGTAGCATCGTTCGAAGTTTCATGATCTTTATCATTAGCTTCCTCTCTTGTTGGTGCAGACGGCACCGGAACAACTTCAAGTGCTGCGCTACTCTCCAACTCGAGAGAAGGTTCAATAACCTCGTCTAGCTCTACCTTCCTCCCACTCACTTCTTTCGAGAGAAACTCCTTCTCAAGAAAGGATCCGTTCTTTGCAATAAACACTTTGCCTTCGGATCTGTGGTAGAAGGTATACCCAATCGTTTCCTTAGGGTATCCTATGAAGATGCATTTCTCCGCTTTGGGTTCGAGCTTGTCCGGCATCAACTTCTTGACGTAAGCTTCGCATCCCCAAACTTTAAGAAACGACAACTTAGGTTTAGCACCAAACCATAGTTCATACGGTGTCGTCTCAACGGATTTAGATGGTGCCCTATTTAAAGTGAATGCAGCGGTTTCTAATGCATAACCCCAAAATGATAACGGCAAATCTGTAAGAGACATCATTGATCGCACCATATCTAATAGAGTTCGATTCCGGCGTTCAGACACACCATTGCGCTGTGGTGTTCCGGGTGGCATGAGTTGCGAAATGATTCCGCTTGCTTTAAGATGCGTGAGAAAATCATAACTCAAATACTCACCTCCACGATCGGATCGTAGAAATTTAATTTTCCTGTTACGATGGTTTTCCACTTCGTTCTGAAATTCTTTGAACTTTTCAAACGTTTCAGATTTATGTTTCATTAAATAGATATACCCATATCTACTTAAGTCATCAGTAAAAGTGAGAAAATAGCGATATCCACCGCGCGTCGAAACACTCATTGGTCCGCACACATCGGTATGTATGATTTCCAATAAGTCCGTTGCTCGCTCCATTATTCCAGAGAACGGGGTTTTGATCATCTTGCCCATGAGGCACGGCTCGCACGTGTCAAATGATTCAAAATCAAGAGACTCCAAAAGTCCATCAGAATGGAGTTTCTTCATGCGTTTTACACCAATATGACCTAGACGGCAGTGCCACAAATAAGTTGGATTATCACTATCTACTTTGCATCTTTTAGCCTCAATGTTATGGATGTGTGTTTCATTGCTTTCGAGATTCAGAAGAAATAAACCATTCACGACAGGTGCATGACCATAAAAGATGTTATCTTATATTTACTAATTGGAGGCACCGTAGAAGCTTCCACGTTAATCCTAGAGATTAGTTGTTTTCGTCCATCTGATCTATCCGTATAATCTGTGTAGCCGTTGGATTTAAGTCGTCTCTGCCCGACGTGTCAGGCCTAACGATCTAATAAGGTCACGAGTTCGAATTACGTACCAGACGCTCGAGATGATCCCCTGATTAACTTCTCCCCGTCCAGTCCGAGCGCAAGGATGAGATATCAGTCGCCGCTCCTCCCCTGTGACTATCATCATATTGATGACAGCGGCACTCGCCTAAGTCTGCACCATGTGACGCCAACATCAGGCAGCTATCGGCTGCAGCGGATACGAGACAAATTTTGCTGATTTCATGTAATCTCTAGCTGACGCTCTCTTTTTCCAATCAGATCCATCTAATCTTGAAATTGGATGTTTTATTTTTCCAATCAGATCTGTCTAATACTTTGACCTAGAAAACTGGAGAGAAGTTCATAGATACATTGTTGGATCCTCTCGGTCAAACACCGGCTGTAAACACTATGCATACTGCAGATTGCACCTGCGCCCCATTAAATCAAGTGACTTAATGCTTTATTTTATCTTCTTCAGACTGTAATATGGTTTTCAGAAACCATACAATTGTGGACATGTAAACATAAATTTAAAGTGGTGCTCTAGCCCTGAACTACAAACTCAGTTTATGTCAAAATAATTAGTTTTCTTCTTAAAGACTTCATAACATCTTTTAGATTGGATAAAATCTTTGCTTTCGGTACTAATTGCACCACTGGTCTGATCATATCAGCACTCCATTTTTCCGTGTGTGCACGTCCTATGTCGTGTGTATGATGGGTACATGCATGGACTCACGGTGTGCTGCAGAACTGGATTTAGTTCGTTGAGCTGACAACCTTCTGGGTTTAGTTGTTTTACAATGTCCCAAATACTATTGATATACAGATTCTTCGGACTTAATCGAGGAGTATCCCATTTCAAACTACAAAATAGAGGTGTATCTGTTTCTGAGACCTTATGCAGATTAATAAATCATGAATATATTTTGTTTTACTAAGGATAAGTTCTTCTGAACATTCTTCATAACATATCTTCTAATATGCTTATGTCGTTACCGTGAAGGGTCATAAATCAAATATGTAAATGCTACATCAATATTTACTCATATATAAAACTAAATAATATTGTAGGACACCATAATGCATATACACTGGGGAATGGGGAAATATAGATCGAGTCATGAACCTGAATGATAAGATAGCGAAAAAACAATTGATATACATTATTGTTGCATGCCTGTAAAACCTTTTGAGTTTATATCCTATTAACAACATTTTGTTCAGCGATGGTACAGAGTTTAATCTCTTACTATTTTGTGTGTACACTTTTGAATAGGCTAAGGACGATCTTTGAAAAAAAATCTGCAGCTCACATCTATCTATCTATGTGCTAATTTTTAGTGATGACTATTCAGCATGGTACCAACGCACCACATGCTTAAATCATGCCTGACAGGAAACACTAAAGGAAACCATGACATATTTAGTATTTGTAGTTCAAAATTATATTAAAACAACAAAATAAGTTAATATTTTTGGAGTCCATAGTATTTTAAATGGTTTTTTCGTATAGATTCTTGGAACATGCATGTCAAAGTAAAGACATATATTCTCACACACACGCATCGGGAACAAAAAATACAACCGTGCTTGAAATGAAGATCAAAAACTTTTATACCTATTGGAAGTAAAAAAATTGGTAGTTATATGAGTAAAAATTCAATGCTTATTACCACTTCTTTTTACTCATCACTTATGAATTTTTAGAACAAACTAATCATTTAAATTCAGTTTTATTAATGCGTTATTCAAATAACTAGACCGTGCAGGTGCACGGGTTGATGACTAGTACCTATAACTTGCCTTTCACGGTCTGGGGGCTGGACATGGTGGGTCCATTAAAAATAGCACCTTCGGGATTTACGCACCACTTGGTAGCGGTAGACAAATTCACAAAGTGGGTGGAAGCTAAGCCCATCAGAAAACTTGATGGCAAAACCGTCCTAAAGTTTGTCAAGGACATTGTGGTCAGATTCGGCATCCCACATAGCATCATCACCGACAATGGCACTAACTTGTCTCAGGGAGAAGTTGAAGAATACTGCCATCACAACGGAATCCGCCTTGACCTGGCATCTGTGGCACATCCACAGTCCAATGGCCAAGTTAAACGGACCAACGGACTAATCATGTCAGGGATCAAGCCACGCCTAGAAGCACCGCTACATAGAGCAGCTGGAGCCTGGGCAGAAGAGTTGCCATCTGTGCTATGGAGTCTATGGACCACGCCAAACAGATCAACCGGCCTCACCCCTTTCTTCTTAGTCTACGGATCAGAGGCAATCTTGCCAAGTGATGTTCAGTACGATTCTCCAAGAGTCGATGCCTATGAGGAGGAAGATGCAGAAGCGTTTAGACAACTATCCGTGGACCTACTGGAAGAAGAACGAGACCTAGCAGCCCAGAGATCCACCATCTACCAGCAGAATCTCCGCCGCTATGACAGCCGCCGAGTTCGCAAACGCTCGTTTAAATAAGGGGACCTGGTGCTACGCCTCAAACAGCAGAAGTCACACAAGCTATCTCCGCCTTGGGAAGGATCCTTCGTCATTAGCAAAGCTCTACTGAACGGTTCCTACTACCTCATTGATATTCGCGAGCTAGATAAGCGACCCAGTAAGAAGCGCAAACGAAGAGACCTCGACGATATCTACGACGAAACAGATCGTCCATGGAACATCGCACAGCTACGTCCTTTCTACACTTAGCACTTACCTAGGCTATGTAATAGGCACCTCTATATGATCAATGAAATAAAGCATCTGGTTCACTCTTGATTTTTTCTGAGTCTTTTACCTCCTTTATTGTTCATTTAGATCGTATGGAACCTTTGCGTAATTGTGCTTTGCACTTGCGTCTTTTTAAATCCGCCATAAGCGGTCCGCGTAGCATATTTATGTTTTGATCTCCATCTGACGTTCTTTGTGTGGATTCCCGAGTAGTGACTTTTTGACGGTCTAAGCCGCTATCTGCTAAGGGTTCTGGACGGTTGCTATTAAGTATCGTCGCCCTAGAGGATTGTTCATGTGAAGATTCCGCTATCTCACGAAAAGTCAAACACAAAGAGCCGGATGGCGGATCGCATAATCCTACACGTGAAAAAAAATCAAAGTGTTGTTTTTTTTAGCATGTCAAACTGCTACAAGTTGCATAAAAATAGGCCTGGCAGTTTTTCCGCACATAAACCACTTAAAGACTTGATAAAACTGTGCCACAAGTTCAAAAGCATTCTCTGATCCGCCACAGGCAGATCAGGCACAGTGCAAGTGTACACGCAGTTTAATAGTTTAAACTTACAGACCCACTCAGGGGCCGAATTGATGCATTGTTTTCTTCCTGCCACATTGCAGGGTATAACTCAAGAGGACGGCGGAATTGCAGAGGACACATCATCGCCGCCATCAGCACCAGCAGTGGCTACAAAGACCGACGCCGAAGCTTCGCTCGGAGACCCCGGCAGATCGTATGCTTCATAGTATATGTTCAGCTGAGTGCCTAAGGCACACAACTGATCGTATCCCAGCACGCTCTGCCGGATAGCGGCCTCGTCCACCGGCGCTCTGTCCTCGCCGCTCTCTGGGATGCCGGAGGTGATCAAGTCCAGGTCCAGCTCGGGGTAGTGGGCCTTTGCCAAAGTCAATGCAATTCTGGCACCACCCCGAGCGGAATACTGCTTCCAGTCCGCCACCAGCCCTGGCACGAGCAGCAGCTTCTTGGTGAGCCCTATGGCGGTAAGGCCAGAGGAACCCGCTATCTGCAGACTCTCGCACGCCTAACGACCAGCATTAAGAAGGCCCTCTAGCTCCTTCTGTGCTGGGTCGGTGGCCATGCGTAAGCCTGTGGCGGAATCCACCTCGCCTTGCTCCAGGGTCGCTACATAGTGGAAACAAACAAGGCGTCACACTCGGCATAGAACATTATTACAAACTACACAGTATGGAGAGCCATTGATACCTAGCAGGGTCTTCTGGAAATGATCGAGGACCTCGTTAAAGCCATCTCGCCGCTTTTCAAATTCGGCGACGGCTTTGCGGAGATCCTCTACCTCCTTGTGCTTCTGCAGGTTCTGGCGTTCCTGGTCCTTAAGCTTCTCTTCAAGGAGGGTATTCGAGGCCAATGATTTTTGGAGCTGCTGATGCAACCCCTTGATACGTCCATTTTGCATCATTATTTTGTATCATAATTTACTGTTATTCATTGATATATTTCATATTTAGAGTTGATACTTATGTTATTTCCCTTGTTTCCACATGTTTGATGATCATCGGAGGATTTGCTGCCGGAGTCAGGATTCTGCTGGAAAAAGGACCATCAAGGGACCATATTTTGAAGATCAGGAAAATTCCAGAAAAATACCAGGAAATTATATTTTCCCAGAAGACTCAGGAAGCTAGAAGGAGGAGTCGAGAGGAGCCAGGAGGGGCCCACACGCTAGGGTGGCGCGGCCTGACCCCTGGCCGCGCCAGCCCTGTGTGAGGCCGCCCTGGCCCACTTCTGGTCTCGCCCCTTCGCGTACTTCATCGTCCCCAAAAACCTAAGTCAAGGTGGGCTCAGAGTTAGACACAGCCGCCTCTGCGGGGCGGAGAACACCAAAGAGATAAAAGCTCTCCGGCATGGAGAAATCTGCCGGGGAAATTCCTTCCCGGAGAGGGAAGATCGTCGCCATCGTCATCACCATCGCACTGGACTTCATCGGGATCATCATCGTCATCATCTCCATCACCAGCACCTTCATCTCCACCATCACCACGCCATCCCGCTGTAACATCTTGAGTTGGATCTTGTTATATTCATAGGGGAGACTTACCCGGTGTTGATTACTCTTGTAGTTGATGCTATTGAGTGGAACCGTTGAGTTAAGGTTTATGTTCAGATTGTTATTTACCATGATTTCTCCTCTGATCATGATCCATATGATGTCTTGTGAGTAGTTCGTTTAGTTCTTGAGGACATGGGAGAAGTCAAGATGTTAGTAGTGAATTATTGTTGAGAAATATTTAATGGTTTGATATTGTTGTGGTGCTATTTCACTAGTGGTGTCATGTGAACGTCGACTACATGATACTTCACCATTTATGGGCCTAGTGAGATGCATTGTGTATTTGGGTACCGATTGTGGGGTTGCTGGAGTGACAGAAACCTAAACCTCCGTTGAGAAACCATTGCACCAGGGAGCGTAGGATCTTAGAGTTTAAGGCTGTGGTTAGATTTATCTTAATTACTTTCTTGTATTTGCGGATGCTTCCAAGGGGTATAATCACAAGTGTGTATTTATCCTAGTAAGGGTAGTGCGCTAGCACAGGTTCACCCCCATAACACCTATCAAACTAATAAAGACTATTGGCTTTATGAAGCGAAAGCTCTTGACAGAAACTCCCGTGTGTCCTCGAGAACGTTTGGTTATTATAAGTATACAACCAGCTTGTCCTTTGCTGAAGAAAGGATTGGGCCACTTGCTGCAATTGTTACTACTGTCTTTTATTTACTCGCACCTTATTTACTCGTATTACCAAATACTCCTGAAAACCTGTTTGCTAGTATTTACAGTGATTCCTTGATCAAAACTGCTCATCAACACCTTTTGCTCCTCGTTGGGTTCGACACTCTTATTTATCGAAAGTACTACGATACACCCCCTATACTTATGGGTCATCAAGACTATTTTCTGGCGCCGTTGCCGGGGAGTGTAGCGCTATTGAAGAGTGGAATTGGTAAAGGTAACCGTCGCTGTGAGTATTGTTTTTATTTTGTCTTTTATTTTTGTTTTACTCTGCTATGGAGAACTCTCCATTTGGTTTCCTATTTGGAAACACTTCTACTACTGCTGCACATGCGGAGGAACCACCACCACCACCACCTGCTGAAATTGATCCTTTTAAAATACCTATGAAAATTGTTGAGTGTATTATGGATAACTGCTATTCAGGAGATGGAACTGTCCATCCGGGTGATCACTTATTATTTATACATGAATTATGCGAGTTGTTCAGATGTGTAGGTATTTCACCAAGCCAGGTCAAGAAGAAATTATTCTCTTTATCATTGAAAGGCAGAGCTGAAGAGTGGTATCGACTACTCCAAGATGGTCCATCTATGGCATGGGAGGATATTGTACCTGTCTTTTATTCCAAGTTTTATCCTCCAAGTGAAATTCATAAAGATCGTAACCGGATATATAATTTTTGGCCTCATGATGGAGAAAGTATTGCCCAAGCGTGGGGGAGATTGAAGTTACTAATGCTCAAATGCCCCATTCATTAGCTCCCCAATAATATTGTTATTGATAATTTTTATGCGCGGCTTACTCTTCCTGATAAGGATTATTTGGATGCTTCTTGCTTTGGATCATTTACTCATATGAAAGAAGATGCTAAGTGGAAACTTCTTGACCGTATACAAGAGAATGCTGAAGGTTGGGAAAACGACAAAGGTAGGAAGTCAGGTATAAACTATGATTATGAATGCATTAAATCTTTTATGGGGACCGATGACTTTCATAGTGTTAGCACTGCTTATGGTCTTGATTCACAAATACTTGGTAATTGTCTCAAGGCTTTTGCCTCTTATCTTGATGTTCCAAAGAAAGATTGGAACAAATATCATGCGCCTTATAAAGACTCTATTAGTCATATACCTGCTGCAGCTACTGAAGTTTGTACTGTTGATAGCATTGTGCCTGAACCTTATTTTGAGAAGACACCTTTTCCTGCTAAGGTAAAGAAGTATTCTACTTTGGTAAGTGTGTCTAATAAAAGTACTAAGAAAGCTGCAGAACCTGATGAGCAAATTACTATTAAGTCTCCTGTAGCTATATTGAAGGATCTTGTTACTAAAGATGTAGGGGATGAATATATTCTTTTTTGTGAAGATGCTTCTAACATTCTCTCACATCCTAAAAAGCATAGGAAAACAAGTGTTCCTGTTATTTTTGTCAGGATTGGAGATCATTGCTATTATGGTTTATGTGATATTGGTGCTAGTGCAAGTGCTATTCCTTTAGAGCTTTACAAAGAAATTATGCATGAAATTGGCGCTTGTGAACTTGAAGATATTGATGTGGTTGTTCAGCTTGCTAACAGAGAGACTGTTTGGCCTCTTGGTATTGTTCGAGATGTGGAAATTCTTTGCGGTAAGACTAAATACCCCACTGATTTTCTAGTACTTGGTAAGGAGGCTAGTAAAACTTGTCCTATTATTTTTGGTAGACCATTGACGAGGGGTTAACTCGACAAATGTCCTAGATGAAGGACTTAGGATCGGGGAGATAGGGCGTTGGATGAACTCGAAGGTAAAGTTAGTCGAAATAGGTATGCGTCGAAAGTAAACTTTGGTGTTTAACCTGGCTTGCTTTTCAATCTGGCCTACACCGTCCCCTCCTGGCCCCTTTATATAGGTGGCCAGGTCTGGAGGATCGGGTAGGGTCCGATACAGATTACAATATCGACATACGATAGGAACTCGTATTCGACTATCATTACAATTGGGCCTAGCTATACGGGCCTTAGGGGTACTCAACTAGCGGGCTCTATTAACTATACCCTTGTCAGTAGCCCCTGAGATTCTACCAGAATTGCAGATTCGGGTTGAATCTCTAATCTTTAAATCTTCGACTTGATCAATTCTTCGATTTCTTCTTATCTTCAAATCTTCGACTCGGTCTTTCGACTTATTTTCATGATATTTTTCGCAAGGGGTTTTGATGAACAAGCCTGACAACTATGACGGATCAAGAGGTCAGTTAACTGCCGGAACAGATACTTGCCACCTACTTCAAATTCAATCCCCTTGGGTTTGAATTCGGGATACCGGTCAAACCCATTCTTTTGCCGCATTTAGGACTTACAAAGAATGAATCCCAGTGATTCTCAGGGTACCCAGTGCGTCCACCAGGATTTTCTTCGCGTCATAGACACGGATACCTTCCAGCAGAGCGCATCCATGTGCGTATACCAGGCCACACAGGACGGATCCCGGGGTCTTACCTTCGTGACAAGTCACGGCATTCGAGTTGCGTTGCGATAACGCAACTCGAGAATCTCATGTCGCAGTCAAATTTTGACTGAAAATATTCGGGTTTCTTCAACCATAAAACTCGCTCCCGATGGGAGTAACACTACTGCACTTTTCCAACTCTAATGCTTTACCAAGAAATATCGTCGGGTGCGCGCTCAGCGCTCCCGATGGGAGTAGCCCCCGAGGCTATAGTCGAAAAAGACTTTTTCGAGTATAGGCTCAAAATATAGTGTAGTCCATCATACTTCAACTCGAGATACTTCAACTTCGAGATACTGCAACTCGAGATACTGCAAAAACATCTTGTCGTCGAATACTAGTCCACCACTTTAGAGAGAAGTTGTATTCACCATTCTTGAAAATAGTAGCCCCCAAGGCTAGAATCGAAACTCCTTCGTATACAGTCTTGTGCACCTATTTTGCACTTGTCGGCGCCATCTTTCTTCTTTCTTATATTATCTTCTTTATGACATAAATGAGTACGTCACTCTGTACCATTGCCAACCGTTGCGTGGGCAATACTGTAAATTTCTTAATTTTTGACCGTTAGTGGGCTTACCGTTTCCGCTCTTTGCGCCACGTCTCAGCCCACGATCCTTCTCCCAGAAGGTATATAAGAGGCGTAGTGGGGGATTTTACTGTTTACCAGCTCGTTCCCTCCGCCGCCTCCATTGCCGATCTCTTCTCCTCTCTCTGCTCGTGCATAGCCCCCAAGCGCGGTGCGATAGATGCGCGTGAAGCACCTAGCCACCAAGAACACCATGGCCAAGAACTCCTCTGCCACCAACTTTGTACGCTCTGCCATCACGCCGAAGGAGGTGGAGAAGGCCAGGGCGGATGGCCTCATCTCCGCCCAAGATTCCATCAAGTTTCCCAGTACTGAACGGATCCCACAGCCCCCAAGAGGCTATCGGGTAATGTTTCTTGCTTTCCTCCTCCGCGGTCTTTCTCTTCCTGCCCACGAGTTTCTCCGTGGGCTCCTCTTTGTCTACGGTGTGCAGCTCCACCAGCTCACACCAAACTCCCTTCTTCATATTGCTTGTTTCGTGACTCTCTGCGAGTCATTCTTGGGCATTGAGCCCCACTTTCTTCTCTGGAGGTCAATCTTTCAGCTTCGCCCCAATGTTTTCCTGGCTAGAAAGCCTGAATTGGGCGGAGCCGTTGTTTCGGTGCGTCCCGAGGCACAATATTTTGAATTTTCCATGGCCGCGTCTGTCCAAGGGTGGAGAACCAAGTGGTTCTATATCAAAGATCGCAAGGCCTCCCCTGAAGATCAATATGGTCTAGCCCCCTTTGACGCCTCCAGGGAAGTAAAGAAGTTGGCATCGTGGGATGCACTTCCCTCAGATGCGGAGATAGCACAAGTTTTTCCTCTTCTGTCTCGCATTCAGGCTTTGAAAGGAGGCCAAGGAGGAGCATTGTCGGGTATCCAACTCATGTCGTTCTTTCTACAACATCGAGTTCAACCCCTGCAGCACCGCCTCACCAAGCTTTGGAATTACTCTGGCTTGGAAGATCCTACTCGCGTCTCTAAAGATTTGATAGAGAAAAAAGATGTCGACAAGCGAGTTAGGAGTCTTACCAAGCTCACCAAGGATCATGCGGTTGCTGACTTGACTGCTGACTATTTCGACTCTGTGCACCCTTTGCCCGAGGTATGCATCTTTGTGTTCGTTTGTTGTCGAATTTTGTTTGCGTCGACTTACGTTATTCTTTGCCTTTGTACTCTGCTGACTTATTTTATATGTAGGATCACCAATTCCTTATTTCGCACCCTCCTCTTCCAGAGGCAGGGCCCCTTCCGGCTGAGCTGGCCTCGTCTGTGTCTGAAGCCCCCGAGGCTGATGAGAATCAGGACGAAGATGATGCCGAAGAATCGGAAGAGGAAACGAGCTCGTCGACATCGTCTCCCCCCGCGCTTGCTGAAAATGCTGGTGTCGACAAGAAAAGGAAGCGAGTCGAAGAATTTGCTTCTTTGAGTTCTGCAATGGCTGATAAGGCCTCTGTTCCTGCAAGAGATATGGAGTACTTCGACCTTCTGGCATCGTAAGTATTTTTATTCGAGTTCCTCAATTGCATCTCTCTTGCCTTCTTACCGTCATGTTACTCATTAGTTTTTTGCTTCGTGCAGAGATGACGAATCGCCGTCAAAAGCTGCTACAGCTACTCCTTCAATTCCTCCTGCTGTTGACGATGAGCCCCTGGCCCAAGAAGTTGCGCCTAGGGTTACCAGGGCTTCTGTAAAGAAGGTTCCTGTGCCACGAAACCCCAAGCGCTTGAAGAAGGCTAAAGAGCCCGAAGTTTCTCTGGAAGCCCACGAATCCTCGGCTTCCCCCCATGATGTGAGCAATTTCTCCTGACTTATCTCCCTTGCATACACTCATGCTTCTTACACACTTTTTCTCACAGGCTTTATTGAAGAAATTCGTCGCCTTGGGCATCGAATGCGCTGAGTACCTAAAGGTTGCAAAAGCTTCCGAAGGTATGTTTTATATCCATTCATGGTTTTTCCTCCACGCATATCTTTTGCTTTTTATCTGACTCCCTTTCTTCTTCTACTGTAGCTGCTCTAGCAACAGCCAACGCCCGAATCGCGTCATTGGAGGCTGAGCTAAGTGCTTCGCAGAAGGCATATGATATTGCGGCCGCTGCTAAAGCAAGTGCTGAGAAGTTGCAGAAATCAGCTCTTGGTAAGGCGAAAAAGGCTGAAAAAGCTTTAGCCGATGCCAACAGGGAGCACGCTCAGCGAGAGCAGGCCGTAATGGAGCGCCTCCACACAATGTCTACTTCTGCTGAAAGTAGGTGTTTCATCTTGCTTTCTTTTTCGACTTTTGTTGTACTATTGATCTTCGCTAATTCCTTCTTTTACTTCTTTCTTTTCGACTTCCTTTGTCGCGCAAGATTTACCAAGGTGTCTTCTTCATCTTTGCCATCGGGCGATGATCCTCTGCTGACCGCGGTTAACCTACTCGAGGCAAACTGGATATCCATCCAGGAGACTTTTGAATTGGTTAACCGCGTTCTGTCGCGGTTATTCGTCAGGTTGTGGCCGAAAAAGAAGGCAGAAGTCCCGAAGGATAACTTGGAAAATCTTGCCAAGTCCTTTGATACAATTGAGGACCCGACCCTCCAGCTGAAGGGGCTCTCTCTGAAGCGCGGCGCCGAGGGTGCTATTGCACTTTCTTTTGCGCATGGTGCGGATTTCGACTGGGAGAAGGTGAGCTCTCCCCATGGCCGCACTCGCGATGAGATGAAAGTTTTCTTCGAGAAGGCGAAGAAGTTGGCGCCTGCACTAGCAGCGATTATTTCTCCTTCTGCGGCCTCCGCGGCATCTACTGCACCGGCTCCAACTATGGAAGAGCCTGTAGCTCCGTCGACTTCTGGCGATGGATTTGCCATGCCCTCTTCTGCCACGGAGCAAAATGCTGAGGTGGCGTAGACTTTGGCTCCTCTGTAGCTTTCAATTTATTCCTTTTGAATGTAAAAACCTTTAGTCGCGTACAACCCGAGAACTTTAGTCAAAGGGTTTTGCACTTATGTAAACATATTTTCGCCTTATGAGGTCTTGTATTGCCTTTCTGAAATATTTCTTCTTTCTTTTCTTTTGACTTCCAGTCGATGCATATCAACGATCCCTTGACTGGCGGACCTGCTTCTTCCGCTGCCCGCACCTTCGACTCGACGGTTTTTTCACCTCCTAGTCCATGCACTCAATGTGCAGAGTATTCTTTAAGGATATCTGATCTCGAATCTCGCTTGACTTTAGCCAAACGCCAAGCTCAGATGGCATTTGACAAAGCTAGTAAAGCTTCTAATTTGATGAAGCAGGTATCCATTCTTGATGATAAGGTGTCCAGCTTGACGGCGAAGATTTTGCATCACGGGGAATGCAATTCTTTTCTTCTTGGCATTGTTGAATCCGCCTGCGAAATGTTAAGATGTAAGTTTCTTCTCGACTTATCTTTTCCTCTTTGTTGTTCCACTGCTGTTCTTATGGTATCCTCTTGCCCTCATAGGCACTTGTTTAGATTTCGCCGCTAAAGATCGTCGGGTTACCGAGCGAAATGCGGCCCTAGAGAAAATGTCCGCAGGTGTTGAAAATTTGTGGTCTGATCCTCGTCGCCGGCGTGCTGTTGTACTACTTCAGGACCGTGCCCAGCATGTTGGCGAGGCGGTGGATGACTGCAGAAGATCTCTCGTAACTATGCACTCGGTTATGCTTCCTCGCAATCCTGTGCCTTCGACTTTCCCGCTACTTCTTGATACTTTTAGATCCAGCCAGCGAATTCATCGTTTGATAGAACTGAACTTAGTGGCAGGTGCCAACTTTGCCCTTGGGTGGGTACGCAAGTGGCATCCAAGACTCAATTATAGTTCTATGTCGCTGAGTTACCCTCCAGGTGGAGCTAGCCTTCGGGTACACTTGGAGAGTACCCTGCAGCCTGCCCGACGAATTATAGCCAGGCTATTGCAAGAAGATGCCACGTTTTTCCGCGAGTTTCATTATTTAGACCCTTTGGGTGTGGATGATTCTGACAACCCGATGTTGTAATACTTATGGAAAACGCGAGAATTTCTTATTTCGCGACTGTATGTCTGAGATATATTTTCAGAGTGCTTTTTTTATATGACTCGTGCGTTTGCCGCATTTTCTCTTTGAAAGACTCGTAGACTCGAACCTGAGGAACGTTTTGTCTTTATTATACTTATAATGTAAGATACATGGGGTGACCCAAGAGATCCGGCCTATGGCCTGTGTTCTGGATCTAGAGGGCATTGCCCCTGGTATAACTCGTGGCTTTTAAAGCCTTCTTCTTCTACTCTATGTTATTGTTTATGCCATTATGGCTTTCTCTTCTTCTCCTGCATCTTTGACTTCTTCTGTTGATGCTCCTACTCGTGGTTTTTTCATCTCCGGCTCCGCAACGCGTCCTTGGAGTAGCTTGACGCCTTCTGTAGTCGTATTGTTTGCCTTTTCTGCGTAGTTGGCTATCATGCCAAAGTTTTGCGCCATCTTGTGGAACTCCCTGTCGCAGAGATCTAAAACTTCGAAACTCCCTTTGACTGTAATTATTCCTCTTGGTCCTGGCATTTTGAGTACCAGGTATGTATAGTGAGGTACTGCCATAAATCGCGAAAACGCGGGTCGTCCGAGGATTGCATGATATTGAGACGGCCAATCCATGACTTCAAAGTCGAGCTTTTCTCTCCTGTAGTTTTGCCGTTTGCTGAAGCAAACGTTGAGTGCTATCCGTCCTAGTGGATAGTTGGCACTTCCTGGTACGATTCCGTGGAAGGAACAATCTGTTGGCTTCAGGAACTCTAATAATATATGCATTGCTCTGAGTGTTTTTGCATATATCAGATTAATTCCACTTCCTGCATCCATGAATATTCTGTCGACATCATATGCGCCGATTTGAGCTTTGAGTACCAAAGGCGCGCTCCCTGGCCGAGGTACTGTTATGGGGTGATCTTCTCTGTTGAACTCGATTGGTTGTTCTGACCAATGCAGATACTCCGTTGTGGCTGGAGGTGAAATGACTGCCAAGTTAACTTGTCGAGTAATGCTCTTTTCTTCTTTGTTCGACTTGGGCACAGGTTGTATCATTGCTGTGATGTGCCCTTTTGATGGAACGTATCCTTCATCGTCGTCGTGTCCCTGGTTTTGCTGGTCTTGTCCTTGAGGAGCTCCGTTGTTTCCTTGCTGTTTTGCCGGAGGATTGTTGCTTCCTTCGAATCCTTGTCGCCTTGCTTCGGTTTGCTTGTTTAACGCTGCCTCTTGTAGTTTTAAGAATGTTGTGCAGTCTTTCATTGCATGCCTTGACACTCGCTTCCCATCGACGAATGCTGAGTGTATATGACAAGGTCCGTTGAGCATATCTTCTGGCGATGAGTTGTACTCTCTGGGTTCTCTCATAGGGAACTTTTTATAATCCTCCTTTCCGTAGTTTCGATATCCCGAGCTTCTGCGATCACTTCCTTGATAGCTGTTGTCTTTGTATCCTGCGGCGACTTGGCTATGAGAGCCGTAGGCGTCGTAATTTCGGGATCGTCTCCTTTGACTTCCATATCTGTTTCTTCTGTCGTCCTCTGGAGATCGCGTCCGCTTGTTGTTGCACGCATCTTCTCCATCTGCAAATCTGTTTGCTGTGTCCATGAGGTCTGACACTGTTTTCGGCTTGATTCTACCCATCTCTTCGACTAGGTCTCTTCGCCTTAATCCAATAATGAACGCATCTATTGCTCTTTCGTCTGAAACTTCGACTACTGAATTTTTGATAAGGCTCCATCTTTGGATGTATGCCCGCAGTGTTTCGTCGCGTTGTTGCACACACGCTTTGACTTCTTCTATTGATGCTGGCCGTTTGTATGTTGACCTGAAGTTGCTTGTAAATTGCTTTGTGAGGTCTTCCCAGCTTCCAATGGATTCTTTCTCTAGTTTGCTCAACCATGACCTTGCTGCGCCGGTGAGGTGTAATTGCAAACTTTGCATTGCTGTTTCTTTGGTTCCTCCTAATATTTGAACTGCTTGTAAGTAATCTGCGAGCCATGATTGTGGTTCCTGTGATCCGTCGTACTTTTGCTGATCATGAGGTAGCTTGAATCCCTTGGGAACTGGAGTGGTGCGAACCCTGCGGGTAAAGCACGATGCCCCCATCTCTTTTTCGTCGTCCTCATAGTCGCGTTTTTCACTTGGGGATCGCGATCTTCGAGTTCCACCGTGCTGTTTCGGTGATGGCGATCGAGATCGATGCTTGCTGCTTCTGCGCCTAGGACTATTGTGACGGCGAGGTGACCTTGCTTTATGCACTTCCTTGTGATGATATGCTTCTTCTCCTTTTGCTGATAGCTTGTGGCCCACCATGTTGAGTCCGTTCAATGCTGCTCTATGCATATGTTCCCTAGGATCTCCTGGACTTGGTCGAGTTGTAAGCAGATATGCTTGCGCTGCTACTAACGCTGCTTCAGGGGTTTTTGGTAGGATGTTTGCCTGCTCGTCGACCGATAGGAAGGACGAGTCGAGGTTTTTGGAAATACTTTGCCTGTCGGAGTACTCGAGGTTGTTGTACCTTGAACCGTGTCGACGATTTTTCCTTGCGTTACTATATGATGCGTCGCTTCGTGCTTTACGAGCGGCGTCGCTAGCTGCGATGGCTGAATCTTTTCTTCTTTGTATCTCTATCTTCTCCTTTGCTAATTGCTTTGCCTGCTGCCTTAGGGCATAATGATACCCCAAAAGCATGTCTTTGCTAGAATTTGATGGTATTGGCGTGCCGTGCTCTATGGCTTCCCTTATTATCCTCCATTCGTCGACTGATAGTCGAATTTTTTCCCTAGTTGTGAGGGTTTCTGCTGTTTGCCCTTCTGCTAGGTGATTTGCTCCTCTGTCGATATTTGCTGGGTTTAGTACTGGGTTGTTATTTTCGTCGAATTCTTCTGAGTTGTCTCCTATAATGGCGAGCACTTGTCATTGTTTGCCAATCATACTATTGAAGCTTAAGAAGATCGAGTCGCCATCTTCAGAAAGCTCTAGCCCTGTCTTCCATGTGTCTGTTGATTTGTCTAAGATATCGTCGAGGCAGATCATGAGATCATTGAGCTGGACTCCTGCGTCGAGTTTTTCCCTCGTTTTGTTGTCTTCTGCGATCTTCCCTTTTTGCACTTCCTCTAGGCTGACCGGGGAGTTTACCTCGCTAGAAGAGCTGTCGGAATACTCCATCATTGCTACTGTTTTGGGCTCACTTGCCGACGGATCTTGTTTTGTCGGATCTGACAGGCGAGATGAACCCGATGGCCCGATGAGGATGCTCAAACTTCCAATCGTCAACTCCATCTCTTGATTTTCGTCGACTTCTGTACTGTTGTTGGCTAAAAGCGAAAAAGCCGTCGAATTCATGATTCCAACGCCCAAGATCCCCACGGTCGGCGCCAATTGACAAGGGGTTAACTCGACAAATGTCCTAGATGAAGGACTTAGGATCGGGTAGATAGGGCGTTGAATGAACTCGAAGGTAAAGTTAGTCGAAATAGGTATGCGTCGAAAGTAAACTTGGGTGTTTAACCTGGCTTGCTTTTCAATCTGGCCTACACCGTCCCCTCCTGGCCCCTTTATATAGGTGGCCAGGTCTGGAGGATCGGGTAGGGTCCGATACAGATTACAATATCGACATACGATAGGAACTCGTATTCGACTATCATTACAATTGGGCCTAGCTATACGGGCCTTAGGGGTACTCAACTAGCGGGCTCTATTAACTATACCCTTGTCAACCATTTTTGAACACTTGTGGTGCCGTGATAGATTGTAAGAAAGAGAAAATTTTTACTAAGTTTAATGGAGAGTCTTATGAGTTTAATTTTTCCAAGTTTGCTAAGACCTCTTATGAGAATGACACGCCTAATGAAAATTTTCGAGTTGAACAGCTTGCTTCTATTGCTCTTGCTCCTAATAATGCCTTGCAGCAATTCATGGAAGATCACGAAAGTGATGTTTTCAGTAAGGAAAGAGAAGAGATTGACGATATTCTTCTTCATCAACCACCATTAATCAAGCATAATCTACCTGTGGAGGATCTTGGTACCACTTTGCCGCCTAAGGAAGATCCTGTTTTCGAATTAAAGCCTTTGCCTGATAATCTTAAATATGCTTATATAGATGATAAGAGAATATATCCTGTTATTATTAGCTCTAAACTTTCAGGAAAGGAAGAAGAAAGATTATTAGAGATATAGAGGAAACACCGAGGAGCTATGGGATATACTCTTGATGATTTAAAAGGGATTTCTCCCACTTTATGTCAGCATGCCATTAATATGGAGAAAGACGCGAAGCCAGTCGTGGAGCATCAACGCCGCCTAATTCCTAAGATGAAGGATGTGGTAAGAAATGAGGTATTAAAACTCCTAGATGCTGGTATTATTTATCCTATTGCTGATAGTAGATGGGTTAGTCATGTTCATTGCGTTCCTAAGAAAGGAGGTATGACTGTTGTGCCTAATGAGAATAACGAGCTTATTCCTCAAAGGGTAGTTGTTGGTTATAGGATGTGCATTGATTATAGGAAGGTAAACAAAGTTACTAAGAAAGATCATTATCCTTTACCGTTTATAGATCAGATGTTAGAAAGGTTGTCTAAGAAGACTCATTTTTGTTTCCTTGATGGTTATTCTGGTTTTTCTCAAATTGCTGTTAAAAAGGAAGATCAAGAGAAAACCACTTTTACTTGTCCTTATGGAACTTATGCTTATAGACGTATGCCGTTTGGTTTATGCAATGCTCCTGCTACTTTTCAAAGATGCATGTCTGCTATTTTTCATGGCTTTTGTGAAGAAATTGTGGAGGTCTTCATGGACGATTTCTCCGTCTATGGAACTTCTTTTGATAATTGTTTGCACAACCTTGATAAAGTTTTGCAGAGGTGCGAAGAAACTAACCTTGTTCTTAATTGGGAGAAATGCCACTTTATGGTAAATGAAGGAATTGTCCTTGGACATAAAATTTCTGAAAGAGGTATTGAAGTTGACAGAGCAAAAGTGGAGGCAATTGAGAAAATGCCCTGTCCCAGAGATGTTAAAGGTATTCGTAGTATTCTTGGTCATGCTGGTTTCTATAGGAGGTTTATTAAGGATTTCTCTAAGATTTCAAAGCCTCTTACTAATCTTCTTCAAAAGGATGTACCATTTGTCTTTGATGATGATTGTAAGGAAGCTTTTAAAACTCTTAAGAAGGCTTTAACTACTGCTCCTATTGTTCAACCACCAGATTGGAATTTACCTTTTGAAATTATGTGTGATGCTAGTGATTTTGCTGTTGGTGCTGTTCTTGGACAGCGCATAGATAATAAGTTGAATGTTATTCATTATGCTAGTAAGACTCTTGATGCTGCTCAGAAGAATTATGCTACTACTGAGAAAGAGTTTCTTGCTGTTGTTTTTGCATGTGATAAGTTTAGATCTTACATTGTTGATTCTAAAGTTACTATTCATACTGATCACGCTGCTATTAGATATATTATGTCTAAGAAGGATGCTAAGCCTCGGCTTATTAGATGGGTGTTGCTTTTACAAGAGTTTGATTTGCATATCGTAGATAGGAAAGGTGCTGAAAATCTTGTGGCTGACAACTTGTCTAGATTGGAAAACATTTCTTTTGATCCTATTCCTGTTAATGATAGTTTTCCAAATGAACAGTTGGCTGCAATAAATGTAACTTCGCGAGACCTTCCTTGGTATGTTGATTATGCTAACTTTATTGTTTCCAAGTATTTGCCTCCAACCTTTACATCTCAGCAAAGAAGAAAATTCTTCTATGATTTGAGGCATTATTTTCGGGATGACCCACACTTATATAAATAAGGAGTTGATGGTATTATGAGAAGATGCGTACCGGAATATGAGCAACAAGAGATATTAAGAAAATGCCATAGTAGTGCTTATGGAGGGCATCATGCTGGAGATAGAACCGCGCAGAAGGTTCTACAATCAGGTTTTTATTGGCCAACCCTCTTTAAAGATGCCAGAAGGTATGTTTTATCTTGTGATGAATGTCAAAGAGTTGGTAATATTTCTAGACGCAATGAAATGCCTATGAATTACACTCTTGTTATTGAACCGTTTGATTGTTGGGGATTTGACTTTATGGGTCCTTTTCCTCCTTCAAAAGGCTATACCCATATACTTGTTGCTGTTGATTATGTTACTAAATGGGTAGAAGCCATACCTACAAAGAGTGCCAATGGTGAGACCTCATTGAAAATGCTTAAGGATGTTATTTTTCCTAGGTTTGGTGTGCCTAGATATCTTATGACTGACGGAGGTTCTCATTTTATTCACGGTAGTTTTAGAAGAACTCTTGCTAAATATGATGTCAATCATCGAATTGCTTCTGCTTATCATCCCCAAACTAGTGGACAGGTAGAGCTTTCAAATAGGGAGATCAAGTCTATCTTGCAGAAGACTGTCAATAGATCTAGGAAAAACTGGGCTAGTAAGTTGAATGATGCTTTATGGGCTTATAGAACTGCTTATAAGAACCCCATGGGTATGTCTCCTTATAAGATGGTTTACGGAAAAGCGTGTCACTTGCCCTTAGAATTAGAACACAAAGCTTTTTGGGCAGTGAGAGAGCTTAATAGAGATTTTAAACTAGCTGGTAAGAAAAGGTTATTAGATTTGAGTTCTCTAGATGAGTGGAGAAATGAAGCGTATGAGAATGCCAGGCTTTTTAAAGAGAAAGTCAAGCAATGGCATGATAAGAGAATTCTTAAGAGAGAGTTTCATGTTGGTGAGAAAGTTCTTTTGTATAGGTCTCGTCTCAGATTTTTTGCAGGAAAATTACTCTCTAAATCGGAAGGACCATATGTTATTGTAGAAGTGTACCGCTCAGGTGCTATTAAGATTGCTTCATTGAAAGATGAGTCTACACAAGTGGTGAATGGGCAAAGGCTCAAACATTATATTTCTGGAGATTCTTATAATGAAGATGTTGATGTTATTGAAACAGTTTCTCCGGAAGAATTCATCCAGGACAAATTGCAGGTACCTGCAGAGTTCGTTTTCGAATAGGTAACAGTTCTAGTCAGAGAAGTTTCGCGAAAAGCTCTTCCTTTAATATTTTTGTTGTTTTTATTAATTATGAAAAATCACGAGATGAAAACGGGCAGGAAAAGGAGTCCGTGTGTTTCTCACACGTAGGTGGCGCGGGCCCACCCCTGGCCGTGCCACCTAGGTGTGAGAACACCCCGAAACTCGTTTCCGTCCCGGTTTCCTCCGGTGACTTCGTTTCGATGTATAATTTTCATCTATTTAACCCCCCGGAGTCCCCGAGGTCTGTATATCGTTTTCTCATCGTGTTTTGTTTCGAGCTGTTTCAGTCAGGGATTGCTCTCAGCTTTGGAGTTACAATGTCTTCGTCCGGTCCATCTAAGGAGAACCCTCTTGCGAATTCCATCAATCCGTACATGAGAGAGCTGAAGATGCATCTGAAGGAGTTGTCACTTAAGGATGGGGGGTTGCAGATTAAAGATGTTCAAGGACCCAAGGGAGAAGGGAGTCTCGAAGCGAGAATGGAAGCACTAGAACAAGAAGTTTTCAAATACAAGAAGATGGCAAAACGCGAGGTGGACATTATCTATAGGATTAATCAAGAGCTTGTTGCCAAGTACAAGAAGGAGACTACAGAGCTCTGGAAGGACATCCTCTCACTACAGGAGACGACTAGCCAATTACAAGCACAACTCTACGACGTGCAGAACCAAAATTGTGAGTATGAAGCTAGATTTCAACAAATGAGTGCTGCTGCAAGTTTCAGGATTTTGGAGACCAAGACATCCTTCCTTGATGGAGGACCTCTGCCTTGGAAGTACGACAACGATGAAGATTCACCGCCACCGCTAAGGGAGTAATTCGTCATCGGTTTAGGCATCCCCTTGGCTTGTTCCAAGCTTGGGGGAGTGCCGCGGTATCACATCATTACCTTTTGCTCATTTACTTTTCAAGTAGTGTCATATCATGAATAGAGAAGTTATCTTATAGAATAGTTTGCAGTTTGGAAGTATCCTCCTTAGTTGGTTATCTATGTATCCCTTGGTGTGAGTTGCGGTAATGAAATATTAATGAGAAGTTTTATTGTTTACTTTCCGCACACTTTATGTTAGTTTGCAATCTCTCTTGTATGACTAGTCTTGTTGATTGGTATTGGTATCACTATGGGAGCATGAGTAAATTTAGTTGGTTTTGGCAAACCTAGCTTGGTCAGTAGCAATTTTACCTTGAGGTTTGAGTAGAAAAGAATAAAGAAGTGTTTGTAGTTACATCACTTCAGTTTTCCTTATGATTTGGCTTATAAGCATTGTTATTCTCAAAGTTAAAATCATTGTACCTTCAAGGGAGTTTGCATGATTGTTCTTATTATATGTTTGTTTGTTTGTTTCATGCAATTCTTATGCTTGCTACCCAGCCTTGCTAGCCAAAAAACCTGTACTGAGAGGAAATACTTCTCGTGCATCCAAATTCCCAAAAGCCAAGTCACTTCCAAAGAGTCCACTATAAATTCCTATGCATGGTATTTCAAGCCATTCCAAGTAAATTTTCATGTGCTACCTTTCAAAAACCTTCAAACACTTCTCATTTTGTGCCACTGTTTTTAGCTCATGAGGACGTAGTGGATGGGTTTGTTATCTTCCATACTAAATTAAGTACCCCTCGACTAGGCAGCTTCATCTGCTCGTCATTAATTTTGCAAGGGAGCTGGTCAGACCATTACAATCTCAAAAAGAAAAGAAAAAGAAAAGCACTCCTCCATGGAATGTGAAAGTTGGTCGGCACCCGATGGAATCGGTTAGCCATGGTTTGAGAAAGGAAAAAGGTGGGGAGGAGTGCAAAGCTATAAAAGAGCACCAAAGTGCCAATTAATCAAACATCTTGGAACCGCTCTCACTTGTTTAGTATGGAAGATATCAAGAACTCTGTTGCTAGTCGTTGACAAAAGCAACCACCTCTCAAAATAACTTTTTACCTCTGTTTTGCAAATGAAAAGCTCTAGCACATGTTTAATCCCTGCTTCCCTCTGCGAAGGGCCTATCTTTTACTTTTATGTTGAGTCAACCTATTTCCCTCTATCTCAAGCAAGCATTTGAGTTGTTATGTTTCATTCATCCATATGTTGATTCGTTTAATCATGTTTACTATCTTCCTTGTTTTGTATAATGCTTTTGTCTGAAGGAATATATTTTTGAAAGCTTTCTATGAATGCAAAAGTTTGTTTTGTTGAGCATATAGTCTTTGCTATATTAGCTCTATTTTAAAAGGCTCCGTTCAAAAGAAAGAACAGCTTGTTCTTCATTCTTTGACCAAGAACTAAGGTTTGCCATTGCCAATTATAGTTTACCTTGTGCATCTTTACATGTGATTCCCTTTTACCCATTGCAAGTCTATATCTTATAAAGGGAAGTTGCTGTCTATTATAACTTGTGCCTTGGTGAATGTGATGCTTCTTGTCCGTATTTTGATTATCGACACTTCACTCCATAAACATGTGGTCATGTTTACCGAGTTTAGTTTTCGCTTGGGGACAAGCGAGGTCTAAGCTTGGGGGGGGGGTTGATACGTCCATTTTGCATCACTATTTTGTATCATAATTTACTGTTATTCATTGATATATTTCATATTTAGAGTTGATACTTATGTTATTTCCCTTGTTTCCACATGTTTGATGATCATCGGAGGATTTGTTGTCGGAGTCAGGATTCTGCTGGAAAAAGGACCATCAAGGGACCATATTTTGAAGATCAGGAAAATTCCAGAAAAATACCAGGAAATTATATTTTCCCAGAAGACTCAGGAAGCCAGAAGGAGGAGTCGAGAGGAGCCAGGAGGGGCCCACACGCCAGGGTGGCGCGGCCTGACCCCTGGCCGCGCCAGCCCTGTGTGAGGCCGCCCTGGCCCACTTCTGGTCTCGCCCCTTCGCGTACTTCATCGTCCCCGAAAACCTAAGTCAAGGGGGGCTCAGAGTTAGACACAGCCGCCTCTGCGGGGCGGAGAATACCAGAGAGAGAAAAGCTCTCCGGCAGGGAGAAATCTGCCGGGGAAATTCCTTCCCAGAGAGGGGAGATCGTCGCCATCGTCATCACCATCGCACCGGACTTCATCGGGATCATCATCGTCATCATCTCCATCACCAGCACCTTCATCTCCACCATCACCATGCCATCCCGCTGTAACATCTTGAGTTGGATCTTGTTATATTCATAGGGGAGACTTACCCGGTGTTGATTACTCTTGTAGTTGATGCTATTGAGTGGAACCGTTGACTTAAGGTTTATGTTCAGATTGTTATTTACCATTATTTCACCTCTGATCATGATCCATATGATGTCTTGTGAGTAGTTCGTTTAGTTCTTGAGGACATGGGAGAAGTCAAGATGTTAGTAGTGAATTATTGTTGAGAAATATTTAATGGTTTGATATTGTTGTGGTGCTATTTCACTAGTGGTGTCATGTGAACATCGACTACATGATACTTCACCATTTATGGGCCTAGTGAGATGCATTGTGTATTTGGGTACCGATTGTGGGGTTGCTGGAGTGACAGAAACCTAAACCTCCGTTGGGAAACCATTACACCAGGGAGCGTAGGATCTTAGAGTTTAAGGCTGTGGTTAGATTTATCTTAATTACTTTCTTGTATTTGCGGATGCTTGCAAGGGGTATAATCACAAGCGTGTATTTATCCTAGTAAGGTTAGTGCGCTAGAACAGGTTCACCCCCAAAACACCTATCAAACCAATAAAGACTATTGGCTTTATGAAGCGAAAGCTCTTGACAGAAACTCCCGTGTGTCCTCGAGAACGTTTGGTTATTATAAGTATACAACCGGCTTGTCCTTTGCTGAAGAAAGGATTGGGCCACTTGCTGCAATTGTTACTACTGTCTTTTATTTACTCGCACCTTATTTACTCGTATTACCAAATACTCCTGAAAACCTGTTTGCTAGTATTTACAGTGATTCCTTGATCAAAACTGCTCATCAACACCTTCTGCTCCTCGTTGGGTTCGACACTCTTATTTATCGAAAGTACTACGATACACCCCCTATACTTGTGGGTCATCACCCCTCCATCGCGATAGCATGGCCCTTTTCCACTCCCTCGAGTGTGGACTTTAGATTGGCAGCATCTGCATGGCGGCAATATAAGCAAAGTATTGATCGGATAGCATAAAGGTACTTAAACTTGTCTAAGGCAAAAGAAAATTACCGCTATTCTCGAGCTGCTGCTGCAAGTCTGCCACAAGAGTGCTCTTTTCTGCCAGCTCCTTCTCCTACGAGCTGACGACTTGGACCAGGTCCTCCACAACTTTCTTGTAATTCTGGCAAAACGATATTATGTGTTAGTCACTCTTAGAGCTTTATGCCGGATAGCCATTCGCCATAACGCTCGGGGGCTACTCATGATGATTTTTTAGTCACTCTTAGAGCTTTATGATGGATAATAATTCACCATAACGCTCGGGGGCTACTCATGATGATTTTTATTAGTCTTCTTAGAGCTTTTATGCCGGATAGCTATCCGCCATAACGCTCGGGGGCTACTCAGTGCAAAATTTAAGTTCTCTAAAGAGCACCGTACAATATGACAGCGCTCGGGGGCTATACTATGCAAAGTTTAAAGTAGTTTTCTCCTAGAGCACCATAGCGGATCATCTACGGAAATCCGCCACGGCGCTCGGGGGCTACTGGGAGTACATACCTTCTTCATTATTGCCGTCTTCTCTACAAAAGCGGAAATTCCGCTGGATAACTGGTTGCTGGCATCTTCCTGGCTGGTGATAAGGTCAACGATCTCAAGTTGTCTCTGCCTCCAAAACGAGCTGCCCCCTGCTGAAGCATCCGCCATCTGACCTTGGACCGAGTCAGGAGCCTTTTCACTTTGGACGACATCATTAGCCGTAGCTTCAGTCATTGGGTTGGCTTCTGGCATCGTCCCAAACTGACCACCAGCATCCTCCATATCAATGTCATTGCGAGCGGGGAAGGGAATCGGTGTATCAGGGGTCTGCGGAATAGCGGCAGGAGAGGGCTTGGTTCGCTTGGATGGCGGTTCCTTGACAACAGGCTTCTTCCTTCTAAGCAAAGGGGGATTAGCAGTGAAATCAGCAACAATGAAGAAAGAAATAGTAGAAGGTTACCTTGACTTTGGCAGGTTGATGGTAGCGGTATTCTCGGATGGCGTTTCTAGCTCCGCCTTGCGTTGAGCTTCGAAACGGCGGGAATCAGTAGATTTCCCGCCACCACCACGAGGTTTCCCGCTACTGCCCCGCTTCTTGGTGACCACCTTCGTCTTAACCATGCGGCCCGTGTCATCTACAACCCCCACCGTGTCCTCTTTGTTTCCGTTGGAGTGAACCACTTCCTCGTCAGCGGTAGGCTTGGGGTTGGAGCGGCGAAGGGGATGAGCAAAGTCCGCAGGGCCAAGCGACTTGAGCTAATAAATAAAGACATCAGCTCTCATAAAGTGCAAAGGTATCATGGAATACTATGGCGGAAACGTAACTTACCGGTGGGCAGCTGCCATTCTCAAACATTGCCATGCCAAATTTCAAGGGCTTCTTCCTGGGAGATTTCATAAGCGAGCGAATGCGCTTCTCGACCACCTTAGGGTCTAGCTCCTTGTTTGAGTATCGCATGCCATCATTTGCACCAGTGTATTCGTGCATCAGGCTATCGCGGTGTTGTAGAGGCTGGATCCGCCGAGAAATCCAACAATTGATGGTATCAATTCCTTTGAGACCATCTTTGGATAGTTTGGCGATCTGCCATGCTAGGAGCTTGACATAAGGGGTGGCGGTGTCATCGTTGATGGGATTCCAGGAGTCGAGGGGCTGAGCTGCTATATTTTCAAAGGAAGGAAGGCCGCGGGCTTGAGATGGCGCAGGCTTATCCGCCATGTAGAACCAGGACCCTCTCCATCCTATGGCGGAGTCCAGAGGAGTGATGAAGGGATACTCTTTTGATCTCCGTGGAAGAAAGCAAATTGTCCCACAAGTTCGAAGAAATCCGTCATCCTCATAATTGGCCCGCACTGAGAAGTAAAGCTGGAAGAGGTCTACCCTGGGACGAACTCCAAGGAATCCTTCGCACAAGGCGGCGTAGCCTGCTACAGACACCAAGCTATTGGGAGCTATGTGGTGGAGCTGCAGCCCGTAGAACTTCAGGAGATTTGTGAAGAAAGAGGATGGCGGCATACTGAGACCCCTCTCCACGTGAGATTTGAGCATCACGATTTCTGTGGAATTAGGGGCCGGCACCAGGGCTTTGAAGTCAGTCCGCCAGTGGGACTCCGCTTGGGGGGCCACAGTGCCCTCGTTCTCCAAACCTTGGACGTGAGCGTCCTTGACATGGCATTTCACCGAGTACCCGTGGAGGTTCTGGGGGATCTGCTCTTCCTCGGCCTCAGCTCTGTCATCTTGTTCTTCCTCTTCGGCTCCGCCATCTAACTCTTTTTCCGCAGCCTCTTCTGCGGTCAGTCCCGCCAGTTCCTCCTCTGCCTCGGACATGATGTCCTCCGAATATAAATCTGCCGTTTGAGGATGCGTGCCCTGAGCGGATTGTTGCAGAGGACAATCTTCCTCCTCAGCTTCGAAAGGATGGCGGGAAGGAGATCCGGAGTTCATGGCGGCAAATGAAGGTTGAATTCCGCTACGGAATATGCTAAGTTCTCGGGTGAACTGCTCCAGCGGAAAAGTCACCGGCGGCGAAGAACTCCCGCGGCGGCTCGTCGGAGATCGCGGAGCTCTCGTGGAGGTGCTGAGGAGAGAGAATGCATGGGGGTGAATGAAGTGTGAACCGGCCGGGGTATATATAGACCCCGGGCCTCGAGATTTGTGCCTGCCATCAGAACTGTTCATCCTGATCATGGAAACCCTAGTTCAGCGACACGTGTCCAAGGGTAAAACAGTAACTTTAGTTAAAACAGTGCGTGCGCTGTGAATCTTGCCCGAGAAGGAACTATGTGCCGAAAATTACGGCGGATTTTTATGGTATGATCCAACGGATCCCGGAAATCTCGCTAAGTTAAAACTACGTCGCATGATCCGCTATCCACAGCGGATTGAAAGATGAAGAAAAGAGGAATATCAAGAACCGCCATCCAGACGCAGGAAAGAAGACGAGCTATGGCGGATGGACTTCACCAAAAATAAGGCATGGCGGATGGAGATGGCAATCTTGAAGTTCCCTGGGGACTACTATTGGGGATATACCAAATAGGTATACCAGCGACATAGTCCTAAACCAGCAAGCCAGGGTGGCCCATCAGGGTGGTATGGCGGATTGCCTACCGGGCGGCCCAGTTGCTGGAGAAACCATGGCGGTACTGGACGCAGGAGCTCATGGCGGATCCGTAGACAGGCCCATGGCGGGTTGCCTTGTAGTACACGCATATGACTTAGTCTAGGACTCCAAGTTGTATCCGCTCCGGTACCATCGTGTAGCCCACGCCAGACGCCTTTATAAGCCGGCGTGGGGAAGCCCTTGAGGCAGGACCTTAGACATACGGCCGATCGCATAGCGAAACAGCCAACCTCATCATTGTAACCGAGCACTTGTTGCCATATAGTGAATTATAGCAGCACGTAGGGTCTCGCCACCGTTGCGGGATCTGAAGCTGGGTAAACTCGTGCTACCACCGTCCCGGATCGCTCCATCATGTTCACCCCCTTCCACAAATCGCCATACTCCTACCCCTATAGCAGATCTGTTGACGAAACCACGACAGATGCCCTAAAATAGGGCACACATCCGGGTGAATTTTTTCTAGATGCTATAAACTAGGGCACTATAAACATGTTTCTTCAACATATATGCAACAAACAAGATGAAATACATCACCAATAATCTAATTTTTTTTAACACAAATACTACTTTTAATGCTCATCATGCAAAATCGGCCAATATTTCATACAAATTCTTGCTGATATTTGATAATGCAATCGTCTTACTGATTAAAGATTAAATGAACTGTGATTCCGCAGCCTTGCGCATTCACTAGCTGAAAAGGAAAAGAGAAAAGTTAAAATTAGAAGCCATCATGAACTGGGTGTTGTGCTCGCACCAGGACGTGTAATCCAGGAGGAGAATCTCGGTGTGCTCGTGCACGACGCGCCACGCGTTGTCGAGCACCAGTACCACATGCCGGCGAGCATCCGGCTCTGACTCCTCTGTCGGTTCCTCGTCGCTGAGATGCTCTACATCCCCGCATCGATCTCCTGTGCCCCCTTTCGATCCACCGCCACCGCCGCCTCCGCGCCAGGCAGGTGATGGCACGGCCGGCCGGCTGTGGCTATGGAAGATTGCAAGGCAGTGAGAGGGACGGGCACCGTCCCCCAGCTGGTGATTAGATGCGGGCGTGCGTCGATGCATCTGGGCAGCACAACATTTGTGCGGCGGCAGTGGTGGTTTACCATGTCGTCGATGAGGAAAGTGGCTGCACATGGTCATGGAGAGGCGGAAGGGACTGAGGTAGGCGGTGATCGCGTCGGAGGCACCATCGACGGAGTTCTGGTCGCTGGAAGCTGTCACAACAGCGGAGGCATGGAGGGCAGGGGTTTCTCTGACGTAGACTTTTTTGTTAAAACAATACCACATATATTTATAGTAATAAATAGTAGTACTATATGGTAGAGCTATCTAGACCTCGGTGACGTGTGGTTGCTGACATGTATGGCCACCAGCTATGGGACTCACATGTCAGTGACAGCACATCAGAGTGGTCTAGCGCGGAAGTTTCCGTTCGATTGACGGTTAGATTGTGCATCAAGAAAATTAGACTACTAAATAGAAAAAATTAAAAATCATGGCATTTTTTCTTTCTTTAGAGTTTTCTATATGCACAATTGATGTTTGGCTGTGCTCAGGTGGAATTTTATAGCGTGCTAGTTCACGTCGTATATACGCTGAAGCTTGGTTTTTAGCCTCCCGTCTCTAAAAAATGTTTGTTTTCAAGCATCGCCCTATTTCACTGTATTTTTTAGAGATGCTCTAACTATAAAGAAGTTGGCCGATCAACATTGTTGGATTTTCAGGATATAAACTGTACAAATGTGCTCCATCCATGCTATAATTCTTGTCGTGATTTGTACTTTAATTTTAGCTAAAATCACCAACAAAATTGCTTAATCTATATGGTCAATCATTTAAGAAGCTTCCACCTTATATCTACCCTATAGTTTTTTTAACCAGGGCTACATGTACGCCACTCTTTTTAAAAATCCAAAAATAGTATTTGTAAATTCTGAAACATTCTAAAAAAAATCTAGACATAGTCCATAATTTACTCCACCACTCTGTAAAATCTCAACTCGAAAAACATAGTATTTCGGGCTACATAAAAATAATAAAGTCTGGCAAGTTTTGGAGATTTGAAAAACGACATCGTTCACTACTTTAGATCTAGAAATTTGTTATTTCGAAATAGACCAGAATACTGATTATTTTGCATTGATATTTTTGCACACTAGTTGAATATCATTGTCTACATCTAGGATTTTGTTTTAGATTTTTTTAAAACTTTAAAATACCTCGGTCTACACTTTGGGTTTTCGCCTTGTAGTGTTGCTAATATCTTTGGCAATAGGTTACAAGGTGCTAATAAGAGGTTTATAATTTTTAGTAGGGTGGGGGTGATTGCCATTGTTTGATCATTTTGGCTATGTAGACAAAAAAATTATTGGTAAAAATTCATCATTTATGTACGTCATCTAGCGGTGCACAACATTACTCCATTCATGATCGTCTTCAAAACATGGGGAAGATTGCGATCTATTTATGGAGGTGTCTAGCTACGCCGCTTGAAGGACATGACAAGGAATATTGTTCCCAACATAAATAACAATGTGATCTTTCGATGGACCTCCATCCCCTTAGATGCTCATACAATTTCTCCGTGATTACCTGTTTTCCGCTTCTTTTTGTTGTGCCCGCCAGTGAATGGAGTGAGGTGTTGCCACCCAAAGGTGAGTTCGTACGGTGAATGACCACAAAGGAGGAGTCCCTGCGAAAAAAAACACCAACCAAAGGAGGAGAGGATATGTCTATGTACCTAGTGATTTGTCGCTGATGCTTCCAGTCCAGCAGTACTGTAACTTAGTTCTAAAGAATTTACGTGCGTGTTAGTGCCCGGAAAAGTCAGATATCGTTCAGAAGACTAGTTTTAGACGGGTCAAGCCCACCAATCCCCAACGATACACTGGAAAACTCGTTGGGTTGACAGGGATTAGAAACACCCCACCTACCTCGCGTTTCTTACGGCCTTTACTCAGCGATCCTGTCTGCATCGGGCACGGGCGCAAAGACACGCCTATACTCTGCTCCGGCTTATTTCAGCAACGTTGGGCCACCTACCAACAGCCCCGCTGCGCTGTCTTCTTCAGATTCCAGAGGACTGAGCCAGATTTTAGGTGCAGCTGAGCGATGGTATCCTACGTAATCCCCTCGTCACCCAAAACATCTCGGATAAAAAACGGAAACACTTGCTAATCCACGCCTGCCGAACGAGGCCTCAAACGCCTCTGCCAGCACCACCACCTCCTCCGCTTGGCTCGTGCGATGGCTGTTCCGGACGTGGGCAGGCAAGAAAATGCTGGAGGTGTGCAAGGAGGAGTACGCGGCAGATCAATACCCGTGTGTGTGCCAGACCCTGTTCAGGTCTTCAGGATAAGGCGCGAATACACCATATCCATCGGGGAGGCCTTAGAGGAGATGTTGCTGGCCGAGGAACGCTAGCTCATATCATAGACGATGAGCCTGCTCAAGCCTCTCTCTCAAAACAGCTTTTGTCCCGCTATATATTATATAGCAACCAACAATACGATACAACAAGTTACTGGGCCGCAACAAAGCAGACCCAAAGAAACAAAACAAGAGAAAGAAAAGAGAAACAAATGCCAACACCGACAGATCGGCTAAACGAAAATGACCTACAACCGTCCTCTGGAGAATTCCCACCACGAGCCTAGCACCCCGAAACGCTGCCTACGAAGCAACACCTTCAAAAACGAAAGCGACGATGATGACACTGTTGCCCGGACAAGTCCTAGGGTTTCCCTTGGTACGCGGAGGGGGGTGGGGAAGGGGTGCACCCGAGGCCCTTCAAGAAGGAACGGCGACACCCGCAGGCGTCACCACGTTGGTGCCGGACAAGCCGACATGGATTTCTCCCGACCCCCAGAAAACCACCACCCCAAGCGATCGGGAGTGCTCCACCCAACTTGCCGCTCACCTGTCTGCGCCACCACGATCTTGGCAATCATCCTCGCCGTCTCACTGCGGTCACCAACACGAGACCTAGAGTAAGAGTTTGGGACAACGGGAACAGGGGCAGCCACAACGCAGCCGTGCGGGAGGGGACTGCCTCCACCGCGCGCCATCGCGGTAGCCGACCGAACACGACAACAGGGACACACCAGGCCTAAACTGGCCCGTGAAGCCCCCATCGTCACGCTGCAGCAAGCCGGCTGCGCGCCGCCACCACCCGAAGACCACCATCACACAACCTTGACCCCAGGAAGCACCACCATCGTGCAAGGTAGCCAACCCGCCCCAACCCAGATGGGGCCCAAAAGGGCCCAGATCTGGGCCGAGCGGGCATCGCCGGCCACCAGCACCGCCGCGCCTCGCAGCAAACGGCCGCGCCGCCACACCGGAGACCACCCAGGTCGCGGGAACAACACCGCCGAGTTGGAACGACACTGGCCGAGCTGCACCGTCGCCATCAGGAACCCCCGCGATCCCCTCCGCGTGCACGGGTACCGTGCGGGAAAGGTCCGGCGGGCCACGCCGACAGCGGTGGCAGGGGAGAGGGGTGGGGAGGAGGAGAGGTTGGGATTCGCCCGTCGCCCGCGAGGGGCGAGCGGAGCGAACGGGGAGGAGAGGTTCCCAATCAGCTCACCGATCTGGGGGAAAATCGGTCGTGTTGTTGTTCCGCGTGAGAGCTCCGCCAGTGCACTCCTCCCAACGACCGCTCATGCGCATGCTTGCCGTCGGCCAGCTTTTTTTTCTCATCCGGCCACGATCTCGAGCCCCTCTGCTCGCACTGCGAGCCCGAGCCCCTCTCCTACCAAGGTCGTCTTCTCCAGCGCCAATGAGCCTCGACGAGCCGGATTCATGGAAATTTACAAAGTACTTTGCCACCTCATATTAAATCAAGGGAAACCAATTTACAAAGTACTCTGTTAGAAATCAACTCGTGGCCCTGACGGCCTGACCCGAGAAGATGAAAATGAGCAAGCGTGACCAACTTATCTTGTCACTATCAGTCCCACAAGGCGCTTTAAAATCACATTATGCACCGATGTACCATCAGGATATAAAAAATGAACCTATTGAAATACTTGCATTTTTCATGTCATCTACAGTTAGTGGATATTGGACACTTGTTATTGTTGATGTACGTAATCAACAGAATAAATCTTTCATACTGAACTGCATGTTTCATACAGATCGAAACACAATGAAAAAATAGCAGGACGCTGCTACATTATGGAAACGCTGAATCCAATAGATAAAACTGCATGACATAGTACTTCTAAAGACAAAAACTGATACGCACCAAACAAGTGATGCATATGTGAGCTATCTGAACATACAAAATTGTCTATATAGTAATGCACTTGACTTGTCTCTTTTTTCTGAAGCATCTCAAATTAGTACCACTATCAGCGTGATATGCAGCGGCGGAGACTGTATGTTGGTTGTTGGCTTGGTTGAAGTGGAAGAGTGCAGGGAGGAGAGTTGTGACATTGTAGGTTAGGCGAAGTACTGAATGATGTGCGTCATTGATTGACTAACAACTAACAGCTAGCTTTGCCAACCTGGGCTCGAGGTTTTAAATCTTTGTCAGTTCAAGATTTGCATCGGCAGCATCTTTGTCATTTGTGTTTAAATATGCTACAGGACAATGTTGTAATGTGGACAAATGTGTATATGTTGCGGAATTTGCAAGTTCAGATTTCAGAGAGTAACTGGCGTGCGTGCAATAAATCTCGTTGATCAGTGAAACCCAAAACAGCATGGATGTCATAGCCCTACATCCTATCCCTGTTCAGCTGAACATTCGCTGTCAGATGGAAATCTATCTACCGGAGTGACAACAAAAATAAACTGCATTTCTTTATAATAAACATATGGTCATCAGCAATCACCGTGAAAAGATAAGAGAATCAAACGCATATGATTTTGCATGCATGGTAGGCACTGTTTGCTAACTTTGTTAATCTAATCGCTCTGGAGGGAGAGGGATTCATACATTCTAATCGCCGTGTAATTACAATAAACATGATATGTTATGTTAGAACAAAAGCAGATTCGAAGCATACAGAAATTAAGGAATGACAATAGGTAATTAGTCTGAGATGAGAGGGGGTGAATTACCAATCGCATGGCTTCGTTCCAACCCGCTAGAGCAGGGCGTTCGCGCCAGTGTCCTCGGAGCCTCGACGGTCGATCCGATTCACCGCCAAGACGCGCCAGAGGAGGAGGCCTCCCGTGTGCAGCCATCGAACGCGCAATACTATGCCAGTGCCCGCAGATCCAGTGGAGACAAGGTCCGTCACTCCACTTCGTTGACGTCGACCGCTAGGTCGCAGGCCTGTTCCGAGCGGCGGAGAAGAGCAGGGACATGTCGTTGGCCATGAGACAGCGGAGATGAGGAGGGGGGGGGGGGGGGGGGGGGGGGCGGAGACACGGGATGGCGGATGGGCACTCGAGAGTTCGAGAGAGACCGAGGGAGCTAGAGTGAGGACTGAGGAGGAAGAGGGGCCATTGTGTCGTGGTTCGATCTGATTTTTGTTGGAGGCTGTTAGCGACCCAATGACCGTTTCGGTTTAGAAGCACGTTAAGATTTTAATTATACTATTCTATTTTTTGGAAACTCGATTTGGGACATGGGAGCATACGCTTCCACCATCTGAAAAAATATTTTTAAAATTTCAAAAAAAATCTGAACAAAAATTTGGCACATACATCTCAACATTCGGCTTTTGCTTCAGTGCGCCCCCCTTTCTTAACTTTAACCCAAACCCGAACACATCAAGGGATGAGATGGCTCCGTACCCCTTCGTAATTAAGTTATGAAGGGGTACTGAGCAATCTCAGCCCTTGATGTGTTTAAATTTCGTTTGAGTTTAGGCAAGGGGGGCGCATTGAAGCAAACCTCCTCAACATTCTATATGCACAAGTCAAGTTCTGCGGAAAACCTACATTTTTTGTGTCTTGTGTAAAAAATACCAAAAAAAATATCGTGCAACGCCTATTATAGCACCAAAAATTGTCTTTTTAACACACAACATAAAAAGTATTATTTTCTCATGAAACAATAGGCAAAAAAAATTGTCAGAATTTTTGACATTTTAAACTTTGTTTAAAACATATTTCAAAAATCAAGAGCATATGCTCCCGGGTGCCAAAACGCCACCCCCTCTATTTTATAAATATCCTTAATCCCATTACAATATGATTTCGGTTGAATATATTAAAAAAGTTCACATTCAAACTCCGGAATCAAGCGTCTGTAATTTTTTAGAGACGTGTGTTGCATATACACACTTACTATATGCATAGAAACTAAAATTATAACTTATCAAAATTCATTTCTATTGAACCTCAAATTATAGCTTGTCTTTCTTATACATGTGAATTCTCACATGCGTTGTGTTTACATGTGTTAGTGCTTAGCTTATGCACAACAACTAACTACATTGTGTATTTTATTAGATCTCGTGGATATCAATAATGGGAGCAAACCCACCAAATAATGCATTTAGAGCCCAAGCTCACTAGAGCCCTTTATTTAAAAAATTCAAAAATATATATGATATTTTCAAGTTTCAAATTTTTTTGAAAAAAATATGTATTCAAAGGTAATATGTATACTTCAAATATGCAATATCTTAATACAAAATACTTTGTACTCCGGGCTACATAAAAAAGACAAAATCTGACAAGGTTTGAAGATGCAATATTCACACATCTATATCTATAATTTTGTCTTTTTGTGTGGAGTAGAATACATTGTATATCAGATCAAGACTTTGCAGACTTGAAAGTATACTTCATTACCTATATGTCAATATTTTTTCCCAATTTTTTGAATCTTTAAAAGTACTTTTTTGGAATGTTCAAAATTAAAGAGCCAAAATGACGCTCTCGCGAACCCATAGATTTCAAAGAAGGAAATGGACAATGTGCTCTAGAGCTATATGGGCATATGGATAAAAAGAAGAAGAAGGATGAAGTACATAACAAGTGTCGTGAAGCCTATCAACAAAAGAAAGCTCGGCTAGCATTTAATATAAATCCCACATGCAATCTCTCAACTACAAAGCCCACCCATTATTAGAAGTGCACTTTACAACTATGTACATCACTTACTGGTTTCGTGTTTATAATGCATAGAGAAGGAAGTTGATCAAGGGGACAGCACTTTGGATGACTCACTTGCCGAATCTACATTGTATGAGATGCCATCATCTCAACATCGGCTCTTTGCAACAATACTGGTATTGTGCAAGCCTAACGATGTGCCCAGACTCTGGGAGAAGCACTTAGATGCAATGTCGAGTAACTATCACCGTGAGAATCCATCCGAAGTTGGAGTTGAGCATCTGGTTTTGATAGATAATCATTGAAGGTGGCTCTTTTGGGGTTCGATGAGGTGCGCAGGGCGCATGCTCAAGAGTGCGATAATTATTAAATTGCCCGTTAGATTTGCAATGCTCATCAAACCATGTTTTATATCCAATACAAGTTTTCACTTTAAAAATATTAGTTTAAACACAAATTTTCTAGATTTATATTTACTTGTATTGTCGTGCCGTGGCAACGCACGGGCATTTTACTAGTTTCCTATAATTTCGTCACCTACCATATCAAGTCTTCCCGTTCGCATAAATGGATGCGGATGTCACACACCTGATAGGGCGCAAATCAATCTAGGTTAAGATTATGTTTATGAGCATGGCAACAATGTCGTCTCATCTGCTAGCAGTGCTGGTACTCTTTTCCGCCGTCGCCTGTAGTACTGCAGCAGCAACGGCCACCCAGGTCGCCGACCCCTCCAGCTCCACCGCCGACCTCTCCGCCATGGCCGTCTCCGCGGCCACCGCAAACGCCTCCCCCACCCAGTGGCGGAGCCACATGTAAGTTTGTGTAGTCAATTGACTACACAACATTTTGGTAAAACCTTCATATATAAGGTAAAAATCATACAAAAATACAAAATTAATATTAATACGTGTATTTGACATCACAAGTTTAATTTGACATCACAGCTTTGTTTTCCTGGCTCCGCAGCTCTAGCAAACACCACCTCCTCCTCCTCCGGGCTAGTGCGATGGCTGTTCCGGACATGCGCGCGCAAGATAGTGCCGGAGGTGGCTCAAGAGGCGGCGTACAAGGAGGAGGACGACGCGTTCTATGATGGCAGCACCATGGCTGAAACAGTGTGGCGGACCCTATTGAGGCTCCAATTCACCATGCCCATCGGGTTGGCCATGGGGGAGATGGTGCTGGAGCGCCTCTGCACCATCCTCATCGACAGCTAGCGTTACGCTCATATCTATAACTAGACGGACCGGCCGGCTTCGCCCGGCCCGCCTACAGAGCGTCTGACATGTAGCCTGCCAGGGTGCTCGACCGTGTTGTGTTGCTGCCCATTGTAAGTTTTCTTTCCTTTGAAAAACGTTTGGAAGTAGTTATTTTATACTAATTGGGAGTAGTTATTTTGTATTTAATTGTCTTATAGTGAGTTTAACCCTCATCGGTGTGCGTCGAACAAGCCCTGGAGGAGGCCTTCATGAAGGAGAGATACGACGGCGAGGTCAAGACTGGATCCCGGTGTCCATGCCTTGATCCGGGAGGGCGCCGCCCTGCTCCTGTCTCCGCCTATGATAGGGAGGCGCGAATGTTCAGCCTCGAGGACTGCACAGGAGCACTGGAGCAGGCGCTGAAGCATGGGAGGCGGTGAGGCAGCGGGGGGAGGGCGCCATCTACTCGAGCGGATGAATCATAGGGGGTGCTAGCGGCCGGCATTGTCAGCTAGCAGGAGCGGAGGATGTCGGAATCTCTACTCCCTGGCCATCCCGAGCAAATAGCATCAGTAAAAAGTTCAAAAAGGCGGCAGCAAACCAGTCAGGCACCCAGCGGCAGCACATCTAGGCAAGAGGCACGACGTGAGCAAGTAGTTACCTTGCTAATGGCGACCGGCAGCGGCGGAGGCGACTCCAAGCGGCGGGGAGGGGCGAATCTAGGTGGAGGAGAGGGTAATCCAGGCTGGGCCGACGTGTTTCAGAGCATCGATGGAGACGCAGTTCCGGATGGCGATGGCGCAATCCGTGCTGGCGGCGCAGGAGACTTCAAGGGGCGGCAGCTGCACGCTTGCACGCTCGATCTAGTTGGAGTTGAGGGATTCAGGAATTGGGGAGAAATCGATGAGGAGACCGGAGCGACCGACCAACGCGAGGCAGCCTTGTGCCCTTAGCACACTGGGTCATTGCCAAGCTTAGAGCTTAAAAATACAAATGTCAACCAGGGAGAATAGCAACATCAGAAGAGAACAGAATACTTGCACGCTCGATCTAGTTGGAGTTGAGGGATTTAGGAATTGGGGAGAAATCGATGAGGAGACCGGAGTGACCGAACCAACACGAGGCAGCCTTGTGCCCTTAGCACACTAGGTCATTACCAAGCTTAGAGCTTACAAATACAAATGTCAACCTGGGAGAATAGTAACATCAAAAGAGAACAGAATAGGTTCGCTCATGAAATTGCAATATATGTAAGAATTACAAAGTCCTACAAAACCTGGCTAGAACAGGTCCTAAGGCCTGCTGATGCAACGGAATGATTGTAATGCTAATGATTTGATACTAAAAACAAAATTCTCTCTTTTACCTAAAAAGCACACCATGAAACATTGAAATTCAAAAGACTAATAGCTATAATCAATATTAGTTTAGTGAAACATTGATGCTCCTATTTAGGATGTATTTTATCTTACCACAATGAGCATTTTGAGCAGACCATTAAATTACTATCTCTATAGCTACAATATGATGGGCTCAAAAACAACAACCGACTTATAGTTAGGCGAATTGATAATTGGATATATAATGTATTGCTAACTGAACTAAAATCCACAAGGAGAAGCCTCTCGCAGACCAATCCAAGCAACATAGCAGCACCCAGCCAAATCAACCTACAAAGAAAAAAACGGCATCAATAGCCCTTTTATCCCACAAATTAACACCATCAAAGCGCAAAAAGCACAACAAATCAATTGGTAAAACAAACCCCCAGTACCCAATGAAATACCAACCTTAAACACCGTTATTCAAACTATAGCGACCCAAAACAAACAGAAACTACGGTTGCAGATATTAAATCAGACCACTAACCCCCATTCTAAGCGAGACAACACCCAACCAAATAGTACAAACACATCAAGACCATTCATAAATGTAGAGAGGAGCCAAAATCCCTGGCCATGAGGATACCCCTCTTTCTCCTCTTACCGATTCACATATGGAAGAGAAAGAAGATTAGGGATAAGAAACGACACACCCGCAGAAACACGGCGAGCTGACCTCGCAGGCGGAACTCCCAGGCGGCAGGAGAGGAGACAGCTGCAGGCCTGTAGCCGGCGCCGCCAATGCGACAAGAAGAAGAGCAGCAACACGCCCCGCCAGAATGGAGGAGAAGATGCCGCTGCGAATGGAAACACCCCAGAAAGCCAAATCTGAAGATCCGAAACTATCTTCATGTGGCAGCGGCAAGAAGAAAACCAGGTGAAGAAACCCCTCATCGCCCACCCATTGGAACGGAGGCACCGCCTCTAATTTGACCCACAATCGCTGACAAATGGTCCCATATATCCAGAGCCCACCGAACAGCGATTCAGGAGTTCAAAATAGACGGCTGGCCCCAACGCGTGGAGCAGGAGAGGACGCGCATCGAAAAGCCTAAGCTGGAACAACCGACGTTTTGCAGGCCCCACATACAGCGATAGCAAATCAGCAATGGATCGACAAACACCCTCATCGATCACACAATAGTTCACCATATAACTTATCAGTATACTGAGTTTTAGTGTAAAACATATTGTCTTAGTGTAGACATAGACCATTCCCAAGACAGATCGAACAAATTGCAAAGGTAGGCCAAGTTGACAAATAAAGATACTAGAGAAGAGCGGTTTGAGATATTCAAATAGATACCAAACCTTTGTGTAGCATGGGACAGACACACTTTGAGTTTCACCTACAACTGAAGCATATGTAAGAGCATGACCGGTGTGCTGATAGCCTGATTCATAGCCTCATAGGACTTCAGGCTTCTTTCTCTACAGCAGCAGATGCACTGCCATCAATTACTTAAAAGTATAAAGAATTAAGTTTACCTTTCCACTGAGACTTAATAAATGTATTTCTTAGAGTTATCATTTTTTAGCCAGATAGAAATTATATATTTGAAAGAGTACTTGTGACTGAAGGAAAAGAAATTTAATCAGTTGCTAATACAAAGGTCAATTGAGTATCACTGGGACACTTGCCAACTTCTCATACAAAAAACTTAACCACACATGACAAAAGTAATGGCTTCTTGACTGGACTCCTTTTTGGGTAAAACATATCTTGAAATGGTGCCCTAGCATATCTAAGTGGAAAAGACACAAAATTAAGCAGAATTTCACAAACACAAGAATCCATAGACATGCTAGCGACCAAGGAAAAAAATCAGCTAACTTGATAATAGGAGATTGCAGAAAACTTGTAATCAACAAAAACAACAAAGGAACCAAAGATCCATCCAGTTCATTAGTATACCCATACTTCAGATCTAACTAACAACAAGGTAAATCATGGCATAGAAAAAATGACCGAGCTAGAGCAATGGGGAATTGAGCTATTGACCCGTTGGTGGAAGAGAAAAATTGAAGGCGGCGTGGCCATCCATAGTAGTTGCAGATCTTCTCTCTTCTGATTTCCAGCGCATCAACGCCTGCAGCAGTTGCTCTTTGTTCCTATTTAGAACCAATATACAATAGTTGCTCGAGGGGAGTCAGGGCCTGCTTGTTTGGCAGTAAGGAGAGGCATTCTGGTAGTAAAGTCCAAGAAGGCAGGACGGAGGACGGACTCCTCGTCATCGTCTGCATGGAGCAAGGCAGTGAGTATCCCGACCGCGAGCGCGAGCTACTCGGCGAGCAACTACAGCCCACGGCACCCACGTGCTCGCCCCAGGACACATCGAGCTTGTGCTCGGACGACCATGGCGGGAACGGAGAAGTTTGGGAGGCAGGATGATGGCTGGCGTGTAGTTGATGATGATTATGGCCAGGCAGTTGGGAAACTCCAAGCGGAAAGTATGATAAGCATAGAGGCAAGCCTTTTCCCTCAGTAAGAAACCAAGGTTTAATCGTTCAGGAGAAGAGCAGACAGTACGACTGAAGGTGATGCTTGATAGCCTAGTGACACTCCAACAAGGGCGCCGTTTACGACACTTGTTGCCTCATCTTCAGCCAATAGCAACGCGGAACCTACACACAACACAACCAAATACTTTGTTTCCAACTTGCGATGAGGTTATCAATCTCACCGGTTTGCTTGAAACAAAGGGTATGAGCGTATCGAGTGGAAAGCAGTAGAAGTATGCGAGTAAAGTAAACAGTGCGAGTAAAGTAAATAGGTGATAGCAATATGATGGAAATAGGAACGGGATCCACAGTTCACTAGTGGTGTCTCTCCATAAGATAAATAACACATGCTGGGTAAACAAATTACAGTTGGGCAATTGATAGAATAAAGATAACGTGATATGTCAAGAAGATCACTATGCGATTTACTCTGGGCATTACAACAAAATACATAGACCGCTATCCAACTGCATCTATGACTAATAATCCACTCACGGGGATATCATCCGAACACCCCATGAGTATTAAGTTGCGAACAACAGATAATTGCATTAAGCAAAGTGTGTAATGTAAACAAAGCATATGCCCTCGAGCATATGAATGTTGTTTTCTCCCTAGTAGCAACAGCACATCTACAACCTTAGAGGTTTCTGTCACTCCCCCAGATTAAATAGAGGCATGAACCCACTATCGAGCATAAATACCCCCTCTTGGAGTCACTAGCAACTACTCGGCCAAGATAGCTACTAACAACGGAGAGCATGCAAGATCATAAACAACATAGAGATAACATAAGATATATTTCAGTATAGCAACTCAATCATAACACCAATATTCATCGGATCCCAACAAACCAAACATGTAGAATTACATAACGGTGATCTCAATCATGTAGGGCAGTTCATGAGATCTAAACATGAAGCCCATGGTGGAGAGGACAACCATCTAGCTACTGCTATGAACCCATAGTCCAAGGTAGACTACTCACTCATCGCTCCAGAGGCAAGCATGACGATGAAGAAGACCTCCGGTGGCGATTCCCCACTCCGGCAGGGTGCCGGGAAGAGCTTCTGGACCCTCCCGATCTCGGGTCGACGACGGCGGCGGATCGCGTTGTGTTTCTAGAAAATTGATCGGGTACTTAGGTTTTTCCCGTCGGGGGGTCTTTATAGGCGAAGGGGCATCGTCAGAAGTGGACCGAGGCGCCCTCACACATAGGGGGCGCGACCAGGGGCTGGGCCGCGCCGCCCTGGTGTGTGGGGCCCTCGTGGCCCCACTCCGTCTCCTCTTCGGATCTCTGGAAGCTTTCGGGAAAAATAAGACTTCAGGAACTTGTTTCGTCCAATTCCGAGAATATTTCCTGTGTAGCTTTTCTAAAACACAAAAACAGCAGAAAACAGGGAACTGGCACTATGGCGACTTGTTAATAGGTTAATTCCAGAAAATACATAAAAGTGCCACGAAGTGTAACGAAACATTAGGCAAATGGTGTTAAAACAAGCATGGAGCATCAAAAATTATGGATACGTTGGAGACGTATCATCATCCCCAAGCTTAACTCCTGCTCGTCCTCGAGTAGTTAAGTGATAACAAAAGAAATAATTTTTTAGGTGACATGTACCTACACAATCTTGATCACATATGTAAGCATTTGTGAGCTGGGATCAAAAGAACTTAAAACATGGGCATGAAATATATAATCTTGACAATAAAAACTTAGCAACTATGTTATAACATGAAAATGAACACAAACAAAAGATCATAAAAATGAAACAATGAAAGTCAAACGTGTGTTCAAATCATAAGGAAAAACATACAAATGGTTTTCAGCTTGTCCTTCATGGAGAGCAAAACATAAATGCATAGGACACCTTCAAGTTTAAGAGGGCGACTAGATACAAATAATTTGAGAACAAGTGAAACCAACAATATGAATCAATTAATGAAAACTTTGGGACAATGCACATTATACTAAGAATGACAACTATGCTCTCTTAATGGTGCATAAAGATAGAAGGTGGTGACTCAACATAAAAGTAAAAGAAAGGCCCTTCACGGAGGGAAGCAGTGAATGGTTAAAGTTAATGCGAGAACAATTATGATGCATATGCTTGACAAATCATAAGTTGAAAACCTCGTATCCCGTGAATACGAGTACCCAAACCTCATGCTACTTTACTTAGAGTCCCAAGCAAGGCTCTTGTCATTGTAAGTATATGCATATCATTGAGAACCGCCAACGGGGTACCTCCGTGCCCGATGACATGGAACAAGCCCACATCAAAATGACAGGACAAGCAGACAATGAACACCTCGATATCTCTTTTATTTGCCATTTGTTTAGCTTTTTATTCTTAGATGCATCGTCGAATGTTCACCATGGGTATGCTGCAAATTTCCACCATGAATTATGCATGGCTTAGATTAGCGGCCCGGCGTTTCTCTAACACATATACAAACTCCATGATCACCACAAGATTCCCAATTCATTTCACACCGCGGGCATCCATAAACAAAAGATCACGATATCAACTCAAATAAGAAGTGCAATGTTGAAAGCTTGCCCATGACTGCATGGCTGGGCTAGTCTCCAACTTACAACTTGCAAGCCTAACAACTCAACATAAGAGACCAAAATGTCAAATTTTTAAGAACAGGTAAAAGTAAAGTGTGCCTTCCGGTTCGTGAGAGCTTTACTAACCGAATTTCGCATAACACTGGTAAGAGTTTAATTTGAAGAGAAAATAAAAGCAAGTCAAATTTACTTGGAATAGCAAATTGCTAGTAGGTATGTATGGTGGACACTTTGGAAAACTTTGGCTTTTAGGAGTTGGATGCACGAGTAGAGCTCATACTTAGTACAAGGCGAGGGCTAGCAAAAGACTAGGAGCGACCAACTAAGAGAGCAATAATGGCCATAATCATGCAAAGCGACATTAAAAGAAGCATAAGATGGCATCAAAAGTCAAAAACTAAATGATCATAGAGGCTATTGGAGACTTTGTAAGAGTCTAACATGTGTGAGCATGCGCCAAGTCAACCCAAATAAAGCATCAAGGAGAAGACCAAAATAATGCTTCCAAATAATTAAAAACAACGCATGATTTTTTCAAAGGCTCATTAAGCAATCTCAGTTATTTGAGACAAGTCATGCTACAACAAAACCACTAAGCATACTATCAAAAAGACATCAAGCATGACATGAAAAAGCCTAAGCCGCAGTCTACACAAGCTCCTTCTTGTACCACTTTTTTGCACAAAGCTTTTTCTCTTTTCTAACACCATTTGAAATTTTTAAAGACACATCTTTTGATGAAAACCAATAAAGATCAGAGGCAAAAATACACCTTGATGAAAAGATATGACAAGGTCTAAACGCAAATCAAGGCGAAAACGAAAACCAAAAGCAGTAGCGGAAAAAGAAGAACACCCGGTGAAATTGTAAGAATGAAAAACGGAGTGTTCTTGGCAAATGAAAACGAGTACATCTCCTCCAAAGGAAATTTGTTGGGGTCCAACCATTTATTGCAGCAAACAAAACTAAACTAACTAAGAAAACTAAAACAACTGACGCTCCAAGAAAAACACATAGTGCATGAAGCAATAAAAATATAGTGTTTTGAAAGGTGACCTGATTTTTGCCGATGAAGAAGGGGTGCCTCGGGGGCATCCCCAAGCTTTGATGCTTGTACTTCTTGGATATTTCTTGGGGTGATGCATGGGCATCCCCAAGCTTGAGCTTTTGTCCATTCTTCAACTCATCTCATCATTCTCCAATCCCTACACTTGAAAACTTCCTTCATACAAAACTAAACACAAATCTATTAGCAACATTAGTGTAGGCATAACATATAATCAACCTCTTTTTGCTTCAGGTTTCAACTCAAAACGACCACATATATGGCAAATACTACTGTAGCAACCTCCTAAAAAGTTCCGTGATCAAAAGTACTCAAAATAAAGCGATAAAGTGGCAAACACAAATATTGGTAGAAATCTGTCAAAACAGAACAGCTGACAAATGTCGAATTTTTGAGGGGTTTTATGTTGCTCAAATCAAAAAGTGTTCAACTAACGAAAGTTTGGATATAACCTGGGGCATATTCACAAGAAATCGCAGGTCCAAAAGATATACAGAGAATTTATACGAATTTTTACGGTGCAGCACCGAAAATAGTTTCAGGACAGCAACATCCCCAAATCTTTACCTCACTCGAATTAGAGGCTTCTCTTGGCACAAAAACCAAAATAAACAAGATAAGGAGTGGTCATTACAGTAGTAATGACTTCCAAGACTCAAATAAAAGAAAAAGTACTGAAAATAAAACATTGGGTTATCTCCCAAGAGTGCTTTTCTTTAACGCCTTTGAGCTAGGCGCAGAAAATTGCGAATCAAGTATTTTCAGAGGAAGCATTAAGATCAACAGCAGAGGTCTTGTCAATAAGGCATTGTATTTCATCCACATAAGTTTTAGAAGACCCTTTGTGATCACGCTTTGGTTCACTCAAATCACAAAAAAGATTTTTGGGACAGATCCAGTCAAAATTATTTTCGAAAGCTTCACATAATCCCAAGAGCTTGCTAGGTATAGGTATTTCGGCTCCTTCATCATTAGTACTAATAACCTTTATAGGTGAACCGAGTTTATTAAAATGTTTAAGAACTTTTCTAGCTTCAATCGCAACATCTCTAAATTCTATACGCAAAGTTTTCAAGATAAAAGCTTTCTTTTCGGGATCCTCAATTTCGTGAAGCTTAAGGAACATGTATTGCATGAAAGGATTTAGACTAGCAAACCTAGCTTCTAACATGTGAATCAAATAAGTAGAAGCAACTTCAATACTAGGAGCTAGCTCAACCAAAGATTTTTCCTCAACTTCCTCATGCATACTAATGTGATTAAAAAACTCCTCAATGTTACTTTTTCCAATAATTGAACCACTACCTACTGAGAGGTCCTCCAGAACGTACTTAGGGAACAACATAACGAACTAAAAGTAAAGAAATAACAACTACCAAGGATTCTAATTTTTTTGGGTTTTTGATATAAAACGATGCAGGTAAAATAAATAAAGTAAAGAAAAACAATAACAAAGTAAAGGATGTGCGTGCGAAAACTCCCCTCGCAGAAGTCTTCCACTCTTTCCCGGCAACGGCGCCAGAAAAACTTGATGGGGCCAAGTCGATGGTGTATGAAATTAAATGACCGTCCAGTTGGAAAACCCCAAGAGAAGGTTTTGATGAATATAGCAGCAAGTTTTCCCTCAGTTAAGAAACCAAGGTTATGTCGATCAGGAGAAAAGCAGACAATAACGACTGAAGGTGATGCTTGCTAGTTTGCGACAGCTTCGGACAATTTATATATGGCGCCTCGTCCAAGCTTTGCTTGTTAGCTGCAACGCGGAACCTGCACACAACACAACCAAGTACTTTGTTCCCAACTTGCGATGAGGTTGTCAATCTCACCGGTTTGCTTGAAACAAAGGTTATGAGCGTATCGAGTGGAAAGTGATGATAGTATGGGAGTAAAGTAAACAGTGCGAGTAAAGTAAACAGGTGATAGCAATATGATGGAAATAGGACCGGGGTCTACAGTTTACTAGTGGTGTCTCTCCATAAGATAAATAACACATTCTGGGTAAACAAATTACAGTTGGGCAATTGATAGAATAAAGATAAACGTGATATGTCAAGAAAATCACTATGAGATTTACTCTGGGCATTACAACAAAATACATAGACCGCCATCCAACTGCATCTATGACTAATAATCCACTTGTGGCGAATCAATCCGAGAACTCCACAAGTATTAAGTTGCGAACAACAGATAATTGCATTAAGCAAAGTGTGTAATGTAAACAAAGCATATGCTCTTGAGCATATGAATGTTGTTTTCTCCCTAGTAGCAACAACACATCTACAACCTTAGAGGTTTCTGTCACTCCCCCAGGTTAAATAGAGGCATGAACCCACTGTCGAGCATAAATACCCCCTCTTGGAGTCACTAGCAACTACTCGGCCAAGATAGCTACTAACAACGGAGAGCATGCAAGATCATAAACAACATAGAGATAACAAAAGATAATATTCAGCACAGCAACTCAATCATAACACCAATATTCATCGGATCCCAACAAACCAAACATGTAAAATTACATAACGGTGATCTCAATCATGTAGGGCAGCTCATGAGATCTAAACATGAAGCACATGGTGGAGAAGACAACCATCTAGCTACTGCTATGGACCCATAGTCCAAGGTAGACTACTCACTCATCGCTCCAGAGGCAAGCATGGCGATGAAGAAGACCTCCGGTGGCGATTCCCCTCTCCGGCAGGGTGCCGGGAAGAGCTTCTGGACCCTCCCGATCTTCGGGTCGACGGCGGTGGCAGATCACGATGTGTTCTGGAAAAGTGATCGGGTACCTAGCATGTAGGGCCCCTGTGGCTCCCCTCCTACTCTCCTTCGCATGACTGGAAGCTCCCGGACAAAATAAGACTTCAGGAACTTGTTTCGTCCAATTCCGAGAATATTTCCTGTGTATCACTTCTGAAACACAAAAACAGCAGAAAACAGGGAACTGACACTGTGGCAACTTGTTAGTAGGTTAGTTCCGGAAAATGCATAAAAGTGCCACGAAGTGTAACGAAACATTGGGCAAATGGTGTAAAAACAAGCATGGAGCATCAAAAATTATAGATACGTTGGAGACGTATCATGCCTTCTAGTTCGTGAGGGCTTTACTGACCAATTTTCGCATAACACTGGTAAGAGTTTAATTTGAAGAGAAAATAAAAGCAAGTCAAATTTACTTGGAATAGCAAATTGCTAGTAGGTATGTATGGTGGATACTTTGGAAAACTTGGTTTTTAGGAGTTGGATGCATGAGTAGAGCTCATACTCAGTACAAGGCGAGGTCTAGCAAAAGACTGGGAGCGACCAACTAAGAGAGCAATAATGGCCATAATCAAGCAAAGCGACAAAGCGACATTGAAAGAAGCATAAGATGGCATCAAAAGTCAAAAACAAAATGATCATAGAGGCTATTGGCAACTTTGTATGAGTCTAACATGTGTGAGCATGCGCCAAGTCAACCCAAATAAAGCATCAAGGAGAAAACCAAAATAATGCTTCCAAACGATAAAAACAACGCATGATTTTTTTCAAAGGCTCATTAAGCAATCTCAGTTATTTGAGACAAGTCATGCTACAGCAAAACCACTAAGCATACCATCAAAAAGACATCAAGCATGACATGAAAAAGCCTAAGCCGCAGTCTACACAAGCTCCTTCTTGTACCACTTTTTTGCAAAAAGCTTTTTCTCTTTTCTAACACCATTTGAACTTTTTATAAACACCTCTTTTGATGAAAACCAATAATATCAGAGGCAAAAATACACCTTTATGAAAAGATATGACAAGGTCTAAACGCAAATCAAGGTGAAAACGAAAACCAAAAGCAGTAGCAGAAAAATAAGAACACTCGGTTTTTGATAAGAATGAAAACTAGAGCGTTCTTGGCAAATGAAAAGCAAGGCAACCTCTCCAAAATAAATTTGTTGGGTCCAGCTATTTATTGCAGCAAACAAAACAAAACTAATAATGAAAACTAAAACAACTGACGCTCCAAGAAAAACGCATAGTGCATGAAGCAATAAAAATATAGTGTCTTGAAAGGTGACCTGATTTTTGCCGATGAAGAAGGGGTGCCTCGGGGGCATCCCCAAGCTTTGACGCTTGGACTTCTTGGATATTTCTTGGGGTGATGCATGGGCATCCCCAAGCTTGAGCTTTTTTCCATTCTTCAACTCATCTCATCATTCTCCAATCCCTACACTTGAAAACTTCCTTCATACAAAACTAAACACAAATCTATTAGCAACATTAGTGTAAGCATATCATATAATCAACCTCTTTTGCTTCAGGTTTCAACCCAAAACCACCACATATAAAGTATATACTACTGTAGCAACTTCCCCAAAAGTTCCGTGATCAAAAGAACTCAAAAAGAAAGCGATAAAGCGGCAAAAACGAATAGTGGCAGAAATCTGTCAAAACAGAACAGCTGACAAAAGTCGAATTTTTAAGGGGTTTTCTGTTACTCAAATCAAAAAGTGTTCAACTAATGAAAGTTTGGATATAACCTGGGGCATATGCACAAGAAATCAAAGGTCCAAAATATATACAGAGAAGTTTCACGAATTTTTATAGTGCAGCACCGAAAACAGTTTCAGGACAGCAACATCCCCAAATCTTTACCTCACTCAAATTAGAGGCTTCTCTTTGCACAACAATGAAATAAAAAGGATAAAGAGAGGTCATTACAGTAGTAATGACTTCCAAGACTCAAATAAAAGAAAAAGTACTGAAAATAAAACATTGGGTTATTTCCCAAGAGTGCTTTTCTTTAACGCCTTTGAGCTAGGCGCAGAAAATTGCGAATCAAGTAACATCAAGAGATGAAGCATCAAGCTCATAATTTGCTCTAAGAATAGAGTCAAAAAGCAATTTCTTTCTTTTCCTAGGAAAGTGTTCCATACCTTTCTTGAGTGGGAATTGATATTTGATGGTGCCTTCTCTCATATCAATAATGGCACCTACAGTTCAAAGAAAGGGTCTTCCCAAAATAATAGGACATGAAGCATGGCATTCAACATCCATAACGAGAAAATCAACGGGAACAAGGTTATTGTTAACCATAATAAGAACATCATTAATCCTTCCCAAAGGTTTCTTCTTAGCAACATCAGCAATAGGAACATCATAATAACATTTTTCAAGCGGTGGTAAGTCAAGCATATCATAAATTTTTCTAGGCATAATAGAAATACTAGCACCTAGATCACATAAAGCATGGCAATCAAAACCATTAACATGCATATCAATGATGGGTTCCCAACCATCTTCTAACTTCTTGGGAACAGAAGCTTTTTGTTTCAACTTTTCATCCCTAATTTTCATGAGAGCATTGGTAATATGCTTAGTAAAATCAATATTTAAAGAACTAGCATTGGGAGTCAAAGCAAGATTTTGCAAGAACAAAATAACTTCAGATATATTGCAGCCATTAACATCAAAATCATTAAAGGAAATAGAGTTATCATCTCCTACACTCCGAAAAATTTCAGCACTCTTTTGAGAAAAAGTTTTGGCAGTTTTAGGCTTTTTAACACAAGGAGTGGGAGTTTTCTCTACACCAATCAAAGTAAGAGGATTGCTAGCTTTAGGAATAACATCATTAGAGGTAGTAATAGTACAAACTTTCATATTCCTAGCAATCTCATCCTCTCTTTCCCGTCTAGCATGCAATTCTCCTAACAATCTAATATTTTCATCAATTCCAACTTGAATAGCATTAGCAGTAGCAAAAACATTGTTCTATTTCACATCATTAGGCAACACTTTTAATTTCAGAAGTTCAACATCATGAGCAAGGCTATCAACTTTAGAAGCAAGAATCTCAATTTTGCCTAACTTTTCCTCAACAGACTTGTTAAAAGCAGATTGTTTTACCATGAAGTCTTTGAGCATGACTTCAAGTTCAGAGGGCGCGGCCCTAGTGTTGTTGGAGGAATTACCATAAGGATTACCATAACCATTACCATTAGTAGAAGGATACAGCCTATAATTGTTACTAGCAAAATTGTTCCTATAAGCATTGTTGTTAAAATTATTGTTTCTAATGAAGTTCACATCAACATGCTCTTCTTGAGCAACCAAAGAGGCTAAAGGAACATTATTAGGATCAAAATGAGTCCTATCATTAGCAAGCATAGCCATAATGGTATCAATCTTATCACTCAAGGAAGAGGTTTCCTCAACAGAATTTACCTTCTTACCTTGTGGAGCTCTCTCGGTGTGCCATTCGGAATAATTTACCATCATGTTATCAAGTAGCTTTGTTGCGGCGCCCAAGGTAAGGGATATAAAAGTGCCTCTAGCAGCTGAATCCAATAGGTTCCTCGAAGAAAAATTCAGTCCTGCATAAAAAGTTTGGACAATCATCCAAGTAGTCAGTCCATGAGTGGGGCAATTCTTTATCATAGATTTCATCCTTTCCCAAGCTTGAGCAACATGTTCATTATCAAACTGACTAAACTTCATAATATTGCTATGCAGAGATATAATCTTAGCAGGAGGATAGTATCTACCAATGAAAGCATCCTTACACTTAGCCCATGAATCAATACTATTCTTAGTCAAAGATAGCAACCAATCTTTAGCTTTTCGTCTCAAAGAAAAAGGAAACAACTTGAGCTTAATAATATCACTTTCTACATCCTTATATTTTTGCATCTCACATAGCTCAACAAAATTGTTGAGATGAGCTGCAGCATCTTTAGTACTAGCACCAGAAAATTGCTCCTTCATAACAAGGTTCAATAAAGCAGGCTTAATCTCATAAAAGTTTGCAGCAGGAGCAGGTGGCGCAATAGGAGTGCAGATAAAATCACTATTGTTCGTGCTAGTAAAGTCACACAACTTGGTGTTTTCAGGATTAGCCATTTCAGCAAAACTAAAAGTAGACAAGTAAAAACAACTATCAAGGATTCTAATTTTTTGGGTTTTTGATATAAAACAATGCAAGTAAAAATAAAATAAAGCAAAACTTAAAACAAAGTAAAGGATGTGCGTGCGAAAAACTCCCCTTGCAGAGGTCTTCCACTTCTTCCCTGGCAACGGCGCCAGAAAAGGGCTTGATGGCTGGCGTGTAGTTGATGATGATTATGGCCAGGCAGTTGGGAAACTCCAAGCGGAAAGTATGATGAGTGCTGCGTGTGATGGTGTGTGGTTAACGTGGGAGCAGACTGTCCTTGTGCGTGGTGGATAACCAGCCCGTTGGGAACCCCAAGAGGAAGGTATGATGAGTATAGCAGCTAGTTTTCCCTCAGTTAAGAAACCAAGGTTTAATATCGGTCAGGAGAGGAGAGACAAACGACTGAAGGTGATGCGGAACCTTCACACACACAACCAAGTACTTTGTTCCCAACTTGCGATGAGGTTGTCAATCTCACCGGTTTGCTTGAAACAAAGATTATGAGCGTATCGAGTGGAAAACAATATAGTATGCGAGTAAAGTAAACAGTGCGAGTAAAGTAAACAGGTGATAGCAATATGATGTAAATAGGACCGGGGTCCACAGTTCACTAGTGGTGTCTCTCCATAGATAAAATAACACATGCTGGGTAAACAAATTACAGTTGGGCAATTGATAGAATAAAGATAAACGTGATATGTCAAGAAGATCACTATGAGATTTACTCTGGCATTACAACAAAATACATAGACCGCCATCCAACTGCATCTATGACTAATAATCCACTCCCGGGGATATCAATCCGAACACCCCAAAAGTATTAAGTTGCGAACAACAGATAATTGCATTAAGCAAAGTGTGTAATGTAAACAAAGCATATGCCCTTGAGCATATGAATGTTGTTTTCTCCCTAGTAGCAACAGCACATCTACCACCTTAGAGGTTTCTGTCACTCCCCCAGGTGAAATAGAGGCATGAACCCACTATCGAGCATAAATACCCCCTCTTGGAGTCACTAGCAACTACTCGGCCAAGATAGCTACTAACAACGGAGAGCATGCAAGATCATAAACAACATAGAGATAACAAAAGATAATATTCAGTACAGCAACTCAATCATAAACACCAATATTCATCGGATCCGAACAAACCAAACATGTAGAATTACATAACGGTGATCTCAATCATGTAGGGCAGCTCATGAGATCTAAACATGAAGCACATGGTGGAGAAGACAACCATCTAGCTACTGCTATGGACCCATAGTCCAAGGTAGACTACTCACTCATCGCTCCGGAGGCAAGCATGGCGATGAAGAAGACCTCCGGTGGCGATTCCCCTCTCCGGCAGGGTGCCGGGAAGAGCTTCTGGACCCTCCCGATCTTCGGGTCGACGGCGGCGGCGGATCGCGATGTGTTCTGGAAAATTGATCGGGTCCTTAGGTTTTTTCCGTCGGGGGGTCTTTATAGGCGAAGGGGCGATGTTAGAGGAGGAGCCAGGCTCCCTCACGCGGGGCCCGTGCGGCCAGGGCCCTGGCCGCGCCAGCCCTGCGTGTGGGGCCCTGGTGGTCCCCCCTCCTACTCCTCTTCGGATCTCTGGAAGCTTCTGGGTAAAATAAGACTTCAGAACTTGTTTCGTCCAATTCTGAGAATATTTCCTGTGTATCACTTCTGAAACACAAAAACAGCAGAAAACAGGGAACTGGCACTGTGGCAACTCGTTAATAGGTTAGTTCCGGAAAATGCATAAAAGTGCCACGAAGTGTAATGAAACAATAGGCAAATGGTGTAAAAACAAGCATGGAGCATCAAAAATTATAGATACGTTTGAGACGTATCAAGCATCCCCAAGCTTAACTCCTGCTCGTCCTCGAGTAGGTAAGTGATAACAAAAGAATAATTTTTGAGGTGACATGCACCTACACAATCTTGATCATATATGTAAGCATTTGTGAGCTGGGATCATAAGAACTTAAAACATGGGCATGAAGATATAATCATGACAATAAGAACTTAGCAACCATGTTGTAAACATGCAAATGAACACAAACAAAAGATCATGAAAATGAAACAATGAAAGTCAAACGTGTGTTCAAATCATAAGGAAAAACATACAAATGTTTTCAGCTTGTCCTTCAAAGAGAGCAAAACATAAATGCATAGGACACCTTCAAGTTTAAGAGGGCGACTAGATACAAATAATTTAAGAACAAGTGAAACCAATCATCATGAATCAATCAATGAACTTTGGGACAATGCATATCACACTAAGAATGACAACTATGCTCTCTTAATGGTGCATAAAGAAAGAAGGTGGTGACTCAACATAAAAGTAAAAGAAAGGCCCTTCGCAGAGGGAAGCAGTGATTGCAAGTTTTATAACCTTCAAAAATTATGGTACTTACCGGCTTTGAGCTCTCATTGCCCCCATCATAAGCATCTTGAATGGTTAAAGTTAATGCGAGAACAATTATGATGCATATGCTTGACAAATCATGAGTTGAAGACCTCGTGCCCCGTGAATACGAGTACCCAAACCTCATGCTACTTTACTTAGAGTCCCAAGCAAGGCTCTTGTCATTGTAAGTATATGCATATCATTGAGAACCGCCAATGGGGTACCTCCGTGCCCGATGACATGGAACAAGCCCACACCAAAATGACAGGACAAGCAGACAATGAACACCTCGACATCTCTTTTATTTGCCTTTTGTTTAGCTTTTTATTGTGAGATGCGTCGTCGAATGTTCACCATGGGTATGCTGCAAATTTCCACCATGAATTATGCATGGCTTAGATTGGCGGCCCGGCGTTTCCCTAACACATATACAAACTTGATGATCCCCACAAGATTCCCAATTCATTTCACACCGCGGGCATCCATAGACAAAAGATCACGATATCGACTCAAATAAGAAGTGCAATGTTGAAAGCTTGCCCCATGACAGCATGGATGGGCTAGAATCCAACTTACAACTTGCAAGCATAACAACTCAACATAAGAGACCACAATGTCAAATTTTTAAGAACAGGAAATAGTAAAGTGTGCCTTCCGGTTCGTGAGAGCTTTACTGACCGAATTTCGCATAACACTGGTAAGAGTTTAATTTGAAGAGAAAATAAAAGCAAGTCAAATTTACTTGGATTAGCAAATTGCTAGTAGGTATGTATGGTGGACACTTTGGAAAACTTTGGCTTTTAGGAGTTGGATGCACGAGTAGAGCTCATACTCAGTACAAGGCGAGGGCTAGCAAAAGACTGGGAGCGATCAACTAAGAGAGCAATAATGGCCATAATCATGCAAAGCGACAAAGCGACATTAAAAGAAGCATAAGATGGCATCAAAAGTCAAAAACTAAATGATCATGAAGGCTATTGGCAACTTTGTAAGAGTCTAACATGTGTGAGCATGCGCCAAGTCAACCCAAATAAAGCATCAAGGAGAAAACCAAAATAATGCTTCCATACAATAAAAACAACGCATGATTTTTTTCAAAGGCTCATTAAGCAATCTCAGTTATTTGAGACAAGTCATGCTATAGCAAAACCACTAAGCATACTATCAAACAGAAATCAAGCATGACATGAAAAAGCCTAAGCCGCAGTCTACACAAGCTCCTTCTTGTACCACTATTTTGCACAAAGCTTTTTCTCTTTTCCAACACCATTTGAAATTTTTTATAAACACCTCTTTTGATGAAAACCAATAAAGATCAGAGGCAAAAATACACCTTGATGAAAAGATATGACAAGGTCTGAACGCAAATCAAGGCGAAAACGAAAACCAAAAGCAGTAGCAGAAAAAGAAGAACACTCGATTTTTCATAAGAGTGAAAACTAGAGCGTTCTTTGCAAATGAAAACGAGTACATCTCCTCCAAAGGAAATTTGTTGGGGTCCAACCATTTATTGCAGCAAACAAACAAACTAAACCAACAAAGAAAACTAAAACAACTGACGCTCCAAGAAAAACACATAGTGCATGAAGCAATAAAAATATAGTGTCTTGAAAGGTGACCTGATTTTTGCCGACGAAGAAGGGGTGCCTCGGGGGCATCCCCAAGCTTTGACGATTGTACTTCTTGGATATTTCTTGGGGTGATGCATGGGAATCCCCAAGCTTGTGCTTTTGTCCATTCTCCAACTCATCTCATCATTCTCCAATCCCTACACTTGAAAACTTCCTTCATACAAAACTAAACACAATTCTATTAGCAACATTAGTGTAAGCATAACATATAATCAACCTCTTTTTGCTTCAGGTTTCAACTCAAAACCACCACATATATAGCAAATACTACTGTAGCAACCTCCCAAAAAGTTCCGTGATCAAAAGAACTCAAAAGAAAGCGATAAAGTGGGAAACACAAATATTGGCAGAAATCTGTCAAAACTGAACAGCTGACAAAGGTCGAATTTTTGAGGGATTTTCTGTTGCTCAAATAAAAAAGTGTTCAACGAACAAAAGTTTGGATATAACCTGGGGCATATGAACAAGAAATCGCAGGTCCAAAAGATAAACAAAGAATTTATACGAATTTTTACGGTGCAGCACCGAAAACAGTTTCAGGACAGCAACATCCCCAAATCTTTACCTCGCTCAAATTAGAGGCTTCTCTTGGCACAAAAACGAAACAAACAAGATAAGGAGCGGTCATTACAGTAGTAATGACTTCCAAGACTCAAATAAAAGAAAAATTACTGAAAAGAAAACATTGGGTTATCTCCCAAGAGTGCTTTTCTTTAACGCCTTTGAGCTAGGCGCAGAAAATTGCGAATCAAGTAACATCAAGTGATGAAGCATCAAGCTCATAATTTGCTCTAAGAATAGAGTCAAAAAGTAATTTCTTTCTTTTCCTAGGGAAGTGTTCCATACCTTTCTTTAGTGGGAATTGATATTTGATAGTGCATTCCCTCATATCAGTGATAGCACCTACAGTTAGAAGAAAGGGTCTTCCCAAAATAATAGGACATGAAGCATGGCATTCAACGTCCATAACAAGAAAATCAACGGGAACAAGGTTATTGTTAACCACAATAAGAATATCATTAATCCTTCCCAAAGGTTTCTTCTTAGCAACATCAGCAATAGGAACATCAAAATAACATTTTTCAAGCGGTGGTAAATCAAGCATGTCATAAATCTTTCTAGGCATGATAGAAATACTAGCACCGAGATCACATAAAGCATGGCAATCAAAACCATTAACATGCATATCAATAATGGGTTCCCAACCATCTTATAACTTCTTGGGAACGGAAGCTTTCTGCTTCAACTTTTCATCCCTAATCTTTATGAGAGCATTGGTAATATGCTTAGTAAAAGCAATATTTAAAGAACTAGCATTGGGAGTCAAAGCAAGCTTTTGCAAGAACAAAATAACTTCAGATATATTGCAGCCATCAACATCAAAATCATTAAAAGAAATAGAGCTATCATCTCCCACACTCCGAAAAATTTCAGCACTCTTTTGAGAAAAAGTTTTAGCAGTTTTAGGCTTTTTAACACAAGGAGTGGGAGTTTTCTCTACACCAATCAAAGTAAGAGGATTGCTACCAGTAGGAGCAACATCATTAGAGGTAGTAATGGTACATACCTTCATCTCTCTAGCCATCTCATCTTCTCTTTCCCACCTGGCATGCAATTCCGCTAACAATCTAATATTTTCATCAATTCCAACTTGAATAGCATTAGCGGTAGCAAAAGGATCAGGCTTAGCGGACATTCTGTTAACCAAAGAAGATTGCACATTAGACAATAATGAAATATTGGTTTCCGCTTTGGAAACCTTAGCTTGCAATTCAGGAATAGCCTTGTTTAAATTTTCAAGTTGATGACTAATAGTCCTCAACAGAGCTGATTGCTCCTCCATAGTCTTGGCGAAAGCCCTGTTCTGCTCATATTGTGTCTGCATAAAATTCTTAGTAGCATTTTCAAGTTCAAAAATTCTTTCTTCACTAGGCATTTTAGGTCTACCAAGATAGCTATTATCACCATTAGAAGGAAACGGCCTATAATTGTTACCAGCAAAATTGTTTCTAATGAAATTCACATCAACATGCTCTTCTTGAGCAACCAAAGAGGCCAAAGGAACATTATTAGGATCAACATGAGTCCTATCATTCGCAAGCATAGCCATAATGGTATCAATCTTATCACTTAAGGAAGAGGTTTCCTCAACAGAGTTTACCTTCTTACCTTGTGGAGCTCTCTCGGTGTGCCATTCAGAATAATTTACCATCATGTTGTCGAGTAGCTTTGATGCGGCGCCCAAGGTAAGGGTCATAAAAGTGCCTCCAGCAGCTGAATCAAGTAAGTTCCTTGAAGAAAAATTCAGTCCTGCATAAAAAGTTTGGATAATCATCCAAGTAGTCAGTCCATGAGTGGAGCAATTCTTTATCATAGATTTCATTCTTTCCCAAGCCTGAGCAACATGTTCATTATCAAACTGAGTAAACTTCATAATATTGCTACGCAGAGATATAATCTTAGCAGGAGGATAGTATCTACCAATAAAAGCATCCTTACACTTAGCCCATGAATCAATACTATTCTTAGTCAAAGACAACAACCAATCTTTAGCTTTTCCTCTCAAAGAAAAAGGAAACAACTTGAGCTTAATAATATCACTATCAACATCCTTATATTTCTGCATCTCACATAGCTCAACAAAATTGTTGAGATGAGCTGCAGCATCTTTAGTACTAGCACCAGAAAATTGCTCTTTCATAACAAGGTTCAATAAAGCAGGCTTAATCTCATAAAAATTTGCAGTAGGAACAGGTGGCGCAATAGGAGTGCAGATAAAATCACTATTGTTTGTGCTAGTAAAGTCACACAACTTGGTGTTTTCAGGATTGGCCATTTCAGCAAAACGAAAGTAAACAAGTAAAAACAACTACCAAGGATTCTAATTTTTTTGGGTTTTTGATAAAAAGCAATGCAGGTAAAATAAATAAAGTAAAGCAAAACAATAACAAAGTAAAGGATGTGTGTGCGAAAAACTCCCCTCGCAGAAGTCTTCTACTTCCTCCCCGGCAACGGCGCCAGAAAAGAAGCTGCTGCGTGTGATGGTGTGTGGTTAACGTGGGAGCAGACTGTCCTTGTGCGTGGTGGATAACCAGCCCGTTGGGAACCCCAAGAGGAAGGTATGATGAATATAGCAGCTAGTTTTCCGTCAGTTAAGAAATCAAGGTTTAATATCGGTCAGGAGAGGAGAGACAAATGACTGAAGGTGATGCGGAACCTGCACACACACAACCAAGTACTTTGTTCCCAACTTGCGATGAGGTTGTCAATCTCACCGGTTTGCTTGAAACAAAGATTATGAGCGTATCGAGTGGAAAACAATATAGTATGCGAGTAAAGTAAACAGTGCGAGTAAAGTAAACAGGTGATAGCAATATGATGTAAATAGGACCGGGGTCCACAGTTCACTAGTGGTGTCTCTCCATAGATAAAATAACACATGCTGGGTAAACAAATTACAGTTGGGCAATTGATAGAATAAAGATAAACGTGATATGTCAAGAAGATCACTATGAGATTTACTCTGGGCATTACAACAAAATACATAGACCGCCATCCAACTGCATCTATGACTAATAATCCACTCCCGGGGATATCAATCCGAACACCCCAAAAGTATTAAGTTGCGAACAACAGATAATTGCATTAAGCAAAGTGTGTAATGTAAACAAAGCATATGCCCTTGAGCATATGAATGTTGTTTTCTCCCTAGTAGCAATAGCACATCTACCACCTTAGAGGTTTCTGTCACTCCCCCAGGTGAAATAGAGGCATGAACCCACTATCGAGCATAAATACCCCCTCTTGGAGTCACTAGCAACTACTCGGCCAAGATAGCTACTAACAACGGAGAGCATGCAAGATCATAAACAACATAGAGATAACAAAAGATAATATTCAGTACAGCAACTCAATCATAAACACCAATATTCATCGGATCCGAACAAACCAAACATGTAGAATTACATAACGGTGATCTCAATCATGTAGGTGTAACATCCCAAGATTTTATCAAATTTTGGGGGGAAAATTTTCGTTTTTATTTTGCTTGTGTTGATTGAAAATTCACAGGGATTTAAAGCTTTTTGAGTCTATTTGAAAGCTTTAGTAGAAAACCATTTTAAACCTTCTATTATTTTCTAGAAGAACCTCTTTGAGAAAAACCTAAAATCAAAATATTATTTTCTTGCTTTTAATTAGCTTTATGCAAGCTTGCTTGCAAAGATTGTTTTACAAAATTTACTTTATTCAATATGGGCTGCTTTTGCAAACCATAATTGAGTGTGTTTCTCAATCATTATTTTATAAACTATTATTTTACTATTTTAGAAAGAATCGAGTTCAAACCCTATTTCTGTTGTTTTATGCAAGCAAAGCCATTGGGCTTAATTAAGATCTTTTATTAAACAAAATCTTGCTTTGATTGTGAAAACATGTTTGTTACTGTTCTGGAATGTTGTTTTGAATTTTAGAAAACATTTGCAATTGGTTTGAAGTCATTTGAGTAACAAATGCAAAAGTTATGGAAGAAATAAGAAAGTGGAAAGGGAAAAGAAAATAAAAATACGAAATGGACCCCGGGGGTCTGAATCGGCCCAGTCCGGCACGCAGCCCACGGCCCATCCCGGGATCTAACCGAATCGGTACACCCCTCCTCTCTCTCTTCCACTGGCAAGTGGAGCCCACTGACAGGTGGGACCACCTTGTCAGGCCGTCATCAACCTCCGGCCGTTTGTCCCCGAGACCCCGCGCCATTCCTCTGCCTTTAATCCCCTTTACACCCTGCCCGTTTCGTCCCCGTTCCGCGCCTATATAAAGCACTCACCCTCCTCTCTGTTTCCCCTCTCCCAATTTCACCAGAAACGCCGCCAGGCTGCCCAGATTCTTCGCCGGAGAAGCTCAAACCCGCCGCAGTAAAACGGCGATTCCGGCGGAACAAGGTGATCCCGCCATTCCGCCTTGGTACCCTAGACTCCCCGTGGTCTGGCTATCAAGCTCATATTTTCCTTGCCCTCTATCTCGCAGTAAAGCGAGCAAGCCGAAGACCACCGAGCCGCCGTGGAATTTCAGCCGCAGTTCGACGACGCCTCGGGAAGCTCACGTCATCACCGACCAAGATTTCGAGCCCGTCGTCACCTTCTGCTTCTCGTCCGCAACTCCATCGCCACCAGAAGCCACCAGAGAGCCATCGCCGTCGACCGTCTGGCCGCTACCTCGCCGCCGGTGGCCGGAGACCTAACCCTAGGTGAGGATCTTCTCCAGAACTAACCAGAGCCGTCGGATTCTATTTTAACGCCTAAGATTAAATCACTTAGACGAAGGGGTATGCTCAGATCTGATCCATCCAATCCCCTTTTAATCCAACGGCCTCAGTTCCGATCCGAACGAAACGGTACCGGCCAGTCCTATTGCGCCACGTGGCCTCCTCTAAATCAAACAGGTTTTCAAAATAGATAATGAATTAGATTTGGGCTGAAACTTTGAAAAATCATAACTCTTGATCTGTAGGTCCAAAAATAACAAATGATATACCGTTGGAATCCTTAGAACATCTAGAATCCAGCAGTACCATAAAATCTTATATTTTATGGGTTCATTTTGAAACTATCTTCAAATTGGAATCAAACTCTCTATTAGCATGATTAATCCATATCTTTTGAATCAAGTGTCCAAAAATTACAAATTTGTAGTCTCTGAAATCCTCTCAACTTGAGGAACATCATAGGATCAAGAAATTCCAAAGTTGATACGTGCACACACTTTGTGCATTCAAATCTCTCCAAATCACTAATTTGATCATAGTTTGAATTCTATAACTTATTTTTGAGTGATTCCACTTGCAGTGACTTTGTTTTACTGCAAGCTATCCAGTAGCATCACTCCCATAATTTCTTGAACCACTTCACAATTATTCAAATTCTAATATGAGAATTTGAGTAGTACCTATATAGATTAAATCTATTTCTGTTCAGTAATGGTTCCTTCTACCATAGCAAAACTTATAATCATACCTAGTCATCAATGTTATCTAAATAACATCTTGATCAAGATCATATCTACTTAGACATATCCCATATAGTACCCACTTATTCAAATTACAAATGTGTCATTTGAGTAAAGTGTGATACATCCAATCATAGATTCTATTCTTGCTATCCTTGTAGTGTTGATCAAATCAACATTATAGCACCTATCCAATACTCCATGGACCCAATAGAAACCTTAAACCATAATCTCAAATGTTATCTACCCTACTCAATCCTCTGCCCACTTGATCCTGATTTCATGTGTAGAGCTATTCGATTAACAAATGAGTTAATTGAGTAACTCAATGATTCATGAATCCTAACCTAAGCTTAAGTGTAATTTATACTATTTAAGAATAATTGTTGTTACACTTATTCCATAGTATTGCTATTGCACTATTTTGTCTCTTGTGTGATTTACCCACATGAGATATTCCAAGATTCAATATGCTTTGATAAAGCATAAAGACCTCACTCATTATACTTGTCTAATTCATATATATTCAAATTGCAATTGTGCTACTTGAGTAGAATATGAATTCGTCCCAAACCTAGATCATATTAATGTGGAGTTGTTATAACCCGTACCATAGTATGTGTTATACACCATGTTGATCAATGAACCATCTGAGCCATGTCCTCAAATATCAATCATTCACACCCAATCCTATGTGTAACTTATACTATTATGAATAAGTGTTGTCACACTTTATTCAGTAGTGTTCTGTTGCACTGTTCTATACCTATGTGAATATATTCACATGAGTTATTCTAAACTCTATTCATGCCTATGCCAAGCCCAAGATTATTATCATTACATTGTAATCTTGGAGGATCAATCTTTTCCAATCACTTGACCGTCCCAATCCAATGCCTACTTAGTTTTGTTCACATGTATTGAACTATTCAACTTGCAAATGTGCTAATTGAGTTGTTCAAGCATTCTTAAAACCTAGTCTAGTTCCTAAGTGCAAATAGATACTATTTAAGAGTAATTGTTGTCACATTTACTCAATAGTGTTGTAGTTGCATAAATTGACTCTTGTGTAATCTATTACACATGAGCTATTCCTAAAACTCTTATATGCTTTGATAAAGCATAAAAACTTCATCAATTTTATTACCTAGTCCAATTCTCTCTCATATCATATTGATCTTCCCCAGCTAAGCTCTCAAATTCATATCCCACAAATCATGAATCCTTTGCCATATCTTTCTATCATAACATCTCAATAAATCTAAATTGTTAAACAAACACCTTTCAATTGTTTGATTTGTTTGATTGTGTTGGTATGGTATGTTTATGTTATGTTATTTCTGTGCTATAGTTTGTGCGAAGAGCTACGTGCCTAGTTGAGAGAAGTGAAACACCGTGATCTTCAAAAAGGCAAGTGACACACATGTCCCTCACCCATTTTATTATGCATTAGTATATTCACCTCTTGTAGTATGCATGATAGGTGTTTTGCTCAACTGTTTTATCAAATGCTTAGATCCTAGTAGTGTGTAGCTAACCCTCAAACCCCACCTGATAGGATGCTAAATACTTTGCTAATATTGATGCCATGCTAAGATCACTTGAAAAGTGTTTTGTGAACAACTTAAGAACTTCAACTAAAATGAAACACCTGGGTGGATTGGTTTGATAATGGAGGTGGTGTTGAGTGGCGACCTGGGGCTACACTTTGTGTAGTTGCTGCCTGGGCGTACACTTGTGGTTGGCCACCCAGGAATAAAGAGATGGCTATGTCTTCCATGCTTAGTGTACTTCCAGTGCAGCCTTATGACATTATGGGCTCTGTCTTGACTGATTAGATGTGGGAGTGCAACTATGTGCGAGAAGATGGTGGTAGATGAATTATAGGTTGGGAACGGATCTTGCCAGTTAGTTGCCCTCTCCTCTAAAAGGTCTCGTTTCATTTTATGTATGGGCATAAAATGAATCGTAAGGTGAAAGTGCACAACCCTTGCAAGGTGTATAAAACTAATCGATTAGCCGTGTCCTCGGTTATGGACAATTGAGTCTCTAGACATGGAATGTACGGAAGAATCTCATCACCGATTCTGAATTATTAAAATCTGTCTAGAAACCCCTAGGTAGGAACTAAGGACCATACACTCCAAGGGGTGGTGGTGCCTGAGGTTCCAAACTTTGTTGAGTTACGCCCAGAACTACATACCGGCCAGTATGTAGTGTATGGGGGTTGTCTTGACCCTTGAAAAATAAAAAATTTGTTGAAAGAAAGTATTAAAATGGATTATAGGATAAAATTGGCTTTATGCAAATCAGCCTATGAGATCCACCAGCCAAATGTCATGTAGTTTTAGTCTTTCCACAAAAATGCCACCAAACATGTGTCATCTGCCAGTACATCATTGTACTGACCCCTCTGGGGCTGCATTTTCAAACGTGCAGGTTTTATTTCAAGTAAGGAACCAGGAGTAGGATCTCGAGACTACATTCCAACATGTCTGCCTGTGGCACGTGATGAAGAATGGAGGCTCACTGCAACTATGCTTTATGCTGTGTACTCGTAAGGTTGAAGACCTATGTAACTAGATTTACGTTGAAATATTGATGCTATTGCGATGATTACTTATTTTGTACTGTGGTGCTATCTACTGATCCAGGGAATGGCACAGATACACAGGAGATTTGCCTTTAGTAAAAGGCGGGTCGTTACAGTAGGGCAACTCATGAGATCTAAACATGAAGCACATGGTGGAGAAGACAACCATCTAGCTACTGCTATGGACCCATAGTCTAAGGTAGACTACTCACTCATCGCTCCGGAGGCAAGCATGGCGATGAAGAAGACCTCCGGTGGCGATTCCCCTCTCCGGCAGGGTGCCGGGAAGAGCTTCTGGACCCTCCCGATCTTCGGGTCGACGGCGGCGGCGGATCGCGATGTGTTCTGGAAAATTGATCGGGTCCTTAGGTTTTTTCCGTCGGGGGGTCTTTATAGGCGAAGGAGCGATGTCAGAGGAGGAGCCAGGCTCCCTCACGCGGGGCCCTGGCCGCGCCACCCCTGCGTGTGGGGCCCTGGTGGCCCCCCTCCTACTCCTCTTTGGATCTCTGGAAGCTTCCGGGTAAAATAAGACTTCAGGAACTTGTTTCGTCCAATTCCGAGAATATTTCCTGTGTATCACTTCTGAAACACAAAAACAGCAGAAAACAGGGAACTGGCACTGTGGCAACTCGTTAATAGGTTAGTTCCGGAAAATGCATAAAAGTGCCACGAAGTGTAACGAAACAATAGGCAAATGGTGTAAAACAAGCATGGAGCATCAAAAATTATAGATACGTTTGAGACGTATCAATGAGCACAGCGGCAAGTCTTTTCCCTCAGTAAGAAACCAAGGTTTAATCGTTCAGGAGAAGAGCAGACAGTACGACTGAAGGTGATGCTTGATAGCCTAGTGACACTCCAGCAAGGGCGCCGTTTACGATACTTGTTGACTCGTCTTCAGCCAATAGCAACGCGGAACCTGCACACAACACAACCAAATACTTTGTTCCCAACTTGCGATGAGGTTGTCAATCTCACCGGTTTGCTTGAAATAAAGGTTATGAGCGTATCGAGTGGAAAGCAGTAGAAGCATGCGAGTAAAGTAAATAGTGCGAGTAAAGTAAACAGGTGATAGCAATATGATGGAAATAGGACCGGGGTCCACAGTTCACTAGTGGTGTCTCTCCATAAGATAAATAACACATGTTGGGTAAACAAATTACAGTTGGGCAATTGATAGAATAAAGATAACGTGATATGTCAAGAAGATCACTATGCGATTTACTCTGGGCACTACAACAAAATACATAGACCGCCATCCAACTGCATCTATGACTAATAATCCACTCACGGGGATATCATTCGAACACCCCATGAGTATTAAGTTGTGAATAACAGATAATTGCATTAAGCAAAGTGTATAATGTAAACAAAGCATATGCCCTCGAGCATATGAATGTTGTTTTCTTCCTAGTAGCAACAGCACATCTACAACCTTAGAGGTTTCTGTCACTCCCCCAGATTAAATAGAGGCATGAACCCACTATCGAGCATAAATACCCCCTCTTGGAGTCACTAGCAACTAATCGGCTAAGATAGCTACTAACAATGGAGGGCATGCAAGATCATAAACAACATAGAGATAACATAAGATATATTTCAGTATAGCAACTCAATCATAACACCAATATTCATCGGATCCCAACAAACCAAACATGTAGAATTACATAACGGTGATCTCAATCATGTAGGGCAGCTCATGAGATCTAAACATGAAGCACATGGTGGAGAGGACAATCATTTAGCTACTGCTATGGACCCATAGTCCAAGGTAGACTACTCACTCATCACTCCGAAGGCAAGCATGGCGATGAAGAAGACCTCTGGTGGCGATTCCCCTCTCCGGCAGGGTGCCGGGAAGAGCTTCTGGACCCTCCCGATCTCGGGTCGGCGACGGCGGCGGATCGCAATGTGTTTCTGGAAAATTGATCGAGTACTTAGGTTTTTCCCGTCGGGGGGTCTTTATAGGCGAAGGGGCATCGTCAGAAATGGACCGAGGCGCCCTCACACATAGGGGGCGCGGCCAGGGGCTGGGCCGCGCCGCCCTAGTGTGTGGGGCCCTCGTGGCCCCACTCCGTCTCCTCTTCGGATCTCTGGAAGCTTCCAGGAAAAATAAGACTTCAGGAACTTGTTTCGTCCAATTCCGAGAATATTTCCTGTGTAGCTTTTCCGAAACACAAAAACAGCAGAAAACAGGGAACTGGCACTGTGGCGACTTGTTAATAGGTTAGTTCCGGAAAATGCATAAAAGTGCCACGAAGTGTAACGAAACATTAGGCAAATAGTGTAAAAACAAGCATGGAGCATCAAAAATTATGGATACGTTGGAGACGTATCACAGGACGGCGTTCGCCGGTGGCACGCATGAGGTGGGAAGCGGTGCAGGGGGCACCCAGCAAGCGAAGGGCTAAGGGAGTTTGGCGGGAGGTTGGAAGGCACGACGAGGGTCCACCAGAGACGTGAGGAGCTGGTGGAGGCGGTGGCTGGCGGCAGGAGGTCAATTAGGCCGAAGATTGGGGATCGAAGAAGAGAACCACTTTGACTTAGTCTGTTGCAAAAAAAGGTTGGTCGGTGCTTTTTTATTTTCGAGGGCCCTTGGTCGGTGCTTGTAAAGGCGGTTTAGAGGATACCTGGAACTCACCCGAAGACCAACTGGCCCAACAGCAGCAACACGCAATCAAAACGGTCCACACACAGCCAGTGCCGCGCGGCTCCGCGGACGCCATGTGCCCTCCCGCGGATGCCAAGTGCCCTCAGAAGACAGGCTCACCACCAAACTTAAAGCTTAGGTTAATGAATTAGTAAGGACCAAATCTCCAATAACTCCAGCTCAAATTTATCTTGAAACATCATGAGTTGTGCGCAAGTTGTTCGCAAGCTGCAAAAATATATCAAAAAAGAGCTCCTTATTTCTAGTCATATTTCACCTCTTTTACATAATTGATGTTCATGAAATATTATGGAAAGATCAACACACACAAATGGTGCATTTTTTTTGCAAGACTAACCAATACCTTCCGAACACTATGAAACAACTTCTGAATATATTAATTGAATAAATGAGGAGAGAAAATGTAAGATAACCATTGACTGACAGTCCGACTGGACACCTTATGAGGGGTTTTTGCAGAAAATTTGAATAATGTATTATACTGTTATTTGGAATTTGGATGTTACTTTTTGGTCACTAATACAAATATGACATCCATATTCAAAAACCAAGTGTTTACTTAGCAATATACATTGACTACCCAACATGAGTAGTTAGCATAGTCAACCAGGCTATACCAATCAACAAAACAAGGGTGTTAATGACATATGTCAACAACTTATTCACCCACCCTATACCAATCAACAAACCAAATGTGCTAGTGAATAGATGTGCATACATGGGATGGGAGGGGTTGAGGGGAGTTTTGGCTTGCCTACAAATTGGCGTTGACAATGGAACTCTGTTAGATTGTGCTATTTGGTGATGGAAGCTATGGAGCTCCCTGCATGGAGCTCCCTACATGGTCCGGATATCGCTGGTACTACAGGATGCAGCAGTTTTTGGTTGTTGACATGACTCATGGTTGCGAGAGACATGAACGAACAGGGCTGCTGCAAAGTGCAACCTTAAGGGTGTCTCCAATGTTGAAATAAGAACCGGCCATAAGGCTCTAAGGTCAACCATAGCCGGAATTATACATTGTAGCCAAATTTAAGATACTACATAAACATATATGTTTATTTATTGAAAAGAAAGAAACCTTGAGGTATATTAAATTAAATGCAAACTAATTAGGAGGTTAGTCAATAATGCTGGACATTTCATTGCTTAATACTATAATTGGCTTATGAATTCCATCGGTTACTCGTGGGTTCTGAAGATTGAAAAATGTTCATAAAATTAGTTTCATATCGCCTAAAGCAAGCTCATGGTCACGGGCATGTGCAATGTATGAAGTAAAACAAAGAATAAAGGTCATAAAGGTAATTTTTTGGTCAACACAGAAATTCCTCAATAAAAATATAACCAGCAGGAAGCGTTGCAGAAATTGCATGGGTTGTGTTATATAAGGAGAGTGTCAGCCTGGTAACCATGAATACTGCTTCTATAATGACACTACAATTATTTTCATCAGGTTACAGACCTCCTGGGTAATTAAAGATGAGCATAAGACGCAAGACTATAGGTAGAAGTGAGCAAGATGATAAAGTATTTTAAGAAGAAATGTATTAATGCATCACATTGAACTAAAGTATCCCTCCAGCGATAATCTGACCAACTTCTCTCTTAATCAAAGAATCATTTCAAGATATTAACATTTACACAAAGACAGAAGTGCAAAGAGAAACTGAATCTGTTAGGTAACTCTAGATCAATACTTAGTACTGGAATGACACAATCTAATGCACTGCATTCATGATTCAAGTGAGCAAACCTGAAATGATAAGTATCACTACGATTTGTGACCTTCGCTATCCAGAAAAATTGTACTGTGAAGACAAGTATTAGTACGAAGCTCATAACTATCTAGCACAAGCAGACTAATTTGAATTTTATGCGACTGCGACACTACAAAACTGAAGTAACTTTACATTGAACGCCACCATAATTAGCTCAGCACTTCACCTGCCCTGGCTGAGGTTCAGATAAGCTCACGGCATTTTGTAGTATCCGATCCATTAGCCAGAGCCGAAACTCCGGGATCAAGTAACCTGGAGACCCATCCAAGCTTCTTTGTGTGATTTTAGGAAGAAGAGAAACCAGAGGATGTAGCTTCAGCGATCGAAGCCGCCGGAACAGCAGCCCTGCCACCTCCTCCTCCCTTGGCGTATGCCAGTCCCCACGCGGCCGCACAGACCAGGCTCGCGTCCTCATCCTCGGAGCCGGGCGCGAGCTAGGTCGTCCTCCTGCAGGAGGGCCTCCATCTCCCAGTCACCGCGCCCTCCGCCCCGTAGCTCAAGGAAGGCCCAGTTGCTTGGACGGGGCACCGCCTGCCGTGATGGTGGCCGATGATTGGAGGCGAAAGAGGGTCGTGATGTGGAGAGGGGAAAGGAGTGGGACGGCAGAGATCTCTGATGTGGAGAGAAGGAGATCAAGGACCGCGTCAAATCGCGTAGAAGAGGATGGACGGTGGTTAGGAGTAAATTTAAAAACTTACCACGCGGCCTCAGTTCTGTCTGGCTTTGCTGCGGGACCAGCCCCATGTCAGGCCCAACAGGACCATGGTAGATAAAAGACCGTGGTAAAAAAAGTCAATGTACCAGCGGAAATCTGACGGTTTCAAACACTTCCAAGCAGAGATCTAATGGTTCAAATCAAGTTCGGCTAGAGGGTCTCAACACGCGGGTACACGACCAAAGCTAAAGCTTTAGTTTATACTTATAAAATTGATCTCCACTTTCTTCATTTAATGTATGCAAGCTTAACATGCACAGTATCCACGTCATCTGTTATCCTGGTAATCCCTCACGCCAATACAGCTCGCCTGCCCGTTCCATTTCTTTCATCGGTTTTGTTATTTGAGTGAATCAGGCGATATCGGATAATAGCTTCGACCGGCCCAGCCCATGACACCCTGCCTTTCTCTCTAGGCCAGCCCGACACCGCTTCTTCTCCTTCCCAGTCTGCAATCGGAAGCAAAGGGAAAAAAGGCCATCAAAAGAGAGACGATGCATGTCGCTAGATGCTTCCTTCGCTAATCGCCACCACCGAAAACTGCTTTACTCCTCTCGCCAGTGCGTGCGTATTAACGCCGCAAATCGAAAGGTCGTTCCCGCGATTTTAATGGCTTCCATCGCCTCGCCTACTGCGGTGGATCCTATATTTAGCCCTCCGTTGCCTCTTCTTCAACCTCCTCAATAGCATGGATGTGACATCGCTTCCCACATCCGACAGAGCCCCACAAGATCCTACTACGGTCTGAGCTGAGTAATACAATCGGAGATTTGATCATCTTCAGAGGTCACGGAATCAGTCTGCCCGAGCTATTCACGGGTCTGCTTCATCTCATCTTCCCTAGCCCTCATGTCTTTTAGTTTATCATCTATTCTGCAAGTTTTCTACAGTTTGTAGTGTTTTATGAGTTTTCTTGCCTACATCCATTTCGTGTAAGAAAAAGGAATTTACATAGGTTAACTAATCCGGTTCATTAATCCTATTTCTAACAGTATATCTTCAGCGCCATTCTTCAGTCGCTCTAAATTGGGATTATTTGGGTATACATACTTATATCTGGAGCTGCTTCATGATGTTCCAAGTAAAAGTAAGTCTTCACTCTTCAGTACGCATAGCCTGGAAAATCTTCTCAGCAAACATTTGTGTTTGCTTCTAACGTCATGATCATTTCTGAATACTTTATGAGGTGTCAATGCTAGGCCGTCGTTGCTTATGGCATCTTCTTAACCCTTTGTCTCCACTCCGAAATACAGATGAACATGACCAATGTGCTTCTCCCTGGTATATTTGATGGCTCTTATCTCTTAGATAAACATCTGCATCGTCTTTTATGAAATCATGCGTTGCATTTACAGGTACAAATAATTCGCACGCCTACGGCACAACCTTCACTGATGTATTGGTGACTAACACGATTCACACTGCTAGCTCAATGGCGTTTGGTTGCTGCACGTATGCACTCACACTTTTGCTGTTGCTGCACTTTTTTCCAGTTCCAAGTACTTACTTATGTGATCCTCCTTGACATACATGTACGCACAATTTGTTACATTCTGAGTCAAATTATGGCATGTCTGATAACTACCGTAGAACTACAAAATAATTTTCTTCAATGTGTGGTCTTGCTTATGTTCATCGCTATGAATCTCCGCAGCAACGCGCGGGGCTTCAACTAGTTATTGTAATAACAAGCACTTTTTTCCCACGTCCTGATTTTCCCACTTTAGTTTAAACGGAAGCAACTTCAGCCTTTCTTTCTCATGTTGCTCGTTATTATTGTGGTAAGTGACCTTCCTATTGTCCGCTAGATCTCGGATGCGCATGTACTCCGTGGAATTTTCAGCAACTTCAGCATATTCTGCTACGTCAATATTTTAGTAGCAACTTCAGCATATTCGGCTGCAACTTTTGTGGCTTATGTTGCGACATCGGTGCCAAAGTTCCAGACCAACCAAACAGCAATAGCCGCATCTTCAGTAACAAAAGTGACTTCACCAGCAACTTCACCGCCTTCGGCCGCAACTTGTGTACGCAATGGTCTTTCATGCATGGATCCACACCCTGCTGTATTTCATGCATAGAAGAAATCTCAAAGAACCATCTTTCTCTCTCAAATTTTCTTTATAATGTTGAACACAAAAGAATGGCTTTACTTAGTTGTTATGTGACTATAATAAAAATAAATAAAAAATGTTCAGTGGTTTCTTTTTTGACATTTTCATTAGTATCTTATCGATGCATGTTGCCAGCACAAACACTAATACAACATCCATTATATTGTTTCACGCCTAAACCCTTGTCGCAAGACCTGTCAGAGGTAACACTAGTCGCTGATGGGGGTTTATTATGAGGTGCCACTCAGAATATAGACCATTCTGGGGAATGATGGGTAGGACATCTATGACGGACACCTATTATTTAGATGCATGCTAGTGCTTGTATTGTTGATAAGGGCCCCAGAGACTCCGGTACCTCTCCGGTCAGGTTTGGTAGATCCATAAATTATCTAAAACTCTAGATCGGGTTATATACCAATGTTTCATTATAAGAGGTTTTTAATATTGTCACACAACCTCGGAGGCTTCGACATAGAAGTGCAGCATCAGGTTATATACCAACGGTTCATTATAAGTGACCTTTAATGTTGTCACACAACCTCGGAGGCTTCGACATAGAAGTGCAGCCCCAGCTACACTTCATGTTAGTAGGCCCAGCTATAGATGAAGCACAATACACACATCAAAAACTACCAGTTGGATCTTTAGCTAGCGTGTATCATCTTACGAGAATACCGTAATTGATAAGCAAGGGTTCTAAATAAGAAGTCAAGTTACATTTCATAATGCACACACATAACTCAAATCACACATTGGGTTATGGAGCCATGATAACTTACATTGTTTAGCTGATTTCCTAATTCAGGGGTAAGTAAGATCCTGTCAAATAACAAAGTTACCATAGTAAGCTGATATGCTATTATATGAGCAAACTAAACTTGTATATATTTAAATGATAACCTAAATATACACTGGCTTGGCATTGAAAAGGTTAAATCTCATGTAACATGTCCTCCCAAGACCATTGGAGGACACTCATTGGCAGTATCCCATCCAACCACTATGATTGACCTTCTTCTTGTTAAATCTTCACATTAAATTTTTTTATCTTGACTTTTTTTTTAAAAAGTTGACCATTGCAAGTGAAATAGACTTTGGTTGACCTAGCTTGACTTTCTCATATGCCATGTAGATTTGTGGGACCCTTCTATAGGACATATTCATACCAATGTTCTATGAATGATTGATTTACTATTAACATTTATTTATTCATTTTTATTTAGTATTAAAAAAATTCTATGATATATGAACATGAACATATCCTATTCCATATTACCAAATTATTTTGACAATATACACAAACATTTCAAATACTACCTGCCCGTCACTGGTAACCTCTTACCAGTGACGAGTTACTAGTGACATGCACCTTGCCCGTCACTAATAGGTCTTTTGAGCCTGTCACTAGTAGGATATTTTGCGGTAGTGTGTTTTAATGTGGACTAGAGTACAAACCAAAATGAGTGATCCTACACACCAAAAAATATCTAAATATATGAATTTTTGGAAATATCTAAGAGGATGAACGGATAGAGTATCAAAAATTAGGTAGCTAAAGCAAGGTATGATTAACAACTTTGATAAATTTGAACTAATACTAAGTTATACATTAATATAAATAGTGTGTCTTCTTATCCATTTTTGGGTACCTCTAACGCTTAGCTGACTAAGAATTAATCTAATTCTCAGTCAGCTGACCTCAACCACCTTAATTTTCAAATTTTCAATTATTTAGCTATATATGCTGTCTGCCTTGTCTCCTTGGGAGCACTATAAGAATTGACATATAGCATGAGCAGCTGGAAAAAAACTCAGTTGCAACTCTACTAATAACAAAAAATAGAGTTGCATCCTCATTTGCAACTAAAAAAAACTCAAATTGCAACCCCAATTATAACTGAAGAAATCTCAGTTATAACATGTCTTGCAACTGGAAATACCTCAGTTTTGAGCACAACTCCAACAACAAAAATCATAATTGCAACCCCACGTGTAACTCCAAAAAACTCAGTTGCAACCGAAAAGCATCTCGATTGCAAATCTACTTGCTACTGAGAAAACTCAATTGCAAACCCACTTGTAGCAAAAAAAAGTCACAGTTGTAGTACCACTTACAACTGGAAAATAACCCAGTTGCAATTTGACTTGCCATTGGAAAAAAACTCAGTTGCAATTCAACTTGCAATTGGAAAAAAAACTTATTTATACCCAACTTACAACTAGAAAAATGTCAAGCAACTACACAAAACTCGGTTGCAACTTGGAGCTCTCACGGTTATGACAAATCACGATGCAATTTAACATTTCAGAAAGTAGCTCATCCACACGTCTAACAACCCAGCACGACAAAATACATGTAGCCTACTAAAAAAGCCTAGGATTGAGAGAGAAAAAATATTAGATGGCAAATTTTAGTAACTAGGTCGCAATAAATATAAGAAGACAAGCTAAACAATAAATGTCTAGCAACTAGCAACAACAGGAAACATGCTCACCTCGCTCCCATTGACTAGCGACCGTAGGACTTGCACTCCTAATCTAACTGCTCGTGAGCACTAGGCTAATTCTTAGCTAGGAATTTCCTTTTCTTTTAGGCATATTTTTTAGTAGATTCAGAGGCGAAGCTAGGACACTTTTTTATTGGGTTCAGTTGTTTTGTAAAACTAGATATAAAGTAGACAAAAGCAAGAACTTGTGATGATTATAAAGAGATTGAGCTAATTTTATTGGGTTCATGTGAACCCAATGGCTACAAGCTAGCTCCGCCACTGAGTAGATTATGTCTTTCTCGACTCCTGCTGTGTGGTTTGAATTTTAATGTGAAATGGGGTAATATGGTTGATTGATTTCGTGTTAATGCGAAAAACTAGACTTTCTAAAGATCATTTGCACTACCTTATTTTAAGTTGGTATTGTATCATCCATAGATTTTACGTCCTTCGAGAAATACATCGATCGACGTACTCCCTCTTATCCATATTACTCCCTCCATACCGAATAATAGGGCAATTACGTGCTTTGAGGCAAACTTTGACTTTTAATTTTACCCAAGAAAATATAAGATATATTATATAAAAATTATACCATTTGATTCATATTCAAAAGAACTTTATAATAGTATATTTTTTATATCAAATATCTTATATTTTTTTAACTAAAATTAATAGTTAATATTTATCTTAAAATACACATTTGCCCAATAATCTGGTATGGAGGGAATACCTTTTACAAATACGAATGCATCTAGCATTAATAGGGAGTGCTAAAAATCGTGTTACATGTGGAATTAGAAGATGTACTTGATTTGGTATCGATTTGTAACAACGTGTAATCTCTACTAATAATATTGCTAGAGGTATGGTCTGTGGCCCGCAAGTACGCTTTCAATCCACCAAAAGTACGTTTTCATCTTTAATCCCACCGAATATCAAAATTACCCACCATGACACCTATAAGTTGTACCGATTCGATTTTATTTTCCCAAATCTTCCGCGAATCTGTTTGCGGAGATGGAGAAACCCTTCCCCGATCAAGGAGCACGCTCGCATCCTTCCTTCTGTGCATCGCTTCCGCGCGCGAGTCCCTTCCTTCCGTGCATCGCGTCCGTGCGCCAGCCGCGCGCAAAGACTCCGCTACTAACGCCCGCGCAGCTAGCCTTCGTTCCCTGCATTGCGTCCTTGGCAACTCGCAACCATGCCTGCGCCGTCACCGACGAGATAGTGTGGCTGCTCACCGCCGGGGGCATAGCCGGAGGGATTCTTCTTTCGTAAAAACTGACAATTTATCTTCGCCTGCCGCAGAGGTGTCGTTGCCGGACGAAAACGTTGCCATCGGCCGCCACTAAATTCATCAACGTTTGTGCCATCCTCTTCCACACAGAGCTCCTCTCCAATTCAGGATTCGGCCTGCTCAAGCTCCTCATCCATATGGCCATCTTCTACAGCGTCCTTGTTCATGGAGATTTGCAGAATTGCAGTGATGCCTCTGCCGGCGGAACAGGCCAACACGATGTCGCCCGCAGTCAAGGGTGACGCTGCTCATCTCGACTGTTTTCTTCTTTTTCCTGTGGTGAAGGCCGTGTGTCCTTGCCTGAGAGCATAGCGGTAGCGGCGGACAATGGTCGCGCTGGAGTACCGCGACAAGGCTACTGAGCACGAGAACTGCTGCTGTTCGTAGTCGGCCATGATCCGCATCTGTTTCCAAGTTCCAACAGAGCGAACTGCAGGCTCAATTCGCGGAAGCCCCGGATGGACGCCACGTACTCCGGCCGCACGGATGGGCGCACCGCCCGGCGGGCGCAGGAAAGCCCCGTCCCCAGGAGGTCTACCTCGCCGCCCGGAACGCACGCTCGATTCTCATCTTCCTTGTTCGTCTCCGGCGGGCATAGGTGAGATTCCTGTGGCGCATGTCTGCTCTAGAGGAGGTCGGCGGCGCGATGCTGGTGGTGCGGCTCCGTTAGGCGTGTGACGACGAGAAGTGTGCATCTGCCCGTGTTGGGCGAGGCCGAGTGCAGCCCTGTCGCGCTAGGCCAGGCCGGTTCCGGCAACCATGGAAAACACGGGGTGTGCGCGTGAGGGCGTCGGTCACCGCACCTGCGAGGAGCGCGGACATGACGGCTCCAGAAGCTGTCGGCCGATCGGGGACAGCAATTGTGCGGAGCGCCGGGAAAACATTTATCCATCCGATTCTCTTACTTCCCGTTCGTGTCTGGATCAAATGGCCACATGTATACTCTGGTCGCTATCAGGGGCGGAGCCAAGATTACCAAGTGTTGGGTTCACTCAGTTGTAAATCATAGGGTTCAAGTGCACTTATTTATCTAAATACTACTGAATTTACCATTTTTCATTGGGTTCAGCTGAACCCAATGCTAGTACTGTGGCTCCGCCACTGGTCGCTATAATTGTTTCGTACAGCAATCTGAAATGGTTTCGGGCAACATCAGTAAGGAAGCATCATCTAATAGACCCTGAGCAGATTCGTGGTTACAGAGATCTGATTTGTACGTCATATCAAATCCAGTGCACCAATTCCACCAAACATGCTGAAAAGTGACACAACACAAACATCACTGAAGCTGAAATCCAAACAATTCAGGTAAAGTTCAGTGCAAAATATATCCACTGGGATAAACCAAACCGTAGGCACAGATGTTTCAATATCAAATTGCTAACTTCCCATTGATGAGGGGCTCAGTAGACTCCCTTCTTCTCCACCTCCAACCTCCCCACCACCGTTGGTGCGCTCCCGCACACCTCGCCGCCTTGCCCTGCCGTGTCGTGTCCCGACCATCCCTCTATGTCCCTCGAATGACAACTTCTTCTTCAGCGTCAGCACGCCTCTTACCCTCAACCCTAAGATTTATTGCTTGCTCCACCTCCTCCGTCGCGGCCAGCCGTGCTGTCGGCGGCTCCCGCGACGCACCCTCGCCATCGCCTGGAAGCCAGCTCAAGGAAGAAGAAGAGGTGAGGAAAAAAATTAAAATTTGACACGAATGTTGAAGCACACAACCAATGGTACAATATTTTACTGAGCCATAAGCTATTTCTCAGTTTACTGAAAAATAAACTGAGAAATAGCAAAAACGTTATTTGTAACATTTAGAATAGAGCAAAGCAACCAGGCATCAACAATTCATCATCTTTCCTCATGAAAAATATAGTCATGTGAGAGGCTCTTTGCAAATATAATCCAATCTCAGACATCTTTAGTAGAGCATTTTTAAAATTTAAATATCAGATTAGTTTTCCGTAGCGAAGCACGGGCAATGTGCTAGTTCATGTAATCTTGTCATATACCATTATGTATTGATGAGTATTCCATATAGGACGCGAAATAATCTAGTGTAATTGATTTGGTATCGATTTGGTAACACCCTCTACTTTCCGAGTATAATCCTACCGTCTACCATTATATATTGACGAGGATGCCACACCTGATAGGGCGTAAACTAATCTTGGTTAAGTTTCTACAAAAGCATGGCAACAATGGTGTTAGCGCTGCTACTCCTGTCCGCGGTCTCTGCAGCAGCAGCTGAAACGGCGCCGTCCCCATCAGTGCGCCCGCTGGTCCACACGGCCTGCAACGCTACCGGCGGCAACTACGACGTCTGCGTGGCCACTCTGCTCGCCGACCCCTCCAGCGCCACCGCCGACCTCGGCCGCCGCCAACGCCTCCGCCTCCCAGGCAGCCATCGCCAACGCCACCTCCCCCGTCGCCAGGCGCGTGCCGGGGCTGTTCCGGGCGTGCGCCGACAAGTACGCCGGCGCGCGGGATGCGCTGGTGGGGGCCCGTGACGCGGTGGTCGGGGAGAACTACGACGTCGCCTACTTTACCGTGAGCGACGCCGGAGAAAACCCGTCCGAGTGCTGGACCCTGTTCCGGGATAAGGGCCTCCCGTACCCCGTGGAGCTCGCCTCCATGGAGGAGGCGCTGGAGCAACTCTGCGCCATCGCCCTCGACATCATTCTGCTCGTATCTGCATAGACTAGCCTGCTCCTCCTAAATTGTCGCTTAATTTATGTTGTTGCGCATGAATTGAATCCATCAATAATCGCGATCATGCAGTTTATATGTGCAACACCTGCAGATCTTAATTGTATGAGTTTGCTTGACATATCTTGATGGAGTACTTGCTTTTCCTTAAACTAGTAAAATTGCATGTGCACGCACGCTCTGAACTAATACAAATTTTGATCTAATAATATTCAATCTAGTATCCTTCCTATGGGCATCTATACGATGAAAAAGTTAAGCAAAACCATCGGTTTCGACGTGAACATGATTAATACTAACGACTTTTGTTTCAGTCGATAGCACACCAAGTTTGCGATGCACGTCAAGGACAAGGGTTCTAATTTTAGAATAACCTTTTTGCTGCATAGAACCATTTATCTTTGCACCACCCCTGTACTTTCAATCCTCACCTTAAAAGAAAGAGAAATTGATCTGTACCGTTCGAACTGAAAAACACTAAACTCTTAATTTCATTAGCACTCTGGCCAAAGCAAGGTTATAAGCATTGATAATGGAACTCCATCTATAATCACTCGCCCAATCAGCTTTCACAAAAGATTAATCGTCGGCAAATAAAAGTGAGAAATCATGGCGCTCGTAGACTCACGCCAATGCCATCATCAACCCAACGACCATTATAACTTTTTAATACTATTGGCATTGACATAGAAAAAGCTCATCAATAGAATCTCCATTTCTAATGCTATACTTTGTTACACCTTGTCCAAAAGGTGTTCCTTGGCCACCCGTGCTTATGGTACACCATCAAATTTTCATATGTGAATGATTTGCTAAGATCAAATTATGATAATATATATCCAATTAGTGGTCTACGTAACCTGATATTATACAATCAGTGAGGTGCAGGCCCAGGTACTTCTAAATCACCAATTCTATACAATTCCGGGGTGGCCCGAATACTTTGAATCCACCGATATCATACAATCGTGGGAGTAATCTCAGTGGAAGTACATTACCACTCGGTAATACTTCTGAATGTGTCAGGATTAATTACCTGATGCCAGCTAGTAACGTCACACTGGGTTCTACAGAAAACCTGCAGAATTAGACATTTTAATCACTATGTTGTAACATATGCACAGAAAATACAGTCAGTTCAATGAAAGACTTCTGCAGATTTGCCAGGAGAAGTTGATCTCGAGATATCAAAGCAAACAGAATCTCATTTCCAACTCATTTCCAAGTAATTATGCATTACAGCAATACGTAATCGTGAGCTATAATAAAGTGCACTAAAAATGGATTGACGGCCACATACTTGCAAGATGTTTGTACGACTGCACCCGAGGTGAAGCACACCACGATTGCAAATGTGCAAATATTCCCAGCTGAGGTTCCCGTTGTCTTCCTAGATGGGAATGTGCGAGCGGACGGGCAGGGTGCTGGCGGCGACGCGAGCACACGGTGGATAATGGATGGGCTGCCATTGCTGAGGTGAGGATGCGGTGGATGATGAACAGACTTCCTGCGGTCAAACAAAAATTAGAACCCTTCTAGTTACTGGATCTTGATCAGAATGATTGGAAGATGCTCACCGTGGTCTAGTGGCTCCGCCGAGTTTCACGCACCTCGTGTTGTTGGAATCGTTGTGAGGCGGCGGCATGGAGAAGCTCGGGCGTGTGGTTGTGGCCGTCGAACTCGGAGAAGATGGCGACGTTGCAGTGCAAGCCGCCATGGTTCACTACCGGAATCTGATGGTCTGCCGTGTGTGCCATAGACACGGCAGAGGTGCTTTTGGACACGGCAGACCATCTGCCGTGTGTGCACACACGACAGAGATGACACGGCAGTGACAACAACGGCAGAAAGTGTCTGCCGTGATAAAAACACGGCAGAGGGTCTGCCGTGTGTCAATCGGCCCGCACGGCAAAAAAAAGCGACTTCCCCGTCTGCCTCGCGTCAGTGGTGAGGACACCAGGAATCGTCCTATAGGATGGACTCGTTGTAGATATCGAAGGCGTCAGGGTGGGCTTTGGAAATCAGCATGGCGTGTGTTCCGCGTGGATGAGTGCGGCGTGGGATGATTCGAGGGAGCTGCGGACGGGGATGCGCTGGTCGAGCCGGCGGCGGAGCGGGGAGTCAGAGAGGCGGCGGTACAGGAGGAGGCCACGAGCCCACGACCTAGGAGATCGCGGCGTGGGCGACGGGGCTGCTGGCGTAATTGTAGGAGCTACGGGCTGGCAGTTCGTATTTTCCTGTGTAGGTGAAGTATGGTCAGTCAAGGTAAATTACTAAGTGCACACAAGTCTGTAATTAGAGTAATGCTGGCTATTAGATTAAGATTTGTGGGCCAAATCTTGCGGTGCTGACTGGTTTGTGGACGACAGCGGGGTGTACATAAAAAAATTCATATTTGCTTATTTAATAGTCGTAGAGATTTAAAAGAACAGAGATACAGCTATTGATGATAGAAGAAAATCAATCTTTTTAACGATTTTAATTAACTACTATTGCTGAATTGATAGGATGCATCGAGGTTCGTGCAAAACGTTATCCCCTTCCCCACCTCTTCTTCCTCCTCCCTCCACGATGGCTGCCTGGCGAGATGCGCCCTGGTGCCGCCGACAACGCGGCTTGACGCGACGGAGGCGATGGAGGAAGCAAGCATTCTTAGGGTTGGGGGTGGAGGCGTGCCGACACAAGATAAAGATACGACCACTCGCCGGAGTTACAGGGACGGGCGGGGTGGCGCCAAACTGATGGAAGCAGAGTTTGGGACATGGCAGAGGGGCAAGGTGCGCGGGAGAGTGTTGGCCGCCGGCGGGGTGAATGACAGCTCGGCCGGCGGTGGGGCAGCCAGAGGTGAAAAAGAAGGACCTCTACTAAGCCCTAATCTATGGATTAGTAGGTGAGTCCTGGAAGGATTCTTTAATTGATTTGGATTCACGTCCCTAAAATTTCGAGGTTATAAATATTTTGGTACCCATAGAATCTCTGAAATTTTATTAATATTTTGTTCAGATAAATTCCAGTACAACTTGTCGCACATCAAACTGTTTGTCGCATAGCTCAATGCAATTACAAAACAGTTTCTAAGAAGGTGTCTTTTTCTTGAACGGCCAAGAAGCTGTCGATGTTCCGCACTTACGCCTCAGTCACTAGCTCCGACATTCTCGCACCAACTTCACAGAGAAATTGGACGATGTTCTTGTCTGAGCTTCCACCTTGGCACATGGCGCTCTTGGCCTTCTCCTTCCACTCGGCCGCATTCCGTCGGTGTTCCTCGTTTCCCATCACCTCCATCACGCACCTCTCCACCTCCTCCCTCCTCACCACCCCACTGTTGTCCATTTTCGCACGCACCCCGACGCGCCACACGTCCTCGATGTACTTGGCGTTGGTCGGCTGGTCCGACCACTGCGGCAGCGCCACCATTGGTACGCCAGCACCCAGCGCCTCCGTCGTCGAGTTCCACCCGCAGTGCGTAACGAAGCATCCCACGGCGTCGTGCGCCAGCACCTCCAGCTGCGCCGTCCACGTCACGATCAGGCCCTTCCTGCCGGCCCTGTCGGCGAAGCCGGCTGGGATCTTCGACGCTTCCAAGGCCCTCACGACCCAGAGGAACGCCTTGCCGCTGTTGTAGAGGCCCTCCGCCACTTCGGCCATCTGTGCCGGCCCCGGCGCGGCGATGCTGCCGAAGGAGACGTATGCGACGGAGCGTGGGGCCTGGGCGTCCAGCCACGCCTTCGTTGTGGCCGTCGTCGGGGTGTGGAGGTGGTAGCCGTAGGAGACGTCGTCCGGCAGGCGGTTGTCGAGGTACGCCGACGGCACTGTTGGGCCTACCGTCTTGGCTCCCCACATCGACGCCATGTACTCCGATTCCTTCCAAGATATGAATGTTTCAGTGATTGGTAGAGAGTGCGAGTGAGCTAGTGGAAGTCAGTAACTGACGGCGAGCTTATCACCTACCTGTGGCTGCAGCTCGTGGAAGGAGTTGACGAGAACGTGGTCTGCAGCGTCGAGGCCCACGAACTGGCTCACCAGCAGGTCGAGGTGCACAGGGCAGTCGTCGGGCACGGACAAGAACGTCGGCAGATCCTCCGGTTTCAGGCCTGCCGGCAGCCCGGGCAGCCCCGACGGCACCTCGCCGACGACCGGCGCCTCCATCCGCCCAGCCGAGGCGTGCGCGTACGCCACGTTCACGGCGGGCGCTTGCGTGAAGAAGGACGCGCATGCGGCGCCGCGGCCCCGCGCCACGCGAGGTGCCCAAGGCTGCAGGAACGCGTCGTACACCACGACGTGCACCGGCCGGCCCAGTTCCGCCTCGGACTGCAGCAGCTCGTCCACGGTGCGGGACCCGACGGCCTCCAGCCGGGCGAGGTAGGCGGCGACGTCGCTGGCGGCCTCGCCGAACCGGCCCTCGTCGAATCCGTCGGAGATCTCGGCGAGGTGGACGGCGCCCGGGGAAGCGTCACGGCCCTGGCCGAGCAGGTAGCGCGTGACGGCGAGCGTGCAGCGGACGCCGGCGTGGGAGGCGAGGCGCTTGCCGAACTGCAGGATCGGGTTGATGTGGCCCTGGCTCGGGTACGGCAGCAGGAGGACGTGGACCTCGACCTCGCCGCCGTGCTCCGCCTCTGGGTCAGCAGCTGCCATGGCTAATCTTACTCGTGCAGTGCAGTGGAATGAGGTCTGCGCGCCAATTATCTGCTGGGCCTTTTCTGCCTGTTCGAGCTGTCAGTATTGAGACTGATAGAGACCACATATTGAGACTGATAGAGACCGCATTTTTTTTTAAGAACCCGCAATGGAGCGTGCGCGTCATTGTATTAAGCTTGTAGAGAACGGCCAAAGAATGGCTACAACACCACATTAGCCTTTCGGCTAAAACACACTCCTACAACACAAACAACAAGCACGCCTAACCCAACCTCTAGCCAAGAACAAGGCGGGCACCGAGCCTCTAGACCGCGATACAACCAACAACACACACAAGCATGACCAAAACTCCGAGCTCGTCCGAACCAACGTACCACTACTCATGCGCCTAGAGAGACGGCGCAAAGCGAGCGAATGGCAGGGCCTAGCCGAACTTGGAAAGGAGTCATGCACGGTGTAGATGGTGGTGTACATTGCGCCCCAAAGCCTCACATCTTGACACAGCACAGCCCAGCCTCGCAGACCGGCGAGGCCACCAACTCCGAGAGCCATAAAACCCTCTCGGCTAACACAGTGCCTTCAAGAAGGGGACGACGCCGAAACGCCGCCGCTGGCCGGTCCGACAAAGCGGACCTAGGGTTTCCCCTGGCACAAAGAGGAGGGACGGTCTGACCCAAGAACACGCCTCCAAGGAGGAAGTGGCACCCGTAGGTGTCACCGTGGTCCGCATCGGCAACGCCGAGCAGGGTTTTCACCCGGGCAGAAGACCGCACCCCGGTTGAACGGAGATGAGCAGAAGCATGCATCGAGAACGTAGGAGGCAGCTCGTCGACGGGAGGAGTACGTCGACCACCACCGCAGGAGTACCCAGCGCAACAAGGAAGGACCGAGATGGTCCCGCCAAAGCGGGGCAGGCACACCGCGGCTTCGGAGAAGATCTCCGGTCACCACCTGACTCCGAAGAAGACGAGGCAGAGGGAGAGCCCCGCCTGGGCACCGCCGATAGCAGGGGCGAGGCCACCTGCATCGCCGCGCTGTGCCAGGGACGCCACGCCTGGAGACGCCATGCCCGCGGCCCCCCAGATCGGGCCCAACGGGCCCATATCGGGCCCTGCTGCCCGAGCGCCCCGCGAGCCCTGCGCCGTCCCCGCGCGACCTGCGCCGCCGCCCAGCGCGCCATGAACGCCAGCACGCCATCGCCACCTCGAAGCCACCTCCGGTCGCCGGCGCGACGGCCCGCCTCCGGGACCACCGCGGGAGAGCCGAGAGGCAAAGGTCCCGCCGCCCCCTTCACCGGCCTCGCCCGGCTTCGCCGGCAGCGACCTCGGGGGGCGACGAGAGGTGGGGGGAACGGGGGGTGCGGCCGGCGGCGGGTAGGATTAGGGTTCGCCCTCACGTCGCCCGGAGGAGGCGACGCAGGAGCGCGGGGGGAGGGAGGGAGGAGAGAGCGATGTTACGAATATGGATTGTGTCACATATTGCCAAGCATTGTTAAATGAAGATCACCAGTGAGAGTTGTCTTTGTTTCTGCATAAATTTGGTTCCTAGCTGCGTGGTGGCGTAAGCGGCAAGCCACATAGTCACAAAGAGGAAAGAGCTTACCTTAGCTGGAAAGAGACTACCGCGGTTACAGGCCGGAAAACAGAGTTTGTAGCCTATTCGATAAATAAGTTTATCGTCCAAAATATCTCGGTGTATTTGAAATTGGTTTGAATTTGGATTGGTTGGTTTGTCCATCCTAAACTACATGTGTTCCCCCTCCGGTATAACCCCATATTCCAACTCATTTGTCCAAAACATTTAACTCCTCCCCCTCTATACATTATATTCATAATATTAAAAAATTGTAGAGTTTGAAATTTAAATTTTGTTTGAGAATCTCGTTCTGTAGTTGACCAGAAATCTCTTGTAACCATAGTTATCGGAAATCCCTCGGAGATTGTCGTTCGTAGGGGGCGACAGGACGAGCCCAGCACCGCCGCACTTCACCCCCTCCTCTTTCGCTCCACTAGCTGCCACATGCGTCGACGTAACCTCACAGGGCAAAGCTCACGTAGTCGGCGGCGGCGAATCATCCTCCCTCGCGCGGGTGCCTTCGGTGCCACAGCGCGGCTACGGTGTGCCGCCCGTATGAATGTCATCTTTTTTCTGATAATAGACACTTTATTACTCAATCAAACAATACATTCAATCTCTGCATAGCTAAGATGCACATAGCCGTACAAATCATCATCTTAGCTTAATTATCTTTCTGACCTTTGGACCCGTCACACATGAATGATGAATAAGATAATACGAGTAAAAATGGTTGGTGGGTGCAGTAGCTTAGCCAGTGCATTAGCGTACCATTCATAAAAGCTGCACTTTATCTTTATGTTGCTCAATCGTCATCACACACGTACTCGAATGGCAACATGCCAACATTGTCGAACGAACAAAACAGAACTGGACAAACAAATAACAAATGGACCTGACCTTGCACTGATCCTATCCGTATTACCAGTAGGCTGATGATAAATTTTCACGGCCAGTAGCTGTCAGCGAGACGCCGGCATCGTCATGGATGATGCCATTGCTGCGCCCCTGCGCGCGGGGCCGCGGGCAATATTGGCCTTCTCGGCTTCCAAGGATGGACCGTATCAGCTGTATGGGTCTCCTACTGACCACCGGGCCAGTTCCCTCCCGCTTTTAGACTAGTCATACCAGTATCATGCATATGATACTAGTCTGTGATACCACTTCTATAATGTATAGTATTATAAAATAGTATTATAGTTTCATCACATTTATTATTTTATAGAATCTCAATATAAATATGTGTATAAGATGTATTTATCACTAACTTTTTAGATTAACGTGCTATGATATAGTATCACGATATGATACCACACTCACCTCTCTCCTCATTAATTATAGTGCCACATCAGCTTTTTGGATGCATGTAATGCATGATACTAGCTATGATACTCCCATTGTGAGTAGTCTTATTCATGGATCGCTCCTAATGCAGTCTAATAAAAGCTACTCCCTCCGTTTCAGAGTACGACCTATATTTTTTCTAAAAAGTCATGCTAAATAAAGTTTGACCAAAATTTAGCTAAAACTATCGAGAATTATGATATTATATGGATATCATATGAAAATATATTTCATGATGTATCTAACGGTGTTGATTTTGAATTGTGCATATTGATGGATTTATGCAAACACTTGGTCAAATTTTATTTAGTTTGACTTGTAGAAAAAATATAAGCCTTTTTATTGAAATGGAGGCAGTACTATTTCCTTCGCATTTTGTTTTTTCTATTTCTTAAGTTTCTAGTTTCTATTTTATTTGATAATAAGTTCATTATTTTATGTGAAAGATCATTGAAAGAACATTTATATCATTTTCATAAAAAGATAATATGAGCACCTATGTAATACGAACGAATTTTTAAAAATAAAATTTACATTATTTGAACTATTGTTTAGTTTGAACATTAAAGTTAATTAAAATATATTTTTTCAAAACATTAATATTATTTGAATAGAATACTACAACTAATTTAAACGATTAAAAAAATGAAAAACCAAAAACCGCAAAACAATGGAAACCCGAAGAACCTAGAATAAACTAGTGGAAACCTAAAAACACCAGAAAAAGCCTGCAAAATAACCCAGAAAAGTGATAAAAACCAAGTCCACGTTACACTAAATGGACTGGCCTAACAAGGCACCCCGAGCACAATCCAGCCTGCGCTGGGCGGCAAATAAGAAATGATGGCGGGAAATGGGAGCTCTTATATGCCACTTTAAGCAGCGCCTAGAAGTGGCGCCGCTTACTTGACACGATATGTTTGTCGGCCCATTAGACAAACAGTCGGGCAAATGTCTTGGGTATTTTTTGCTTAACACCTGCACCGCTACTTTGGAGAAGTACTTGTACACTGAGTCAAAACAATTGGACTCATTTAAGAGCATGTTCTCATAACCGAGATCACCAACAACTCCATATGCAAGCATCCTAACCGCTCCAATGCATTTTTGGCAAGAAGAAATGCCAATCTTACCGATGGCATCTCTATTTAGTCAAAAATAGTTACTCCCTCCAACCCATATTACTCTTGGCTAATATGGATGTATCTACCACTAAAATGTGTCTAGATACATCCGTATTAGCAAAGAGTAATATGGGTCGGAGGGAGTATCATATTCATACGCCTTCACTGCTCGCGCATAAGATACATGAACACTTTTCTTGACAACCGGAAGCGGCACCAAAAAAGATTTCACATGGTATAGTGTACTTGTACGGTGGATTTAGTCATTCTAGAGTTGGACAAGGACTCTACTCCATTTCCTCTCACGCGGTTTTGCCTTCCTTTACCGAGCTATTGAACTTTGGAAGCTCCATATCATTGTGGTCATGGATGAGAATAGCTGAGGTCATAAAAACATCGGTACTCCCTCCGACTCATATTACTCTTCGCTAATACGGATGCATCTAGACATATTTTAGTGGTAGATACATCCATATTAGCGAAGAGTATTATGGGTCGGAGGGAGTATAACCAATGAAATGGCTGTAGAAAACTTGTTTGTGCGATCCGTCTTGGTCTATGCAACAAATAACGGAATAATGTTCACTTATACATCGCTAGTTCAATGTCTTTGTATCAAAAAATAAAGGGAAAAATCATACATACACTTGACCGGATTGCCAAACTGAACGTGGGCGACGGAATTCACGAGCACTTATGATCCATTGGCCGCAAAAACAAGTTGTCCTAGCCAGATCCGGGAGCCCAGCGGTAAAAGAAGACCTCTTTTGGCAACGACATGGTCCAAGGTAGCTATGAAGAGCAGAACGAAGACACGGAACGACACCGACGTTGGCCGCAAAGACAAGTTGTATCGATGAAATGGTTGTAGAAAACTTTGCTCCAGTATTTTAATATAAAAGGCCACTTGTTAGTGTAATTGACAAAAGTACAATGACGGCAGGCTAGCCAAGCAACACGTGGCACTTGGCTGCTTCGACTCAGGCAGTCCTACCGCCATGGGCTACGGCGGCACCTCGGCAATGTTGGGCTGCCGTTAGAGTTAGGTGGACCTGCCGCCACTACTGAAGGGGACATGTGCTGATATAGACCTATCACCGTCGACTGATCAAGCGTGATTTATCCTAATCGATCTATCTATCTAGCTCAAACGCACGTCTTCATGTAGAATTTTTTTTTGTTGAGAAAAACCGCACTTTATTGATTAAGATAAACCATTACAAATTGTCTGCCGGATACAGTCCGGAATAGAATTTCTAAAAGTAGCAGAAATAAAATGCTCCGCAGAGCGAGCTAGAGTATGTGCCGCAATATTACATTGGCGAAAAACATGATAAACTGACACCGAAGAGAACTCCGAGAATTGAGACTTGATGTCTTGAACTACCACTCCAACTTGGCTGCGATCAAACTCCGGACTGTTGATCCGCTGAACCAAAGACAGACAATCAGAAGCCACGATCAAACGGTCGAAACCTTCCTCACCGGCTAGGACCAGAGCGCGGCGTAGAGCCAACGCTTCAGCAAGTTCTGGCGTTGTAACCTCCTCAACAAGCTCGCTGCAGGCCAACAAGCATTCACCAGTGTGGCTCCGGATTACAACGCCAATACCCATACGGCGTGTGGACGGAAAAAGAGCAGCATCAGTATGAATATGAACCATTCCTTCAGGCGGCGGAGACCAACGGGGCACGGAAAAGGAGGTCTCACGCCTAGTAGAAGTACCTGGTTTGAAGAGATGCGTCTCGATCATATCGACATAAGCTTTGCACTGCTCAGCAATGCTGTGGGGGTGTCAAAGGGATTCGCCATTTCGCACACCATTCCGAGCAATCCACAGATGCCAAACACCCACGGTCAGCACCATTCTGTCTCTGTCTGTGGATCTTGATAGGAATTCGAATAGCCACTCTTTGGGACCAATGAAGAACTTACGGTGAAGGTGAAGCCCATAGATAGGCTTGATCTCCCGCCAGACTTCCCGAGCATACTGACAGAATAGGATGCAATGAGCTGCAGTCTCCTCTCGGCCGCAGACAACACATGCTGCCGAAGCAGGGATATGTCTCCGGGCCAACTGAGAACCCGATGGTAAGCTGTCGTGAGCAAAGCGCCACAAGTTTATTTTCATCTTCCCAGGTGCTTTAATCGCCCATAACTTCTTCCACAATATACTTTCATTTTGCATGTCCGATAGAGAACCTCCCCCATGCTTGCTTCGATCAACATAGAATTTTTTAGTTCGGGCCAGGTGGTAAGCAAAACGGACAGAGTACTCGCCATACTTTGTGAGAGGCCATGAGAGAAAGTCTTCACCGCCTCGCCGACTGATTGGAATTTGAAGGACCAAATTCGCTATTTCCTCCTCAAAAACAGAACGGACAACGTCAGCGTCCCATGAACGGTGGTCCTCTGTAAGCAGAACATCCACCGTCGTGCCATTAGGTAATGGCGTTAGAGTTTTTAGCATCTCTGGTCTCACATTAGGAATCCAAGGATCAGTCAGCACTTTAATATTGCTACCATTACCAATGTTCCAACGAACTCCTCGTTTCACCAGTTGCATACCATGGCAGATACTTCTCTAGGTGAAGGAAGATGACCGCGGTTGGGGGGCATCCCAAAAGTCGCAGTGTGGAAAGTATCTACCTTTCAGCACTCTGGCACACAGAGAATTGGGCTCCGTGAGCAATCTCCAGCATTGTCGCCCAAGTATCGCTTGGTTAAAGAGAACAAGGTCGCGAAACCCCATGCCTCCTAGAGCCTTCGGAGTACACATCCACTCCCAACTGCGCCAATGCATTTTCTTTCTCCCCTCCTCAAAACCCCACCAATGATCTGCTATTGCTCGGCGAAGGGAGTCACATGTGGATACGGGAATCTAAAAACAGCTCATAATAAAGGTTGGAATTGCTTGAATTACCGCTTTAAGCAGAGCTTCTTTCCCTGCCCTCGACATAGGGCGATCAGACCAGCCATTCATGCATTTCCAGGCCCGGTCAAGAATTGGTTTGAAAGAGCCGGTTGGGCTGCGGCCAAACAGCAGTAGGCATGCCGAGATAAGTGTCCTGAAGGACCTCATTAAGAACACCCAGCTGATCTATTACATCCACTTTCACTATCGCAGTGCAGACCAAAGAAAATAGAAGATATTTCGATATTGATCTTCTGGCCTGAACCTTGACAGTAAAGATGTAGAGTTTCCTTCAAAGCCTCTACACTCCTTGCATCACTCCGAGCAAAGAAAATGCTATCGTCTGCGAAGAGGAGATGGGAAATAGGCGGACCTTCACGGCCATTACGAACTCCTTGTAGCACCCCCAAATTCTCCTTATTAAACAGCAGACTAGATAAACCTTCGGTACAGAGTAGAAAGAGGTAGGGACTAATGGGATCACCCTGACGAATTCCCCTCGTGGGAATAACTGGAGATGTAAGCTCTCCGTTGACTCGGACAGCATATCGGACATGAGTTACACATCTCATAACAGTTGAGATCCATGAAGGAGAGAAACCCAACTTGCATAAACAATCACGGAGATAACCCCACTCAACATGATCATAAGCTTTCATCATATCAATCTTCAGAGCAAAAAATGGTCTCTTCGCTTTCTGCTTCCGGATTGTGTGAAGACATTCATATGCAATCAAGGCAATATCTGTGATTAACCTGCCAGGGACAAAAGCACTCTAGTGTTCTGAGATCACCACAGGTAGAATCACTTTTAACCTATTCGGCAGAACCTTTGAAGCAATCTTGTACAAAACGTTACAAAGGCTAATGGGTCTGAAATTCTTAAGATGTTCTGGATTTGTTACCTTCGGAATAATCACAATAACCGAATCACAGAAACCTTCTGGAATCTCCTCACCCATCAGAAAACCCCTGACAGCAGAACAAATATCATCTTTCAAAAAATACCAATGAGTCTGATAGAAAAGCGCTGGAAAACCATCAGGGCCGGGCGCCTTGGTAGGCCCCATTTGGAACAAAGCTGCCTTGATCTCCTCATTAGTATAAGGTTTAGTTAGATCAAAATTTATATCTGGGGAGACCTTGAACTAAATAGCATCAATAACAGCAGTTGGATCGAAGGGTTCAGAGGTAAAGAGATTTCCATAAAAATCCTCAGCCATACCTTTGATCACATGCAGGTCCTCGCAGCGAGAACCATCTTCCCGGACCAGTGCCCGGATTCTGTTGGTGCAGCGACGGGCAGACGCTCTGGCGTGGAAGAACGAAGATTACAGTCGCCCTCTCGTAACCATTCCACTCTAGAGCATTGTCTTGCCATAATTTCTTCACGTTCAAATAATTCGCACAGTCGCCGCTCCAGTTTACGAGCTGCCGTCGACATGTCAGGATGCCAGGGAGATAATTGAATGTTCTTCAACTGGCGCTCAAGCTTCTTTATCTCCCCATGTACCGAGCCAAAGCTCACACGGCTCCACTCCTGGAGCGAGTCTGCTACCGAATGTAGCCGAGCCCACGTAGAGTACAATGAACCGGGTCCCTCCGTAGCCTCAGACCAAGCTTGCTCCATAGTCTGGCAGTAATCAGGGGCACGAAGCCATGCCGCTTCATACTTGAAGCCAGACTGAACCGGACGTCGATTCACTGATTCACCAAATCGTTGGAGCCGAACAAGCACAGCATAGTGGTCAGAAGTAGTGGTGATGATGTTCTCCACTGAGCAATCATCAAAGACAGCCGAGAAAGCACCATTCGCCACTACTCTATCCAAGCGAACACGCACAAGGGAGTCACCATCTTGTTGATTAGACCAAGTGAAAGTAGGTCCCGAAGAACCCAGATCAACCAGACCACACTCATCCAAACAATCTTTAAAAAGGTTCATTTGTGTCTCCGATCGCTCACGAGGGCCAGAATGCTCATGTTGGAAAAGTGCTTCATAAAAATCACCACAAGCAATCCAAGGTCCCTCCCACTGGTTCCGCAACCTCCTCATCAGACTCCAAAATTCATGTCGCCTATCTCTACACGGCTCCCCATAGATGAAAGAAGTCCGCCATGGAGCGTATGTATCCGATGAAATCACCACATCAATGCAGTGTGCATTCAGCCCCTTCAGAGAGACTTGGAAAGGTTGCAACCAAAAGAGTGCAAGGCCTCCACTAAGACCCTTACAACTAACATCAAGACTGGCCGTATAGCCAAGACTCCACATAAAATTTCGGGCACGCTTATCCTTCATCTTTGTCTCTCAAAGAAAGAGGAAGGAGGGTCGAAATGTTGTCACAAGCCAACGCAGTTCTCCTACTGTCGAGTCCGACCCGAGTCCTCGATAGTTCCAGCAAAGGATATTCATTGCGTTTGGCGGGGCTGCTCCACAGCCGCCGCCAGACCCGCTGATCGAGAGAGAATTGTTTTTTGCTTCTTATTTGAATCATCCAAAGCCAAACAACCAGACTCCGCCACAACATGGTCACCGAGACCTAGGACACTAGGAGTGCCCACTGGAACTAGCGCACCGTCCATCACTTGGACATTGACAAGTTTTGGAAAATAGACTTGCTTACTCTTCCTCTTTTGGCCAGATATCATCGGTGAAACGGCCAACTTGCCACCACCCGGCGTCATAGCAGTCTTCTCCCGGGGGTTTGATTGTTTGCGGGCACGAGCAGATTTCTTGGCCGGCGAAGACTCCTCACCACTATCCTTTTGTTTCCCAGCATCCATCCAAGAAGCCTGGGACTTAGGCCCCATTTTGGACTGCTTTCGTGAGGACCTGGTGGATTGAGTTTGCTCCAACGCTGACCTCTTCTCTGGAACACATAATCTGTCTCCATTGTATGGAAGTTTCCCTTCCCCATCACGATCAGCAGGATTCAAACATGTAATCGACGAATGACCAATCAGTCCACATGAGAAACAGAACATAGGAAGCCTTTCATACATAACATCAAAATGCATCATCATTTGTCTCTTCGTCGAGAAAATAGACACACATCTCATGATCGGCTCCATAGGGTTGATGGTGATCCGAGCCCTCAAGAAGGATCCCCATGCTTTGCCTTTATCATCTACATCCAATCTTTCAACAGTGCCAAGACGCGCAGCCAACGGAGTACCCCGCTCCGTGTTCATCAACTCAAAACCCAGATTCATTATTCTTTCCCAAACCTTGAGCTCATCAAAGATCATGTCTTCTGGTTTGATTGTAACATCAAAACGCTTGAGCAAGATAGCATGCTTACCAAGGCGCCACGGCCCCCCTTTCGCCACCTTGTCCATATCAGATTCAGACCCGAATTCAGCCATGAAAAGGTTGGGTCCCATGGGTCGGACTATGAGACCTTTAGGGTTTCCCCATGCAGGCCGTACCACAGCCTTGATCATCTCCACGTGTAGAGAACTCAGTGCTAGAACCTTTCCAATAAGTGCCCACTCTGGGCCAGGGAGATCTTCATCTCCTTCATCATCCAAGACCAGTGGAGTAACTTCTTTGGAGGTGAGCTTCAGCCGCTGCATCATGTCCTCGACTGATTCCCCGCCATCGACGGGTGTGCCCAAAGAGCTTCCCTCCTTAGATCCGACCTTGATCCGATTTTTCGACGCGATCGCCAGGTGTTCCGCCTTCTCGGGAGGGGTCACTGGCATCACATCATTGGCAACCACCAACGCCCCTTTCCCTGCCATCAGAGATCCAGCAAAACCAATGATCACCCGTACAGACCAAGGGTGGGCGGCGAAACCAGGTTTTGCCCCTTTTTCACCCCGAGACGGTGCAAAGATCTGAGGAGAGATGCGAGATGAGAGGAGATGGGCAGGAACAGGTGAGGGATTGGGTGGAAGAAAAGGGTAGATGATCGCAATCGGGAGATTGGGATCACCAAAAGTTTCGCGTGGATCTAGAGTCGCCGAGTTGCCAGAGCGCCGCCAACCCTAGAGACACCGAAAAGCGAGGTCGCTCTGTCTTCATGTAGAATTGGTTGGCAAAGTCTCAAGGAGTGCTCTGCTTTGCCGTGCACTTGTGTCAGAATGACATGCCACCTCCAGCAATGGTGGCAAGGCCCACCTCACATCGTGGATATTAAGGGCCTGCCCTGCCGCCAGCGGAAGGCGGCAAGTGCCATATATCCCCTGGCTAGCCTCTAGCCACAATACTTTTGTCAATTTCATTAAGATATTTTTATCAAAACACTGGGCCAAGAGGTCTGACCAGCACAATCAGCTGCTTGTGTTTGTCTCCTTCCTAGATGTGTCGCTGCTGTTAGTTTCGATTTGAGACTACAATATCATGATTCATAAGCCACATCGATATTTGTCGATATATCTCTAAACCCTAAATCCAAAACCTCTTTGGGTCGTGGTCTACAACGTGTTACTCCCTAGACGCACGAAGCGTCCTTCTTCACGCAGCCGTGCGTGTGAACACGCTGTATGTGCCACTAGGGTGGATCCAAGGTATGGCTCGGGGATGCAGAGCACACCAGCAAAAAAATAAAATCTTTTATAAAATGACTATTTCCTTGTTGTATGCGACCCCTAAAACATGCCTTTTGTCAACCCGGTACCACCATGTACTCGTATTATTTAGTCTCTAGCTCTGCCACTGTATGCCACGTGTGGTCCATGCCTGCCGGGTACCGGCGTGCCAATGGAGGGCTGGAGGCCGGCACCATGGTTGTGGGGCTGCCTGGTGATATGTCTCCAACGTATCTATAATTTTTGATGCTCCATGCTTGTTTTTACACCATTTGCCTAATGTTTCGTTACACTTCGTGGCACTTTTATGCATTTTTCGGAACTAACCTATTAACAAGTCGCCACAGTGCCAGTTCCCTGTTTTCTGCTATTTTTGTGTTTCAGAAAAGCTACAGAGGAAATATTCTCGGAATTGGACGAAACAAGTTCCTGAAGTCTTCTTTTTCCCGAAAGCTTCCAGAGATCCGAAGAGGAGTTGGAGGGGGGCCACGAGGGCCCCACACACCAGGGCGGCGCGGCCCAGCCCCTGGCCGCGCCCCCTATGTGTGAGAGCTCCTCGGTCCACCTCTGACGATGCCCCTTCGCCTATAAAGACCCCCCGACGGAAAAAACCTAAGTGCCCGATCAATTTTCCAGAAACACATCGCGATCCGCCGCCGTCATCGACCCGAGATCCGGAGGGTCCAGAAGCTCTTCCCGGCACCCTGCCGGAGAGGGGAATCGCCACCGGAGGTCTCCTTCATTGCCATGCTTGCCTCCAGAGCGATGAGTGAGTAGTCTACCTTGGACTATGGGTCCATAGCAGTAGCTAGATGGTTGTCCTCTCCACCATGTGCTTCATGTTTAGATCTCATGAGCTGCCCTACATGATTGAGATCACCGTTATGTAATTCTACATGTTTGGTTTGTTGGGATCCGATGAATATTGGTGTTATGATTGAGTTGCTATACTAAAATATATCTTATGTTATCTCTATGTTGTTTATGATCTTGCATGCTCTCCGTTGTTAGTAGCTATCTTGGCCGAGTAGTTGCTAGTGACTCCAAGAGGGGGTATTTATGCTCGATAGTGGGTTCATGCCTCTATTTAATCTGGGGGAGTGACAGAAACCTCTAAGGTTGTAGATGTGCTGTTGCTACTAGGGAGAAAACAACATTCATATGCTCGAGGGCATATGCTTTGTTTACATTACACACTTTGCTTAATGTAATTATCTATTGTTCGCAACTTAATACTCATGGGGTGTTCGGATGATATTCCCGAGAGTGGATTATTAGTCATAGATGCAGGTGGATGGCGGTCTATGTATTTTGTTGTAATGCCCATAGTAAATCGCATAGTGATCTTCTTGACATATCACGTTTATCTTTCTTCTATCAATTGCCCAACTGTAATTTGTTTACCCAGCATGTGTTATTTATCTTATTGAGAGGCACCGCTAGTGAACTGTGGACCCCAGTCCTATTTCCATCATATTGTTATCACCTGTTTACTTTACTCGCACTGGTTACTTTACTCGCATACTATTATCACTTTCCACTCGATATGCTCATACCCTTTGTTTCAAGCAAACCGGTGAGATTGACAACCTCATCGCAAGTTGGGAACAAAGTACTTGGTTGTGTGTGTGTGCAGGTTCCACGTTGCTACTAGCTGAAGACGCGCTAACTCATTTTATCGTGAAATGACGCCCTTGTTGGAGTGTCACTAGGCTATCAAGCATCACCTTCAGTTGTTTGTCTGCTCTTCTCCTGATCGACAAACCTTAGTTTCTTACTGAGGGAAAAGACTTGTCGATGTGCTCATCATACTTTCTGCTTGGAGTTTCCCAACTGCCTGGCCATAATCATCATCAACTACACGCCAGCCATCAAGCCCTTTTCTGGCGCCGTTGACGGGGAAGAAGTGGAAGACCTCTGCAAGGGGAGTTTTTGGCACGCAGATCCTTTACTTTGTTTTATTGTTTTGCTTTACTTTATTTTTACTTGCATCATTTTATATCAAAAACCCAAAAAAATTAGAATCCTTGGTAGTTGTTTTTACTTGTCTACTTTTAGTTTTGCTAAAATAGCTAATCCTGAAAACACCAAGTTGTGTGACTTTACTAGCACGAACAATAGTGATTTTATCTGCACTCCTATTGCGTCACCTGCTCCTGCTGCAAACTTTTATGAGATTAAGCCTGCTTTATTGAACCTTGTTATGAAAGAGCAATTTTCTGGTGCCAGTACTGAAGATGCTGCAGCTCATCTCAACAATTTTGTTGAGCTATGTGAGATGCAAAAGTATAAGGATGTAGAAAGTGATATTATTAAGCTCAAGTTGTTTCCTTTTTCTTTGAGAGGAAAAGCTAAAGATTGGTTGCTGTCTTTGACTAAGAATAGTATTGATTCATGGGCTAAGTGTAAGGATGCTTTCATTGGTAGATATTATCCTCCTGCTAAAATTATATCTTTGCGTAGCAATATTATGAAGTTTAGTCAATTTGATAATGAACATGTTGCTCAAGCTTGGGAAAGAATGAAATCTATGATAAAGAATTGCCCCACTTATGGACTGACTACTTGGATGATTGTCCAAACTTTTTATGCAGGACTGAATTTTTCTTCGAAGAACCTATTGGATTCAGCTGCTGGAGGCACTTTTATGTCCCTTACCTTGGGCGCCGCAACAAAGCTACTTGACAACATGATGGTAAATTATTCCGAATGGCACACCGAGAGAGCTCCACAAGGTAAGAAGGTAAATTCTGTTGAAACCTCTTCCTTGAGTGATAAGATTGATACCATTATGGCTATGCTTGCTATTGATAGAACTCATGTTGATCCTAATAATGTTCCTTTAGCCTCTTTGGTTGCTCAAGAAGAGCATGTTGATGTGAACTTCATTAGAAACAATAATTTTAACAACAATGCTTATAGGAGCAATTTTGCTAGTAACAATTATAGGCCGTATCCTTCTACCAATGGTAATGGTTATGGGAATCCTTATGGTAATTCCTCCAACAACACTAGGGCCGCGCCCTCTGAATTTGAAGTCATGCTCAAAGACTTCATGGTAAAACAAACTACTTTTAACAAGTCTGTTGAGGAAAAGTTAGGCAAAATTGATATTCTTGCTTCTAAAGTTGATAGCCTTGCTCATGATGCTGAACTTCTGAAATTAAAAGTGTTGCCTAATGATGTGAAAGAGAACAATGTTTTTGCTACTGCTAATGCTATTCAAGTTGGAATTGATGAAAATATTAGATTGCTAGCAGAATTGCATGCTAGATGGGAAAGAGAGGATGAGATTGCTAGGAATATGAAAGTTTGTACTATTACTACCTCTAATGATGTTGTTCCTAATGCTAGCAATCCTCTTACTTTGATTGGTGTAGAGAAAACTCCCACTCCTTGTGTTAAAAAGCCTAAAACTACTAAAACTTTTTCTCAAAAGAGTGCTGAAATTTTTCGGAGTGTAGGAGATGATAGCTCTATTTCCATTAATGATTTTGATATTGATGGCTGCAATATATCTGAAGTTATTTTGTTCTTGCAAAAGCTTGCTTTGACTCCCAATGCTAGTTCTTTAAATATTCCTTTTACTAAGCATATTACCAATGCTCTCATGAAAATTAGGGATGAAAAGTTACAATAAAAAGCTTCTGTCCCCAAGAAGTTAGAAGATGTTTGGGAACCCATCATTGATATGCGTGTTAATGGTTTTTATTGCCATGCTTTATGTGATCTAGGTGCTAGTATTTCTATTATGCCTAGAAAAATTTATGACATGCTTGATTTACCACCGCTTGAAAAGTGCTATTATGATGTTCCTATTGCTGATGTTGCTAAGAAGAAACCTTTGGGAAGGATTAATGATATTCTTATTATGGTTAACAATAACCTTGTTCCCGTTGATTTTCTCGTTATGGATGTTGAATGCCATGCTTCATCTCCTATTATTTTGGGAAGACCCTTTCTTCGAACTGTAGGTACCATCATTGATATGAGGGAAGGCACTATCAAATATCAATTCCCACTAAGGAAAGGTATGGAACACTTCCCTAGGAAAAGAAAGAAATTACTTTTTGAATCTATTCGTAGAGCAAATTATGAGCTTGATGCTTCATCTCTTGATGTTACTTGATTCGCAATTTTCTGCGCCTAGCTCAAAGGCGTTAAAGAAAAGCACTCTTGGGAGATAACCCAATGTTTTCTTTTCAGTACTTTTTATTTTATTTGAGTCTTCGAAGTCATTACTACTGTGATGACCTCTCCTTATCATTTTTATTTCATTGTTGTGCCAAGAGAAACCTCTAATTTGAGTGAGGTAAAGATTTGGGGATGTTGCTGTCCTGAAACTGTTTTCAGTGCTGCACCGTAAAAATTCGTGAAAATTCTCTGTATATCTTTTGGACCTGCGATTTCTTGTGCATATGCCCCAGGTTATATCCAAACTTTCGTTAGTTGAACACTTTTTGATTTGAGCAACAGAAAAGCCCTCAAAAATTCGACCTTTGTCAGCTATTCTGTTTTGACAGATTTCTGCCACTATTCATTTTTGCCGCTTTATCGCTTTCTTTTCGAGTTCTTTTGATCACGGAACTTATGGGGAAGTTGCTACAGTAGTATATACTTTATATGTGGTGGTTTTGGGTTGAAACCTGAAGCAAAAGAGGTTGATTATATGTTATGCCTACACTAATGTTGCTAATAGATTTGTGTTTAGTTTTGTATGAAGGAAGTTTTCAAGTGTAGGGATTGGAGAATGATGAGATGAGTTGAAGAATGGACAAAAGCTCAAGCTTGGGGATGCCCATGCATCACCCCAAGAAATATCCAAGAAGTACAAGCGTCAAAGCTTGGGGATGCCCCCGAGGCACCCCTTCTTCATCGGCAAAAATCAGGTCACCTTTCAAGACACTATATTTTTATTGCTTCATGCACTATGTGTTTTTCTTGGAGCGTCGGTTGTTTTAGTTTTCTTTATTAGTTTAGTTTTGTTTGCTGCAATAAATGGTTGGACCCAACAAATTTCTTTTGGAGAAGTTGCCTTGCTTTTCATTTGCCAAGAACGCTCTAGTTTTCACTCTATCGTTTCAACGAGTGTTCTTCTTTTTCTGCTGCTGCTTTTGGTTTTCATTTTCGCCTTGATTTACGTTCAGACCTTATCATTTCTTTTCATCAAGGTGTATTTTTGCCTCTGATCTTTATTGGTTTTCATCAAAAGAGGTGTTTATAAAATTTTCAAATGGTGTTGGAAAAGAGAAAAAGCTTTATGCAAAAAAGTGGTACAAGAAGGAGCTTGTGTAGACTGCGGCTTAGGCTTTTTCATGTCATGCTTGATGTCTTTTTGATAGTATGCTTAGTGGTTTTTCTGTAGCATGACTTGTCTCAAATAACTGAGATTGCTTAATGAGCCTTTGAAAAAATCATGCGTTGTTTTAATTGTTTGGAAGCATTATTTTGGTTTTCTCCTTGATGCTTTATTTGGGTTGACTTGGCGCATGCTCACACATGTTAGACTCTTACAAAGTCGCCAATAGCCTCTATGATCATTTAGTTTTTGACTTTTGATGCCATCTTTTGCTTCTTTTAATGTTGCTTTGTCGCTTTGCATGATTATGGCCATTATTGCTCTCTTAGTTGGTCGCTCCCAGTCTTTTGCTAGCCCTCGCCTTGTACTGAGTATGAGCTCTACTCGTGCATCCAACTCTTAAAAACCAAGTTTTCCAAAGTTTCCACCATACATACCTATTAGCAATTTGCTATTCGAAGTAAATTTGACTTGCTTTTATTTTCTCTTCAAATTAAACTCTTACCAGTGTTATGTGAAAATTGGTCAGTAAAGCTCTCACGAACCGGAAGGCACACTTTACTTTTTCTTGTTCTTAAAAATTTGACATTGTGGTCTCTTATGTTGAGTTGTTATGCTTGCAAGTTGTAAGTTGGATACTAGCCCAACCATGCTGTCATGGGGCAAGCTTTCAACATTGCACTTCTTATTTGAGTTGATATCGTGATCTTTTGTTTATGGATGCCAGCGGTGTGAAATGAATTGGGAATCTTGCGGGGATCATGGAGTTTGTATATGTGTTAGGGAAACGCCTGGGCCGCTAATCTAAGCCATGCATAATTCATGGTGGAAATTTGCAGCATACCCATAGTGGACATTCGACGACGCATCTCAAAATAAAAAGCTAAACAAATGGCAAATAAAAGAGATGTCGACGTGTTCATTGTCTGCTTGTCCTGTCATTTTGATGTGGGCTTGTTCCATATCATCAGGCACGGAGGTACCCCGTTGGCAGTTCTCGATGATACATATATACTTACAATGACAAGAGCCTTGCTTGTGACTCTAAGTAAAGTAGCATGAGGTTTGGGTACTCGTATTCACGGGGCACGAGGTTTTCGACTTATGATTTGTCAAGCATATGCATCATAATTGTTCTCGCATTAACTTTAACCATTCAAGATGCTTATGATGGGGGCAATGAGAGCTCAAAGCCGGTAAGTACCATAATTTTTTAAGGTTATAAAACTTGCAATCACTGCTTCCCTCCGCAAAGGGCCTTTCTTTTACTTTTATGTTGAGTCACCACCTTCTATCTTTATGCACCATTAAGAGAGCATAGTTGTCATTCTTAGTATAATGTGCATTGTCCCAAAGTTTTCATTGATCGATTCATATTGTTGGTTTCACTTGTTCTTAAATTATTTGTATCTAGTCGCCCTCTTAAACTTGAAGGTGTCCTATGCATTTATGTTTTGCTCTCTATGAAGGACAAGCTGAAAACCATTTGTATGTTTTTCCTTATGATTTGAACACACGTTTGACTTTCATTGTTTCATTTTCATGATCTTTTGTTTCTTTTCATTTACATGTTATAACATGGTTGCTAAGTTTTTATTGTCAATATTATATCTTTCATGCCCATATTTTAAGTTCTTATGATCCCAGCTCACAAATGCTTACATATATGATCAAGATTGTGTAGGTGCATGTCACCTCAAAAATTATTCTTTTGTTATCACTTACCTACTCGAGGACGAGCAGGAGTTAAGCTTGGGGATGCTTGATACGTCTCCAACATATCTATAATTTTTGATGCTCTATGCTTGTTTTTACACCATTTGCCTAATGTTTCGTTACACTTTGTGGCACTTTTATGCATTTACCGAAACTAACCTATTAAGAAGTCGCCACAGTGCCAGTTCCCTGTTTTCTGCTGTTTTTGTGTTTCAGAAAAGCTACATAGGAAATATTCTCGGAATTGGACGAAACAAGTTCCTGAAGTCTTATTTTCCCGGAAGCTTCCAGAGATCCGAAGAGGAGTCGGAGGGGGGCCACGAGGGCCCCACACACCAGGGCGGCGCGGCCCAGCCCCTGGCCACGCCCCCTATGTGTGAGAGCTCCTCGGTCCACCTCTGACGATGCCCCTTCGCCTATAAAGACCCCCCGACGGAAAAAACATAAGTGCCCGATCAATTTTCTAGAAACACATCGCGATCCGCCGCCGTCGTCGACCCGAGATCGGGAGGGTCCAGAAGCTCTTCCCGGCACCCTACCAGAGAGGGGAATCGCCACCAGAGGTCTCCTTCATCGCCATACTTGCCTCCGGAGCGATGAGTGAGTAGTCTACCTTGGACTATAGGTCCATAGCAGTAGCTATATGGTTGTCCTCTCCACCATGTGCTTCATGTTTAGATCTCATGAGCTGTCCTACATGATTGAGATCACCGTTATGTAATTCTACATGTTTGGTTTATTGGGATCCGATGAATATTGGTGTTATGATTGAGTTGCTATACTGAAATATATCTTATGTTATCTCTATGTTGTTTATGATCTTGCATGCTCTCCGTTGTTAGTAGCTATCTTTGCCGAGTAGTTGCTAGTGACTCCAAGAGGGGGTATTTAAGCTCGATAGTGGGTTCATGCCTCTATTTAATCTGGGGGAGTGACCGAAACTTCTAAGGTTGTAGATGTGCTGTTGCTACTAGGGAGAAAACAACATTCATATGCTCGAGGGCATATGCTTTGTTTACATTACACACTTTGCTTAATGCAATTATCTGTTGTTCGCAACTTAATACTCATGGGGTGTTCGGATGATATCCCCAAGAGTGGATTATTAGTCATAGATGCAGTTGGATGGCGGTCTATGTATTTTGTTGTAATGCCCAGAGTAAATCGCATAGTGATCTTCTTGACATATCACGTTTATGTTTATTCTATCAATTGTCCAACTGTAATTTGTTTACCTAGCATGTGTTATTTATCTTATGGAGAGGCACCAATAGTGAACTGTGGACCCCGGTCCTATTTCCATCATATTGCTATCACCTGTTTACTTTACTCGCATACTATTATCACTTTTCACTCGATACGCTCATACCCTTTGTTTCAAGCAAACCGGTGAGATTGACAACCTCATCGCAAGTTGGGAACAAAGTACTTGGTTGTGTGTGTGCAGGTTCCACGTTGCTACTAGCTGAAGACACGCTAACTCGTTTTATCGTGAAACGGCGCCCTTGTTGGAGTGTCACTAGGCTATCAAGCATCACCTTCAGTTGTTTGTCTGCTCTTCTCCTGATCGACAAACCTTGGTTTCTTACTGAGGAAAAAGACTTGCCGCTGTGCTCATCATACTTTCCGCTTGGAGTTTCCCAACTGCCTGGCCATAATCATCATCAACTACACGCCAGCCATCACCTGGCTTGCCGTGGTTCCTCAAGGTGGGCCCCGACCCGTACCAAGGTAACTTCGAGTTGGGATGAACCAGTTCAACGGGTTGGAGCTAGCATGTGACATGCTAGTCAACTTTTTATACGAGCTGGAGCCCAAGATGAGCGATCTGGATCCGTAGCTAGCTAATGCTAGCATTTCAATTAAAGGCGACAAATCCTTCTCTATTAGTAAATGGAATCATGTGAAAGTCGTTAGGTTTTTCGAAAAAGTTTGGTTGAGCAGTGAGCACCTTGCTACCCACACTATCACATAATTTTTGAGTTTTTTTTTATATCTCTCAAACAATGTAACATATGGATTTGAAACTTTCTAGTACACCGTACCGCAAGGATTATGAGTCGCTCGACAAGTCGCGACTTGTCACGCGACTTGTCTACCTGTTGCAACTTTGATGTCGACAACCTGGAGCGACTCGACTAGTTGAGGTTGTCGGTCGACAAGTTGACTAGTCGTTGACTATTCACGACAAGTCTATGATTTTGAGTCGATCGACAAGTTAGTTGTCTAGGAACAAAAAGGCTCCCACGTGAGTGAAAACCCTAACCCCCACAGATCGTTTATTTCCCCCGCCCAGCTGCCTCTCTCCCGGCCACCCTCCCCTTGCGCCGTCTCTCACCTGGCCGCCGCTGGCGCCTCCCTCACGTTGTCAAACGCTGCTGGGATCCTCTCCTCCTCGCTCTGATCTCTCTCCTTCACGGTTGTGCTCCATTGGACACAATTGTCATAGTACCAGGTTCCTCTTGACTCCCCGATGCCATCAAAATATATTGTCAACTTGTTAATATACTACTATCAGTAGACTAGTTGCTTAGTATTTTTTAGTAGTTAAAGCTCTAGTACGTATTGACTAGTCTAGTACTAGTCGAGACTAGTCACAACTAGTCTCCTTGTCGCCACCCCAGCGACAAGTTGCGACTCGTCGACTCGTAATCCTTGCCGTACCATTATAACTGTAATGCAAAAAAAAAAAATTGGAATTTTTTGTGCAATTTCAAATTTTCAAATATTTCAAATAATAAAAATAATAACATTTAAATATTATTTTATAATGTCTGAGAAATACTTCTTTACAAATTACTTAGTGAACTAGAAATCTATATGCATGTTGTATAGTGTGAGAGGTAAAAACATAAACAACGTTTGAGATGCAAAAGAGGCAACAACACTAATATTCATACATGACATAGGGGTGTGTAGGTGAGTGATTTTGCATGGGCAAGGAAGTGATCCAAAGTTGTTACCTATACATTAGGTGCCCGCCTGCCTCGCGTTCGCAGAAGATATATTTAATTATTCTTGGCATTATATATGTAACACAAAGTCTCTAAAAAATCTCTTTCAAAAAATCTCTACAAAATCATGAAGGTAGAACATCACTATACAATATCACATGAAAAGGAATAGTAGGCAACTCGTACACAAAGAACAAATTCTCTCTTAAACGAACAAAATCTCAGAATAATCATGGGTGTACCACCAAAAGAATTATGCATGATGGGAGTATTATACCATACTAGCACAATACCCGTGTGTTGCTACGGAAAATACATATACCATATACTCCCCTATTTTTATTTACCATGCATTCTAGGTTCAGTTAAAATTAAGTTTTATAAAATTTGACCAATTATGTAGCAAAAAGTATCAACATTTATAATATCAAATTTATAAATAATCTCCATGAAAATTGGAATTGCCCTAGGTGACCACATGTTGACAATTTTTCTCATATTATTACTTTTATTATTAATTCAAACGTGTTTGATTTACATCTTCCCTGGAATCTAACCCAGTCTATGAAATTCAGACTACTAAGAGGTATTTTATTGATTAACTGATAAACCTTGAGTATTTGACAGAAATAATAATTCACAAGCAATTTGATATCAGGCTTAGTTAAATCATGGATATACGTATTTCGTAAAAAAAAGACATATGTGCACATATATGAGAAGTGCTCGCTTTCATTATTACAACGATGCAGCACATGTGAATGTCCTCAAAACAATCAGCACCCGTCTCCAAAAAAAAGAAGATCAGCACTGAAGCCTCTTTGCTAATTCGTGCAGCTGATGTGCACTCAGGTGCAGTATCACCGTGTTTCCAGCTTGTTCGGTGGAAGTAAGCCAGATGAGAGCAGGTCTCGAGCCAGTTTGTCCGGGGAGCCGCGTCGGGGACGGATGCTGATTGCTGAGCCCTGGGACAGCCCAAATCTCGGTAGTGGCCAGCGCCCTGGCTATTTCTCCTGCATCCCATGTTGGCGGCGCCCGCCCACCGCTTGCATCCCGCAGATTCGGCGGCCTGGTCCGCCTGGTGGCAAGTTCCGGGGAGCCCTGATCTTAGCTTCTCTGGCAGATGCCGTCAATGAATCCAACGCTAGGCAACAGTATGTCCAGGCCGACCGCGGGATCTTGGGATGGAGAACGCGACAGGTGACCGACGCTAGATCTTCGCATGCCGGCCGCCACGCGTGGCCGTCGACGGGAGCTCAGGCTGGTCGCAGCATCACGCGGCTAGCGGTGAGAGCTCGATTGGCCGTTCGGGAGATGGGAAGGGGATTGGGAAGTTTTGGACTTCTCCCAAATCCAGCATGTCGGCCTATCCTCCCTGAGCTCGATCCCCATCTCCAAGTCCTGCTCCGCTCGTCAACCTTCGATGTTTCTTTCCTCCCGGTCGGGATGTATCAAGAAAACGTTTCGGGATAACTCACCGAAAAGCGTATCTTAGGTGAATTGAAAGCGTACTTGCGAGCCACGGACCATACCTATAGCAATATTATTATTAGTAGAAAATATATCACACCAAAAAAGGAATCATGATCACTAGAGTATTAATTACAACGTATCACACCAAAAGGAATCGGAATAAAAGCATTTGGTATGTGATTCGGAGTTCGGACAAAAACAACAAATTCTACAAATACATTCCAATGTGCGAAGAGCTGTTAGCTTCATGCTAAAAGAGTCGGCAACTGTCAAAGTCAGCACCATTGGTACATTCTCCAGCGAGTGCACATTTGAAATTTTGAATACACACGGTAAGAACAGATATTTGAATTATTTCTACCCATTTCAGTGTTTATTTCGATCAAATTTCGACTCATTTGATAACAAAAAAGTTACACTAGTGGCATTATACTGACTTGCAACATGGCATGCCGAGACGAATGGCCTGAGGGTGCCGACACTGGTGGAAAAAAGACCATTGGTCCTAGTTTGTAAAGCTCATTAGCCCTGGTTGGAGCAACCGGGACTAACAAAACGGGACTAAAGCCTCTAGCCTTTAGTCCCAGTTGTTTACGAACTGGCCCGGTTGTTTACGAACTGGGACTAAAGTGCCTTCACATGGCCCAGATCATGTGCTGCGGTTGGAGGACCTTTAGTCCCGGTTCATAACGCAAACCGAGACTAAAGGTCCGTTTGGAAAAAAAATGGTATTTGCTTTTTCAAAATTTCTCTATTTTTTATTTCTGTAATATCTAATTATCTCTATTCTCATATCAAATTACATACTTATAGCTCTCACTCTATTCTGATATCAAATTACATATTTATGGTCCTCACTTCCCGGTCGGTCACCCACCCTCACACTGCTCCACCCTTAGCACGCTTAACTTCTCCATTCCTTTCATAGTAGCTTCCAAGACTGTGCTCGCGACTTCTTGATAATGGTATGCTACCAATTCTATTAACCTATACACTTTGGTAATATATAATATTACTTTTAAAATTTCAAATAAATTTACAAAATAAGCAACAATGATTAAGTAATAATAAGCATCAATGAATTCCAAATAAGTTTTATGCATAATTAATTATTGATTTTTAATAATTAAAATATTCAAAAAAGACCAAAAAACTTGAAAAATCCAAAATTCAAAAATTAATAGACTTGTTAACCGAAACACGAGGGAGTACATTTTTCCAAATATGCATGCTACTTATCCAATAGAATAACAATAAGAGGCACGAGAAATCTCGAAGACTCGCACACCACACCATACACATCTACGATCATCCACCTAAATGTTGAGATGATCAACATGGCTATTATAGCCTTGTAGCTTCCATTGCCTCCTAGCAATATCAAAGCCCAGGCGAGAGTCTAGAGTGGCATACAACACTTGCTCGCTGCTCAATGGAACTTTGACCCAACCATATATTAGTTCTTCTTCTTCCTCGTCATCCTTCTTCTTGTCCTTCTTGTTCCTCTTTTTCTTCTCAAGCTATGTCCCAATAGTAGCATTGGACAGACCATATAGACTCAGAATTGGATTCTTGGTGGGGCTCAGGATAATCTTTTGGAGGTCGTACATAGACAAAATTTAAATTTCGTATGATCTCAGCATGCGCACATCATTGTTGATAGCCGCGTCGCAGAATCTAATGGTGGTGTCCTGCAAGAATTCCTTGAGCAGCTGGGGCACGCGATCGGCCCGACATATTGGTGCCTAGTTGACGTGGGAGCTTATTCTTCTTCGATCCCCGGCAACGGCGCCAGAAAAGGGCTTGATGGCTGGCGTGTAGTTGATGATGATTATGGCCAGACAGTTGGGAAACTCCAAGCGGAAAGTATGATGAGCACAGCGGCAAGTCTTTTCCCTTAGTAAGAAACCAAGGTTTGTCGGTCAGGAGAAGAGCAGACAAATAACTGAAGGTGATGCTTGATAGCCTAGTGACACTCCAACAAGGGTGCCATTTACGACACTTGTTGACTCGTCTTCAGCCAATAGCAACACGGAACCTGCACACAACACAACCAAATACTTTGTTCCCAACTTGCGATGAGGTTGTCAATCTCACCGGTTTGCTTGAAACAAAGGGTATGAGCATATCGAGTGGAAAGCAATAGAAGTATGCGAGTAAAGTAAACAGTGCGAGTAAAGTAAACAGGTGATAGCAATATGATGGAAATAGGACCGGGGTCCACAGTTCACTAGTGGTGTCTCTCCATAGATAAATAACACATGCTGGGTAAACAAATTACAGTTGGGCAATTGATAGAATAAAGATAACGTGATATGTCAAGAAGATCACTATGCGATTTACTCTGGGGATTACAACAAAATACATAGACCGCCATCCAACTGCATCTATGACTAATAATCCACTCCCGGGGATATCATCCGAACACCCCATGAGTATTAAGTTGCGAACAACAGATAATTGCATTAAACAAAGTGTGTAATGTAAACAAAGCATATGCCCTCGAGCATATGAATGTTGTTTTCTCCCTAGTAGCAACAGCACATCTACAACCTTAGAGGTTTCTGTCACTCCCCCAGATTAAATAGAGGCATGAACCCACTATCGAGCATAAATACCCCCTCTTGGAGTCACTAGCAACTACTCGGCCAAGATAGCTACTAACAACGGAGAGCATGCAAGATCATAAATAACATAGAGATAACATAAGATATATTTCAGTATAGCAACTCAATCATAACACCAATATTCATCGGATCCCAACAAACCAAACATGTAGAATTACATAACGGTGATCTCAATCATGTAGGGCAGCTCATGAGATCTAAACATGAAGCACATGGTGGAGAGGACAACCATCTAGCTACTGCTATGGACCCATAGTCCAAGGTAGACTACTCACTCATCGCTCCGGAGGCAAGCATGGCGATGAAGAAGACCTCCGGTAGCGATTCCCCTCTCCGGCAGGGTGCCGGGAAGAGCTTCTGGACCCTCCCGATCTCGGGTCGACGACGGCGGCGGATCGCGATGTGTTTCTGGAAAATTGATCGGGTAGTTAGGTTTTTCCCGTCGGGGGGTCTTTATAGGCGAAGGGACATCGTCAGAAGTGGACCGAGGTGCTCTCACACATAGGGGGCGCGGCCAGGGGCTGGGCCGCGCCGCTGATGACCCACAAGTATAGGAGGTGTATCGTAGTACTTTCGATAAATAAGAGTGTCGAACCCAACGAGGAGCAGAAGGTGTTGACTAGTGGTTTTGATCAAGGTTTCACTGTAAATACTAGCAAACGAGTTTTCAGGGGTATTTGGTAATACAAATAAATAAAGTGTGAGTAAATAAAAGACAGTAGTAATAATTGCAGCAAGTGGCCCAATCCTTTCTTTAGCAAAGGACAAGCCGGTTGTGTAACTTATAATAACCAAACGTTCTCGAGGACACACGGGAGTTTCTGTCAAGAGCTTTCGCTTCATACCGCTAAGTAGTCTTTATTGGTTTGATAAGTGTTATGGGGGTGAACCTGTGCTAGCGCACTACCCTTACTAGGATAAATACACACTTGTGATTATACCCCCCTGCAAGCATCCACAAATACAAGAAAGTAATTAAGATAAATCTAACCACAGCCTTAAACTCTAAGATCCTACGCTCCCTGGTGCAATGGTTTCCCAACGGAGGTTTAGGTTTCTGTCACTCCAGCAACCCCACAATTGGTAGCCAAATACACAATGCATCTCACTAGGCCCATAAATGGTGAAGTATCATGTAGTCGACGTTCACATGACACCACTAGTGAAATAGCACCACAACAATATCAAACCATTAAATATTTCTCAACAATAATTCACTACTAACATCTTGACTTCTCCCATGTCCTCAAGAACTAAATGAACTACTCACAAGACATCATATGGATCATGATCAGAGGTGAAATAATGGTAAATAACAATCTGAACATAAACCTTAATTCAACGGTTCCACGCAATAGCATCAACTACCAGAGTAATCAACACCGGGAAAGTTTCCTCTAAGAATATAACAAAATCCAACTCAAGATGTTACAACGGGATGGCGTGGTGATGGTGGAGATGAAGGTGCTGGTGATGGAGATGATGATGATGATCCCGATGAAGTCCAGTGCGATGGTGATGACGATGGCGACGATCTCCCCTCTCTGGGAAGGAATTTCCCCGGCAGATTTCTGCTTGCCGGAGAGCTTTTCTCTCTCTGGTGTTTTCCGCCCCGCAGAGGCGGCTGTGTCTATCTCTGAGCCCCCCTGACTTAGGTTTTCGGGGATGATGAAGTACGCGAAGGGGCGAGACCAGAAGTGGGCCAGGGCGCCCTCACACAGGGCCGGCACGGCCAGGGGCCAGGTCGCGCCCCCTGTGCGTGAGGCTGCCCCTGGCTCCTCTCTCCTTCTCCTTCTGGCTTCCGGAGTCTTTTGGTAAAATATAATTTTCTGGTATTTTTTTGGAATTTTCCTGATCTTCCGAAATATGGTGTCTTGACGGTCCTTTTCCAGCAGAATCCTGACTCCGGCAGCAAATCCTCCAATGATCATCAAACATGTAAAAAATAGAGGAAACAACATAAGTATCATCTCTAAATATGAAATATATCAATGAATAACAGTAAATTATGATACAAAAAAGTCATGCAAAATGGACGTATCAACCCCCCCAAGCTTAGACCTCGCTTGTCCCCAAGCGAAAACTAAACTCGGTAAACATGACCACAGGTTTATGGAGTGAAGTGTCGATAATCGAAATACAGACAAGAAGCATCACGTTTACCAAAGGCACAAGTTATAATAGACAACAACTCCTCTTTATATAATATAGACTTGCAATAAGTAAAGGGGATCACATATAAAGATGCATAAGGTAAACTATAATTGGTGATGGCAAACCTTAGTTCTTGGTCAGAGAACAATGAACAACTATACTAGCCTTTAAATGGAGCCTTTTTAAAACAGAGCTAATATAGCAAAAACCATATGCTCAACAAAACAAACTTTTTGCATTCATAGAAAGCTTTCAAAGATATATTCCTTCAGACAAAAGCATTGTACAAAACAAGGAAGATAGTAAACATGATTAAATGGATCAACATATGGATGAGTGAAACATAACAACTCAAATGCTTGCTTACGATTGAAAGGAATAGGTTGACTCAACATAAAAGTAAAAGATAGGCCCTTCGCAGAGGGAAGCAGGGATTAAACATGTGCTAGAGCTTTTCATTTGTAAAACAGAGGTAAAAAGTTATTTTGAGAGGTGGTTGCTTTTGTCAACGACTAGCAACGGAGCTCTTGATATCTTCCATACTAAACAAGTGAGAGCGGTTCCGAGATGTTTGATTAATTGGCACATTGGTGCTCTTTTATAGCTTGGCACTCCTCCCCACCTTTTTCCTTTCTCAAACCATGGCTAACCGATTCCATCGGGTGCCGACCAACTTTCACATACCATGGAGGAGTGCTCTTTTTTCTTTTCTTTTTGAGATTATAATGGTCTGACCAGCTCCCTTGCAAAATTAATGGCGAGCAGATGAAGCTGCCTAGTCGAGGGGTACTTAATTTAGTATGGAAGATAACAAACCCATCCACTACGTCCTCATGAGCTAAAAACACTGGCACAAAATGAGAAGTATTTGAAGGTTTTTGAAAGGTAGCACATGAAAATTTACTTGGAATGGCTTAAAATACCATGCATAGGAATTTATAGTGGACTCTTTGGAAGTGACTTGGTTTTTAGGAGTTGGATGCACGAGAAGTATTTCCTCTCAGTACAGGTTTTTGGCTAGCAAGGCTGGGTGGCAAGCATAACAATTGCATGAAACAAACAAATATACATATAATAAGAACAATCATGCAAACTCCCTTGAAGGTATAACGATTTTAACTTTGAGAATAATAATGCTTATAAGCCAAACATGAAGGGTAAACTGAAGTGATGTAACTACAAACACTTCTTTATTCTTTTCTACTCAAACCTCAAGGTAATGCTGCTTCTGACCAAGCTAAGTTTGCCAAAACCAACTAAGTTTACTCATGCTCCCAAAGTGATACCAATACTAATCAACAAGACTAATCATATAAGAAACATTGCAAACTAAAATAAAGTGTGCGGAAAGTAAACGATAAAACTTCTCATTAATATTTCATTACCGCAACTCACTCCAAGGGATACATAGATAACCAACTAAGGACGATACTTCCACACTGCGAACTATTCTATAGGATAATTTCTCTATTCATGATATGACTCTACTTGAAAAGTAAATGAGTAAAAGGTAGTGATGTGATACCGCGGCACTCCCCCAAGCTTGGAACAAGCCAAGGGGATGCCAATACCGATGATGAATTACTCCTTTGGCGGCGGCGGTGAGTCTTCATCGTTGTCATACTTCCAAGGCAAGGGTCCTCCGTCGAGGAAGGATGCCTTGGTCTCCAATGTCCTGAAACTTGCAGCAGCACTCATTTGTTTAAACCTAGCTTCATACTCACAGTTTTGGTTCTGCAAGTCATAGAGTTGCGCTTGTAATTGATTGGTGGTCTCATGGAGCGAAAAGATATCCTTCCAGAGTTCAGTAGTCTCCTTCTTGTACTTGGTAACAAGCTCTTGATTAATCCTATGGATGAGTTCCACCTCGCGTTCCGCCATCTTCTTATATTTGAAAACTTCTTGTTCCAATGCTTCCATCCTGGCTTCGAGACTCCCTTCTCCCTTTGGTCCTTGAACATCTTTAATCTGCAACTCCCCATCCTTGAGTGACAACTCCTTCGGATGCATCTTCAGTTCCCTCATGTACGGATTAATGGTATCCACAAGAGAGTTCTCCTCGGATGGACCAGACGAAGACATTGTACCTCCAAAGCTGAGAGCAATCCCTGACAGAAACAGCTCGAAACAAAACACGACGAGAAAACGATATACAGACCTCGGGGACTCCGGGGGGTTAAATAGGCGAAAATTATACATCGAAACGAAATCTCAAGTGGAAACCGGGACGGAAAGGAGTTCCGGTGCGCTCTCACACCAGGGCGGCGCGACCAGAGGTGGGCGCGCACCCCCTGTGTGTGAGGAGCACACGGACTCCTTTTCCTGCCCGTTTTCGTCTCATTATTTTTCATATTTAGTAAAAATAGCAAAAATAATAAAGGAGTAGTTTTCCGTGAAACTTTTCTGACTAGAACTGTTACCTATTCAAAAACGAACTCTGCAGGTACCTGCAATTTGTCTTGGATGAATTCTTCTGGAGAAACTGTTTCAATTACATCAACATCTTCATTATAAGAATCTCCAGTAATATAATGTTTGAGTCTTTGCCCATTCACCACTTGTGTGGAGTCATCCTTCAATGAAGCAATCTTAATAGCACCTGAGCGATATAATTCCACAATAACATATGGTCCTTCCCATTTAGAAAGTAATTTCCCTGCAAAAAATCTGAGACGAGACCTATACAATAGAACTTTGTCACCAACATGAAACTCTCTCTTAAGAATTCTCTTATCATACCATTGCTTGACTTTCTCTTTGAAAAGTCTAGCATTCTCATACGCTTCGTTTCTCCACTCATCTAGAGAACTCTGTCGGTGTTCTGGATAGCGGGGTATCCCGGTCCACCTGCTCCTGGGCCCCTTCAATGGCCCAGCTTCGGCCCAGGGTGCAACCACAACTGAAGCTGTTGGAGAAGACCCTCAGGAGGAGACGCCTCATGAGGAGAACGATGGCTAAAGCTGCTAGGGACCAGAAGACCTCCTCATGAGCTCCCGCTGGTGAGGAAAGGAACCACATCCACGACAGCTCAGCACGTTTGCATGCAGAGCAAGAAGATAAAGGATAGAAGACCGCGTACCGCCCACGCTACCCCCGACAGGGAGGAGACCAACTTTCGCCGTGCCTGCATAAAGCGGCACAGTGGTTGTTGGCCACCCCCTAAAAATAGCATGGATGGTGCAGGGCGCCAGAGGAAGACGTCAGCTTCCTCCACCCACTCCGGTGGACCGGCGCCACTACTCTACGAAGACTATGTCCACGAAAGAATATAGTCTACAGCTGTCCTCCCTCCTTGGTCGTGTGTGGCAACCCCTTCCCCAAGAAGATAAGGGGAAGGAGGACCTTGGCGCTATAAAAGGAGGGGGAGGCCACCCCTTAGAGGGGATCGGATCTTCATCTTCTCCAAGCTGCTAGCTGGGCACGCAGGTTCTTCCACCTCTGGCCAGTTAGAGATTTGTAACCAAGACCTTGTACTCCTCGCGAGGTATCGCGTCGTAATACAAGAAGGCAGGAAGTAGGGGTGTTACCTCACCACGAGGGCCCTGAACCTGGGTAAAGCTCGGTGTCCCTCTCTGCAGTGGGTAGTGCGTTCGGCGACTCGAGGCTTCCGTCACCGTATTTCGTTGCGATCCAAGATCTCACACGTTCAGCCCCCTGCGTTCGAATCTTTGGGTCCGTCGCGTGGTACCCCGTGTTCTTGCGACACGAAATCCATCGACATTTGGCGCGCCAGGTAGGGGGTTGTAGTGTGTTTTCTTTCATATTTGCTTCGACATGGCCGACGCCAACGCAAGACTCGAGCGTCTTCGCCGCCGTAATGCTGTCTGGGGACAGACCGAGCCCATCTTCCGCCATCATGAAGCCTCGGCCGGGGAAGAGGAGGAGGAAGATCTGGAGTCCTCCTACCTCCCGTCCGAGCGTACAGAGCCTTCGCTCTCCTTCACCGCCACCGCCACTTCTCGCGCTCGTTCTGGGAGTCAGATGTCTCCTGCGCAAGCCCTCGCCATGGCGCAGGAGCTTCTGCGCTATCAGCCCATCGCCGACGGGCGTGAGGGGTGGCGCGCTCAAATCGCCGAGCTCGTCGCCATCGCCAACGAAGACCCGGCCCAGGGAGGAGCCCAGGGCGCGGGAGAACCAGATCCGGTGGCGGGGCGCCGCGCCCCGGTTGCCGGAGATGGGAGGGCCGCCAAGGCCAAGAAAGCGGCTTCCCGCGCCGCATCCTCGCCGCGCGGGGAGCCCAGCTATCAAATCGTCCAACATGCTCCGGAAGACGCACGCGTCTCCCTTGAGCGCCGCCGCGAAAATCATGACCGCGCCATCGACGACATCGGCGAAGCTGGCAAGAACGTCAAGACCCCCGGGGAGCCCATCTACAACCCCGGGTGCCTTGCCCTCACTCGCCAGCAACGCTACGTGGTCTGGCCTGACAAGTTCAAGCCGGACATCGGCGCGCGTTACGATGGGACTACGAACCCCGTCGAATTCCTCCAGCTCTACGTCGTCGCCGTCCAGGCCGCGCGTGGAGATCAGCGTGCGATGGCCAAGTGGTTCCCCATGGCCCTCAAAGACGCTCCTCGAACTTGGCTCATGAATCTTCCTCACGAGGCTGTGACCTCATGGGAGGACTTGTGCCGCCAGTTCGTTGCCAACTTCATGCCCACGTACGAGCACCCCGCCACCAAGAACGATCTTAAGGCGGTGCGTCAGTACAAGGGCGAGACACTTCGTCAGTACATCCAGCGCTTCAGCCAGATGAGGAACAAGATCCCCAGGATCTCCAACGAAGAGGTCATCTCCGCGTTCTCCACGGGCGTCTCCGACATCAAGATGAGGGAGAAGCTGTCCGTGAACGATGAGTTGACTTCCGTCATCAGGCTCTTCGAAATCGCCGACCGCTGCGCCAAGGCCGAGGAGGGGAGGCTCTTCGTGCACAATCTGCCGGAGGCGCTTTCCCCAAAGCCAAAGTCCAAGGACCCCAAGCGCAAGGAGGCTGCCGTCCTCGCGGCGGAGCCCGAGCATAAGCAACGCCGCGGGGGACCGCTCCGAACGCGATAAGGGCCGGCGCCGCCGCTACTGCATTCTCCATAAAAAGGACACCCACAATACTGACGATTGTTGGATTGTCCAAAAGTTTCATGAAGAAAATGGTGTCACCAAGCGGCGTGGGAGCAGCCGCAGCAACGGCAAGGGTGGATCCCGGGGCGATCGCCGCGACGACGACCGAGACGAGGGTCGCCGCCGCGATGGTCTGTCTCGCGCAGATCCCGAGCCGCTGCCACTGCCTCCACCAGCGAACGATCATCGTGAAGAGAACCAGGGGGGCTATCAAGAGCCGCGAGGTTTTGCCGCTTACCTCCTGGGTGGAGCTCAAGCTCCTTTATCTAATCGCCACTTCAAGCAGCTGTTGCGAGAAATCGCGGCGGCGCAGCCCAACGTCGGCAACCGCTTAATGAAGTGGTCAACCAGCAAGATCGGCTTCGACGAGGAGGAACATACGGCCTCCACCAAGAGCATGGGCACAATTCCCCTCTTGTGCACGCCTACCATCAACAACATCACCGTCAATCGTACTCTCATCGACGGAGGAGCGGGCCTCAACATCATCTCAGTCGAGGTCTTCGAGAAGATGCAGGTGCCATACCATCGGCTCATGCCAACTCGGCCATTCTTCGGGGTAACCGAAGGGTCTACAACGCCAATTGGGCAGGTACGCCTGCCCGTCACCTTCGGCACCCGGGACAACTACAGGACAGAAAGCCTCAACTTCGACGTCGCCTACATCGCGCTGCCGTACAATGCCATCCTCGGCTACCCAGCCCTGGCAAGGTTCATGGAGGCAATGCACCATGGCTTCAACGTCCTCAAGATTCCGGGCGCCAACGGCACGATCACTGTGCGCTGTAACGAGAAGGATGCTCTCCGATCTGTTGAGCATGTTTACCGTGAGGCCGCCACCATGTTCCCAGCCGATGAAGATCTACTGGAGCACTCTGGCGACCTCACGAGGAAGAAGCAGCTCGTATCCCAAGAGCGGGCTGCAGCTAAGAAGGCCTCTCTTGAGCCCCACCTGCCGGGCTTGGCAGAGAAGAAGTTCGCCGCCTCTGCGTCGCCTACTCCAAGCGAGGACCTGGTCCATCCGATGCTGGACATGAGCATTGGGGAAGCTGCGATACCCTCGGGGAGGAGGCCCCAGTTCACCCAAGAGCGCTCTGCAACAAAGAAGGTCCCGCTTCAGGCTGGGGGCTGCGAAAACTTCGTCACCATCGGGGCAGGGCTTTCTCCCAAATAGGAAAGCGTGCTCGTCACCTTCCTGCGGGCAAACTCTGACATGTTCGCTTGGACTCCGTCAGATATGCCCGGCGTTCCCAGGGAGGTGATTGAGCACCACTTAGCCGTGTGCCCTCAGGCACACCCCGTGAAGCAGAAGTCTAGGAAGCAAGCGCAAGAGAAGCAAGACTTCATCGTTCAAGAGATAGAGAAGCTGAAGAAGGCCAAGTTGATACGCGAGGTGGCCCACCCCACCTGGATTGCCAATCCGGTGGTCGTCCCAAAGTCCAATGGCAGTGGGCGCCTCTGCGTGGACTTCACAAGTCTCAACAAGGCCTGTCCCAAGGACCCTTATCCGCTCCCAAGGATAGATCAAATCGTCGACTCCACCGCCGGCTGTGACCTCCTTTGCTTCTTGGATGCTTTCTCCGGCTATCATCAGATCAAGATGATAAAGGAGGACGAAGAGAAGACCGCCTTCATCACGCCTTGTGGTGTGTACTGCTATGTCTGTATGCCCTTCGGCCTGAAGAATGCAGGAGCCACCTTCCAAAGGCTCATGCGTAAGGCCCTGGGGGCTCAGATGGGAAGGAATGCGGAAGCCTACGTAGACGACATCGTCGTCAAGACTCGCGAGAGTCACACCTTCATCGAGGATCTGGAGGAAACATTCATCAACCTGAGAAAGGTAAACATCAAGCTCAACCCCGCCAAGTGCGCCTTCGGCGTACCATCGGGAAAGTTGTTGGGGTTCCTCGTGTCTCATCGCGGGATAGAGGCGAACCCTGACAAAGTCAAGGCCATCGAAGAAATGCATCCCCCACGCAATCTCAAGGAAATGCAGCGCCTCGCGGGATGCATGGCATCCCTGGGGCGCTTCATCGCGAGGAGCGGAGAGAAGGCTCTGCCCTTCTTCAAGCTCATGAAGCGCGCTGGGAAGTTCGAATGGACTCCGGAGGCCGATAAGGCTTTCACCGAGTTGAAGAGGTACCTCACGAGCCCACCAATCTTGGTTGCCCCAACATTCTGCGAGCCCCTGCTACTCTACATCGCAGCAACTCCGAGAATAGCAAGCGCTGTCCTCGTCGCGGAACGAGACGCCAAGGTAATCGCCAAAGAGGAAGTTGATCCTCCCTACCCGGGGGCTCCTCGCAAGGTAGAGGCAGAAATCCCTTCTGTCCCTCAAGAGGGGCCACCCGCTATAGTTTCGCTGACCGAGCCACTCCCTCAGAGCGACTCTCCTGAACCTCTTGAGGAGAAAACTCCTGAGGGCATCACCAAGGTGCAGAAGCTCGTGTACTTCATCAGCATGGTGCTACGCGACGCGCGGGAGCGTTACACCATGCAGCAAAAGCTGCTCTACACCCTGCTCATCGCTTCAAGGAAGCTACGTCACTACTTCCAGGGCCACCCGATAAAGGTGGTTACTGATCGTCCCCTGGAGACCATTCTACGCAATCCCAATGTCACCGGGCGGGTGGCAGAATGGGCCGTGGAGCTTCAACCCTTCGAGATCTCCTTCGAAACTACTAAGGTAATCAAGAGCAAGGCTTTGGCTGAGTTCACCACCGAATGGACTGATCCGTTCGCCGACGAGCCTCCAGAGGTGGAGTCAACGCTCCCAGGAGAGGAGGCCCCAGGCCTCTGGGTCATGCACTTCGACGGCGCCTTCAACCTCCCCGGCGCGGGAGCTGGTGCTATCCTGACCTCTCCCTCTGGAGACAAGCTCTTCTACGCCATACAGCTCTACTTTAAGCCTGAGCACAAGGTCTCCAACAACATCGCGGAGTATGAAGGACTACTCGCTGGCCTAAGGGCAGCGAATGCTTTGGGAATCAAGCGCATCGTCGTCAAGGGAGATTCACAGTTGGTGGTGAACTTCTCCAACAAGAGCTACACTCCAAAGGATGAGCACATGGCGGCTTATCTCGAGGAGCATCGAAAGATGGAAAAATGCTTCCAAGGCTTGGAGCTGAAGCACATTCCAAGGGGAGAAAACGTGGAGGCGGATGAAATCGCCAAGCGCGCCTCGCATCGCCTGGCACAACCTGCCGGCGTCTTCGAGGAGCGACTCTTCAAACCGTCCGCCTCTCCGTCATCGTTCGGGTCTGACCCTCCGCCTGTCCTGCCACCGCCACCAGAGCAGGGAGCTCCGGACTGCGGGCCTCCTTCGGGTGACCGCGTCCTGCTGGCATTGGCACGACAAGAGGGAGTGGATTGGATCCTGGAGCTCAAGGCCTTCCTCGTCAGCAGCAGGCTTCCCGAAGATGAATCGGAGGCCGAGAGGATAGTGCGTCAAGCCTCAGGCTACTGCGTCAAAGACGGTGACTTGTACCGGCGTCTCCCAAACGGCGTCGCTCTGAAGTGCATATCTACTCACCAAGGCCAAGAGCTCCTCAGGGACATCCACGCCGGCGAATGTGGGAATCATGCTTCTGCTTCAACTCTTGCCGCAAAGGCATATCGAAGCAGCTTCTACTGGCCTTCGGCGCTCTGGGATGCGACCGAGATGGTCAAGAAGTGCGAGGCGTGCCAATTCCACGCCAAGCAGATTCATTAGCCGGCGCAGGAGTTGCAGACCATCCCACTCACTTGGCCCTTTGCAGTCTGGGGATTGGACATTCTCGGTCCATTTCCCAGAGCGCAAGGGGGCTACCGCTACCTCTACGTCGCCATCGACAAGTTTACCAAGTGGGTGGAGGTGGAGCCGGTGTGCACAATCCCGGCCAGGTCCGCAGTCAAGTTCATTCGTGGGCTGGTCTGCCGCTTTGGTGTGCCTAACCGCATCATCACCGACAACGGCAGCCAGTTCACTAGCGGGTTGTTCCGGGAGTACTGCTCATCGGCCGGCATCAAGATCTGCTTCGCTTTGGTCGCCTACCCCAGGAGCAATGGCCAAGCCGAGCGCGCCAACGCCGAAGTCCTCAAAGGACTCAAAACGAGAAGCTTCAATGCCAAGCTCGAGGCCTACGGCAAAAAATGGTTAGACAACCTCCAATCCATCTTGTGGTCCATCAGGACTACCGCCACAAAACCCACTGGAGAGACTCCTTTCTTCTTGGTCTATGGGGCGGAGGCTGTTCTTCCCACCGACGTCAAGTTCGGGTCGCCAAGAGTGCTCGCCTTCAATGAAATTCGCCAAGAGGACCTCATCAAGGATCGCCTCCTCCAGCTCGAAGAAGCTCGGTGCCAGGCTGTGCTCCGCGCCGCGAGGTACCAGCAAGGACTACGCCGCTATCACAGCCGCCATGTTTGAGCAAGGACTCTGGAGGTCGGCGACCTGGTGCTGAGGAGAATACTCTCTCGCGAGGGCCTGCACAAGCTGTCTCCAATGTGGGAAGGCCCCTTCAAGGTGACGCACATCGCCAGGCCAGGCTCGGCGCGGTTGGAGACCGCATAAGGCGTATCGGTGGGGAACCCGTGGAACATAGCTCATCTGCGAAAGTTCTACCCTCAGGTTCCTCACGAGGAGGTTAAGACCGTTGTCATGGCACTTGTATCAGATCAAAAAGCTCTTCAGCACTGATATTAAGTTATAGCGCAGTATAGCGCCTCTGCTTCGGCATGATATTAAAATGGCATGAAGTCCATTTATTTTCTATTGTACTCCACGCGAAAGGGGGCTAGGCACGGTGTCTATGCTGGGGCCTTCGCCCGGAAAACAGCAAGCCCGAAAAACCCGAAGGGAATGAGCTCTGATCGGGGGCGATGGCCCTGCTATCGATCACCTCCAAGTACCCATGGTGCTTAGTTCCTCGCGAAGTACACCAGGAAATAAAAAATCTTCAAGGAAAGTCTGAGGTGTGCCCAAGGCACCCGCTAATGACCGGCGCCTTGTGAGCAACCCTCACGAGCCTCGTGAGCAACCCTCACGAGCCTCGTGAGCAATCCTCACGAGGGAACAAGGACGCGTCGATGCACAATGCATCCGCAGGAAGATTCCCTCTATCGAGGAAGGCCTAACGTGGCAGGATTATTGAAGACAAAGGCCGCTCCGATCATCTTGTGAAGGAGACGCAGATCCGGAGGTCCGCGCCAGGCCCTTCACCTCATGAGCAACCCTTAACGAGGTGTCGACGGTCTCTGGGCTCTCTTAAGCATCGATGTTTTCACGTCCGTGAGGGTCCAGCTTCCCTCAACGACGAGGAAGGCCCCGTGAATCGCCACGCGCGGCAATTTGCTCTTAGCTGCTGGCACAGATAGTGCCGCGCTCCTCCACGATGGAGAAGGTCCCTGTGCCGGTCACAGGGGCATCTTATTCGCCTTCTTTTTTTCGTTTGTTTTACCGATTTGTTTTTTCATTTTCGGGGATTTGGGGTTTTTTGTTTTCCAACTCTTTCTTCAACTTCTAATCTCAGGAATCGCCTGACGTCGTCGCCGGCGCCGACCCCGACATGAGCTCTGAGGCGCAGGGAGGCCTCCCATCGGCGTCGTCAACTCGCTAGGGCTCTCGAGCGCTCAGACAAACAGGACGACGGCGAAAATCAAGAAGCTAGAAAAGCAAGAAGATTTTCATTACTAACCCCCTGCGGGGGAGAAGACAAAGGCACGGCGGGGCATTCCTCGCCGGCGCAGGCTACATTGCAAAAGTGGGGAGGAGACTAGCTACCCTCCCCAGGAGGCTACCGCGCCAGGATTTCCTCTTCACTGCGCCGCGGGCTGGGGGTAGGTGCGGCGGACGCCGGCGGCATTGAAGATCCACACCGAGGCCTCCAGCGCCCCCAGCTTGAAGCGGAAGACGAGGTGGTTGCCAGCGCGAAGACGATGGCCGAGGGCAAAAGCCCTCCAGCGCCCGGAGAGGATGGTGTGGCCGCCCGCTCCGAGGAGGATGTCCACAGGCCAGAAGAGATCTGGCCTGCTCTGCTCCCCCAGGACGATCTCCCCGGAGGCCGCGCCGGGGGGCGTAGACCACCCTCTGGACTGCATCGGGCAGCCAGAGGGAGTTGAAGCTCAGGGCGTCGACGATGACGAGGAGCTCCAGGAAGCGGGACCCCGGGCCGATGAGGGGTCCCAGCATCGCCGCCGCCAAGGGGCGCGGAGTGGCGACCACTTCGTTCACCGGCGGGGCCGGAGGATCTGCAGCAGGGGGAGGGGGGCCCAGGGCGGCCTCCACCTCCCGAAGTACCCGGTCGATGCTCCCCGGGGCGCGGGGAGTAGGCGCCGCCGCCAGCGGCGACAGCGAGTTCAGAGCGCCTCCAGGCGCGGGACCCCTAAGGGCAGGGCGCCGGAGGTCCCCGTGGCGGCGCGATTCGCCTCGTCCTGCCTCGGCGCGCCAATGCGTAGGGGGCCACCGGCGCCGGGCATCCACCGGGCCGGAACCTTCGCCTGGTTCTGGCTGCCCTGAGGGCGCCCACGGCGTTTCGCCCCCGAGCTTGGGCCAGCGGCGGCGGAGGAGGCGGAGGGATCCATGAGCTTGGGGGCATAGAGGAAGAAGTGGCACTGGAGGAAGGAGGTGAAGTGCCGGAGGTCTCGAGAGACTCTATTTAAGGGGCGCGGCCGGCGTCGTCGCGTCAAATCTCAGCGCGGGAACCGAAGCGTCGGCGCGGTGCTCTGTAGTGAAGCGACGCGCCATCATGACGGTTGACGCTTCGGGGACTGCAGCGTCGCCCACCGTTTCACCTCACCAGCTGCGGTCGCGCCACGCGTCCACTGCCTCTGCATCTTCACATGGTCCTCTCACCGCACGGTTGACGCGTGCCGTTGGAGGGCCCAGCAGCATCTGGGGGCCCCCGGCCCTTCGCCCCCTCAAGAGGGTGCGTTCGCGGGCCGGGCTCCCGGGGGCTACTGTCGGTGTTCTGGATACCGGGGTATCCTTGTCCACCTGCTCCCGGGCCCCTTCAACGACCCAGCTTCGGCCCAGGGTGCAACCACAACCGAAGCTGTTGGATAAGACCCTCATGAGGAGGCGCCTCATGAGGAGAACGACGGCTAAAGCTGCTAGGGACCAGAAGACCTCCTCATGAGCTCCCGCTGGTGAGGAGAGGAACCACGTCCACGACAGCTCAGCACGTTTGCGTGCAGAGCAAGAAGATAAAGGATAGAAGACCGCATACCGCCCACGCTACCCCCGACAGGGAGGAGACCAACTTTCGCCGTGCCTACATAAAGCGGCACAGTGGTTGTTGGCCACCCCCCTAAAAATAGCATGGACGGTGCAGGGCGCCAGAGGAAGACGTCAGCTTCCTCCACCCACTCCGGTGGACCGGCGCCACTACTCTACAAAGACTACGTCCACGGAAGAATATAGTCTACAGCTGTCCTCCCTCCTTGGCCGTGTGTGGCAACCCCTTCCCCAAGAAGATAAGGGGAAGGAGGACCTTGGCGCTATAAAAGGAGGAGGAGGCCACCCCTTAGAGGGGATCGGATCTTAATCTTCTCCAAGCTGCTAGCTGGGCACGCAGGTTCTTCAACCTCTGGCCAGTTAGAGCTTTGTAACGAAGACCTTGTACTCCTCGCGAAGTATCGCGTCGTAATACAAGAAGGCAGGAAGTAGGGGTGTTACCTCACCACGAGGGCCCTGAACCTGGGTAAAGCTCGGTGTCCCTCTCTGCAGTGGGTAGTGCGTTCGGCGACTCGAGGCTTCCGTCACCGTGTTTCGTTGCGATCCAAGATCTCACACGTTCAGCCCCCTGCGTTCGAATCTTTGGGTCCGTCGCGTGGTACCCCGTGTTCTTGCGACAGGAAATCCATCGACAAACTCAAATCTAATAACCTTTTCTTACCGCCTAGTTTAAAATCTCTATTAAGCTCTTTCACCGCCCAAAAAGCTTTGTGTTCTAATTCTAAAGGCAAGTGACACACTTTTCCGTAAACCATCTTATAAGGGGACATACCCATAGGGTTCTTATAAGCAGTTCTATAAGCCCATAATGCATCGTTTAACTTACTAGCCCAATTTTTCCTAGATCTATTGACAGTCTTCTGCAAGATAGACTTGATTTCTCTATTAGAAAGCTCTACCTGCCCACTAGTTTGGGGATGATAAGCAGAAGCAATTCTATGATTAATATCATATTTAGCAAGAGTTTTTCTAAAACTGCCATGAATAAAATGAGAACCTCCATCAGTCATAAGATATCTAGGCACACCAAACCTAGGAAAAATAACATCTTTAAGCATTTTTAACGAGGTCTCACCATCGGCACTCTTTGTAGGTATGACTTCTACCCATTTAGTAACATAATCAACAGCAACAAGTATGTGGGTATAGCCTTTTGAAGGAGGAAAAGGACCCATAAAGTCAAATCCCCAACAATCAAATGGTTCAATAACAAGAGTGTAATTCATAGGCATTTTATTGCGTCTAGAAATATTACCAACTCTTTGACATTCATCACAAGATAAAACATACCTTCTAGCATCTTTAAAGAGGGTTGGCCAATAAAAACCTGATTGTAGAACCTTCTGTGCAGTTCTATCTCCAGCATGATGTCCTCCATAAGCGCTACCATGGCATTTTCTTAATATTTCTTGTTGCTCATATTCCGGTACGCATCTTCGCATAGTACCATCAACTCCTTCTTTATATAAGTGTGGGTCATCCCAAAAGTAATGCCTCAAATCATAAAAGAATTTTCTTCTTTGCTGAGCTGTAAAGGTTGGAGGCAAATACTTGGAAACAATAAAGTTAGCATAATCAGCATACCAAGGAAGCTCTCGTGAAGTTACGTTTACAGCAGCTAACTGTTCATTTGGAAAACTATCATTAACAGAAATAGGATCAAAAGAAATGTTTTCCAATCTAGACAAGTTGTCAGCCACAGGATTTTCAGCACCTTTCCTATCTACGATATGCAAATCAAATTCTTGTAAAAGCAACACCCATCTAATAAGCCTAGGCTTAGCATCCTTCTTAGCCATAAGATATGTAATAGCAGCGTGATCAGTATGAATAGTAACTTTAGAATCAATAATGTAAGATCTAAACTTATCACATGCAAAAACAATAGCAAGAAACTCTTTTTCAGTAGTAGCATAATTCTTTTGAGCTGCATCAAGAGTCTTACTAGCATAATGAATAACATTCAACTTATTATGTACTCGCTGTCCAAGAACAACACTAACAGCAAAATCACTAGCATCACACATAATTTCAAAAGGTAAATTCCAATCAGGTGATTGAACAATAGGAGCAGTAGTTAAAGCCTTCTTAAGAGTTTCAAAAGCTTCCTTACAATCATCATCAAAGACAAATGGTACATATTTTTGAAGAAGATTAGTAAGAGGCTTTGAAATCTTAGAGAAATCTTTAATAAACCTCCTATAGAAACCAGCATGACCAAGAATACTACGAATACCTTTAACATCTCTGGGACAGGGCATTTTCTCAATTGCCACCACTTTTGCTCTGTCAACTTCAATACCTCTTTCAGAAATTTTATGTCCAAGGACAATTCCTTCATTTACCATAAAGTGGCATTTCTCCCAGTTAAGAACAAGGTTAGTTTCTTCGCACCTCTGCAAAACTTTATCAAGGTTGTGCAAACAATTATCAAAAGAAGTTCCATAGACGAAAAAATCGTCCATGAAAACCTCCACAATTTCTTCACAAAAGCCATGAAAAATAGCAGACATGCATCTTTGAAAAGTAGCAGGAGCATTGCATAAACCAAATGGCATACGTCTATAAGCATAAGTTCCATAAGGACAAGTAAAAGTGGTTTTTTCTTGGTCTTCCTTTTTAACAGCAATTTGAGAAAAACCAGAATAACCATCAAGGAAACAAAAATGAGTTTTCTTAGATAACCTTTCTAACATCTGATCTATAAACGGTAAAGGATAATGATCTTTCTTAGTAACTTTGTTTACCTTCCTGTAATCAATGCACATCCTATAACCAACTACTACCCTTTGAGGAATAAGCTCGTTATTCTCATTAGGCACAACAGTCATACCTCCTTTCTTAGGAACACAATGAACAGGACTAACCCATCTACTATCAGCAATAGGATAAATAATACCAGCATCAAGGAGCTTTAATACCTCATTTCTTACCACATCCTTCATCTTGGGAATTAAGCGGCGTTGATGCTCCACAACCGGCTTCGCATCTTTCTCCATATTAATGGCATGCTGACATAAAGTGGGGCAAATTCCTTTTAAATCATCAAGAGTATATCCCATAGCTCCTCGGTGTTTCCTCAATATCTCCAATAATCTTTCTTCTTCCTTTCCTGAAAGTTTAGAGCTAATAATAATAGGATATATTTTATTATCATCTATATAAGCATATTTAAGATTATCAGGCAAAGGCTTTAATTCAAACACATGATCTTCCTTAGGTGGCAAAGTGGTACCAAGATCCTCCACAGGTAAATTGTGCTTGATCAGCGGTTGTTGATGAAGGAAAATGTCGTCAATCTCTTCTCTTTCCTTTCTGAAAACACCACTTTCGTGATCTTCCATGAATTGCTGCAAAGCATTATTAGGAGCAAGAGCAATAGAAGCAAGCTGTTCGACTCGAAAATTTTCATTAGGCGTGTCATTTTCATAAGAAGTCTTAGCAAACTTGGAAAAATTAAACTCATAAGACTCTCTATTAAACTTAGTGAAAATTTTCTCCTTCTTACAGTCTATCACAGCGCCACAAGTATTCAAAAAGGGTCTACCAAAAATAATGGGACAAGTTTTACTAGCCTCTTTACCAAGTACTAGAAAATCAGTGGGGTATTTAGTCTTACCACAAAGAACTTCCACATCTCGAACAATACCAAGAGGCCAAACAGTCTCTCTGTTAGCAAGCTGAACCACCACATCAATATCTTCAAGTTCACAAGCGCCAATCTCGTGCATAATTTCTTTGTAAAGCTCTAATGGAATAGCACTTGCACTAGCACCAATATCACATAAACCATAATAGCAATGATCTCCAATCCTGACAGAAATAACAGGAACACTTGTTTTCCTATGCCTTTTAGGATGTGACAGAATGTTAGAAGCATCTTCACAAAAAATAATATATTCATCCCCTACATCTTTAGTAACAAGATCCTTCAATATAGCTACAGGAGACTTAATAGTAATTTGCTCATCAGGTTCTACAGCTTTCTTAGTACTTTTATTAGACACACTTACCAAAGTAGAATACTTTTTTATCTTAGCAGGGAAGGGTGTCTTCTCAAAATAAGGTTCAAGCATAATGCTATCAACAGTACAAACTTCAGTAGCTGCAGCAGGTATATGACTAATAGAATCTTTATAAGGCGCATGATATTTGTTCCAATCTTTCTTTGGAACATTAAGATAAGAGGCAAAGGCCTTAAGACAATTAGCAAGTATTTGTGAATCAAGACCATAAGCAGTGCTAACACTATGAAAGTCATCAGTTCCCATAAAAGCTTTAATACATTCATAATCATAGTTTATACCTGACTTCCTACCTTTGTCGTTTTCCCATCCTTCAGCATTCTCTTGTATACGGTCAAGAAGTTTCCACTTAGCATCTTCTTTCATATGAGTAAATGATCCAAAGCAAGAAGCATCCAAATAATCCTTATCAAGAAGAGTAAGCCGCGCATAAAAATTATCAATAACAATATTATTGGGGAGCTCATGAATGGGGCATTTGAGCATTAGTAACTTTAATCTCCCCCACGCTTGGGCAATACTCTCTCCATCATGAGGCCAAAAATTATATATCCGATTACGATCTTTATGGATTTCACTTGGAGGATAAAACTTGGAATAAAAGAGAGGTACAATGTCCTCCCATGCCATAGATGGACCATCTTGGAGCAGTCGATACCACTCCTCAGCTCTGCCTTTCAATGATAAAGAGAATAGCTTCTTCTTAACCTGGCTTGGTGAAATACCTGCACACCTGAACAACTCGCATAATTCATGTATAAATAGTAAGTGATCACCCGGATGGACAGTTCCATCTCCTGAATAGCTGTTATCCATAATACGCCCAACAATTTTCATAGGTATTTTAAAAGGATCAACTTCAGCAGGTGGTGGTGGTTCATCCACATGTGCAGTAGTGGTAGAAGTGCTCCCAAATAGAAAACCAAATGGAGAATTCTCCATAGCAGAGTAAAATAAAAATAAAAGACAAAAATAAAAACAATACTCACAGTGACGGTTACCTTTACCAATTCCACTCTTCAATAGCGCTACACTCCCCGGCAACGGCGCCAGAAAATAGTCTTGATGACCCACAAGTATAGGGGGTGTATCGTAGTACTTTCGATAAATAAGAGTGTCGAACCCAACAAGGAGTAGAAGGTGTTGACTAGTGGTTTTGATCAAGGTTTCACTGTAAATACTAGCAAACGGGTTTTCAGGGGTATTTGGTAATGCAAATAAATAAAGTGCGAGTAAATAAAAGACAGTAGTAATAATTGCAGCAAGTGGCCCAATCCTTTCTTCAGCAAAGGACAAGCCGGTTGTGTAACTTATAATAACCAAACCTTCTCGAGGACACATGGGAGTTTCTATCAAGAGCTTTCGCTTCATACCGCTAAGTAGTCTTTATTTGTTTGATAAGTGTTATGGGGGTGAACCTGTGCTAGCGCACTACCCTTACTAGGATAAATACAAACTTGTGATTATACCCACCTACAAGCATCCGCAAATACAAGAAAGTAATTAAGATAAATCTAACCACAGCCTTAAACTCTAAGATCCTACGCTCCCTGGTGCAATGGTTTCTCAACGGAGGTTTAGGTTTCTGTCACTCCAGCAACCCCACAATTGGTAGCCAAATACACAATGCATCTCACTAGGCCCATAAATGGTGAAGTATCATGTAGTCGATGTTCACATAACACCACTAGTGAAATAGCACCACAACAATATCAAACCATTAAATATTTCTTAACAATAATTCACTACTAACATCTTGACTTCTCCCATGTCCTCAAGAACTAAACGAACTACTCACAAGACATCATATGGATCATGATCAGAGGTGAAATAATGGTAAATAACAATCTGAACATAAACCTTAATTCAACGGTTCCACTCAATAGCATCAACTACAAGAGTAATCAACACCGGGAAAGTTTCCCCTAAGAATATAACAAGATCCAACTCAAGATGTTACAGCGGGATGGCGTGGTGATGGTGGAGATGAAGGTGCTGGTGATGGAGATGATGATGATGATCTCGATGAAGTCCAGTGCGATGGTGATGACGATGGCGACGATCTCCCCTCTCTGGGAAGGAATTTCCCCGGCAGATTTCTGCTTGCCGGAGAGCTTTTCTCTCTCTGGTGTTTTCCGCCCCGCAGAGGCGGCTGTGTCTATCTTTGAGCCCCCCTGACTTAGGTTTTCGGGGACGATGAAGTACGCGAAGGGGCGAGACCAGAAGTGGGCCAGGGCACCCTCACACAGGGCCGACGCGGCCAGGGGCTAGGCCACGCCCCCTGTGCATGAGGCTGCCCCCTGTCTCCTCTCTCCTTCTCCTTCTGGCTTCCGGAGTCTTTTGGTAAAATATAATTTTCTGGTATTTTTCTGGAATTTTCCTGATCTTCCAAAATATGGTGTCTTGACAGTCCTTTTCCAGCAGAATCCTTACTCCGGCAGCAAATCCTCCAATGATCATCAACCATGTAAAAAATAGAGGAAACAACATAAGTATCATCTCTAAATATGAAATATATCAATGAATAACAGTAAATTATGATACAAAATAGTGATGCAAAATGGACGTATCAGCCGCCCTGGTGTGTGGCCACCTCGTGGCCCTACTCCGTCTCCTCTTCGGATCTCTGGAAGCTTCCGGGAAAAATAAGACTTCAGGAACTTGTTTCGTCCAATTCCGAGAATATTTCCTGTGTAGCATTTCTGAAACACAAAAACAGCAGAAAACAGGGAACTGGCACTGTGGCAACTTGTTAATAGGTTAGTTCCGGAAAATGCATAAAATTGCCATAAAGTGTAACGAAACATTAGGCAAATGGTGTAAAAATAAGCATGAAGGATCAAAAATTATAGATACGTTGGAGACGTATCACATATCTGGAAGACCAAAACCTCGGACGCCACCGAGAGTTGAAGGACAGTGGCACACTGATTGCTCCTACCCTCGCGAGGGCTGGTGAACTCGCAGTCCAAGCCCACACACTTGATTGGTGCGGCGTCGAGGAACCGCTGCTTGACAGCGCGGATCCACATCTCCACCATTGATGCACGGAGAGTTTCCATAACGGTGAAATGCATCCCTTCGGCGGTGATATTATGCACCCGAGATTGAGGTAGCATCGTCAGCTCCATTGGAATGAGAGGGAGAGAGAGAGCTCACCGGTGTGAAGATGTGCTATGGAGATGTATGTTTTGGGAGGATTAGAGGATGAAGAAGATGCTTAAGATGAGTGCATCTTATATAGTAGAGAGTGGGAAGGTGAAGAAGGCTGGTCGGCGGTGTGATTAAGGTTGGCCAGCGGTGTGATTAGGCCGGCCGACGGCGTCCCGATGCTTCAACGGCGATTTCCGAAGTGATCGAAGTAATGGCGCGGCAAATTCCGACGGTCGCGTCGTAAACTGGCGCGGGAGCGGGCGGTTCATTGGAACAGGGCTTTAGTCCTGGCTCATGCCACGAACCAGGACTAAAGGGTGCCCTATAGTACCGATTTGCGCCATGAGCCGGGACTAAAGGCCCCTACCCATTAGTCCCGGTTGGTGGCGCAAACCGGGACCAAAGATCACATTTGAACCGAGACTAATGCTCCCTGGCCCATATTTTCAATTGAACTGGGACTAATGCCCCTTTAGCCACAGACCGAATAGTTTGGGGACTAATGGGGCGAATGGAAGCCCTTTTTTCTACTAGTGCGACGTCCTACGTGGGCGACGATCACCTCTAATTAGACACAAAGTACGGCTTCCACCTCTATGCGCTCACCGCTGCACCTGTGTCTTCTGGATGTCGACCCACCTGCCACCCTCCCGAGGTGCGGGTTGTCCTCCAAGTATCACAAGCTACGCACTGGCTTCACTGATGCTATCGTCCCTCCGTATTTTTCAACAAATATGTTTTTTTGTCCAAACTAATCCTCATCTCACGCTCCGGTGAAACTAGTTCAGAATTTGACCCTTAAGTTCGGTGGCAACGAGGATGTAGTTGAAGTTGTGTAGGTGAGCGCCAAGTAATTTTGACTCTGCGCCAAAAGAACTTCACAAATTTTCACCTAATTTGTATTTTGTGCAAAGTCATAAGAGCCAGGAGGTCTTAAGTTCAATCGCGGCTAACCGACTATTTAAAATAAATATATTTGGGGCCTTCCATCGATACCATATCTATGGTCTTTCCGATAGTCTAGCTAGTCTAGACGTGAGGGGAGTATTAAAATATTTAAAGTCGTCTTTCCACCGGTTCAGATTTTTAAGATAGTTGGCTACTGAATTCATTCAATAGCATTTCTGATTTTAGCTTTCGGTAGAGCGGTTTTGCCGTGCGGATAATCAAATGGAGCCCGAGCTCTATGGATATTTTTATTTTTTAAAGTTGAAAACAAAATTTGAAGATTGAAAAATCTTTTAAAAAAATTCTAGATGTAGACAATGTTGTAGTACTCTACATGCAAAATCTTAACTTGAAATACCTTATATTTGGTGTTACACAAAAAATGATAAAATATGATATTGTCTTTTTTTGTATAGCCCAAAATATAATTTATTTTAAGTTGACATTTTGCACATTCTTAAAGTATAATATTATCTAAAATGTGGATATTTTTCAGATTTCATTGAATCTTCAAAATGCTGTTTTTGAATTTTTCAAAAAAGGGCACCATTCCGTGCTCCGTTTGTCCATGCCCGCGTGCGGAAATCTGTAATGACAATAATTTTTTATTTTGACGCTACTCCATCTGTTCTCAAAAGAGTGTACTTTCAACTATTTTGGATATTCAAATATTTTTATGTTTGATTAAGTTTTTACAAAAGGGCACCAAGACATATGATACCAAATTGGTATCAATTTTTTGTAATGGTCACCGGGGAGAGATTCCCTACCTGGATTTTTATTTGAATAAAAAGGCTCAAAGGCCAGTTAGTTACAGCAGAGACAAAGAGGGAGAGGAAATTTGGCAGTGGAGTGACGGAGGCAGGCAACCTAGGACGCCGTTTCCATACGAATGCGCGGTGGCACCCGCACGCTCCAGACATGGGCGTCTTCCATAGAGCCCGATGAGGAGACGAAGATAGGGACAATCACCACAGAACACCACGTCATTCTGGTGCTTCCAAAGGCTCTAACAGCAGACACTACAGCACGAAATCACTACGCCGACGGCCAATACCTAAGCCGATGACTTTTTATCGGGGCCGTCGGCATAGGCCCTGGCCGAAAATTTGGCCGTCGGCTTAGGTATGCCGTCGGCGTAGATTTTTGTTTTTTCAATCGCCTTTTCTATTTTGTGAAAAATTAAAGAAAATGGTAAAAAAAATCAAAAAATAATATCGTCTGAGGTGTAGTTATGTTACATGATCTAGTTGTTAGGAAAATTAAGAAACTTGAATTTTGAAATATTTTGCAAAAAACTTGAATTAAGAAAATTAAAAATCCTGATTTTGGCACTCCAAAAATGGAAAATGCACTTTTCGTGAGACGAAACAAAAATTGGCCTTCGTGGCATTCCTCGCTATCCCAAGGGCCACGCGCGTGTTTGATATGGCCTCGTTTCGACAAACTATGACATGATCAGGGCTAAACCTAGCTCATTTGACTTAGAAGCCATGCAACCTCGAACGTGGTAGGTCTTTTTTGTGAAGGGACTTTCTGGTAAATTTCTTTTATCAAGGTTTGAATTTTTTCCCACGTCTAGGTGATATAAAATGACGCCACGCGAAGTTCTCACATTTTTCTATTTTTTTTGAATTAGTTACGCTCGATTTGGGACCCGCATGAAAATGATAACACACGTCGCGGCCAGGCGGTGTGGAGTCCTACTTTAACAGTAAAAGTTTAGTAAAGAAATGACATGTTGCGGATCCAAAAATGATTTTTATAAAAAAATCAGGAGCTTGTCTTATTAGAGCTAAAGGGCAAACCCGCTCTGGTTCCAACGAAATCGGCAGGAGCTTGCGTAAAATCCAGAAAATAACTCTGAATGTTTGCGCACCAAAATGAGAGCTGATATGTGTATTCCAGGTGGTCTACTATTTATGAGGGGTGTTGTGCAAAGCTTTCCGTTTGCCGTTTCGTAGCTGTCTCACAAAAAATCTAATTTTGGCACTCCGAAAATGGAAAATGTAGTTTTCTTGGGACGAAACGAAAATCGACCTCTGTGGAGTTCCTCGCCATCAGAAGGGTCAAGCGTGTGTCCTATATTGCCTCGTTTCGAGAAACTATTCCATGGCCAGGGCCAAATCTAGCTCATTTGACCTAAAAGCCATGCAACCTCAAACATGGTAGGTTATTTTTGTAAAGGGACTTTATGGTAAATTGCTTTTATCAAGGTTTGAATTTTTTTCCACATCTAGGTGATATAAAATGATGCCACGCGAAGGTCTCTCATTTTTTTCGATTTTTTGAATTAGTTACGCCCGATTCTGGACCCACATGAACTTGACAACGCACAAAACTCCCGCTTGCGGCCAGGCGGTGCGGAGTCCCTCTTTAACGGTCAAAGTTTAGTGACGAAATGACCTGCTGTGGATCCAAAAATGATTTTTGCAAAAAATAAGGAGCTCATCTTATTAGAGCTAAAGGACAAACCCACCCTGGTTCCAACGAAATCGGTAGGAGGTTGCGTAAAATCTAGAAAATAATTTTGAAGGTTTACACTATGAAAAGAGAGCTGATATGTGTATCCCAGGTGGTCTATTAATTATGTGGGGTGTTGTGACCAAATTTTCATTTGCCGTTTCGGTAGTTGCCTCACAAAAAAACCCGATTTTGGCACTCCAAAAATAGAAAACGCACTTTTCGTGGGGCGAAACAAAATTTGGCCTCCGTGGCGTTCCTCGCCATCCCAACGGCCACGTGCGTGTCCGATATGGCCTCCTCTCGACAAACTATGCCATGATCAGGGCCAAATCTAGCTCATTTGACCTAAAAGTCATGCAACCTCGAATGTGGTAGGTCATTTTTGTGAAGGGACTTTCCGGTAAATTTCTTTTCTGAAGGTTTAATTTTTTTTCCACATCTAGGTGATATAAAATAATGCCATGCGACGGTCTCGCATTTTTTCCAATTTTTTTGAATTAGTTACACCCGATTCTAGACCCGCATGTACATGATAACGCACGAAACTTGCGTCCACGGCCAGGCGGTGCGGAGTCCTGATGCATGGTGAATGACCAGCCTGTTGGGAACCCCAAGAGGAAGGTGTGATGAATATAGCAGCAAGATTTTCCCTCAGTTAAGAAACCAAGGTTTTGTCGATCAGGAGAAGAACGGACAATAACGACTGAAGGTGATGCTTGCTAGTTTGCGACAGCTTTGGACAATTTATATATGGCGCCTCGTCCAAGCTTTGCTTGCTAGCTGCAACGCGGAACCTGCACACAACACAACCAAGTACTTTGCTCCCAACTTGCGATGAGGTTGTCAATCTCACCGGTTTGCTTGAAACAAAGGTTATGAGCGTATCGAGTGGAAAACAGTAGAGTATGCGAGTAAAGTAAACAGTGCGAGTAAAGTAAACAGGTGATAGCAATATGATGGAAATAGGACCGGGGTCCACAGTTCACTAGTGGTGTCTCTCCATAAGATAAATAACACATGCTGGGTAAACAAATTACAGTTGGGCAATTGATAGAATAAAGATAAACGTGATATGTCAAGAAGATCACTATGAGATTTACTCTGGGCATTACAACAAAATACATAGATCGCCATCCAACTGCATCTATGACTAATAATCCACTCACGGGGATATCGTCCGAACACCCCATGAGTATTAAGTTGCGAACAACAAATAATTGCATTAAGCAAAGTGTGTAATGTAAACAAAGCATATGCCCTTGAGCATATGAATGTTGTTTTCTCCCAAGTAGCAACAGCACATCTACAACCTTAGAGGTTTCTGTCACTCCCCTAGGTTAAATAGAGGCATGAACCCACTATTGAGCATAAATACCCCCTCTTGGAGTCACTAGCAACTACTAGGCCAAGATAGCTACTAACAACGGAGAGCATGCAAGATCATAAACAACATAGAGATAACATAAGATATATTTCAGTATAGCAACTCAATCATAACACCAATATTCATCGGATCCCAACAAACCAAACATGTAGAATTACATAATGGTGATCTCAATCATGTAGGGCAGCTCATGAGATCTAAATATGAAGCACATGGTAGAGGAGACAACCATCAAGCTACTGCTATGGACCCATAGTCCAAGGTAGACTACTCACTCATCGCTCCGGAGGCAAGCATGGCGATGAAGAAGACCTCCGGTGGCGATTCCCCTCTCCGGCAGGGTGCCGGGAAGAGCTTCTGGACCCTCCCGATCTCGGGTCGACGACGGCAGCGGATCGCAATGTGTTTCTGGAAAATTGATCAGGTACTTAGGTTTTTCCCGTCGGGGGGTCTTTATAGGCGAAGAGGCGATGTCAGAGGTGGAGCTAGGTGGCCTCACACCATGGCGGCGCGGGCCAGGCCTGGGCCACGCCAGCCTGGTGTGTGGGGCCCCTGTGGCTCCCCTCCTACTCTCCTTCAGATCTCTGGAAGCTCCCGGACAAGATAAGACTTCAGGAACTTGTTTCGTCCAATTCCGAGAATATTTCCTGTGTATCACTTCTGAAACACAAAAACAGCTAAAAACAGGGAACTGGCACTGTGGCAACTTGTTAATAGGTTAGTTCCGAAAAATGCATAAAAGTGCCACTAAGTGTAACGAAACATTAGGCAAATGGTGTATAAACAAGCATGGAGCATCAAAAATTATAGATACGTTGGAGACGTATCAAGCAGCCCCAAGCTTAACTCCTGCTCGTCCTCGAGTAGGTAAGTGATAACAAAAGAATAATTTTTGAGGTGACATGCACCTACACAATCTTGATCATATATGTAAGCATTTGTGAGCTGGGATCATAAGAACTTAGCAACCATGTTGTAAACATGCAAATGAACACAAACAAAAGATCATGAAAATGAAACAATGAAAGTCAAACATGTTTTTAAATCATAAGGAAAAACATACAAATGGTTTTCAGCTTGTCCTTCAAAGAGACCAAAACATAAATGCATAGGACACCTTCAAGTTTAAGAGGGCGTCTAGATACAAATAATTTAAGAACAAGTGAAACCAACAATATGAATCAATCAATGAAAACTTTGGGAAAATGCACATTATACTAAGAATGACAACTATGCTCTCTTAATGGTGCATAAAGAAAGAAGGTGGTGACTCAACATAAAGGTAAAAGAAAGGCCCTTCGCAGAGGGAAGCAGTGATTGCAAGTTTTATAACCTTCAAAAATTATGGTACTTACCGGCTTTGAGCTCTCATTGCCCCCATCATAAGCATCTTGAATGGTTAGAGTTAATGCGAGAACAATTATGATGAATATGCTTGACAAATCATAAGTTGAAAACCTCATGTCCCGTGAATATGAGTACCCAAACCTCATGCTACTTTACTTAGAGTCCCAAGCAAGGCTCTTGTCATTGTAAATATATGCATATCATTGAGAACCGCCAATGGGGTACCTCCGTGCCCGATGACATGGAACAAGCCCACATCAAAATGTCAGGACAAGCAGACAATGAACACCTCGACATCTCTTTTATTTGCCATTTGTTTAGCTTTTTATTGTGAGATGCGTCGTCGAATGTTCACCATGGGTATGCTGCAAATTTCCACCATGAATTATGCATGGCTTAGATTAGCGGCCCGGCGTTTCCCTAACACATATACAAACTCCATGATCCCCACAAGATTCCCAATTCATTTCACACCGCGGGCATCCATAAACAAAAGATCACGATATCAACTCAAATAAGAAGTGCAATGTTGAAAGCTTGCCAATGACTGCATGGCTGGGCTAGTCTCCAACTTACAACTTGCAAGCATAACAACTCAACATAAGAGACCACAATGTCAAATTTTTAAGAACAGGAAAAAGTAAAGTGTGCCTTCCGGTTCGTGAGAGCTTTACTGACCGAATTTTGCATAACACTGGTAAGAGTTTAATTTGAAGAGAAAATAAAAGCAAGTCAAATTTACTTGGAGTAGCAAATTGCTAGTAGGTATGTATGGTGGACACTTTGGAAAACTTGGTTTTTAGGAGTTGGATGCACGAGTAGAGCTCATACTCAGTACAAGGCGAGGGCTAGCAAAAGACTGGGAGCGACCAACTAAGAGAGCAATAATGGCCATAATCATGCAAAGCGACATTAAAAGAAGCATAAGATGGCATCAAAAGTCAAAAACTAAATGATCATAGAGGCTATTGGCGACTTTGTAAGAGTCTAACATGTGTGAGCATGCGCCAAGTCAACCCAAATAAAGCATCAAGGAGAAAACCAAAATAATGCTTCCATACAATTAAAAACAACGCATGATTTTTTCAAAGGCTCATTAAGCAATCTCAGTTATTTGAGACAAGTCATGCTACAACAAAACCACTAAGCTTACTATAAAAAAGACATCAAGCAAGACATGAAAAATCCTAAGCCGCAATCTACACAAGCTCCTTCTTGTACCACTTTTTTGCATAAAGCTTTTTCTCTTTTCCAACACCATTTGAAATTTTTAAAGACACCTCTTTTGATGAAAACCAATAAAGATCAGAGGTAAAAATACACCTTGATGAAAAGATATGACAAGGTCTGAACGCAAATCAAGGCAAAAACGAAAACCAAAAGCAGTAGCAGAAAAAGAAGAACACTCGATGAACGATAAGAGTAAAAAACGGAGTGTTCTTGGCAAATGAAAACGAGTACATCTCCTCCAAAGGAAATTTGTTGGGGTCTGATACGTCCCCATCGTATCTATAATTTTTGATGCTCCATGCTTGTTTTTACACCATTTGCCTATTGTTTCGTTACACTTAGTGGCACTTTTATGCATTTTCCGGAACTAACCTATTAACGAGTTGCCATAGTGCCAGTTTCCTGTTTTCTGCTGTTTTTGTGTTTCAGAAGTGATACACAGGAAATATTCTCGGAATTGGACGAAACAAGTTCCTGAAGTCTTATTTTACCCGGAAGCTTCCAGAGATCCGAAGGACAGTAGGAGGGGGGCCACCAGGGCCCCACACGCAGGGGTGGCGCGGCCAGGCCCCTGGCCGCGCGGGCCCTGTGTGAGGGCGCCTGGCTCCTCCTCTGACATCGCCCCTTCGCCTATAAAGACCCTCCGATGGAAAAAACCTAAGTACCCGATCACTTTTCCAGAACACATCGCGATCCGCCGCCGCCGTCGACCTGAAGATCGGGATGGTCCAGAAGCTCTTCCCGGCACCCTGCCGGAGAGGGGAATCGCCACCGGAGGTCTTCTTCATCGCCATGCTTGCCTCCGGAGCGATGAGTGAGTAGTCTACCTTGGACTATGGGTCCATAGCAGTAGCTAGATGGTTGTCTTCTCCACCATGTGCTTCATGTTTAGATTTCATGAGCTGCCCTACATGATTGAGATCACCGTTATGTAATTCTACATGTTTGGTTTGTTGGGATCCGATGAATATTGGTGTTTATGATTGAGTTGCTGTACTGAATATTATCTTATGTTATCTCTATGATGTTTATGATCTTGCATGCTCTCCGTTATTAGTAGCTATCTTGGCCGAGTAGTTGCTAGTGACTCCAAGAGGGGGTATTTATGCTCGATAGTGGGTTCATGCCTCTATTTAACCTGGGGGAGTGACAGAAACCTCTAAGGTTGTAGATGTGCTGTTGCTACTAGGGAGAAAACAACATTCATATGCTCAAGGGCATATACTTTGTTTACATTACACACTTTGCTTAATGCAATTATTTGTTGTTCGCAACTTAATACTCATGGGGTGTTCGGATTGATATCCCCGGGAGTGGATTATTAGTCATAGATGCAGTTGGATGGCGGTCTATGTATTTTGTTGTAATGCCCAGAGTAAATCTCATAGCGATCTTCTTGACATATCACGTTTATCTTTATTCTATCAATTGCCCAACTGTAATTTGTTTACCCAGCATGTGTTATTTATCTATGGAGAGACACCACTAGTGAACTGTGGATCCCGGTCCTATTTCCATCATATTGCTATCACCTGTTTACTTTACTCGCACTGTTTACTTTATTCGCATACTCTACTGTTTTCCACTCGATACACTCATAACCTTTGTTTCAAGCAAACCGGTGAGATTGACAAGCTCATCGCAAGTTGGGAGCAAAGTACTTGGTTGTGTGTGTGCAGGTTCCGCGTTGTAGCTAGCAAGCAAAGCTTGGACGAGGCGCCATATATAAATTGTCCGAAGCTGTCGCAAGCTAGCAAGCATCACCTTCAGTCGTTTGTCTCTCCTCTCCAAGAACGATAAACCTTGGTTACTTAACTGAGGGAAAACCAGCTGCTATACTCATCACACCTTCCTCTTGGGGTTCCCAACGGGCTGGTCATTCACCACGCATCAGGGTCCAACCATTTTATTACAGCAAACAAAACTAAACTAACTAAGAAAACTAAAACAACTGACGCTCCAAGAAAAACACATTGTGCATGAAGCAATAAAAATATAGTGTTTTGAAAGGTGACCTGATTTTTGCCGATGAAGAAGGGGTGCCTCGGGGGCATCCCCAAGCTTTGATGCTTGTACTTCTTGGATATTTCTTGGGGTGATGCATGGGCATCCCCAAGCTTGAGCTTTTGTCCATTCTTCAACTCATCTCATCATTCTCCAATCCCTACACTTGAAAACTTCCTTCATACAAAACTAAACACAAATCTATTAGCAACATTAGTGCAAGCATAACATATAATCAACCTCTTTTTGCTTCAGGTTTCAACTCAAAACCACCAAATATATAGTAAATACTACTGTAGCAACTTCCCCAAAAGTTCCGTGATCAAAAGAACTCAAAAGAAAGCGATAAAGCGGCAAACACAAATATTGGCAGAAATCTGTCAAAACAGAACAGCTGACAAAGGCCGAATTTTTGAGGGGTTTTCTGTTGCTCAAATCAAAAAGTGTTCAACTAACGAAAGTTTGGATATAACCTGGGACATATGCACAAGAAATCGTAGGTCCAAAAGATATACAGAGAATTTATACGAATTTTTACGGTGCAGCACCGAAAACAGTTTCAGGACAGCAACATCCCCAAATCTTACCTCACTCAAATTAGAGGCTTCTCTTGGCACAAAAACGAAATAAACAAGATAAGGAGTAGTCATTGCAGTAGTAATGACTTCCAAGACTCAAATAAAAGAAAAGGTACTGAAAATAAAACATTGGGTTATCTCCCAAGAGTGCTTTTCTTTAACGCCTTTGAGCTAGGCGCGGAAAATTGTGAATCAAGTAACATCAAGTGATGAAGCATCAAGCTCATAATTTGCTCTAAGGATAGAGTCAAAAAGTAATTTCTTTCTTTTCCTAGGGAAGTGTTCCATACCTTTCTTGAGTGGAAATTGATATTTGATGGTGCCTTCTCTCATATCAATGATGGCACCTACAGTTCGAAGAAAGGGTCTTCTCAAAATAATAGAACATGAAGCATGGCATTCAATGTCCATAACAAGAAAATCAACGGGAACAAGGTTATTGTTAACCACAATAAGAACATCATTAATCCTTCCCAAAGGTTTCTTCTTAGCAACATCAGCAATAGGAACATCAAAATAACATTTTTCAAGCGGTGGTAAATCAAGCATGTCATAAATCTTTCTAGGCATGATAGAAATACTAGCACCTAGATCACATAAAGCATGGCAATCAAAACCATTAACATGCATATCAATGATGGGTTCCCAACCATCTTCTAACTTCTTGGGAACAGAGGCTTTTTGCTTCAACTTTTCATCCCTAATTTTTATGAGAGCATTGGTAATATGCTTAGTAAAAGCAACATTTAAAGAACTAGCATTGGGAGTCAAAGCAAGATTTTTCAAGAACAAAATAACTTCAGATATATTGCAGCCATCAACATCAAAATCATTAAAAGAAATAGAGCTATCATCTCCCACACTCCGAAAAATTTCAGCACTCTTTTGAGAAAAAGTTTTGGCAGTTTTAGGCTTTTTAACACAAGGAGTGGGAGTTTTCTCTGCCCCAATCAAAGTAAGAGGATTGCTAGCATTAGGAGCAACATCATTAGAGTTAGTAATGGTACATACCTTCATTTATCTAGCCATCTCATCTCTTTCCCACCTGGCATGCAATTCCGCTAACAATCTAATATTTTCATCAATTCCAACTTGAATAGCATTAGCAGTAGCAAAAGGATCAGGCTTAGCGGACATTCTGTTAACCAAAGAAGATTGCACATTAGACAATAATGAAATATTGGTTTCAGCTTTGGAAACCTTAGCTTGCAATTCAGGAATAGCCTTGTTTAAATTTTCAAGTTGATGACTAATAGTCCTCAACAGAGCTGATTGCTCCTCCATAGTCTTGGTGAAAGCCCTGTTCTGCTCATATTGTACCTACATAAAATTCTTGGTAGCCTTTTCAAGTTCAAAAATTCTTTCTTCACTAGGCATTTTAGGTCTACCAAGATAGCTATTATCACCATTAGAAGGAAACGACCTATAATTGTTACTAGCAAAATTGTTCCTATAAGCATTGTTGTTAAAATTATTGTTTCTAATGAAATTCACATCAACATGCCCTTCTTGAGCAACCAGAGAGGCTAAAGGAACATTATTAGGATCAACATGAGTCCTATCATTAGCAAGCATAGCCATAATGGTATCAATCTTATCATTCAAGGAAGAGGTTTCCTCAACAGAATTTACCTTCTTACCTTGTGGAGCTCTCTCGGTGTGCCATTCGGAATAATTTACCATCATGTTGTCGAGTAGCTTTGTTGCGGCGCCCAAGGTAAGGGACATAAAAGTGCCTCCAGCAGCTGAATCAAGTAGGTTCCTTGAAGAAAAATTCAGTCCTGCATAAAAAGTTTGGACAATCATCCAAGTAGTCAGTCCATGAGTGGGTCAATTCTTTATCATAGATTTCATCCTTTCCCAAGCTTGAGCAACATGTTCATTATCAAACTGAGTAAATTTCATAATATTGCTACGCAGATATATAATCTTAGCAGGAGGATAGTATCTACCAATAAAAGCATCCTTACACTTAGCCCATGAATCAATACTATTCTTAGTCAAAGACAGCAACCAATCTTTAGCTTTTCCTCTCAAAGAAAAAGGAAACAACTTGAGCTTAATAATATCACTTTCTACATCCTTATATTTCTGCATCTCACATAGCTCAACAAAATTGTTGAGATGAGCTGCAGCATCTTCAGTACTAGCACCAGAGAATTGCTCTTTCATAACAAGGTTCAACAAAGCAGGCTTAATCTCATAAAAGTTTGCAGCAGGAGCAGGTGGTGCAATAGGAGTGCAGATAAAATCACTATTGTTCGTGCTAGTAAAGTCACACAACTTGGTGTTTTCAGGATTGGCCATTTCAGCAAAACGAAAGTAAACAAGTAAAAACAATTACCAAGGATTCTAATTTTTTTGGATTTTTGATATAAAACGATGCAGGTAAAATAAATAAAGTAAAGCAAAACAATAAAACAAAGTAAAGGATGTGCGTGCAAAAAAATCCCCTCGCAGAAGTCTTCCACTCTTCCCCGGCAACGGCGCCAGAAAATAAGCTGCTGGCGCTAAGTTGACGCGGGAGGTTTTCTTCAATCTTTGGAGGTATTCTTCTTTAGTCCCCGGCAACGGCACCCGAAAATAGGCTTGATGCGTGGTGAATGACCAGCCCGTTGGGAACCCCAAGAGGAAGGTGTGATGAATATAGCAGCAATATTTTCCCTCAGTTAAGAAACCAAGGTTTTGTCGATCAGGAGAAGAACGGACAATAACGACTGAAGGTGATGCTTGCTAGTTTGCGACAGCTTCGGACAATTTATATATGGCGCCTCGTCCAAGCTTTGCTTGCTAGCTGCAACGCAGAACCTGCACACAACACAACCAAGTACTTTGCTCCCAACTTGCGATGAGGTTGTCAATCTCACCGGTTTGCTCGAAACAAAGGTTATGAGCGTATCGAGTGGAAAACAGAAGAGTATGCGAGTAAAGTAAACAGTGCGAGTAAAGTAAACAGGTGATAGCAATATGATGGAAATAGGACCGGGGTCCACAGTTCACTAGTGGTGTCTCTCCATAAGATAAATAACACATGCTGGGTAAACAAATTATAGTTGGGCAATTGATAGAATAAAGATAAACGTGATATGTCAAGAAGATCACTATGAGATTTACTCTGGGCATTACAACAAAATACATAGATCGCCATCCAACTGCATCTATGACTAATAATCCACTCACGGGGATATCGTCCGAACACCCCATGAGTATTAAGTTGCGAACAACAGATAATTGCATTAAGCAAAGTGTGTAATGTAAACAAAGCATATGCCCTTGAGCATATGAATGTTGTTTTCTCCCTAGTAGCAACAGCACATCTACAACCTTAGAGGTTTCTGTCACTCCCCCAGGTTAAATAGAGGCATGAACCCACTATCGAGCATAAATACCCCCTCTTGGAGTCACTAGCAACTACTCGGCCAAGATAGCTACTAACAACGGAGAGCATGCAAGATCATAAACAACATAGAGATAACATAAGATATATTTCAGTATAGCAACTCAATCATAACACCAATATTCATCGGATCCCAACAAACCAAACATGCAGAATTACATAACGGTGATCTCAATCATGTAGGGCAGCTCATGAGATCTAAACATGAAGCACATGGTGGTGGAGACAACCATCTAGCTACTCTTACGGACCCATAGTCCAAGGTAGACTACTCACTCATCGCTCCGGAGGCAAGCATGGCGATGAAGAAGACCTCCGGTGGCGATTCCCTTCTCCGGCAGGGTGCCGGGAAGAGCTTCTGGACCCTCCCTATCTCGGGTCGACGACGGCGGTGGATCGCGATGTGTTTCTGGAAAATTGATCGGGTACTTAGGTTTTTCCCGTCGGGGGGTCTTTATAGGCGAAGAGGCGATGTCAGAGGTGGAGCCAGGTGGCCTCACACCATGGCGGCGCGGGCCAGGCCTGGGCCACGCCAGCCTGGTGTGTGGGGCCCCTGTGGCTCCCCTCCTACTCTCCTTCGGATCTCTGGAAGCTCCCGGACAAAATAAGACTTCAGGAACTTGTTTCGTCCAATTCCGAGAATATTTCCTGTGTATCACTTCTGAAACACAAAAACAGCAGAAAACATGGAACTGACACTGTGGCAACTTGTTAATAGGTTAGTTCCGGAAAATACATAAAAGTGCCACTAAGTGTAACGAAACATTAGGCAAATAGTGTATAAACAAGCATGGAGCATCAAAAATTATAGATACGTTGGAGACGTATCAAGTCCCGCTTTAACGGACAATGTTTAGTGAAGAAATGACATGTTGCAGATATAAAACTGATTTTTTAAATTTCTTGTGAAAATTTTGATTTTTTTGTTTTTTTAATGTTTTTATTTTTATTTTTTGAAAGTTTTTAATATTTTTTTTCAAAATGTTAATAAACACATATACACATGCATATACATATCTACACATACATAGACATATACACTTACATACTTACACACAGTCATATAGACTCACATGCCTTAAGAGGATTGATGTGCTACTAATATCAATAAGGATTTAGTAGTATAGGGATAGCTTGTTCAAATAGAACTTAGGAGTTAAGCGTAAAAGGAAGAAATAATTACAAAAAATAATTTTTTTGAATTTTTTTAAATTTTTAATTTTTTTTGAATTTTTTAGAAAAACTGAAAATGATCTGACCCGACGGCCAAAAGCTAACCCGACGGTCAAAAAAACTGAAAATAACCTGATCCGACAACATCAGAAAAAAGCCGTTGAGTTAGGCCAAGACGACTACATTTTGGACCTAACCCGACAGCCTGTGGCCATCGGCATAGCCGCTCGTTTCTGTAGTGACGATGAGCCGGTCACGCCAGGGATGACGCCAAGGCAGTTCGTGCAACTGCAGCACGTCAGCATGGTCGGAGGAAGTATATTTTCATCATATAGGAGTAGCTATTCGGATTGATAAATAATATAATTTTTTTAAAAAAATTAATCACAGTTTGAAAAGTTTGACTATCTAAAATACTTTGGATGGAGGGATGTCCGCGCTGCGCCGATCGATCAATGTAATTTGCCAACGTGCTCGACTGCCCGGCATAAGATATACTCCCTCCGTTTAGAAATATAAGATATTTTAATTTTGTGAAGAAAATATATTTAGATATCTTTTAGTATATAGGTTCGCTCGAATCTACTCCCTCCCTTTTAAAATATAAGATGTTTTAGATTTGTGAAGTAAATGTATCTAGATATCTTTTAGTGTGTATATTCGAGCGAACGTATATACTAAAAGATGTCTAAATGCATTTGCTTCACAGAGCTAAAACATATTATATTTTAAAACGGAGGAAGTATATACTAAAAGATATCTAGATACATTTCATTTACAACCTAAAACATCTTATATGCCGCTTGCATTCGTCTCCTTCCCAGCTAGATTTACGGCGGCCGGCCGTAGCTCTGGACGTCGACACGAACACGGTAGCTGCTTCGTACTCTAGCAGATCAGGGCCGGTCAACATCGCGTGATCAGTAATAAATACCATGCCATACGCTACTCCAGCTGACCTTGTGCCCGGTAGCTAGTGTGGTCAGACCAGCTCCGCACGCACGACCATGGCCTCTCCAGGCGAGAGCACGCAAGCACAGGCCGAGACCGGCGCCGCCGGCGGGCACACGGTGCTGCTGCCGTACCCGAGCCAGGGCCACGTCCACCCGATGGTGCAGTTCGCCAAGAGGCTCGCGCACCGCGGCCTGCGCCCCACGCTCGCCGTCACGCGCCACATCCTCGCCACCTGCACGCCCGACGCCGCCTCCCTCGGCACCGTCCGCCTCGCCACGGTCTCCGACGGCTGCGACGGCGGCGGCTTCGGCGAGTGCAACGACGTCACGGCATACCTGGCGCTCCTGGAGTCCGCGGGGTCCGAGACTCTCGGCGAGCTCCTCCGCGCCGAGGCGGCGGCGGGGCGCCCCGTCCGGGCCGTGGTCTACGACGCGATGCTGCCCTGGGCGCGCGACGTGGCGCAACGGCATGGAGCCGCCGCCGCGGCCTTCTTCACGCAGCCGTGCGCCGTGAACGTGGTGTACGGCCACGTGTGGTCCGAGCGTGTCGGCGTGCCGGTGGAGGCGGGCACCACGGTCGGCTTGCCCGGTCTGCCGGCGCTCGAGCCGGAAGGCTTGCCGTGGTTCCTCAAGGTCGGCCCCGGCCCGTATCCGGGTTACTTCGAGTTGGTGATGAACCAGTTCAAGGGGCTGGAGCTGGCCGATGACGTCCTCGTCAACTCTTTCTACGAGCTCGAGCCCGAGGTGAGCGAACTGACATGATCTCTCTTCCCAACACGCAACAAGTAGCAGTATTCGAGTTTTTTTCTGGGGCGAAGTAGTAAGATTCAAGTTGTTACGTATCTTCCTGATCGTGCTGCCATGTGCTGATGTGTACAGGCCATTTGGCATTCTAGTTACTAATTAGATGCTTCCAGGCACCAGTTTTAATTAGCTGCTAAATTTTCAAAGAATCAACAACGTTCAGTTAAAAAAGCAACCATTATCCAGTGGGGTTCATCTGAAACTATTTAGTCTGCTGCGCGCGGTACTAAATTTTGATGCAACGGTTGGGGATGCAGGAGGCGGCGTATATGGCATCGGCGTGGCGCGCCAAGACGATCGGCCCGACGGTGCCGGCGTCCTACGTCGGCGACGATCGCCTCCCATCAGACACCAAGTACGGCTTCCACCTCTTCGAGCTCACCGCCGCGCCATGCGTCTCCTGGCTGTCCACTCATCCGGCGCGCTCCGTGATCTTCGCCTCCTTCGGCAGCCTCTGCGACCTCGACCCTGCCGAGATGCGGGAGGTCGCGGCCGGCCTCCTCGACGCCGGCCGGCCATTCCTCTGGGCGGTCCGGACCTCCGAGTCCCACAAGCTGCCGTTCGGCTACGCTGACGCCATCGCGCCGCGCGGCGGCATGGTGGTGTCATGGTGCCCGCAGCTGGAAGTGCTGGCGAACCCGGCCGTGGGGTGCTTCCTGACCCACTGCGGGTGGAACTCGACTGCAGAGGCGCTCGTCGCCGGCGTGCCGATGGTGGCGTTGCCGCAGTGGACGGACCAGCCGATGAACGCCAAGTACGTGGAGGCCGTGTGGCAAGTCGGTGTCCGGGTGCGGCCAGCCGCCGGGGACGGGCTTGCGCGGAGGGAGGAGGTCGCCAGTGGGATCCGGGAGGTGATGGACGGCGAAAGGAGCGGCGAGTACAGGAGGAACGCCGCCGCATGGTCAGAAAAGGCCAGGGCCGCTAGTAGGGAGGGCGGCAGCTCCGACCGGAATATCGCGGAGTTCGTCGCCAAGTACTCCTCGGCCGAGTGATTGGTCGATTGAAGTGATGGAACGAAATGTGTGTGCATGTACGTGCGTACGATGCACACGGAGGCTTCATTTAGATGAAGAATTGTGTTGAGTAAATCTATCTGTTAGACTAGTTCAGATACCCCTCCGACCCATGTACTAGTGCCAACATAACAAAATAAGTTCGAGATTTGGTTACATTAAGTTAGTAAGAACATGTTAAACCTATAATTATGGTGGGGGCACCAATTTGAGTTGGGATTTATTCAACACTCAAAATGATGTTTTTTTAATAAATAAATATTGCCACTTTTACAGGTTATTACCAAGGCTACACATGGTCTTTCTCCTTTGGAGGTGCAGGAGGTTCCTGGCTAGGTGTGCACAATTTAGAGAAGGTGGCACCAAATTTGTTCAGCCAGTATGGCTAGTGGCTTAAGGAAAGTTTTTTTTAAAGGAATGGGGGTAGAGGAAGCCCTACATCGATCTTTTGAAATACTCCCTCTATCTTAAAATAGGATGCATATAGTTTTCAGTTATAGTCAAACTTTTTAAAGTTTGACCAATTATATAGAAAAACTATCAACATCTACAATACCAAATGCACACCATATAATATATTTCATGATGGTTTTAACAATATTAATTTGGAAATATATGCATTGATATTTTCTCAATATAGTTAATCAAACTTTAAAAAGTTTGACTTTAACTAAAAACTATATGCATCCTATTTTGGAATAGAGGCAGTAATACGAACGAAAATCTACGTCCATGGGACTTGAATCTGCAGGTATTTGGATTGTACATCAACTTCACAAAGTGAGGTGCACTCACTAATTAAATCTACGAACGAAAATCTACGTCCATGGGACTTGAATCTGCAGGTATTTGGATTGTACATCAACTTCACAAAGTGAGGTGCACTCACTAATTAAATTGAATTACAAATGCATAAAGATGCAAACTATTTTTCTATTGTCTTTATTGAGCTTTGTAACCTTTTTCAACACCTAATAAACTTTGGATGATGACTTATGTGCATTAATCAATGGAGAGTCCAGTACTATATCTTTGTCAACATAAATGACTTATGTGCACATAATATTAGTTACTTATATGGATAGACGACAGAACCCAATGAGCTGCAAGTATTCATGTGGTCCACACCGAGCAGGAAGGGCAGATCACAAAGAAAGCCAATGATGTGTGTGAGAGATGTTTGACGAAATGTCATGTAAGATTTTTTCCTTCGGATAAGATGGTGACTTGGTGAGATATTATTGACTCTGTCCATCCTTCACACTGCCTTCCTCCTGATGCAAACACATGTCAATGTGAGGCCACAACTTTGCATGTTCATGTTGTGGTATGTCATCAAGGGTTTAATCATTACCTGGTTTTGTTTTCTCATATTCTAAAATTCTTAATTGCTAATTTGAGATTATGATTTTTATAAATTAATAAATTTACAGTTAACTGCATATTAATTATGAGACCACACAAATTGGGCTTTATTTTTGGGATGAACCGCTGAAGAACACTCTAGAATAGTGTCTGTGTTACTTCTTTTACTTGGATTGTGATCCTGGACTCACCTAATTTTGATACCTTCCTAATGATAATTACTTCACTTTGTATCTGCACATGATATGCAGGAACGGAGCTTTTGTATCGTCTTCTTGAAAGAATAAGGAGCAGTCAATTTAGAGGGTTTGAATGACAAAACAAGTATTAATAAATTGTTGACATTTTCAGAGGATGCTCACTCAACGGTACATGTTATAACTTTCAGGTTAGATTTGTGGTGTACACATTTGTATATCATTGTATATACATCTTATATATTTCTCCGTGCTCTACAATTTACATACGAATATCTAAAATGATCTGTCATCATGTGATGTTGGCAGATTAAATGCTGATATAAAAAATCCTGATATTTACGGGTCTCAAAGTATATTGCGTAGCTGTCTTTTTAGTATTCCTACATATCTGGTGCTTTTTTAACTAGCAGGTCATCTTTACGCGACTTCGTGGATAAAATATGGCAAACGGCCATGTTTGATTACGGTCAAGTAGTTACATATTTAATTTCTACTTATGTTGTGAGGTTGTTTATTTTGTTTCAACTAAGAAAGGTGGATGCTTTGGTTCATATTATATGCTTCTACCTCGAGATTTAGCTTTTACAGATTGGTGGTAGAGGCTGACATCTGGTCATTTTCTCCAATGAGATGAAGCTTTCTTTTTTTCCCATCTCATTGTGGAGGTGGTACTTCTAGCTTACCTTCTTCATGTTTTACAATCTTTCTGAGATATAAGCTTTCATCTTGCTTTTGATCAAAAAAAGATGAGACGTTCATTGTTGTAATTTACTCATTCTTAGAAGATTTTATATACATGATCGATTAACCGTGCTCTGTTCAAAATTTGTGGAAAAAAAATCGGTGTAAGCACTGGCTTATTTTGAGATTATTCGCATCATTTACTATTCATGGTGTGTAGGTAGTACTAGGTAGGGTGGCACTCACACGGAAAGGACTATATTTTCCTCCTATTTTTTCATGATATATTGTCCTTCTATTGATTTAATTGTATATGCAGTACGATTAGCAATATTAGCTTTTTCGAATTCGTCACATATTGCAGCTCTACAGTCCAAGGCCCCAAATATCTTATGTGTTCTGTGGAGCTCATGAGAAGTTTGTTGCCTGTAGGAATACTGTACCCATTGGAGAAGGTAAAAAATTCCTTTTCACGATCAAGCAGTCGAAGCATACATAGCAGCGCAACTGATTACATTGTTCATCTCTCAACTTTTGACTAAATTTTTTAAATAGCAATATAACGTGTATGCATGTCTTTATGCACCATTTCAGTCCTTGATGTACTCACCCAGTTTTGAGATTAATCTTTTCACGCACCGGACTACATATGCATTTTTTTGCCTTCTTTTCAAGATGTGAAAGCATGTCTAATAATTCCAATTCCTTTGGATATGCCCTTGAACCTGCCCCAAGTGCTGTGAGACTGTGACGATGTCTACCTTGTCACGACCGCCTCTTATGCTGCCCCTAACGGGATCCTGTACTATATTCACCACTTCTGGCAGCTGTTGGCAGCTGTTACAGGAGACGAGCAGCTGCATTAACTTGCCCAGGCCTTTGTCGGTGATGCCCAGACCTTTGTCGGTGAAGAATATGAATGAACCAGAGTCCACCAAGGAAGAGGTGAGGATCAAGGGCAGGTGAGTAAATAAATTCAATCACATGTACGTGTGATGCACTTGCACATCTATTAGGATTGTCCAGCTGATCGACAAGAGTGATTTTCTTTGGGATCCATGAGCACCTCTCCTTTCCCTTCTCAATCATATTTGTCTGATCCTTGGCATGATCTATGTAGTAGTTACAATGCCTCCATCTCCCTCCTTTGTGTACTTTAATTGTGCTAATTTAATTATGGATTACGCGAGTTTTTTTGTGTGGTTGTGATTCCTATTTACTTTAGTTTGGAAAGAAATTGTGATAGTTGTTGCAGGTGCTTTCTTGTTCTCCAAGCGATGCATCGAGCATGATACCCTACTTCTATGGCCCTGTTCTAGGTATTCTATTGGTAGAGCCAGAAACAAACATGAGGATGTTATTCATGCAGTATATGCATTCAATAGTGTTGGAGTTGACGGTCACAAAACATGCTTAGAGCTGCATTTAATGGCGTCAATTTAGCAGCTAACAAATTGGAGGTGTGTGATATATGTGGCTTCCTAAGCATTGTGTGTATGACAAAATGTTTATTCAGACTTTTAAATTCAGGATATATTATTAGTGATTATAGTTTATAGTTTTTGGTACTTGATAAAAGATCTATGATGTTTCATTACATGCAACAGTTTAGTTAAGACGTACATAACACGTGCAAGCTTACTAGTATGGATAGACGACAGAACCCAATGAGCTGCAAGTATTCATGTGGTCCTTCCTGCATTTAGTTTTATCAACTTCCCGGCTAGAGATGTGTCACCACGCACGTTCAGTTTCGTGCACCGGTCGTCCTACAGTCCTAATCCGTTATCATGATCTATATATTGGCCAGCGCCAACATTTTTCATCATAAATACCGACCGTACTTTGACATACTGCCCTCTCATTGTGACGATGGTGCTTATGATACACAAACTTTAATCGTATATAGAGAAAACTGTTTTTTTGTGACATAGAATATATTTCTAGACGTATGCAAACATTTATTTTGCACTCCTGGACATTTAAATGTAGTGCATACACTAAGTCTATCATACATGAACTTTAATCATATAGAGAAAACTGTTTTTATGACATAGAATATATTTCTAGATGTATGCAAACATTTATTTTTGCACTCGTGAACATTTAAATGTAGTGCATGGACATTTGACTTCCTATGATTTCATAATATTAAACCTATTTATATGAAGGAAAATGAGATGAAAACTTGGTGTATATACTCCCATGTTCAATATACCACATAGATAAGTCAATATATCTAATTATAATTTTTAATATACCTCAATAGTAAATATTAGATACCGCAATGTGGTCTTTATGAAAAATTTCAGTTGAGTATATAAACCTTATAGTATTTGCATATACTGCATGATGTACGTAAAAGTGCTATATTAAAAAAAACCTAGGGTTTCGATGAATTTTTTTCATAGTAGTATTGAGGTATATTATAATAATTAATTAGGTATATTGAGAATGATAAAAAGTTATATTATTCTCGTATATGTGGTATATTGAATGTGGAAGTATGTACACCCAGCAGTTTATAAGAGGAGTCCAATAAAATTAACTTTTATATATTTATATATTTATATAAAAATATAAATAATATATTATAAGATGGAAAGTGAAAACTGCAATCTTACAAAGGGCTTCCCAAGTACTCCCTCCATACTAGATTATTGGGAAATTATGTATTTTAAAACAAACTTTTGATCATTAATTTTAGTCAAGAAAATATGAGATATTTGATATAAATATTATACCATTGGAAAGTTTTTTTTGAATATGCATCCTATGGTATATTTTTTATAGAAAATAGTGGGATAGCCACCCGGCTAGCTATGCACCCTCAATCAACCATTGAATCTATCTATAAAGCATTATCTACCGTAGATTTAGACTAACGCCGTTAACCGAGGAAGCGTCCTTTTTTTGTCCTCCCGCACCATCCCTACCTTCCCCGTTGCATATCAGCCCGCACATTTACCCGCTCCACCGACCAAGCTATCCGCTTAGCCGCTCCTACCAGCCACCAGCCTAACACTGAGCCCACCAAGGCCGGCCACCCCCGCGAGCCACCTTGGCCGGCCACCCCGCACCGCTCTGGTAGCCACGCCGCCGGGCAGGAGGAGGAAAGAAGTCGACCACGACTCCCCGTCTTCAACCTCCATCACTCAGATCTAGAGCCAACATGACTTCCCAGCCACCGGCGCTAGGGAGCTCGAGCAGGCGGCCCCAGAAAGAAGAACAGAGGCACTCGTGCGAGCTCATCCGCGTTTTATTCTAGATTTGGATTATTTGATTCTCTTTTTATCGATCTGGAATTCTGGATGTCCCCCGTGTTCCCGATCCCAAATCCCATGTTGATTTCTTTTTGCTAGATGGTGTTTCCCCGATGCATGCATGTTCAATTGTTCATTCAGATAAATTGTACTATTCGATCTGGATTTGCTCCATCGCACATCGTTCACTTTTTTGTGCAGGGTGTGTCCCCTAGCCAGATTCCATGTTCATCCAATTCTATTTTACAGAAAACTTGGGGAGTTATTTTGTGATTATTTGATTTTCTAGGTTGCTGGTAAAACATAAAAATTAGGATGCTATAAACAGGAAAGATTACATAGGCATGATACAAAATTAGAGGTGTACAACGATTTGTTTTTCATTCATCCGTTTTATCTGATGCTATAGTCTGCACATGATTCAAATTACTTCACTTGTCAAAACGAGGTTTATTTCTTTCTTGTGAAAACGAGTTGAATCACTTGTCAAAATCAGAACAACGACAATTTGAAATCAGATCGCTGCACGCCTAATTTTGCTTGAGTCGGGATCCGGTGGAGTTTTCTTCTAGAAAGTGAAGAACTTTCCAGTTTTTACTTAAATGGTCATTGTTCTGACATCTTTTTTAACATAATTTTTTACGAGCCTACTTCTGGGTATTTACAAGATAATTATATTTTTGGCCTCCATCGAAATTTGTACTTTGTTAGTAAAAAATAGTACAGTATTAGTAAGCAAATTTATACTTTGTACTTTGTGGCCGGAATGCAGGGCTTCGGAATAACTGTCCGATGAGTATGTTCCGTCCGGGATACCCTCGGGACTGGCCGGAATAACATTTGGAGAAGGAACAGTGGCCGGGATATGTGCGGATGTCCCGGCATATAATCCGATCGTCGGGATATACCGGAGAACCGGAGTATAATGAAAGGAAGTTATGTTAAACCTGTCAAGGCTCCACAGTTAAGACTGGGGAACCTCGGCAGCTTCGGGGACTAGTGTCGGGGGGATGACCCCCGATAGGGTCAAGAGACTAGAAAGGTACAAGGTTCGTGGTTGACTTTATGCCGGTTGACCAAGGAAGGGCCTGGCCGGAATATATGTATATCCCGGCTTATGTCTGGATATGCCGGTATAACCGGAATATAAACTGAGGAGTGCCGGCGTATACTTAGATATGCTGGCCTATCTATTCTGTGTGTTGTGCAGGAGCAGGGGAGGCCGGATTACCCGACCTTCGTAGGTCGTTGGTCCGGCATATAGGTCCCGGATATGGCCCACGGTCGTATCCGGGATACTCAAGTCAACCAAGGTGTCACATTGCTACAATCAAGGAAGAAAACATCCAAGCATGGTAGCAGAGTGATGGCAGGGTGCACAGTGGAGGTTACCTACCCTCACTGTGCACAAGTACAAGCTTACCTCAGAATGGTAAGGTCACAGTCCTGGAAGTATAAGGTACAGCAAGGGTGAGTCCCATCGAGAGCAATCAGGGAGAAAGTCATGGGCGTCTGCCCTCGTCAGAAGTCCTATTTGGAGTGTAGTTGGTGTCTCCTGGTCTCCTATGACCGTTGTAACCCTGGCCACCACTATATAAGGTGGCATAGGGAGCCCTAGGGAGGGGGTTGGTCATTGAGTATTCCTACACTTAGCAGTTCATCTTCCTCCTCTAGCAGAGAGCTCGGGAGCACCAGTGTTGTATACTCCATAGATCCAAATATAAAGCAAGTAGAGCAGGAGTAGGGGTGTTATCTCCTTACGAGAGCCCCGAACCTGGGTAGATCTGTGTTCCTTTCTGTCGGGCTCTTTAGCTCGTTCCCCTCTCCCGAATCCTCCAGCATCTAGTCGGCCCCCATTTAAGCCATCCTATGGCATATGTTGTTTCACCACGACGAAAAATTTGTTTACCCAGCATGTGTTATTTATCTTATGGAGAGACACCACTAGTGAACTGTGGACCCCGGTCCTATTTCCATCATATTGCTATCACCTGTTTACTTTACTCGCACTGTTTACTTTACTCGCACTGTTTACTTTACTCGCATATTCTACTGTTTTCCACTCGATACGCTCATAACCTTTGTTTCAAGCAAACCAGTGAGATTGACAACCTCATCGCAAGTTGGGAACAAAGTACTTGGTTGTGTTGTGTGCAGGTTCCGCGTTGCAGCTAGCAAGCAAAGCTTGGACGAGGCGCCATATATAAATTGTTCGAAGCTGTCGCAAACTAGCAAGCATCACCTTCAGTCGTTATTGCCCGCTCTTCTCCTGATCGACATAACCTTGGTTTCTTAACTGAGGGAAAACTAGCTGCTATACTCATCACACCTTCCTCTTGGGGTTCCCAACGGGCTGGTCATTCACCACGCAACAAGCAACAGTTTTCTGGCGCCGTTGCCGGGGAGTGAAGAAGAAGAAGTTCCCACATCAACTACACTTTCCCACGTCAACTTGGCACCAGCAGCTTCTTTTCTGGCGTCGTTGCCGGGGAAGAGTGGAAGACTTCTGCGAGGGGAGTTTTTCGCACGCACATCCTTTACTTTGTTATTGTTTTGCTTTACTTTATTTATTTTAACTGCATTGTTTCATATCAAAAACCCAAAAAAAATAGAATCCTTGGTAGTTGTTTTTACTCGTTTACTTTCGTTTTGCTGAAATGGCCAATCCCGAAAACACCAAGTTGTGTGACTTTACTTGTGACACCCCAACTTTTGTAAACATGTCTAAGCAAAGTTTAGAAAGGCAAAAATGAGGGCCAACAAAAACTTTTTGCAATTAATTAAACCTACTAAACCTTTGTGCATGTTTGACTTGTTTGTTGTGAAATCTTATCTGTTATAATTGATTTCTGAAACAATATTGTTAACCAACACAATTCTTGCGCTCTTGATCATGTCACACTAAAAAAATATTTGGTAAAAAAATATTATCTTGGCAACCTCTCTTACTCTAACATGATTTGACTTTTTCAAAGCAAATAGCCAAGATTCTTTTGATAGAAAGGTGTTTCCAAAAACTAAGTGTTTATAAAATCTTTAGGGATCTATAAGTTGGTCCCACTATTTTGCAAAAGCTAATATTTTACAAGCTTATGTTTTCAAAATACTTCCAAATGTATTTCTATCTTATAGAAGAAATCTTTAAGAAAGGAGATATAATGTCTCCCTTCCTTTTTTTCGAGAAAATAAAAATACCCAAAACTATGGTGTCTCTCACCAAACCTTTTTTTCTTTTTTCTACAAAGCTATTTTCAAAGTATTACCAAGGCATGATCATCTTGAGAGCACAATGCCCCTATAAAACTTTTCTTGTGTTGTTTGGTTGTTAGCATGTGTTGATCTGTGTTGGCCTTGTTAGAATTCTTGTGTGGTAGTATTATCTACGTGGGTCTGTGACCAACACTTCACCTTTAGTTTTTACCTAATAAGGTTTATGCTTATCTTTAGCTCTGAAAAACTATAGGTTGGAAGCCCTCCAAAAACCTCATCTTAAACTTCATCCTCTCCATCAGCCCCTATGCAAAACTCATCCCATTTCCTTCTCTTTCATTCTTGAGCTACTTGTAGATGTGCATAGCTCAATCAAAACCTTGTGCCTTCATATCTAGCAAACTCTCATTCTTTATTTGGCTTTTCACATGTCTCCTTGACGCAATAGTACTCATCATGATTCCCACTTTAATTTCCCAAAAATCATCATCTTTTTAAACAAAACCATATGTCTATATGACCTATGGAACTTCCTTCTCTTTTGTCAAATTCTTCTTCTCTTCCCACATTTTATCTAACTCTACTTCTTCTTATGGACAATTCATGGAACACCTTGATCTCATTTGTTTCCTCTTATTTTAACCTAACCTGGTTTTCTCTCTATAATATGAGAGCTTGGCGATCATCTCAAAACTCTCACTCCTATGTCTCTAACTTTGCATCTCTCTCTTTGGATATTTTTCTTCAAAAATGGAAATTCAAAAGTACCCAAAAGCAACCATTTGAAACTCAAGCCTTTGCACTTCATATTTTCTCTCTCTCAAGTGGTTCCTTAAAAATATTTTATCAAAGCTTCCTCATAAAATTATTCTTAGCTTATGAAACCCCTCTCTTTTTCTATGATTTCCAAAACCTAGCCATATTTGATCTTAGTTGATCAATTACACCACTAACCCCCCCCCCCCCCCCCTCACCTCAAATGTTTTTGCCCAACATTTTTATAGATCAATTAGAAATCTCTTCTCCAAGAATTAGTGGTGGGTATTTAACCTCCACACAAGAGGTGCACTTTTTTCACATTCTCTGGTCTTTGATCCTTTTCAAATTTTGTTCAAGCAACACACTCCTTATTTGCCAAATTTCTCTATATGAATAAGAGATAATTCTTATACATATAAATCTAATCCTTGAAAATAATTTCTTTCGCCATCTAAACCTACTCATCTCTGAAACATATCTCTCTCTTTTATTTTCTATCAAACCTCTCCAAATTTCCTCAAGTTTTCAAATCTCAGTTGATGCTTTGGTTCAATTTTTTTTAGAAAGAACCAAACTCAACTCTTTTTCCTCACTAGTTCTCTCTTTAAAAGAGGCCCAACCCGCAACACACCAGCCCGTGCCTTCCCTTCTCGTGCACGTAGGGAGAACATGCACGTTGTCACCGTCCCGTTTCAGAGAATGAGCGAGGTCGACTCTATCGACCAGGACCAACCACCCCAGCCCTAGCACTAGCGCCCTGAGCCCCTCCTCTGCTGACGCAAGCCCTAGAACGTCAGCCGACGCCACCCAGTCGATGTCAGCCCTTGCGCGTCGATTGGCCGAAGCCACCGCCCAACGCACTCACCCGAGCCCTCCACCGCTATAAAACCCCCCACCCCGAGCCACTCTCCCCCTCACTCCACTCCTCTCCTCCACACCCCTCTCATAGGCATGGGAGCGCTGCCCTTCCTCTCCCTCTCGCTGCAGAGAGCGAGGGAGAGAGAGTCGGAGCTCTCTGTGAGCCACCGAGGAGGTGTCCGCCCTCTCCCCGCTCACCCCAGCCTCCTTTACCTCCAAAAACCTATCCACTAACCTCTGCTAACCCCCACGAACCTTTTCCATGCGCAGAGTTCACCGGAAGCGTCGCCGTTGGGACGTGCCAGGGAGCGCTGCCATTGGACGAGACGCCCGGGCCGCCGCAGGAACCGATGCCCCCGGGACTGGAGACTCCGCCCGACGCCGCCCTGCCCTCCTGCTACCTCGCCGCTGACCCCGCCGACCCTCGCCGGCCATCCTCGCCGCCGGAGCAGCCTCCCCGGTGAGTCCCGTCTCCCAGAGTTCTCGTTAGGGTTTCCCCAGCTGCGTGTCTGTTCCCGTGAGGAAGACAGCCCTGGGCAGTCCGATCCTCTTAACTCGGGCGGCCAGATTTGTCCCATACCCTTTCGGGTTTCAGCAGTCACCGACGGGCGGGACCCACTCGTCAACCGGATTTTTTTTTAGTCTTCCGCCCGCACCGTCCGCAGTTGGGCCGGCTTGCTCCGCCCGCCCGGCCCACTCCGGACTCGGTCCGCCTAACTTTTTTTTTGAAAAACGTTTGTCTTTTTTTAATTACTGCAAACTTCAAATGTGAATATCTTTCAAACTGTAAACCGAAATTAGGTGAAACCTGCGCCAAAAATTCTTAAATTTTATCCTCTTTCTATTAGTCCTAGTCCCCTTTGCAATTGCCCCTGTTAAGTTGCTGTGCTATTGTAATATTAGTGTTTAGTGTTGTTAAATACCTCCATTTAAAATCTGAAATTCTAAATTGCTCGTAGTTCTTGTTTAAAATTCTAAATTTTTGTTGGAACACTTGCAGTAGAGTAGTATTGTCTATAACTTTCTTTTACCACTGGTCCCATACCCTTAGCCCTTATAAAGTTTAGTGGAGATTTTGTTGTTGAACTATGCTTTGTTTGAATTCAAATTTTTGTTGAAAGCTTTTTAGGATAACCCTTAATGTTTGAAACCCTAAAATCTTGACAAAATCTTGCAGCCACTTTGTTCTAGTAACAAGTTTTGTATCTAAACTTTTTGAGTGAACATCTTGAATTGCTTGTTGTGGCGTGTTAGTTTGGTGTGCGCTTGTTTGTTGATTTCGTGCCTTGTCTTTCTTTCGCGATGCTAGATCCGACCGTTGACGCGTTCGAAGAAGAAGAATACTTTGAAAACTTTGAAGACAACCAGGGACAAGCCACCCAAGGCAAGCCACCTTTACTTGTTGAATATCTTGATCCCATTTTTCTTATTATGCAAGTTTTCCCTTTATGTTTATTTCAAAGGTGCATTGTTTTATAATTGCTATTACCTCTTGATAGCGATTCATTTGCGACTAGGCTCCACTAGTCACTTGATATCATCTTTAATATGACACCCCTCAACACCTACTTACTCCATTATTTTAGTAGTAGCTTGATGCTTACCATCATGTTACCCCTTGTAGCCTTGTTTAGTGGAGCAAAAACTCTAGGTTGGGACACTCAAAAATTTGGGAAATCTTTTGAAAAACCTTGGGAAGGTTTTGGCTTTGCCCAAGTGTAAGTCTTGAAAAAGGAAGTTCAAAGGTTTTTGGAAGATTAGTTGGAAAGGTGCTTTATCGGAAAAACAACACATGGTTCTAGGTATTCGCCCGGAACAACTAAACCGTGCAACCACATTACCCTGGAATGGGACGGGGCTTAGTCTGTAATTTATTTGTCTTAGTATGGGCTACCTCACAACTCTATAAGGGTGTTTGATCCCTTGAAGCCGGGTTGCTAAATTATGAGGGCAATACACCGTAGTTGCCTACGGCCGGACGATTCTACGGGTCTCTTGTCGTGGTGATGGTGTCGTGGAGTAGGGGGACTACCATGGTGCCGGAGAGGTTAAGCCCGTAGGGTAGGTGCCTATACTAGGATGACTAAGTGAAAGGCTTTGATCGATTATCCGAAGCTCGCATACTTGTATGACGGTCCGTGGTAAAGCCCCGGTGGATGTATCGAATGATGTGGGTAAAGTGTACAACCTCTGCAGAGTGTAAATCTATTCGAATAGCCGTGTCCGCGGTCATGGACAGTTGGAATGGCCGTTGCTTAGCTGTGTTGGTTTTGTTTTACAAAGGATTTTTGGTGGAAAAGGAAAGAGGAGATGGTTCGGAGTACCCATGGGGGTACTACCGTGGAATATGAGTTGGAATTAAGGAAATTGACCACTTGGGTCACCCTCCCTAGAGATTTTACTAAAAAAAATTAAAAATGTTTTAATAAGGATATAGAAATGTCGTTGATCATGTTTCTTAACATGCTATATCGACATGAGAAAGTTTTAGAAATAAACTTAGCATAGGGCCACCCTTGCTACAAGCCATACTAGCATACCTCTTGCATATTGTTCCTCTTAGGTGGTTTGCGAGTACAATTCCACAATGTACTCACGGCATTGTCCCTGGCTATTTACTTGGTCAGACTTCGATGACTATGAGGAAGATGAAGGTTTCGATGACGACTTCGCGAACTAGGCCGTTCTCTCGGTCAGCTGCCTGTAGGGTTTAAGGCATAACTTGGGTCCGACGATGATGCTACTATTATCTGATGTGTTATGTGTTGAACTTCGCCTTCCAGGCATTTGATGTAAGACTTGGCCATGATGCCATTGTTGTAAGACTATTTTAAATTCGGTTGTATGGATGATGTACTTTGATTACCAGTTCGGTTATGTGGATTCATGAGCATTTCTGGGATCATGAATTGTATGCATAACGGGTGTTTCGGACAAGCGGTCCGGGGCCCTCACATTACTAGCATGAACAATAGTGATTTTATCTGCACTCCTATTGCACCACCTGCTCCTGCTGCAAAATTTTATGAGATTAAGCCTGCTTTGTTGAACCTTGTTATGAAAGAGCAATTCTCTGGTGCTAGTACTGAAGATGCTGCAGCTCATCTCAACAATTTTGTTGAGCTATGTGAGATGCAGAAATATAAGGATGTAGAAAGTGATATTATTAAGCTCAAGTTGTTTCCTTTTTCTTTGAGAGGAAAAGCTAAAGATTGGTTGCTGTCTTTGACTAAGAATAGTATTGATTCATGGGCTAAGTGTAAGGATGCTTTTATTGGTAGATACTATCCTCCTGCTAAGATTATATCTCTATGTAGCAATATTATGAAATTTACTCAGTTTGATAATGAACATGTTGCTCAAGCTTGGGAAAGAATGAAATCTATGATAAATAATTGCCCCACTCATGGACAGACTACTTGGATGATTGTCCAAACTTTTTATGCATGACTGAATTTTTCTTCGAGGAACCTATTGGATTCAGCTGCTGGAGGCACTTTTATGTCCCTTACCTTGGGCGCCGCAACAAAGCTACTCGACAACATGATGGTAAATTATTCTGAATGGCACACCGAGAGAGCTCCACAAGGTAAGAAGGTAAATTCTGTTGAGGAAACCTCTTCCTTGAATGATAAGATTGATACCATTATAGCTATGCTTGCTAATGATAGGACTCATGTTGATCCTAATAATGTTCCTTTAGCCTCTTTGGTTGCTCAAGAAGAGCATGTTGATGTGAATTTCATTAGAAACAATAATTTTAACAACAATGCTTATAGGAACAATTTTGCTAGTAACAATTATAGGCCGTATCCTTCTACCAATGGTAATGGTTATGGTAATTCTTATGGTAATTCCTACAACAACACTAGGGCCGCGCCCTCCGAGCTTGAGGTAATGCTCAAGGACTTCATCGGTAAGCAAACTGCTTTTAACAAGTCTGTTGAGGAAAAATTAGGCAAAATTGATATTCTTGCTTCTAAAGTTGATAGCCTTGCTCATGATGTTGAACTTCTGAAATTAAAAGTGTTGCCTAATGATGTGAAAGAGAACAATGTTTTTGCTACCGCTAATGCTATTCAAGTTGGAATTGATGAAAATATTAGATTGTTAGAGGAATTGCATGCCAGGTGGGAAAGAGAAGATGAGATGGCTAGAGAAATGAAGGTATGTACTATTACTACCTCTAATGATATTGCTCCTAATTCTAGCAATCCTCTTACTTTGATTGGGGTAGAGAAAACTCCCATTCCTTGTGTTAAAAAGCCTAAAACTGCCAAAACTTTTCTCAAAAGAGTGTTGAAATTTTTCGGAGTGTGGGGGATGATAGCTCTATTTCTTTTAATGATTTTGATGTTGATGGCTGCAATATATCTGAAGTTATTTTGTTCTTGCAAAAGCTTTCTTTGACTCCCAATGCTAGTTCTTTAAATGTTGCTTTTACTAAGCATATTACCAATGCTCTCATAAAAATTAGGGATGAAAAGTTAAAGCAAAAAGCTTCTGTTCCCAAGAAGTTAGAAGATGGTTGGGAACCCATCATTGATATGCATGTTAATGGTTTTGATTGCCATGCTTTATGTGATCTAGGTGCTAGTATTTCTATCATGCCTAGAAAGATTTATGACATGCTTGATTTACCACCGCTTGAAAAATGTTATTATGATGTTCCTATTGCTGATGTTGCTAAGAAGAAACCTTTGGGAAGGATTAAAGGTATGGAACACTTCCCTAGGAAAATGAAGAAATTACTTTTTTACTCTATTCTTAGAGCAAATTATGAGCTTGTTGCTTCATCACTTGATGTTACTTGATTCGCAATTTTCTGCGCCTAGCTCAAAGGCGTTAAAGAAAAGCACTCTTGGGAGATAACCCAATATTTTATTTTCAGTACTTTTTCTTTTATTTGAGTCTTGGAAGTCATTACTACTGCAATTACCACTCCTTATCTTGTTTATTTCGTTTTTGTGCCAAGAGAAGCCTCTAATTCGAGTGAGGTAAAGATTTGGGGATGTTGCTGTCCTGAAACTGTTTTCGGTGCTGCACCTTAAAAATTCGTATAAATTCTCTGTATATCTTTTGGACCTGCGATTTCTTGTGCATATGCCCCAGGTTATATCCAAACTTTGGTTAGTTTAACACTTTTTGATTTGAGCAACAGAAAACCCCTCAAAAATTCGGCCATTGTCAGCTGTTCTGTTTTGACAGATTTCTGCCAATATTTGTGTTTGCCGCTTTATCGCTTTCTTTTGAGTTCTTTTGATCAGGGATGTAACGACCCCGAATTTATCACAAATTCGAAGTGCCCATTATGTAATCCATCACAATCCCAGAATCATTGTTGTGATTTACATAACGTAGTTGATATCACAGTTCCATAGATATTACAATACGATGGTTCAAATACGATGGTCATAGAGACCAAGTTCATATTACAACACAATATAGCAGCGGAAATAACATCTTCGGGTCCATGCCTTCACCCTACAGGCAATGGCGACTCAGGAGATGATCTTAGTTCTGGTACTCTTCCTCGTAACCTTCTTCCGAATACTCCTCCCCATAGTCTGGCCAAGTTGATAGCCAGGGACACAGCCATGAGTACATTGGATGCACTCGCAAACCATCTTACAAATGAAATGGGAAGTAGATATGCAAGGGTGATATGGTGGACTAAGCACTAAGTTTATTTGCAAAAGCTAGTTTTATTTCCCAAGAATATTTATTGGTAGAAAAGAAGTTTAGTTCTCTATGTTTAATCTAAGGGAACTTCAAGTGTGTCAAGATCAAGGTCAAGTCAGGTCATGTCATTCACCAAGTTCACATGAGTTATTATCATTTTTGACAAAAGTCAAGTACAGTTTGCCAACTGTCCATAACCGAGGACGCGGCTATTCGAATAGTTTGAAAACCTCTGCAGAGGGGTACACTTTACCCACAAGATTCGATACATCTGCCGGGAGAAATCCACGGTTCGTCATACACAAAGTATGCGGGGTTCAGATAATCAAACAAACTCTTTCACTTGCTCACCCTAGTACAGGATCCTTCCCTAGAGCCTGGGTACGGAAACCCCGTTCCGGCGCCTCTAGTTTTGCCCGCTCCGGAGTGCCGGATTAGTGGAGTCCACTCGGTTCAGAAGTAACCGCGCACGGTGTCCTTCCATAAAGGTTGATACAAGGCCGCCCATACTAAAGCAACAAGCTACGGACTAAGCCCCTTCCCATATAGGGGTAATGTGGTCGTACGGTAATGGTTGGCTCACATGGTACATCACTTGTTATCATTTGACAAATACATTCCATAGTTCTTAGTCAAGGTTATTTTCCTTCATAAAGACCATCATGTATGAGGGATTTCCCCATTTCAAGTTTTCAGGTTCAAGTCACCAAGTTCAACATGGGGTTCCTCTTAGGGACAGCCTCAATTTTATTAGCGACTAAGCAACTATATTGAGTGATGATACCACTAAGCTATGGTTGGATAAACTCAGCTTGATGCTCTTGCTAAGCAAGACATCACTGCACATCTATCATTCTACTCTAGCAATTCAATCATGCAATTTACTTAAAACAAGTAGAATGCAATAGTAAAACTAGGCATTTGGAGTATGATTCAAAGGATGGCTTGCCTTGGTTGGCAAAGTGTCCTGGGTATTCTTCTTCTTCTTGATAATAATCCCCTTCAATATCCTCCTCGGCAACACTAGCGTCTAATAACGAATAAACACAAAGCACATCATCACTACACAATGCTAACAACACACCAAGCACACATACTTGTTTTCAAACAATATCATTCCTGTTGGATTTTATTTGAATTATGTTGCAAGTTTTCTCCCAAGTTTGCATTGAGTGTGTAAGTGAAATCTTCTACCTTATGCCAAGTGTGGTTCACATTCTTAAGTATGGTAAGTAACTAGGGTTATTAGGGCTAGTTCAAGTGGAGTTTGGCTAATTAAGTGAGTTGGTATTGAGGGCAATTTAATTTTAAGTGTAGGATAGAGATCTATCATTTTATGCCACCAACTGAGATGGGATTAGGGTCTAATTGATACCACTAACAAGGTTTGAGTTGATTAAAGTTGACTAACAGTAAGGGAGGTCATTGGTGAGTTCACAATTTAAATTTCATGATTTTAGGAGGCTTAAACAATTTTCTAGAAATCTTCTATGATTAATAAAGCTATGGTCACACTATTCATATTTATTTAAATTCCTAACTCAATTTGAATTCTAACCAGTTCTACTGGGTAGAGAATTTGATAAGCTTTCCAACGCATATTCATTTGCTAAGAATGGATTTGTAAATCTCTTGGAATTTTAGTTTGAAAAACATATCTGAAAGTTATTTGAATTAATTCAAACGGGCGGGAAAAATAAAAATTGAAACGGACCGAAACTTAACCGCACCGGGCCGAATCCTGAACGAATCCCGAACGGGCCGGCCCAGAAAACGTTTCGCGCGGCGGGAAAGAATTAAAACAGAACCTGACAGGGGGGTCCCACCCGTCAGGTCACTTAACTAAACCGAATCGGTACGCGACCCTCGGATCTAGATCGAACGGCTACTACGCGTCGTCTTCCTCGGCCAGGGCGGAGCTCACCGGCGTTGCAGAGACGAGTGTTCGACGGCGAGGGCGTGACGGAGAGGAAGCAGAGCTTGCCGGCGGGATAGCAGATCGACGGCGGTTGCTCGACTCCTCCACCTCGCACCAGCAGCAGCTCCAATGGCGGCTGAAATCCTCCAGAACGCGGCGGCGCTCCCGTGCAGAGCTCGGACGATTCCAAGGGAGAGAGGAAGGGAGAAGAGTGGGGATCGGTTGCGGTGGGTGTGTGCTTCCTCTGGGGGTGATCGATGGGGGTTTTTATAGTCGCGGGAGGCCAGGGGCAAGGCGACCAGTGCGTGGCCAGTGCGGGGGTCCTGGCGGCGTTCGGAGGTCGCACCGGGCACGGCGGCCTCAGGGGTGTGCTGGGGGGTTGTCACCTCGGCTGCGGAGGGCTGTGGGTCGGTGCTGGCGAGGGCATGGCGGTCGGGAGCGTGCAGAGAAGAAGAAAGACTGGGAGGGGGGCCTGGGCGCATTTCTCTTCTTCCCTCCACTTCTCACGGCTCGGGTCAGGGCAGAGGGAGCGGGGCTCGACCGCGGCACCTCCCAGGAGCATGGCTACAGGCGCTGGACGAACGGCGACAGTGATCATCACAGTAACTAAGATTTGCTCGATTTTCATCTGTTAAGTGTTCGACGAAATGCCCGCAAGAGATTTAAATTTGAATTTTTGAAATTTTCCACTTTGGGTGATCAGCATATGAGCCAAGGTATCCAGTGGTATTTTTGTTCTGAAGAAAGGATGAGTTTTGTAGAAATCTTATTTCAAATTTTTGGTATTGTCACTGATTCAGATTTAAAGTTTGGTTGATGTTTGAGTCAAGTTCTGGTTTGAATTTTTGGGTAGCCACTTCTTGGTTGAGTTAGTATATGACTTGGTTAAGCTCAACGAACTGGCCAAACATGGAGGTGAGTTACAGATTTCTTAATCCAAGGGCTCAAAGTAGGGTAGTCAAACAGATTTCCTAGATCATCTTATTCTTCTCTTTTTCTTTCTTTCTTTTGTTTCTTCTTTCTTTGGTTCTTATAATTATTCTCACTTGCTTCTGTTGGTTAGGTTAGAATTAACTAACTAGTGCACAACCAAAATTAACACACATAAAATCATAGAAAACTTATAATGGGAAATACATGTATGCATGCAATAATGGATAAAAGTTTTATCTTGGTCCAAAATTTCGTACTTTGATTATTAAGAAGTGGACTACAATTTTCTGAGTTGTTACAAGGGAACTTTTGGGGAAGTTGCTACAGTAGTATGTGCTATATATGTGGTGGTTTTGAGTTGAAACCGGAAGCAAAAAGAGGTTGATTATATGTTATGCTACACTAATGTTGCTAATAGAATTGTGTTTAGTTTTGTATGAAGGAAGTTTTCAAGTGTAGGGATTGGAGAATGATGAGATGAGTTGAAGAATGGACAAAAGCTCAAGCTTGGGGATGCCCATGCATCACCCCAAGAAATATCCAAGAAGTACAAGCGTCAAAGCTTGGGGATGCCCCCGAGGCACCCCTTCTTCATCGGCAAAAATCAGGTCACCTTTCAAAACACTATATTTTTATTGCTTCATGCACTATGTGTTTTTCTTGGAGCGTCAGTTGTTTTAGTTTTCTTAGTTAGTTTAGTTTTGTTTGCTGTAATAAATGGTTGGACCCCAACAAATTTCCTTTGGAGGAGATGTACTCGTTTTCATTTGCCAAGAACACTCCGTTTTTCACTCTTATCGTTCACCGGGTGTTCTTCTTTTTCCGCTACTGCTTTTGGTTTTCGTTTTCGCCTTGATTTGCGTTCAGACCTTGTCATATCTTTTCATCAAGGTGTATTTTTGCCTCTGATCTTTATTGGTTTTCATCAAAAGAGGTGTCTTTAAAAATTTCAAATGGTGTTGGAAAAGAGAAAAAGCTTTATGCAAAATAGTGGTACAAGAAGGAGCTTGTGTAGACTGCGGCTTAGGCTTTTTCATGTCATGCTTGATGTCTTTTTGATGGTATGCTTAGTGGTTTTGCTATAGCATGACTTGTCTCAAATAACTGAGATTGCTTAATGAGCCTTTGAAAAAATCATGCGTTGTTTTTATTGTATGGAAGCATTATTTTGGTTTTCTCCTTCATGCTTTATTTGGGTTGACTTGGCACATGCTCACACATGTTAGACTCTTACAAAGTCGCCAATAGCCTCTATGATCATTTAGTTTTTGACTTTTGATGCCATCTTATGCTTCTTTTAATGTCGCTTTGTCGCTTTGCATGATTATGGCCATTATTGCTCTCTTAGTTGGTCGCTCCCAGTCTTTTGCTAGCCCTCGCCTTGTACTGAGTATGAGCTCTACTCGTGCATCCAACTCCTCAAAGCCAAAGTTTTCCAAAGTGTCCACCATACATACCTACTAGCAATTTGCTATTCCAAGTAAATTTGACTTGCTTTTATTTTCTCTTCAAATTAAACTCTAACCAGTGTTATGCAAAATTCGGTCAGTAAAGCTCTCACGAACCGGAAGGCACACTTTACTTTTTCCTGTTCTTAAAAATTTGACATTGTGGTCTCTTATGTTGAGTTGTTATGCTTGCAAGTTGTAAGTTGGAGACTAGCCCAGCCATGCAGTCATGGGCAAGCTTTCAACATTGCACTTCTTATTTGAGTTGATATCGTGATCTTTTGTTTATGGATGCCCGCGGTGTGAAATGAATTGGGAATCTTGTGGGGATCATGGAGTTTGTATATGTGTTAGAGAAACGCCGGGCCGCTAATCTAAGCCATGCATAATTCATGGTGGAAACTTGCAGCATACCCATGGTGAACATTCGACGACGCATCTCACAATAAAAAGCTAAACAAATGGCAAATAAAAGAGATGTCGAGATGTTCATTGTCTGCTTGTCCTGTCATTTTGATGTGGGCTTGTTTCATGTCATCGGGCACGGAGGTACCCCATTGGCGGTTCTCAATGATATGCATATATTTACAATGACAAGAGCCTTGCTTGGGACTCTAAGTAAAGTAGCATGAGGTTTGGGTACTCGTATTCATGGGACACGAGGTTTTCAACTTATGATTTGTCAAGAATATGCATCATAATTGTTCTCGCATTAACTTTAACCATTCAAGATGCTTATGATGGGGGCAATGAGAGCTCAAAGCCGGTAAGTACCATAATTTTTGAAGGTTATAAAACTTGCAATCACTGCATCCCTCTGCGAAGGGCCTTTCTTCTACCTTTATGTTGAGTCACCACCTTCTATCTTTATGCACCATTAAGAGAGCATAGTTGTCATTCTTAGTATAATGTGCATTGTCCCAAAGTTTTCATTGATTGATTCATATTGTTGGTTTCACTTGTTCTCAAATTATTTGTATCTAGTCGCCCTCTTAAACTTGAAGGTGTCCTATGCATTTATGTTTTGCTCTCTTTGAAGGACAAGCTGAAAACCATTTGTATGTTTTTCCTTATGATTTGAACACACGTTTGACTTTCATTGTTTCATTTTCATGATCTTTTGTTTGTGTTCATTTGCATGTTTACAACATGGTTGCTAAGTTCTTATTGTCAAGATTATATTTTCATGCCCATGTTTTAAGTTCTTATGATCCCAGCTCACAAATGCTTACATATATGATCAAGATTGTGTAGGTGCATGTCACCTCAAAAATTATTCTTTTGTTATCACTTACCTACTCGAGGACGAGCAGGAGTTAAGCTTGGGGATGCTTGATACGTCTCCAACGTATCTATAATTTTTGATGCTCCATGCTTGTTTTTACACCATTTGCCCAATGTTTCGTTACACTTAGTGGCACTTTTATGCATTTTCCGGAACTAACCCATTAACAAGTTGCCACAGTGCCAGTTCCCTGTTTTCTGCTGTTTTTGTGTTTCAGAAGTGATACACAGGAAATATTCTCGGAATTGGACGAAACAAGTTCCTGAAGTCTTATTTTGTCCGGGAGCTTCCAGAGATCCGAAGGAGAGTAGGAGAGGGGCCACAGGCCGCCCTCACGCCTGGCTGGCGCGGCCTAGGCCCTGGCCACGCCGCCATGGTGTGAGGAGGCCTGGGGCCACTCCTGACATCGCCCCTTCGCCTATAAAGACCCCCCGACGGGAAAAACCTAAGGACCCGATCACTTTTCCAGAACACATCGCGATCCGCCGCCGCCGTCGACCCGAAGATCGGGAGGGTCCAGAAGCTCTTCCCGGCACCCTGCCGGAGAGGGGAATCGCCACCGGAGGTCTTCTTCATCGCCATGCTTGCCTCCGGAGCGATGAGTGAGTAGTCTACCTTGGACTATGGGTCCATAGCAGTAGCTAGATGGTTGTCTTCTCTACCATGTGCTTCATGTTTAGATCTCATGAGCTGCCCTACATGATTGAGATCACCGTTATGTAATTCTACATGTTTGATTTGTTGGGATCCGATGAATATTGGTGTTATGATTGAGTTGCTATACTGAAATATATCTTTTGTTATCTCTATGTTGTTTATGATCTTGCATGCTCTCCGTTGCTAGTAGCTATCTTGGCCGAGTAGTTGCTAGTGACTCCAAGAGGGGGTATTTATGCTTGATAGTGGGTTCATGCCTCTATTTAATCTGGGGGAGTGACAGAAACCTCCAAGGTTGTGGATGTGATGTTGCTACTAGGGATAAAACAACATTCATATGCTCAAGGGCATATGCTTTGTTTACATTACACACTTTGCTTAATGCAATTATCTGTTGTTCGCAACTTAATACTTGTGGAGTTCTTGGATTGATTCGCCACAAGTGGATTATTAGTCATAGATGCAGTTGGATGGCGGTCTATATATTTTGTTGTAATGCCCAGAGTAAATCTCGTAGTGATCTTCTTGACATATCACGTTTATCTTTATTCTATCAATTGCCCAACTGTAATTTGTTTACCCAGCATGTGTTATTTATCTTATGGAGAGACACCACTAGTGAACTGTGGACCCCGGTCCTATTTCCATCATATTGCTATCACCTGTTTACTTTACTCGCACTGTTTACTTTACTCGCATTGTTTACTTTACTCGCATATTCTACTGTTTTCCACTCGATACGCTCATAACCTTTGTTTCAAGCAAACCGGTGAGATTGACAACCTGATCGCAAGTTGGGAACAAAGTACTTGGTTGTGTTGTGTGCAGGTTCCGCGTTGCAGCTAGCAAGCAAAGCTTGGACGAGGCGCCATATATAAATTGTCTGAAGCTGTCGCAAACTAGCAAGCATCACCTTTAGTCGTTATTGCCCGCTCTTCTCCTGATCGACATAACCTTGGTTTCTTAACTGAGGGAAAACTAGCTGCTATACTCATCACACCTTCCTCTTGGGGTTCCCAACGGGCTGGTCATTCACCATGCAACAAGCAATAGTTTTCTGGCGCCATTGCCGGGGAGTGAAGAAGAAGAAGTTCCCACATCAACTACACTTTCCCACGTCAACTTGGCACCAGCAGGCGTTCATCTACACGCCATCAGGCGGCCGTGGTTTTTACCTCTCTTTGTTGTAGAGGGTTTTCCACGTTAAAATCTTGTGTTCCCTGTTGTGATTTCCTTTTCATTCTTTGTTATTACCTATCGCTTTTATAACAACTACTATAGACATATTAGTGTGAATTGACTCGATTTGGACCAAAGTGAACCTATAAGCCAATTTGATGGATCAATCGGTAAGTTACTTAAGTGTATGAACTGATGTTTTCCTACATGCCATGTTCATCTATGAGTACTCTACATTTTGTTTTATTGTTAGATCTTTTCTTTCACCTATTTTTATCTTAGCATATAATCTCAGGTGGTCGTGTATTCTAAGAGATGACTACTCCAATGCATTATTTCTTTCTGGTTGTATTTAAATTTAGGGATTTCTATTTTCATGCCCTCGGGTCCTTAGTTGTGCTCAGTTTTCCCCAGCCGCTTAGTTTTTCTTCAGTTTTGCCCAAGCCCTTGTCTAAAACCCTCACAAGGAGCTCGGACGGGAGGAATCCCATTTAGTTGACCATTGGTTGGTGCTGGCAAGTGGGGCCGCTGTTGGTGCCCCACAGTGGACACATCTCCACTTATCCAGATCATCGTGGGACCCACAACTTGTCCACATTAGCGCGCCGGACCCACAGCTTACCCAGGTGACCGTTGCAAAATGGGAGCCCGAGCCAGCCCCGCGCCCGTGCCCGTGCCATTGCTTCTCCTTTCTTTCCCCCGCGCCCCATTGTTCTTCTTCTCCGCCAGCGGCAGCCCTTCTCCGGCAGGCGGGTGATGTCTAGTTTCTCTTCGACCTCCCGTTCTTCATGGCCGCAGTATGGACCCGTGCCTTTGACAAGATGCCCTGACTGCCCACGCCAGGAGCCTCTGAAGTGGTTGATCTGTAAGACGGACGACAACGGCAACCGTGGACGTGAGTTCCTTGCATGCGAGAGCTTGCCATATAGAGAGGGGGATAAGGTTAGATCTCGCTTCAATTGCTCTGTTTTCTCTCGATTTTCTTGTTATTCCCTCGAATTTGGGATTTAGGGTTCATGTTGTTGTTTTCAGATCCTGAAGAAATGCAGGTATTTTGAGTGGATCGATGTGTACATTCAGAGGCTTCAATTGCAGGCATCAATTGGCGCTATTGGGAGCGTAATTTGGGAGGGGGGGACTTGCTGTAGAGAATGCGGCGGAGAGAGGAGCCATTCCGATTATGCCTAATGCTCCCAATGCAGAACTGGTGGAAGTGAAGGGAGAACTGAAGAAAATGAACAAGCAGTTAAGGCAGCTGATCGAGTTGAAGAAGCAAGCTAATCTGATGGCTGGTTGTTTTTTTGTTGTATAATTACGATCGGATTCTTATCATTGCTCATCAGGCGCTAGAAGTTGTTACAAGCGATCCCTTGTTACAAATCCATTATTCAATTACATGTACTTGTAGTTATTTTCAAAGTTAGTGTGTGCATTCACCGAAATTACCAAAAAAAATAAGTGTTAGGGAATATAGGAATGCTAAAGATAGTTGATAATTGTTAGAGGGGTGACAAATAATGCATTCACCGAAATCCCACAAATATGTATGTCTCATCTTTATACCAAAATTATACCACTTTTGGGACGTTTCAAATAACCAAAACTATATCCCAAACTATATTCCCTAAAAGAAAAGGAATGCTAAAGAAAGTTGATAATTGTTAGAGGGGTGATAAATAATCCATTCACTGAAATCCCCCAAATATGCCAAATATGTATGTCTCATGTTTCTACCAAAATTATACCACTTTTGGGCCGTTTCAAATTACCAAAACTATATTCCCTAAAAGAAAAGGAATGCTAAAGATAGTTGATAATTGTTAGAGGGGTGATAAATAATCCATTCACCGAAATCCCTCAAATATGTATGCCTCATGTTTATACCAAAATTATACCACTTTTGGGCCATTTTAAATTACCAAAACTATATCCCAAACTATATTTCCTAAAAGAAAAGGAATGCTAAAGAGAGTTGATAATTGTTAGAGGGGTGACAAATAATGCATTCACCGAAATCCGCAAATATGTATGTCTCTTGTTTACACCAAAATTATACCACTTTTTAGTTTAACATTTTTAGATCATGGAAAATAATGCATAAATAGAGAGAATATAGTTACGTGGCAAACTCGCTATTGCACATAAATAGAGGGGTGACACTGTCCACCAACAGAGAGTGAGAGGGGTGGCCACGAAGAGAGAGAGAGGGGTGGCCACGAAGAGACGGAGAGGGGTATACTGCCCGTTAGATCAGTGGATCAACGGTTGGTGGAGTCGATCTGTATGACAACGGCTCAACCAATCAGGATAAGTTTGGGCTTCTGTGAGCATTTGTGACAGTACTTGAGGGCAAAACTGAGTAGTACTAAGAAACCAAGGGCACGTAAATAGTAAATAAACTAAGGGATTCAAACAAAAGAATTACAAAATGAAAAATGCGTGTTTTGTACAATATAATTCATATTGGGCTACATCAAATTATTTGCAATTCAAATATACATGAGTGTGACAATTATGGCCCTATTTAGACAAACTATGTTTTGGGGAAGATGTTTTGTAAAGGGGTTTGAGTGGAAAACCATGCATCTTCATAGCTACTAGTGATTCTAAGAAGTGGCAATTTGTGGTAAAACTTGATTTATCTATGTTTGTTAAGGTGGCAGGTTGCGTACTGAGACTCCATGAGTAGGTGCCACTATGTTTTTATTGTTTTTGGATTTTTTCGCGCATGAAATGACTCAATTAGCTATGTTAATCTCATTTGTTGACTCTCTGTTGACCAGCTACTTGAGGGTAAAACTGAGTATATTGCACTTGCCAGTCTAAGTACTCGAGGGGAAAACTGAGTACAGATAAAATTTCTGTATAAGGCCCGAGGTTATAACTGAGTACACCAAACGTCCCAGGGTTAGCCTCGTGTCGCGGTGCATGCTGCAGCCGTGCATAGCAGACGCGTGTTGCGGTACATGCCACCTTCGTCTTTATAGAGCCCCTCTTTCTCTCCCTCGACGCTCGCCCACTCTCTCATTCTCACTGCAACCGCCTCTCCTGTCCCATCATCTTCTCCACAACCGAAGAAAAAACCCCAAAGAAAATCGCCGGCGATGGAGAAGAATGAGATGCCCATTGCCGGCGCTTTCGACATAGCCGCCGGCGCATCGGCCGCCGCCCCCGTCCAGGACCCTGTCGCTGCTTCCAACATAGCCGCCGGCGCATCAGCCGCCGGTGCATCGGCCGCCGCCCCCGTCCAGGCCCCCGTCGCTGCTTCCAACATAGCCGCCGACACATCAGCCGCCAGCGCATCAGCCGCCGGCGCATCGGCCGCCGCCACCGTCCAGGCCCCCGTCGCTGCTTCCAACGTAGCCGCCGCCCCCGTCCAGGCCCCCGTCGCTTGGGACCCGTACGAACCAGTGCCGTACATCGCGCCGGAGAACCCCTACGACACCAGCATCGTCGACGACGAGCCGGAGGTAACCCTTTGTTTCCTTGTTCTTATCCCATTTCAATCCTTTTGTGTTAGATATAACGTTATTAGGGTTTGTCTGTTCCTAGTTCAATCCTTTTGTGTTAGATCTTGCGTTATTAGGGTTCGTCTGTTCCTAGTTCAATCCTTTTGTGTTAGATCTTGCATTATTAGGGTTCGTCTGTTCCTAGTTCAATCCTTTTGTATTAGATCTTGTGTTATTAGGGTTCGTCTATTCCTAGTTCTAGATCTTGCGTTATTAGTGTTTGTGATTTGCTTTTGTTTAAGATTCGGTTAACTTATGTGAGTAATCAATCTCATCCGGTTAATTTGTGCCGATGATGATGAATATTTGGGCACAAATTGATTCAGGGTTTGGTCAGTGAACAATTGGTGTGTACAAATTTGTTGTGCATGATCTTTGGTTCACTGACTCAAATCCTAGATATAAGTGTGTCCAATGTAACTGAGGCTACCTCTTTTTTTCGTGCCCAAATTATCATGCATGATCTTTTGTTCACTCTCTATTTCATCATCACTGCAATTGACTCCGTGTTTTTCGATCTTTGGTGCTACGTGACAGGTGCAGAGCAGCGACGTCGACAGCGACGACGAGTCCTTCCACACCAAGACTCGTCACGTCCTCAGGAGGCTGCAGTCCGGCCATTACGATGGTCACTTTGCTCGAGGCATTTACAGGTGCCCCTTCTGCAACAGGAGGCTCCGCACCACCGACTTCAACTGCCTGGTGAACCATGCTGAATCCATTGGCAGATCTATTGGCGGCGCTAGAGTTGGAACGACCGTGAACGTGCATGCGTTCATGGCCAAACACAAAGCACTTGGGATTCACCCGCGCAGCCTCCAAGCTTAAATTCATGTAAAATGTAGCTTATGTTAGATCTATCGGTAGTACTGTTGGATCTGTCGTGAATATATCTATGCTATGTTGGCTGCTGTATGCAGCTTATCCTATATTTTCTCTGGATTTGTGCCCTAGATTTCCTACCTGATTGGGTAAAAACGAAGGCATAAAGAAATGAATGGCGTTAAAAACAGAAGGAGAAGCTGCTCTAGATTTGCTACCAATTTGGGCAATCAAGAATGAATGAGATCGAGCGAGAGAGAGGAAAAAAGTGCATTGAAAACTGCTAATCTAGGCGAAAGAGACAGAAACCACTCGTGCCCATGTCCCGGACCCACACGGCTCCACACGCTACGGCCCCACACGCTACGGCCCCCGCTCCGCTCGTATGACCAAACACGGTCTCGTCCTGTCCCACGCGGTCCCTTTCTACCAGCCCCACACGACGCGGCCCCACACGACGTGGCCCCACTCGTCAGCACGGAACGGTCAACTGAATGAGATTCCTCCCGTCCGAGCTCCTTGTGAGGGTTTCAGACAAGGGCTTGGGGAAAACTGAGGAAAAACTAAGGAGCTGAGGAAAACTGAGTACAACTAAGGACCCGAGGGCACGAAAATAGAAATCCCTTAAATTTAATGTGTTTGGCTTAGTGCATGTATGTGAGTGGATAGCCAATCGTTTTGCCTGTGACTACATGCAAAGGTTATATCTTAGCTTAGAATAAGATACAACATTTCCTCTCTTCTGCCACATAAGCATTTTGTCTATGATAATACATTAGGAAACTGGCATTGGAGGACAATCATGGTTTCTACAAGGATTGATGCGGACATAGCCATTATTATTGCAAAGTTTTTCTCAAATGTGTTAAATAGGGAAAGTAATAGCCACATATTGTTGGGCCACCAGAGATGAAACACTTGCAAACTAAAACTTCTTTTGTTTTTTCCTACGCAAGGATTACACTAGACGGGCGGTTATAGAATTCGGTGAAGCGTTGGGGGCACTGTAGTCCTCGTTCCGTCCAATCGTCGAACTGATCCGGCCGACGAACTCCTTCATCGGTCGTGCTATGTATGTACTGCCGGTATCCACACCAGGGATTTTTTTCTCGTTTGGAAAAAAATACTGGCAGGCAGCGGAAAATCCGGTTTTTGTAAATACCAGAAATACCGGCTGAAATACTGGTAAATATCGACCAAAATTGGTCAAACGAAGTTTCATATTGGTACGTAGTTTATCAAAATTCCTAAATTTTCAATAAATTTTGTAAATTTCAAAAAATTTCGTTTGATATTAGAAAATATCGGTGGTGACCAATAAAACCGGTTTCCGACGAGATTTTGGAAATCTCGGCTAAAAAAAAAACCTTGATCCACACATACAACACGGAGTGCCGGCTTGGATTGCTAGCAGCAACTAGCTCGCCTCAATAGTAGACAACAGTGCTACCTAAAATATCTCTCTAGAATAAAATACGCTTCCTGAGTTGATAATGTTTGGACGTGTTGTAGTATCAACCAGCACCAGCAAATGAAGCAACAAAAGGGAAACAATGTGTGCGCACGTGCCCATGTGTCGTGGTCGCTTGACCTACTACGACCACTTTCGCTTTTCGGTGCGCACATACAGAGATTGCGTGACATGCGAATCTGAAAGTTACCGGGTGGACGCAGACGGACGGACACCTTTGCTTGCCAAGTCGTCATGCATCCACAAGACCACAATCCACATGGTGATGAACTGATGATCCTACGTGGACACTTGTCTGTTTGTATACTTTTGATAGACATCGATAGTTTTGTTTCAAACAAGATGATTAATGTAGATGTACTATGTACACTCTGAACAGGAAATCAGCCTGATCAAGCTAATGCTAGTGCATAGTAAAGCCATCGATCTTGGCGGTGGGTAGCGTGCAAAGAGAGGAAGAAGGAACCTTTGTACATCACCTCAAAGACGTTCTACCGGCCCTTGCAGCCAAAACAGACCCTGTTGTAGTCGAGAAGAAACCCCATGGTGTCGCTTGCCCTCCAAAATAACTTATGTACGTGGCACTTTCCCCTTGTTCAAGCTAGGCATGCATGATCCACATTGATCAGTCTGATGTGGATGTGACTTTTGTGTACATGCATCATTGCATGATGTGTATGTATGCAGGCATACCCCATGCGGCCATGCCCTAAGGACACGTATCAAGGATGCAAGCATAGTGATTTCTCATCTAAGCAAAACATAGTGATTTGGGAGGGTTAACTGAAAAACAGATTTTTTTATTCTTCTCTTGACTAAGAGTTGGTATCTTTGTAAGAATGACTTCAGAGTAAGGTTTTTCGATATTGCAGAGATATATTTTAGTTTAATTAACTATAATATAATTCTCGAATCATGCAATATATTTTTTGCGGAACATAGTACAACACAAACATTCACAAATACGTACATATATTTACCCCTATAAATGCATGCATGCACACCCTATCCCTACAAGCGCCTCCAAAGACTGAGTCGAGAAACTGATCCGGTGGGTCTTGATATTGACGAAGTCACCATGGCGTCTCGCTGTCTATGAGAACGTTGCCTCCCACTAAAAAAATATCACCCGACATTAATTATTGGAGACAACATAAGGTTACCCATAGTGAAAGTACCATAAGAAATACTTATCAAATATTTGATGTGGCACAACGAGTAATAAACAGAGAGAGTGGTATTATGGTAATTCAATACATTATATCTTGTGGCAATTGCCAAGCGGTTATCATCTGTTAATTACATGCACGATCAGCTTAACTAAAGATCGTCATGACCTCATTATCAATCAATTGTAAGGCTGGTGCCAACGCGGGCGATAGGCGGGGCGATATCGCCCGCGCCGGGGCGAGAGGCAGGCGAGAGCGGGGCGGGAGGGCAGCGGCGGGCGCCGGCTCCGTCGCCCGGCGGGAGCGGGCGGTACCGCCCGACCGTCGCCCGCGCTGGCGGGGCGGGAGCGGGCGAGAGGGGGGCGGGAGCGGGGCGACGCGCTGGCGGGGCGAGAGGGGGGGCGAGAGGGGGGCGAGAGCGGGGCGGGAGCGGGGCGGAAGGGGGGCGAGAGGGGGGCAAGAGCGGGGCGGGAGCGGGCGAGAGGGGGGCGGGATTTTCTTGCATTATTTTGAATGTCTAAAAGAAATGGTGATGTGGACGAGAGAGAAGTGAGAGTGGCACTATAGCCCGTGCACTGGCACCGTGGGGTGAGAGTGGGGTGAGAGTGAGGGTGAGAGCTGACGTGGCGAGACTATAGTGGGGTGATGCATTGGTACCAGCCTAAGCAAGGGAAAAGTACAGCGGCCATAATTCTTATTATGAGATCTTAAACCCAAAAGTCACCTTGTTGTCGATTTCGTACGATCGATTATTGGATCTTTCTGATGATACAGTACTTGTAGCCAATTCCGTACGGGATCGAATACTAATCATGCCCCCTTTTCCTCCAGCAAGAATATAAGAGGCTCCCGTACACTCTTGTTGTAGTTTCATTATGAATTAACTGATGTATCAATCTACATTGCCATCGATGTGTAATGTGTCAAACTGTTGCCGTTCTTTGCCAGCTCGTGCCATTTTCCCTGTCTGTGCACCGTACTTAACTCTGTAAGTCGGACAAGTACTCCAGTATTCTCGTGAATTGTGATAGTAGACTAATGAACTCCATAGGAAGTCATGATTTGGCGACCCGCGTGCATGGTTCGTAAAAAGGTAGTGTAGGGTGGATTAGTAGGGGAAAATGGCACTGTGATTAGTAGAACTTTGGTGTGGCGACCACTGTTCGCTTTGGTGCTGTAAAGTGGAACACTGCACGAGCCAACTTGCGCCGCTAATGCAAGCGGTCTCACTCTCACACAGATCAAACCGGCAGTTGAAGCTCAGGTTCGCTCATCCAAACCAGCAAGGTCGGCAGTGCCGCTCAAACAGGCATCGTCCTTGCCGTGGAGGTCGATCATGGAAGGAGATCGGCCGGCCTGCCTCTGCCTGCCTGCCACACGAGAAAAGCGTCTGCCTCCAGCGGAGCGCAGGCAGTCAGGCACTGCTACAGCGCGCGCATGAGACCGCGATGAAATGGCATGTGAGCGAGGCATGCCCGTCGCTTTGCCTCGAGCAATCAGCGCGCAAAGTCGCGGCAACTTTTCCTTTTTGTCCTCTCAAAAAAAGCCAGGCAGTGATCGGCCCCTCCTGCCTTGTGTCGCAATCCTATTCCACATTTCCACCATGACATGATGCATCTTTCTTTCCCTCTGCTCACCTCGCAACCTCACCATGGTGGCTAGCTCAATAGTGTGAGCGAGTAGCAGACAGCGATCCTGAAGTCGAGGCGCTTCAGCAACAAGTTTCTCTTCTTTTTCCCCCTCGCTCTTTCCATTCGCAGAGGAAAAGACGGAAAGAGCGCGAGGGAGTAAAGCAAAAGCTGAATCCAAGAAAAATCTATGATAAAGGCCTGAGAGAACCGTCTTGCTCTTATCTATATTATCCTCTGCCTTTGCTCTTTTTATAAGCACTCCTCCTGAAAGCCTCTGAAACCACCTTAGTCCTTTAACATTGTTTCTTGTAGAGTCTTTTGATGGACAGCAGCACGGCAACCTAAGTGAGGTACACTTAAAAAAATTAGCAGAGTTTCAGGGAAGGCCATGCATGCAGCTTTCTTCAGCTGTGCTGTGCTCTTGCGGTTTGAAGTTGCCGCTGCAACAGAGCAGAGGCTCATCTAAAAAAAAACAGTTCAGAGGATGTCAAAAGGCCATGGGCTCGGGCCCGCCGGGAGTTAACGAAGCCTGCCAAAGAGAAGCGCATACAAAGTAGCCCAGCGAAAGGGCAGAGGAATTTGCTCTGACTGATGGGCCGGTGGAAATGGACCGTACTGTCGGCTCATTCGTAAAATCTCTCTCCCTCTTTTGCTGCGTCTATCTGTAGTAGTACACGTGACACATCAAAGTCACACACATGCTTGGTTCGTAGTCTCCCATGTGTTGTTGGTCCGACCCGTGATGCTTGTGTTTGGCTTCGTTTAATTTTATATTTTCTCTTGGGCGAAGGAGCAGCTTCACTGTTGCTGACAGGTTAGCAGTAAAGGCAAACAGTAGCGTAGTGTATACTGTATCAGCCGGACTGTTCACTTCCAGTTCCAGTACGCAATGAACAGGGGACCTGGTGAAGCCGAACCCAACCACCGGCTGCATATACAACGGCTATAGTATACGTAGATGTCGACACGTATCGCTGGACGAGTATATGTTCTGTAGACTGTAGCAAACCTAGACTCTAGTTTCAGAAGAAGAAAAAGATAGCTGCATGCATGTGTCACTGTGTGTGTAGTGCGCTGCCTTGCCTGCACTGTGCTGCGGGTCTGCCGTCGAGCCTGAAGCTGCAGAAAAGCCTGCACAGCTTGCATACAGCCTTTTTTTTTTTTTTTTTCGAATTAGCTTGCATACAGCCTGCCGCCGAAGCTGATAGCCTGAAACTGCACATCTAGTTCTGTGGATGCTCGCGCAGCCATGCATAGACTGCGAATCTAGGATAAAATTGTTGAAGGTGCCAAGCTTAAAAACTTACCTATTAAGCTTTGCATATAGACATAGTTTTTTTTTTGAGATTGCATATAGACATAGTTAGTACAAATTTTAGTACCTAAAATAACATTTGTATTTTTGGAGGGGGTGCCATGGCACCTATGACACCCACACCGGATACATACATGGATTTCTCATCCTTCTGCCCTTGAGCTCTTTTTTCGTAAGGGGGTAAAAGATGTCACTAGTAAAGTCAAAACATTTTTTTATTGAATATAGCGCATCCAAACTCCAAATGCCACATCACTTGGAAATACAACTGCAGTCCCATGTGTAATTTTGGGTGCACGAATTATGATGCAAATCCAGTGGTTTCGGAGTCAACCAAGCTCTAACTTAATTCTTGATCAACCTAGAACTAGCAAAGTTCATACTTCAAATTAGAAATCTTGCTTTTCAAGACGTTGTGGGCAGGTTGGCGGAAAACCCATGTCGAGATCTACACTGGTAATACCGCTCAAGTTTTATCCAACCCAAACGTAAACTGGGTAACTGTATATTTTCTAAATTTATGCCCAACTTTATTGTTAGAAATGCTCCCCTAGCGTACGATTTAGGACATGTAGTGATACTTTTCCAACGCTACATATAAAAATTGCTGACATGAAAGGTAGAGAGATAAACAAAAGAAAAATATTTATCTTCCCTTAGCTAAAAGATGATATTTTCAAGTTGAAGACGAGACAAAAAAATCACTGATCCAACTTGAGATATGTACAACTTGCATATTTTGCACTAGATGAAGAAATTACTACAAGACGATAAAAAAAATCCGTCAGACCGATATGACCAAATTTGTAATTGACCATGAATTAGTTACTTCTAATATTCATATTTGTATTGCACTGCCTGATCAAAGTATTAAAATATAAACATATTTTTTGAAAATATCTATGAAAAAAATCACGAAATGCGATAGAAATAGTTAGCTCTTGGGTTGGAGGCAATGCCATAATTGATTTAATCGTCACCTTTTTGTATACCAAATATAAGAGCACTAATTGCAATTGCAAGATACGCGATTAAAAGACAGTCCATCATATTTACTGTAAGAGAAAAACATGTTATCGAGCATTATCAACCACTGTTGGTGAGCACTAGTAAAGAGTAAGAATTTTTTCGCACACCAGAAGATGGTCATCGAAATTATCTTTACTATTAGTTTACAGTTGGTGAAGGCACTTTGCCTTTACATCATTTGATTTCCCGTTATGCCCCTAACGAATACCCCTGATTGCCATAAGAGGAAGGGGTACAATCAGGAAATCACAATAATTAGAAGACCACCGTAAATAGGTAAACATAAATCACGGGATTGTATACACAATTAAAGGGTAATTAATAATCAAGCTTGCGAGAAAATATTATCCCCGGCACCATCTTTACATAATAAATTCAAAAATCACGTTCATCCTTACATCCTAGAAGCATGTCCCAGCTTGTACAAGGAAACAGGCAAAAAAAAATCATGCCCCAAAAATCATGTCCCAAGTCGTATAAGGAAACAACGATCACATCCTAGAAATCCTGTTAGCTCATGCAAGGAAAGAGCAATCACGTCCTAGAAATCATGTCATAGCTCAAACAACAATCGCCATCGCACCATTGCTACGAAACGGCAGAACTGGACAAAATGGATATTCGTAATCTTTAAGTAAAATTATACTTTGGCTCATGATATCATTTTCATCAGTATGGTTTCGAATTCAAATGCGGGATGTGTGCATATCCGACATTCTGGTGCCTATGTAAATATGTAATTAGAGTATGGTACTAGATGCATATGGATGTTGATACCTGAAAAACGGGCTGGTGGTATGAATTATTTATTTTTATTTCTTAGAGCTTTGTTGCATGCATGCGGATAGCGGACACCTGAGAAAGTTTGTTAATGCTTAAATTATGTAAAATCGGTTAAATGGATGTTTTGGGAAATTTAACAATATTTTATTTAAAAAATGTTTTGCCATGTACTTTTAACAATGAGTAACTTTTGCATGATGTTTTCATACTTATGCAAATCCATACTCAAACAGAGAAGATCGATGGTGTGCTTGTATTTAACTTTTGAGATTGTTTGATAATGAAACATGAAGTGGGATAAAAATTTGGGTGAAACACAACATACTTTCAATGGTATTATACAATCATCAGTAATACAAAATAAAAATTATACTTCAAAACTATTTTGGCATATTTTATACCCGTTGCAACCCATGAGGTGATATTTGATATATTTTTAAAATTTATGACAATTACTTCATCTATGCCTCCCTATTTTATTTTAATATTCCATAGCAACGCACGGTCATTCAGCAAATGCGGGATGTGTGCATACCCGGCATTCTGGTGCCTATGTAAATATGTAATTAGAGCATGGTACTAGATGCATATGGATGTTGATACCTGAAAAACGGGCTGGTGCTAATAAATAATGAGGTGGTATGAATTATTTATTTTTATTTCTTAGAGCTTTGTTGCATTTGCAGATAGCGGACATCTGAGAAAGTTTGTTAATGCTTAAATTATGTAAAATCGGTTGAATGGATGTTTTGGGAAATTTAACAATATTTATTTTAAAAATGTTTTGCCATGTACTTTTAACAATTAATAACTTTTGCATGATGTTTTCATACTTATGCAAATCCATACTCAAACATAGAAGATCGATGGTGCGTTTGTATTTAACTTTCCAGATTGTTCGATAATGAAACATGAAGTGGGATAAAATTTGGGTGAAACACAACATACTTTCAATGGTATTATACAATCATCATTAATACAAAAAAAATTATACTTCAAACCTATTTTGGCATATTTTATATCCGTTGCAACCCATGAGGCAATATTTGACATATTTTTAAAATTTATGACGACTAGTAAGCTTGCACGTGCTATGCACGTCTTAACTAAACTGTTGCATGTAATGAAACATCATATATCTTTTGTCAAGTACCAAAAACTATAAACTATAATCACTAATAATATATCCTGAATTTAGAAGTCCGAATAAATATTTTGTCATACACACAATGCTTAGGAAGCCACATATATCACACACCTCCAATTTGTTAGCTGCTAAATTGACGCCATTAAATGCAGCTCTAAGCATGTTTTGTGACCGTCAATTCCAACACTATTGAATGCATGTACTGCATGAATAACATCCTCATGTTTGTTTCTGGCTCTACCAATAGAATACCTAGAACAGGGCTGTAGAAGTAGGGTATCATGCTCGATGCGTCGCTTGGAGAACAAGAAAGCACCTGCAGTAACTATCACAATTTCTTTCCAAAACTAAAGTAAACAGGAATCACAACCACACAAAAAAAACTCGCGTAATCCATAATTAAATTAGCACAATTAAAGTACACAAAGGAGGGAGATGGAGGCATTATAACTACTACATAGATCACACCAAGGATCAGACAAATATGATTGAGAAGGGAAAGGAGAGGTGCTCATGCATCCCAAAGAAAATCACTCTTGTCGATCAGCTGGACAATCCTAGTAGATGTGCAAATGCATCACACGTATGTGTGATCGAATTTATTTACTCACCTGCCCTTGATCCTCACCTCTTCCTTGGTGGACTCTGGTTCATTCATATTCTTCACCGACAAAGGCCTGGGCATCACCGACAAATGCCTAGGCAAGTTAATCACAGCTGCTCGTCTCCTGTAACAGCTGCCAACAGCTGCCAGAAGTGGTGAATATAGTACAGGATCCCGTTAGGGGCAGCATAAGAGGCGGTCGTGACAAGGTAGACATCGTCACAGTCTCACAGCACTTGGGGCAGGTTCAAGGGCATATGCAAAGGAATCTATCTATTATATTATTAAAATAAAAAACATTGTACGGTTAAGATTTCTCAAAAGCTAACCTACGGTTATGATGGATCTTACCTGGTGTACCGACACGCTTATGTGTTTGTGCAGTTGTGTTATTCACGGACTCTTTGTAATCGATAGCAAAAGATACATGCCTATCACTTGAACGCGGTTTCGCGGAAGAGTCCTAGACCGCAAAGGCTACCGCAAAGCCATAGCCAAAGGCCGGCCGCCGGCGCGAGCAGCCAGAAACAGGGCGCCATGCTGCCGGTCCAGATAAGGGGTCGAGGTCGATCATCTTGGAGCCTGAATGTCCGTCGCTGACGTGCTGCATAAAAATCTAGAAGAGGAGATGATTGTGGCCAGGAGAGGTAGCTAGGCGATTTACTCAGCTCCATCAAAGACGTGGGGCAGATTCATGGTTACTCAGCTACATGCCCGTCACTTGAACGCAATTTCACGAAGAGTACTAGACCGCAAAGGCTACCACAAAGTCAATGCCAAGGGCCGGCGGCCGGCGCGAGGAGCCGGAAACAGCGATGAGCAGAAACGACGGTACGAATCAAGAGGCGAAGTATCATCCAATGAGATCGGAGGTGGCGATCAGAGAAGACGGCGTCGTGCTGCCAGTCCAGACAAGGGGCCGTCGTCGATCATCTTGGAGCCTGAATGTCCGTCGCTGACGTGCTGCATAAAATTCTAGAAGAGGAGATGATTGTGGTACGGTCAGGAGAGGTAACTAGGCGATTTACTCAGCTCCATCTAAGACGTGGAGCAGATTCATGGTTACTAGGAGACATGCAACACACATGGTTACTACAGCTATACAACACGGGAAGCCAAGTTTGCAGTCGGCCGGAAACAAAAATTGTCATAGTCAAAGGATGAATGGCTGGCTGGCATCGGTCCTCTTATATGCAAGATCGGCTAACTACTCTTTCAAAAGAGTCAAACAGAATGTTATGTCGATGGACGAAGGTACATACTCCAACCCTTTAAAACTGAGGACAAGATAGAGTCAATTTTTTTTATAATTAATATGCTAAAAATTGTGCATTGGACTGATCTCAGAAAATATTTTCAAAACGTATAGCAATTTTAGATTTTTAGATCTAAGTTCCTTTTTGCAGCATAATAAATCCTAGAAACCTGAATTTTTCTATGTACTATTTTACTATTAACATCTAGGGAAAAAAACCATATTTTGGGGTCCATACATTAGATATATATATGTGAGATTTCGAACAAAGGTTGACGGAATTAACTATATCGTTTTCATACCAACTCAACATAGGAAATCCAACACGAGTGAATCAGACATAATTTTAATTCAGATTACATACTAGATACATTGATAATTACATTGTCATAGATCACTTCATTAAGATATCTAAAAGTATCTAGAAGCATCACATTGCACTAATAAAAAGCAAATGCAATTTGATATACACACATGGGGAACTGGTGTCTACCAGGATGGCAACAACCCACGATCTTGTGCGCGCTCCCGCGAGGTCACGTGTTCGAGCCTCCAGCTCCGCGACTTTGCGCCTAGAGCTCCTTCTTCTTAATACAATACCGCAGGGGCTCCTCCCCCTGCTGGTCTCGTTTTTTTTATATACACACATGTTTTATTATAATAGTTAGGGGTGGATAAGGTAGAATATATTTTTAGGGATCTCGAAATATGAATTTTTTTTGGTCAAATTCGATTTTGATTGGAACTTTCTATATAAAATTGATATATTACCACAATTCAAAATGATATAATTACTATTTGGATGCACTTACAGATATATGCACAAAAATACAAGTTGTTGCAAAAAACACAAGCATATTTATAAAAAATCAAGGGAGTGAGAGAAGTATTTATGCAAATGATGCAATTAGACGCCAATTGTTATGCTAACTTGGATGTGCGAGCAGTAATGCATATGTAGATAGGCAGACGTATACCGCAGGAACCGACAAATGAAACTAAGACTACATGCACCAAGAAAGTGAATAGGTGGCTTCAGTACAAACCTTACATCTTTGGATCTAATTCTTCGTGGGCAGCTGCTAAAAAAAATTATTGGTCCGGGGTTACACAACACGGTAGGAGAATGGGATGGAAGAAGAAAAATATGAAGATTAGTTTGAAAGTCTATGTATTGTTTTATATTTGTATTCCCCTCTCGCATTCACTCTAAACTACTTCATTAATTATGTGATAATGGTTCCACGATACTTTTGAATACAATCTATTTACATGACATATAGTTAGTGTTTGTGTAAATTGGATAATTGTTGCTTTTGATGAAATAAGGTTAGCAGAGGAAGCATCAAACATAAAAAATCATGTGACCTAGCCGCGCTAATGCGCGGGCCAGTCAGCTAGTTGGAATTATTAGACATGCTTTCACATCTTGAAAAGAAGACAAAAAAATGCATATGTAGTCCGGTGTGTGAAAAGATTAATCTCAAAACTGGGTGAGTACATCAAGGACTGAAATGGTGCATAAAGACATGCATACACGTTATATTGCTATTTAAAAAATTTAGTCAAAAGTTGAGAGATGAACAATGTAATCAGTTGCGCTGCTATGTATGCTTCGACTGCTTGATCGTGAAAAGGAATTTTTTACCTTCTCCAATGGGTACAGTATTCCTATAGGCAACAAACTTCTCATGAGCTCCACAGAACATATAAGATATTTGGGGCCTTGGACTGTAGAGCTGCAATATGTGACGAATTCGAAAAAGCTGATATTGCTAATCGTACTGCATATACAATTAATTCAATAGAAGGACAATCTATCATGAAAAAATAGGAGGAAAATATAGTCCTTTCCGTGCGAGTGCCACCCTACCTAGTACCTACACACCATGAATAGTAAATGATGCGAATAATCTCAAAATAAGCCGATGCTTACACCGATTTTTTCCCACAAATTTTGAACAGAGCACGGTTAATCGATCATGTATATATAAAATCTTCTAAGAATGAGTAAATTACAACAATGAACGTCTCATCTTTTTTTGATCGAAAGCAAGATAAAAGCTTATATCTCAGAAAGATTGTAAAACATGAAGAAGGTAAGCTAGAAGTACCACCTCCACAATGAGATGGGAAAAAAAGAACGCTTCACCTCATTGGAGAAAATGACCAGATGTCAGCCTCTACCACCAATCTGTAAAAGCTAAATCTCGAGGTAGAAGCATATAATATGAACCAAAGCATCCACCTTTCTTAGTTCAAACAAAATAAACAACCTCACAACATAAGTAGAAATTAAATATGTAACTACTTGACCCTAATCATACATGGCCGTTTGCTATATTTTATCCACGAAGTCGTGTAAAGATGACCTGCTAGTTAAAAAAGCACCAGATATGTAGGAATACTAAAAAGACAGCTACGCAATATACTTTGAGACCCGTAAATATCAGGATTTTTTATATCAGCATTTAATCTGCCAACATCACATGATGACAGATCATTTTAGATATTCGTATGTAAATTGTAGAGCACGGAGAAATATATAAGATGTATATACAATAATATACAAATGTGTACACCACAAATCTAACCTGAAAGTTATAACATGTACCGTTGAGTGAGCATCCTCTGAAAGTGTCAACAATTTGTTAATGCTTGTTTTGTCATTCAAACCCTCTAAATTGACTACTCCTTATTCTTTCAAGAAGACGATACAAAAGCTCCGTTCCTGCATATCATGTGCAGATACAAAGTGAAGTAATTATCATTAGGAAGGTATCAAAATTAGGTGAGGCCAGGATCACAATCCAAGTAAAAGAAGTAACACAGACTCTATTCTAGAGTGTTCTTCAGCAGTTCATCCCAAAAATAAAGCCCAATTTGTGTGGTCTCATTTAATATGCAGTTAACTATAAATTTATTAATTTATAAAAATCATAATCTCAAATTAGCAATTAAGAATTTTAGAATATGAGAAAACAAAACCAGGTAATGATTAAACCCTTGATGACATACCACAACATGAACATGCAAAGTTGTGGCCTCACATTGACATGTGTTTGCATCAGGAGGAAGGCAGTGTGAAGGATGGACATAGTCGATAATCTCTCACCAAGTCACCATCTTATCCGAAGGAAAAAATCTTACATGGCATTTCGTCAAACATCTCTCACACACATCATTGGCTTTCTTTGTGATCTGCCCTTCCTGCTCGGTGTGGATTCCCTTGTGGATGAACGGGAGCACTAATAGGCCTAGCTCATCTATCAGATGATATGGAGGATGAATGCATTTCAAAACTGACCGCATATAATCCTAGGTTCAAGATGTGCATAATTGGTTCTACTTGAAGGGAAGGAATTAGATACCTTGAAATTTCCGTCAACGAATGCGTGTGCAGGGGATGCGGGACCTTGCCGTCGAGGATGGCTGTCAACACTACATGGCAGGGCGGGCGGAAGGTGAAGGATGGCGGCATCCTTGCGATTGTCAGGGCGGCGGCATCCTTGCGGCGGTCAGGGCGGGGGCGTCCTGGAGGACGGCAGCGTCCTTGAACACGGCGGCATCCACGACACTACATGGCAGGGCGACAGCGTGGAGGCATGGCAGCGACGTCCGAGCTGGTGACGGGTGGCGGCAAAGGCATCGCCGGTGACGGGTGGCGGCGTCCTTGTATCAAATCTCCAGCGGCTAGGCGGCTAGTGGAGGTGGCGTCTAGGCGTCCAGACCTTGGTCGAGTGGTTTTCGCATGGGGCGTTCTGCAAACATTTTTTTTTTGAGGTAGGCGTTCTGCAAACGTAATTAGCGGACGTTTGGGGTAATAATTATGATCGTTTACCTGCACACGGAAATCCCGGGAGGGAGAACAAATCAATCCGGACCGTTTGTTATAAGTGTATGGACGGTCCAGATTTTATTTTCCAGCCAAGTTTGCTCTTTTATAAGTAGTAGAGATAGAGAAGTAGAGATAGAGATAGAGATAGATTTAGAGATTACTTCATCTATGCCTCCCTATTTTATTTCAATATTCCGTAGCAATGCACGGGCATTCGGCTAGTGTTAAATAAAAACTCACTGAAACCATGGCCCATGTCCATACATTAGGCCCATTACTTTCTGCCCAACACGGCGAAACCCAACCGGCTGCAAAATCCGAACATTATCCGCTTCATAGCCGAGCGGCCTCGCACCCGACCCACACTCTTCCGCTCGCTCTGCCTCCTCCTCCAATGGCGGCCTTCGCCTCCACCTCCCCCTCGCCGGCGATCTCCGCCTCGACCTGGCGCATGGAATCACTCCGCGCCGCACTCCCCGTGGTCCGTCCCTCCGCGTCGGCGGCTATCGGCGCCGGTCTCCGCCCTCGCAAGCAGGCGGTCCGGTTGGGCGCCTCCGCCTCCCCGTTTCTCAGGAGTTCCTTCGTCTCTACGTCCTCTGCTTCGTCGTCCGCATCTCCAGCCTCGATTTCCTCCGCGGCCTCGGCTTCGCTCGCCTTCTCGTACACCTCCTCGTTCTCCGGTGAGATATCCTCTCCTCCTTTTGCGTATCTTGAAGTCCTAGCGTGCCTGTAATGCTGCCTATATAGACGAAATTCAGACACTGCGACCACCTGGGATTCCATATACAATGTGAAAATCATTTTGCTCACGAACTTTCAGGCCGTCACTTGGTAGTCTAAATAGCCTTTTTACAAGTGGGCTATATTGCCCTCGACGATTTATGAAGCAACCGATCATTTCTCACATTTGTTTTCAAGTGCATTTATCCTATTGCTGATTGCATTTCTCATACTATTATATATTATACTCCCTCCGATAATTTCTCACATTTGTTTTCAAGTGCATTTATCCTATTGCTGATTGCATTTCTCATATTATATATTATACTCCCTCCGATAATTTCTCACATTTGTTTTCAAAGTGCATTTATCCTATTGCTGATTGCATTTCTCATATTATATATTATACTCCCTCTGTTCTTCTTTAATCGACGCGAGGGGATAAAACTGCTGAACAAGTATGTACGCATCGATTAGGAGTGTCTCCCTCTGGTTGTGTTGATCAAATTGGAACCGAGGGAGTACATGTTGTTGGGCATGTGTTCTCTGTTTACCCCAGTAGGAGGTAACAATGAACCAATCAGATGGCAAATCTTGGAACTTATTTTGATATGGGCCATTTCTGTCATTAACAGATTCATCTACATTTGCACCAATTGGCGTGAAAGCAAAACAGTTCTTGATATCCTTTGCTCCTTTCACTTTCTTGTTCTGTTTAATCCAATGGGGGCTGACTGCATTGCTGTAGTTCAAATTGTTATTCTGCCATTTCATCCCTTATGATTGTTATCTAAATTGCTAAGTTTGCTGATTATTATGGGCATGAAAAGGGAAAGAGTAATGAATACAAACTGGTGTAGCCGCATTTAAGAAATTTCTAACATGGACTTGTGAAATCGTAAGGGCAAAATTGTTATGGATGAAAAAGAATATAGCTAAGTTTTCAGCACATGCATAATCGTTTGCCTTACTGATTAAGCGAAGAGATATACTTATGAATTGAAAGGGTCTACCACACCATACAAATCTCAAACACTGTAAGAATTTTTTGTAGCGGATAAAGAACTCGTTTGTTGCATTTAAAAAATGTCAGATCAGCCTTCTCACTCGAAGTTCTTGAGCCAGTGGCACTGGAGATAAAACTAGGATGCACTTTTAAGAAATTCCTTCGCAGTAATCTCATTATAGAATTTGTCTAAACATTGCAGTTGAATCAAGTTTTGAGCACCGATTGTTTGGTATTGATGTTCGTGGAAGGATATTGGCAATGAGGCACGGGAAACGTATTCCTAGACTCGGCAGACCTGCAGATCAGCGGAAGGCACTTCTGCGTGGGCTGACCACACAGCTGCTGAAGCATGGGAGGATAAAGACTACCAAGCCAAGGGCAAAGGCAATGAGGAAGTGGGTTGATAAGATGATTACACTGGCGAAGGATGGATCTCTTCACAAGAGGAGACAGGCCTTGGGGTATATATATGAGAAGCATATAGTCCATGCATTGTTTGCTGAGGTTCCGGACAGGTATGGGGAAAGACCAGGGGGCTACACAAGGATCATCCCAACATTTCCCAGGCGGGGAGACAATGCACCTATGGCTTACATCGAGCTTGTCTAGGTGAAGTGGATTCTTCTTATAATATATGACGCCCGTTAAAGTTACCAGAATTAATTATTTGTATTCTTCATATATTATCGCAATAGGTTATAGCTTACACTGTTGGCATTAAAGTACGCCTAGTTTTCTTAAGTTTCATGACATTTTTCATTAAAATCATAAGTTCAGAAAATCACTATATATGTTTTGAGATAATCATCACCTAATATATTTCATAGACGTTAAAAGAACAGGACAATGTAGTTGCAAAATTCCAATGTAATTAAGCAAAATAGCTGCTGCATTGTGGACGATAGGACATAGAACAAGCATCAAATCTGGTAAATTGCTTTTTAGTTTACAATTTTGAATTAGAACGAAAAAAAATTCCTCTACAAACGACATCTTTATAATTTATGTCTTGTGTGCAGAGAACCATCCATCTGTTCCAGTATCATCCATTGATGCGGCGCAGGCCAGGTGTCTGCAAATAGTCTTTTGAATATTTGTTTTCCTATGATATTTTGTAACAACAAAGTGTACATCTTCTGTAGAATTTTGAACTGCCTAATTTCGTCCTGTAATTGCAAAAGCAGTGTGCTATGCCAGTATTTTGGAAAGTCTTCCTGGTAACACAATCTTGTTTCTATCAAGGTTCAAGCTATTCATTCCTCGAGTTTCTTTCAATTTCATGTAATAGGGATGTTTCTATAAGTTTTCCGTGTTTCTAGACAATATCCCAAGGATACACCCTGGGAGGTGTATCGGTTTCATAGAAGAAGAGGCCAAGACGGCCGATACAACGCCAAAAAGGCTCCACGATACAAACACGACACCTCGCGGACAACAACACAACCCACACCATCTAAGCGACAGGACTCACCTTGCATCGACTCCCGCCAAGAATGGCAAGGAGGGGATACACTGAGCTTCTAGGCCGCGTCACAACCTAAGCTAAGAACTCCACAAGACCGACTCCAACTCCAATATAGCACAAGCCAACGCACCGCCCGCCCAAAAGTGCCCAAGATTGGCAAGCGGACGGCGGGGCCGAACCATACCGGACGAGACGCCGGCCAAGAGTACCGCCAAAGGTGTACATAGCGCCCCGGAAGCCCACGCTCTGAGTGCCGTACCAAAGACTTCAACGAACCACCAAGGCGACGCCTCCAAGGAGGGAACGACGCAGCCACGCCGCCGCCGCCCGATCCAAATGCCGGATCTAGGGTTTCCCCCGGTGCTCGAGGCGGGGAAGCACGGACAGCACCATGACGACGCCTCCAAGAAGGTGACGGCGCCCGCGGGCGTCGCCGTCGTCAGCTTCACGCGAGGATTTCACCTCGGCCCTGCCGTCAACCCCATAGTCCAACCGATACACGCAAAAAGGAGCCGGCTTTGGCACACCGAAGAGAGGCGAGCCAAATCTGTCGGAGGCGGAGCAGGGAGTGTCGTTCGCCGCCTCACCACCACCGACCAGGGGCTCCTCCACGACACGGCCAAGGACACCGCGCCAGCCTTCACCTCCGCGCGCAGGCTCACCTCCGGCCCGGCCGCGTCCCACCGCCACTTGCCTCCGCCCTCGAGCAGCCGGCGCCGTCGCTGCAGGCCGCAGCCACGGCCGCGCTGCGCGCAGGCCAACCCACGCCGCCACCGAAGCCATGGCCGTGCCCAGCGAGCACGCACGACCAGGCCCCGAGCCGGCCCGCTCGGCCTCCGGCCAGGCCGCGCCCCGTCGCCACGCGCCTCCATCAGCCGGCACCGGCGCCGCATCACCTCTCCACGGCCGCGCCGCGCGCGGGCCATCTCCACGCCGTCGCCGGAAGCCACGGCAGCGTCCCCTCCGGCGGCAGAGAAGCCGTCGCAGATGGGGAAAAACGCCCGGCCGCCACCATCCCAGGGGCACACGCGGCTTCGCCGGCGTCCCCTCCGGCGGCGACGAAGCGGGGGAGGCAGGGGGAGGGGGGCTACAGGCGGCGGCGGCTAGGGTTCCCCCGTGTCGCCAGAGGAGGGCGACGCGGGGGCTGGGCTCTCCTCTCAAATCTCGCTTCCTTCCTCGATTCTATTTTGGAGTTGATGGATAATCGTTTCTAGACAATATTGTACTGTCTTGTATGCAAGCACGGACCTTCTGTTTGAACGTGTTATGAATCTCTTATTGCTCTGACGTGTCCCGTGATATTTGTACCCAAGTTACTCGGTCACTGTCACTGGGTGTGTTGGTTTGAGCACAAGAATGGCCCATCCAACATTTGGATAACCAAAATTCTGGCCAATTTTTTGTATATCCATGAGTTGGTCAATTTTAGCTAAAAATGAACTAGACTTGGTCAGTAGTCATTGGTATTCCAAAAAGTAGGCAAACATTCAACAAGAACCACAATTTTGGTTTTAGACAAAAAAGATTGGTAAGGTTTATTTTGGCCACAAACGAAACATACATTGTCCCCCACGAGCATGAAACCACACCACCCTAGACCCACCTCGGAGGTGTTGGACCACATCTACCATCGATCATCGTCAACCACTTGACCTTTGGAAACCACAAGAGGTTTGTCGTCTAGGTTCACTGCTGGAGGGGCGACGAATCCTCCTACATGGCGGCAAAATCGAAATAGTGGAGCATGATAACCTTGTCCCGGTGACACCTCCCCGTTCCATTCCTGGAGCGAGGCCGCGAGGCAACTTTGAAGGACATGTGGAAGCGATGGGAAGTGTTGGCGATGTCAACGTGTGCATGTAGCTTCCATTTGATGGCGTGCAAATTGAGATTATCGTGGCAAAAGCATCCTAGCGCAATGATGACATTAAGTTGGTACTTCATGTATGAAGGATACAAGTAGCCATCCAGGTGGAAGGAAGCCGATTAGTTGATTACGCAGAAAATGCCCAAGTAATCCTCAAGAGGGCGTAAATTGCTTAGGCGATGTCAATGGTGCAGTAGCTTGGGTAGTTAGCGATAGCCTATATGACAATAACAAGGTTGGCAAGGCATGTTGCATTTTTTGAAACAATCATCGGAGGTAAAGACTCCCCACCTGAATATATTACATCAAAAGTGCTAACAAGACTAGACTCCTAGCCACCCAACACTGGTGGTAACTGGTGAGTATATATGAGTGGTTTCCACCAAAGAAGAAACCAATGAACATAAAGAAAAGAAGGCGACATACACATATGACAAGCACATTGGGCTTGAAGGGTTTTGTAACATAGAAAACAAAAAAAATCTTACGAAGATGAACAAGAGAGAAGCCAAGATCTAATCTACGAGATGCAAAACAATGAGAGAGAGAGAGAGAGATTTGGTCTTTATACCCTTGAAGATCGCACAACGGTAATGTTCAAAAAACATGGTTGACGTAATTGTACAAGTCCCTCTTTGCGATTCGATCCCGACCCAAGAGCCACAACGAACGACACCTCCGAGTGATAAACACGTGAAGCGCAACGACATATCGTTCTCCTTGTTCTAGAAAGAGTACTAGGTGTAGAGATAGATAAGATCAGTAGCACGATGACATGGGTGCTTATGGTGGAGACTTTTCGTGGGCAGGGCTTTGCCTACGCGCATGGCTCGAGAAGGAAGGAGAAGGGCAGTAGGGCTCTGGTGGTGGCTAGGTTTTGAGTGGTAGGAGTCCGGCGCCCTTGTATCTCTTATATAGAGGGGTGGTCGGCCAACTTGCTCCTCCTCCAAGTAGGCCTGGAACTAAAACTCGTAACTCACGAGTTAAACGAGTAACTCGCAACTCGACTCGGCTCGACTCGAACTCAGCGTAAAATGAGCCAAGCCGAGTTTCAGTTTTAGTCGTTAAACGAGTTCAAGCTAAACGAGCTACTCGTAAGTAGATCGTTTAACTTGTAAAGGTAGATGAAACATTGAATTTTCCATTTATATAAGCAATTATACACAATAACTGTAGTTTATGGATTACATATTATTTGATGGTGTCATAATATAGTTAATTATGATGATAATTGCACCTTACATGCCTAAATAATTAGAAATAATTATATAAAAACAATTATGTGACCTTTTGAGAGTTTTACCAAGCTAAACGAGCTACTCGTGAGCTTCTCGCGAGCTTACCAAGTCGAGCCGAGTTTCATTTCTAGAATCGTTTGTTGAACGAGTCGAGCCGAGTGATTGCTGTGCGGTGTTAATGTAGATCACCGACCAGTTGGGAACCCCAAGAGAAGGTGTGATGAGCACAGCAGCAAGTATTCCCTCAGTAAGAAACCGAGGTTTATCGAACCAGTAGGAAAAAAGGCAAACTTCAGAAGGTGATGCCTGCTAGCTTCGCGACAGCTCCGGATAATTTATAAGGCGCCTCGTCCAGGGCTTTGCTTTGCACCAGCAGCAACATGGAACCTGCACACAACACAACCAAGAACTTTGCTCCCAACTTACGATGAGGTTGTCAATCTCACCGGTTTGCTGTAAACAAAGGATTGAGCGTATCGAGTGGAAAGCAATAGTAGTATGCAAGAAAGTAAATAGTGCGAGTAAAAGTAAACAGTAATAGCAATGTAAAGGAAATTGGACCGGGATCCACAGTTCACTAGTAGTGTCTCTCCAAAAGATAAATAACAACATGCTGGGTAAACAAATTACAGTTGGGCAATTGATAGAATAAAGATAACGTGCATATGTCACGAGGATCACTATGAGATTTACTCTGGGCATTACAACAAAATACATAGACTGCCATCCAACTGCATCTATGACTAATAATCCACTCGCGGGGATATCGTCCGAACACTCCTCGAGTATTAAGTTGCAAACAACAGATAACTGCATTAAGCAAAGTGTGTAATGTAAACAAAACGAATGTCCTTGGACACAAGAATGTTGTTTTCTCCCTAGTGGCAACAACACATCTACAACCTTAGAGGTTTATGTCACTCCCCCAGATTAAATAGAGGCATGAACCCAACTGTCGAGCATAAATACCCCCTCTTGGAGTCACTAGTATCTACTTGGCCAAGATAGCTACTAACAACGGAGAGCATGCAAGATCATAAACAATATAGAGATAACATAAGATAATATTCAGCACATCAACTTAACATAACACCAATATTCATCGGATCCCAACAAACACAACATGTAGAATTATATAAAGATGATCTCGATCATGTAGGGCAGCTCACGAGATCTAAACATGAAGCACATGGTGGAGAAGACAACCATCTAGCTACTGCTATGGACCCATAGTCCAAGGTAGACTACTTACTCATCGCACTGGAGGCAAGCATGGCGATGAAGAAGACCTCCGGTGGCAATTCCCCTCTCCGGCAGGGTGCCGCGAAGAGCTTCTGGACCCTCCCGATCTCGGGTCGATGACAGCGGCGGATCGTGATGTGTTTCAGGAAAATTGATCGGGTCTTTAGGTTTTTCCCGTCGGGGGGTCTTTTATAGGCGAAGGGGCGACGTCAGAGGTGGACCAGGGCGCCCTCACCATAGGTGGGCGCGGCCAGGGGCTAGGTCGCGCCGCCCTATGGTGTGGCCGGCCCGTGGCCCCCCTCCGTCTCCTCTTCAGACATCTGGAAGCTTCGGTAAATATTAGGAGGTTCGACTTTTGTTTCATCCAATTCCGAGAATATTTCCTGTGTAACTTTTCTGAAACACAAAAACAGCAGAAAACAGGGAACTGGCACTGTGGCATCTTGTTAATAGGTTAGTTTCAAAAAATGCATAAAAATGCCACAAAGTGTAACAAAACACTAAGCAAATGGTGTAAGAACAAGCATGGAGCATCAAAAATTATAGATACGTTTGAGACGTATCAAGCATCCCCAAGCTTAACTCCTGCTCATCCTCGAGTAGGTAAGTGATAACAAAGAATAATTTTTGAGGTGACATGCACCAACACAATCTTGATCATCTATGTAAGCATTGAGTGCTGGGATCAAAAGAACTTAAAACATGGGCATGAAAGACATAATCTTATAACATGAAAAAGAACACAAACGAAAGATCATGACAAATGAAACAATGAAAGTCAAACGTGTATTCAAATCATATGGAAAAACATAGCAAATGGTTTTCAGCTTGTCCTTCATGGAATAGCAAAACATAAATGCATAGGACACCTTCAAGTTTAAGAGGGCGACTAGATACAAATAATTTAAGAACAAGTGAAACCAAAATCATGAATCAATCAATAATAAACTTTGGGACTATGCACATTAAACTCAGAATGACAACTATGCTCTCTTAGACGGTGCATAAAGGTAGAAGGTGGTGACTCAACATAAAAGTAAAAAAAGGCCCTTCATAGAGGGAAGCAGTGATTGCAAGTTTTATAAACCTTCAAAAATTATGGTACTTACTAGCTTTGAGCTCTCATTGCCCCCATCATAGGCATCTTGAATGGTTAAAATTAATGCAAGTACAATTATGAAGCATATGCTTGACAAATTATAAGTTGAAAACCTCGTGTCCCGTGAAGTACGAATACCCAAACCTCATGCTACTCGACTTAGAGTCCCAAGCAAGCTCTTGTCATTGTAAGTATACACGTATCATCGAGAACCGCCAACGGGGTACCTCCGTGCCCGATGACATGGAACAAGCCCACATCAAAATGACAGGACAAACAGACAATGAACACCTCGGCATCTCTTTTATTTACCATTGGTATAGCTTTTTATTTTGAGATGCGTCGTCGAATGTTCACTATGGGTGACGAGGGTTAACTCGACAAATGTCCTAAATGAAGGACTTAGGATCGGGGAGATAGGGCGTCGGATGAACTCGAAGGTAAAGTTAGTCGAAATTGGTGTGTGTCGAAAGTAAACTTTGGGTGTTAAACCAGGCTTGCTCTCAATCTGCCCTACACCGTCCCCTCCTGGCCCCTTTATATAGGTGGCCAGGTCTCGAGGATCGGGTAGGGTCCGATACAGATTACAATATCGACATACGGTAGGAACTCGTATTCTACTATCATTACAATTGGGCCTAGCTATACGGGCCTCAGGGGTACTCAACTAACGGGCTCTATTAACTATACCCTTGTCAGTAGCCCCTGAGATTCTACCAGAATTGCAAATTCAGGTTGAATCTCTAATCTTTAAATCTTCGACTTGATCAATTCTTCGATTTCTTCTTATCTTCAAATCTTCGACTTGGTCTTTCGACTTATTTTTATGATATTCTTTCGCAAGGGGTTTTGATGAACAAGCCTGACAACTCTGACGGATCAAGAGGTCAGTTAACTGCCGGAACAGATACTTGTCACCTACTTCAAATTCAATCCCCTTGGATTTGAATTCGGGATACCGGTCAAACCCATTCTTTTGCCGCATTTAGGACTTACAAAGAATGAATCCCAGTGGTTCTCAGGGTACCCAGTGCATCCACCAGGATTTTCGTCACGTCGTAGACACGGATACATACCAGCAGAGCGCATCCATGTGCGTATACCAGGCCACACAGGACGGATCCCGGGGTCTTACCTTCGTGATAAGTCACGGCATTCGAGTTGTGTTGCGATAACGCAACTCGAGAATCTCATGTCGCAGTCAAATTTTGACTGAAAATATTCAGGTTTTTAAATTGACCTTCTTCGCTCCTGATGGGAGTAATCTCTCTGCGCTTCGTCAACTATGTAGTCGAAGTTTGTACGTTAATCCTTCTACATCTCCATTATTGATTATCTCATCCTCTATCGGGTGCGCGCTCAGCGCTCCCGATGGGAGTAGCCCCCGAGGCTATGTTTGGATACTTGTAGTCAAGCATAGGCTCAAAGTTCAGCTCTTCTTTCTTCTGCTGACGTCTACTGTTGGCAAGCCCCCGAGTCCAAGTCGAAGTTTTCATATTGTACGACCACAGTCTCCTCTTCTTGTTTTTCCTCTTTGGTATTATCGTCTGCTGTGTGCAGAATTTAACTCCTTTTGTAAAATATATTTACGGGCCTTGCTGTAGAACAGGGGCCCGATAATATGCGCTTATAAATAAAGCATCTTCTGGCAAGGGTAAAAACCCTAATCAGATTCCTCCCCCGCCGCATCATCTTCTCTCTCCATCTAGGGTTTTCCTAGGCTCTTCCCTTGTGCACATGGCTGACGCTGATGGTTCTCGTCTGAACCTTGGCTCTCCGGTTGCGCCACAATGTCGGGGTCGCCCTCGTGGAAGTAAAAATAGGAGCAACACCACTCCGGCCGCAGTAGGATCATCATCGGCCGCTCCGGCTAAGCGTCGCCCCGGCCGCCCACCTGGTAGTAAGAACAAGCCTAAGGTGACTGGCACTGCTCCAGGTCCAATTGCTCCTCCTCCTGCTGCTTCCGCTGCTCCTGCTGCGCCTCCCCGAATCTTTTCTTTCTTCTGCATTGCCATGGCACAGTGCCGCGAGATTCAGCGGCTGCCGCTGAATTTCACCAAGTTCATGGATGGGCGCGAACTGCGAGAGGCGGTTCTCCGCGAACAGTCTGGCAGTGGTATCCCATACGAGGTGGAGGTGTGGTATGATGGCGATGGCGAGCAGTACTTGAGGGGCGGCTGGTCACAGTTTGCAGAAGACCACGACATCCACCAAGGCTTCTTCATGGCCTTTGATTTCCACATCGGCACGTCGAAGTTCGACGTGAAGATCTATGATGGCACCCAGTGCCAGAAGAAATATGAAGCTGAAGTCCACTTCCATTAGGATTTTGCTTTTTATGTAATGTCGTTTGATAATGTCCTTGCTATCTGTAATGAATATTCGTACTTTGTGTCGATGTTTTTGCTAGTACCAAGAAAACAAGTCATTGTTCTGAGGTACGCTTTCCATCTATCGGGTTCTTTGTGAACCAATTTATACCAAGAATATCGGGTTCCTTTGTGAACCAAGTTGTTTGAATATTTATTGGGTTGTCGGCACAACCTTATAGTGAAAAAAGTCTTCCAAGTCGCGATAAAAATTCCTTTCATACGACCCGAGGGTTGAAGCCCCCGAGGCAAAGAAATAATAATAATTGTAAAATTTTGTCGAGTTCAACCCAAAGAACCCGACCTGTGGCCTCATGTTCTGGGTTCAGAAGGTTAACTCGAATTTACTGATACCACTATGTTTATTCTACGCGTAAAAACGCCGTAGCTGCTCTGTATTCCATGGGTTGCTCTCATCCTTCCCAGTCTTCTTGTCTTGTAGTCGATATGCTCCTCCTGGTATTACTTCAGTGACGATGTAAGGTCCCACCCAAGGGGACTCCAATTTGCCGTGGCTGTCTTGCCTGAGTCGCAAAACTAGATCTCCCACCACGAAGGATCGTGGACGAAATCGACTACTATGGTAGTTTCGCATGCTCTGTTGATACTGCGTAGCCCTTTCTAATGCTTTATCTCTTGCTTCATCTAGTGCATCGACATCATCTTGCAATGCTTCTGTTGACGTTGTTTCGTCATATGCTGTCACTCTTGGAGCCTCGTGTGTAACTTCGACTGGAAGCACGGCTTCTGCGCCATGGACCAGGAAGAAAGGAGTTTCTTGAGTTGCTGCATTAGGCGTAGTTCTTAGACTCCAAAGAACGGAGGGCAATTCTTCTACCCAAGCGCTCTTGGCTTTCTCAAGAGGTGCTAAGAGCCTCTTTTTTATCCCACTACATATCAGGCCATTGGCTTTTTCGACTTGCCCGTTTGTCTTCGGGTGCGCCACAGATGCGAATTTGAGCTTGATCCCTAATCCTTCGCAGTAACTCTTTAATTCCTTTGAAGTGAAATTTGTCCCGTTGTCTGTGATGATGCTGTATGGTACACCAAAACGGAAAACTATTGACTTGATGAAGCTGATTGCTGCTGTAGAATCTTGGTTTGTTACCGGGGCCGCTTCCACCCATTTGGTAAATTTATCGACTGCCACTAGCATGTAGACATGCCCTCCTGGCCAGGATTTGTGCAACTTTCCCACCATATCGAGGCCCCATTGTGCGAAAGGCCAAGATAATGGTATTGTTTGTAGCTCCACTGCTGGTGCATGCGGTCTAGATGCAAACCTTTGACATGCTTCACACTTTCGAACTATATCTTTTGCGTCCTCGATGGCTGTTAACCAATAGAATCCTGCTCGGAAAGCTTTTGCCGCTATTGCTCTGCTGCTGGCATGATGGCCACATACTCCGCCGTGTATGTCTTTTAATATTGTTTGTCCTTCCTGGGGCGTTACACAACGCTACAAAACGCCGGTAATACTTTTCTTGTATAATTTCCCCTGCAACACGACAAACGCTTTCGATCTTCGAGTTATCCTCTTGGCCTCCACTACATCTTCTGGTAATTTTTTATTTATCATGTATGCAAGATATGGCTGCATCCATGTTTCTTCTATCATCATGACCTCCTCTGGTTCTGACGTAGCCCCCGAGCCTGCTGCAGTAGTCAAACTTTTTTCACTTTTTATTGATCTTTCCACTATTTCCTCCCAAAATACTCCGGATGGCACAGGTAAATACTGTGACCCGATATTTGCTAAATTGTCGGCTTCTTCATTGCTGTTCCTGCTTATGTGCGAGACTTCGCATCCATCGAACGTTCCTTCTAGATAATGGTACAAATTTTTGTAGGCCATCATGTTGTCATTGATTGTGTCACATCTGTTCATAACTTGCTGGACAACAAGGTTGGAATCTCCAAATATTTTTAGGCGAGTTGCTCCACATGCTTTAGCCATCTTCATTCCGTGCAACAAAGCCTCGTACTCTGCTTTATTGTTAGAAGCCTGTGGAAAGCTCATCCTTAAGACGTACTTCAATTTGTCGCCATGAGGTGATATCAACACTACTCCTGCGCCTGCGCCTTGGACTCTTTTAGAACCGTCGAAGTACATTTTCCAAACACTGGATAAGTCTGGTGGTCCTGTGCTCTGCAGCTCCAGCCACTCTGCCGTAAAATCTGGCAAAACTTGCAACTTGATCGCCTTCCTTTTTTCGTACGTGATGTCCATGGGAGACAACTCGATTCCCCACAAAGAGACACATCATGTTGCTGAAGGATTATTCAATATGTTCGACAATGGTGCCTCGTTGACCACTATAATTGGGTGCACCGCAAAGTACTGTCGTAGTTTTCGTGCGGTTGTGAAGACACTATATGCCAACTTCTGATAGTGCGAGTACCTCTGTTTTGTTGGAGATAACACTTCACTGATGAAATATACCGGCCTCTGGACGCCATGGGCTTTTCCTTCTTCGCTTCTTTCGACTACTAATACTGTACTCACCACCTGATGGGTTGCGGCGATGTACAATAGCAATGGTTCTTTTTCTTTTGGTGCGACCAGCACTGGTGGCGTGGAAAGCACTTTTTTCAACTGTGCAAACGCTGCGTCTGCTTCTTCTGTCCACTCGAATTTATCGTCTGACTTCTTCATAAGTGCATAAAAAGGAAGCGCCTTCTCCCCTAGTCGAGCAACGAAGCGACTTAGTGCCGCGACGCGTCCTGCAAGTTTCTGTACGTCGTGTAGTTTCGTGGGTTTCCCCATTGTTAAGATTGCTTGAATCTTCTCTGGGTTTGCCTCTATTCCTCGTGCTGATACCAAGAACCCCAAAAGTTGTCCTGCTGATACGCCGAAGGAACACTTTGTCGGGTTAAGCTTAAGCTTGTACCTGCTCAGGTTGTCGAAGGTTTCTGCCAAGTCGCTGATTAAAGATTTCTCTTCTCTTGTCGTGATGACTACATCATCAATGTATACTTGGATATTGCATCCTATTTGGCTTCCGAGGCAATTTTGCATCATCCTTTGATAAGTTGCTCCTGCATTTTTTAGGCCGAACGGCATTACTTGGTAGCAAAACACTCCATATGGTGTGATGAAGGCCGTTTTTTCTTCAATTTGATTTGATTGTAGCCAGAATATGCGTCCAAAAATGAAAGCCTCGCGCATCTCGCTGTGGAGTCAATTATCTGATCGATGCGGGGTAGAGGGAAAAGATCCTTTGGACAATGCTTATTGAGAGATGTGTAGTCGACACATACTCTTTGTACGTCTGTATTCTTCTTGGGTACTATGACTGGGTTCGATACCCAACTCGAAGTTTTGATTTCTCTGATAAATCCGGCATTTTCTAGCCTGTGCAATTCTGACGCTATCGCCTTCCTTTTAGGTTCATCAAATCGCCTCAATGGTTGCTTGAGTGGTTTTGCCTTGGGATCTACATTTAGTGCGTGCTCGACGAGTTCCCTGGGAACCCCTGGCATGTCCAATGGACACCAGGCGAAGATTTCCCAGCGCTCACGAAGGAACTCGACGAGCGCGCCTTCCTATGCGGGATCCAAGTTCACCGCAATTGATGTCGTCTTGTTTGGATCTGTAGGGTAGACCTAAATTTTCTTCGAGTCCTGCGTTGTGTCGAAAGCCTGATCTGGCAGGGATCGTCCAACGTCGGGTAGCGCATTATGATCCGTTTCTCCTTTTAACCTCTCATATTCTGCTGTCATGCCGAAGGTTTGCGCCATCCTGTTGAATTCTCTGTCGCATGTGTTGGCTACTTCAAAGCTCCCTTGTACTGTGATTGTTCCTTTGGGCCCTGGAATTTTTAACGTAAGATACGCGTAGTGTGGTACTGCCAGGAATTTTGCAAATGCTGGGCGCCCCAGGATTGCATGATATTGTGACGGCCAGTCCATAACTTCGAACTCCAGCTTCTCTCTTCTGTAGTTTCCGCTGCTGCCAAAGCAGACGTCGAGTTCTATTCTCCCCAAAGGGTAGTTTGCGGCTCCTGGTACTATTCCGTGGAAAGAGCAATCTGTTGGCTTCAGACTCGTCAGCGAAATGCACATTGCCTTTAGGGTTCTAGCATATATCAAGTTTATGCCACTCCCTGCATCCATGAACACTCTTGCGATGTCGTACCCTCCTATTTGTGCCTTTAAAACCATAGGCGAGTGGCCTGGCCTAGGAACTTTCCTCGGGTGGTCTGCTCGACTGAACTTGACTGGTTGTTCTGACCACCGTAGGTACTCTGTGGTAGCTGGTGGTGATGATATTGCTAAGTTGACTTGCCTGGATATGCTCTTTCGCTCTTTCTTTGACTTGGGCACCGGTTGAATCATGGCTGATATGTACACTTTTGACTCTAGGTGCCTTGCTAGCCTTTGCATTTGATATCCTTGACTTCTGTGTCTTTCTCCTTGCCTCCCTTCTTGTTTTGAGCCCATGGCGCTTAGCAACCTTAGGAATGTTCTGCAATCCTTCATCTGGTGATTTGAGACCCTTTTCCCGTCGAGATACGCGTAGTGGATTCGACAAGGTCCGTATAGCATATCCTCGGCCGAAGGACCAGAGTATCTCGGTTTTTCTACTCCTTTTGCCTGAAACCTCCTACTTTCATATCCTTCCTCTTCTTCTAGTACGTAACCCGCGGCTACCTGATTTCTCCTTCCTTGGTTATCCCTGCTGCGGTGTCGTCTCCTCTGTCTACTTACTCTGTCGACTTTTGGTGAACGTCCTCTTTTATTGTTATACGCGTCCTCTCCATCAGCGAATTTGTTGGCTTGTTCCATTAGCTCGTCTACTGTCGTAGGTCTTGTTCTTCCTATTTCTTCCACGAGATCTGAGCGACGAAGTCCGGTCGAAAAGGCGTCTATTGCTCGTTCGTCGGAGATGTCCTCTGCTGAGTTTTTGATTATACTCCAGCGTTGTATATAAGAACGTAGCGTTTCGCCTTTCCTCTGCACACATGCTTTAACTTCCTCCAGTGATGCTGGGCGCTTGTAGGTGGAACGAAAATTTCTTGTGAATTGACTTTCGAGTTCCCCCCAGCTTCCAATGGATTCGTTGGGTAGGGTATTCAACCAGGACCGTGCGGCGCCGGTGAGGTGCAGCTGCAAACTTTGCATTGCAGTCGCCTTTGTTCCCCCCAATATCTGCACCAACTGCAGATAATCCGATAGCCATAGGGTAGGTTCTTGCGACCCGTCATACTTATGTTGGTCGTGTGGTAATTTGAATCCTTTGGGTACCCGTGTTTTGCGAACCCTGCGGGTAAAGAATAACGTACCCATATCTTTGTCGTCGTCCTCGTAATTCTCTTCCCTCCAAGCATGACGCGATTTATTTACTCGAGCTTGTGCTATTATACTTCTTGCGTCCTCCTTCCTTTTCTGTCACTTTTTCTCTTCTGATGACTCGCTATACTCGTTATCTGTGAAATTGTATCTGAACTTCTCCTTTCGATTTCCCTTGTAGCTTGTCGCCTTTGTCTATGGGCCTTGTTCCCTGATCTTTCCTTCTACTATTTCGAGGCTTCATATCGTGGCTCGGTGCATATCTTCTCGTGGGTCCCCAGGTTCTGGTCTTGTAGCTAGTAAATACGCTTGTGCTGCTACTAATGCTGCTTCTGGCGTTTTTTGTACGAAGTCATCTTCCTCCTCTTCTAGCTGTGGGGTAGGGCTCCTCGAGTACCCTTCTTCTCTGCCGCATGCTGTCGCCCCCTGTTGTATTTTGGGTCTCCGCGCCTTTCTATGTTGTATTCTGAATCTTCACTGTAGTCTTCCCAGTATTCCTCCCTTGATATACTGTTATTGTCTTGAAAAACCATGTCTCTTTCCTCCCTTAGTTTCTTCCTGTGCTGGTATAATGCATACTGATATCCCATTAGAACTTCTCTTCTCGATCCTTCGGGTACTTCTGTACCATGATTGATAGCTGACTTGATCATCCTCCATTCACCAGCCGAGACATGGACTTTCTCCTTTTCCTTTTTGTTGTGATCTTTTATTCTGTCGACTTGCCTGTCGACATTTTTACTTCCTTCGCTGTTGTTTTCTTCTTCTGCTTCAGTGATAATGATGCATAACTGATGTACTTTGGAGATGCCGCTGCTTCCCCTGGCGAAGTCCTTTGCGTTGTTGTGCGTCTGACACGCTTTTTCTTCTGAGTCGAAATTTTCCCGTATTTTGTCGCCTTCTGCGATTGATGCTTTTCCTAAGCTGACCGGCGAGTTTACCTCACTGGAAGAGCCTTCTGATGATTCCAATGTTTCTTCTGTTTCGGGCTTGTTTGCCGACGGATCTGGTTTCGTCGAATCTGAGAGGCGGGATGAACCCGATGGCCCGACGATGATGCTCAAACTTCCAATGGTTAACTCCATCTCTTGACTTCCGTCGAGTTCTGAACTGCTGTTGGCTAGAAGCGAAAAATCCGTCGAATTCATGATTCCAACGCCCAAGGTCCCCACGGTCGGCGCCAATTGACGAGGGTTAACTCGACAAATGTCGTAAATGAAGGACTTAGGATCGGGGAGATAGGGCGTCGGATGAACTCGAAGGTAAAGTTAGTCGAAATTGGTGTGTGTCGAAAGTAAACTTTGGGTGTTAAACCAGGCTTGCTCTCAATCTGCCCTACACCGTCCCCTCCTGGCCCCTTTATATAGGTGGCCAGGTCTCGAGGATCGGGTAGGGTCCGATACAGATTACAATATCGACATACGGTAGGAACTCGTATTCAACTATCATTACAATTGGGCCTAGCTATACGGGCCTCAGGGGTACTCAACTAACGGGCTCTATTAACTATACCCTTGTCAATGGGCTTGCTGTAAATTTCCACCATGAATTATGCATGGCTTAGATTAGCGGCCCAGGCGTTTCTCTAACACGTATACAAACTCCATGATCCCGCAAGATTCCCAACTTATTTCACATCGCGAGTATCCATAAACAAAAGATCACGATATCAACTCAAGTAAGAAGTGCAATGTTGAAAGCTTACCCCATGATGGCATGGTTTGGCTAATTTCCAACTTACAACTTGCAAGCATAACAACTCAACATAAGAGAGCCACAATGTCAAAATTTTAAGAACGAGAAAAGTAAAGTGTGCCATCAGGTTCGTGAGAGCTTTACTGACCAATTTTTGCATAACACCAAAAAGAGTTTAATTTGAAGGATAGATAAAAGCAAGTCAAATGTACTTTGGAATAGCAAATTGCTAATAGGTATATATGGTGGACACATTGGAATAACTTGGTTTTTGGGAGTTGGATGCATGAGTATAGCTCATACTCAGTACAAAATGAGGGCTAGCAAAAGATTGGGAGCGACCAACTAAGAGAGCAATAACGGCCATAATCATGCATAGCGACAAAACATCATTAAGAGAAGCATAAAATGGCATCAAAAGTCAAAAACTAAATGATCATAGAGGCTTATGGCGACTTTGTATGAGTCAAACATGTTGTAAGCATGCGCCAAGTCAAACCAAATAAAGCATCAAGGAGAAAACCAAATTAATGCTTCCAAATAATAAAAACAACGCATGATTTTTTCAAAGGCTCATTAAGCAATCTCAGTCATTTGAGACAAGTCATGCTATAGCAAAAATCACTAAGCATACTATCAAAACAATATCAAGCACGGCATGCAAAAGTCTAAGCCGCAGTCTAAATAAGCTCCTTTTTGTACCACTTTTTTTGCATGAAACTTTTTTCTCTTTTCCAACACCATTCAAACCTTTTTTAAAACAACTCTTTTGATGAATACCAACATGGACCAGAGGTCAAGATACACCTTGATGCAAAGATATAAGAATATCTGAACAAAAATCAAGGCGAAAAACGAAAGCTAAACGCAGTAGCAGAAAAAGAGAACACTCGTTGAACGATAAGAGTGAAAAATGGAGTGTTCTTGGCAAATGAAAACGAGTACATATCCTCCAAAATAAATTTGTTGGGGTCCAACCATTTATTGCAGCAAACAAAACTAAACAAAACTGAAAACTAAAGTAAAGATGCTCCAAGAAAAACGCATAGTGCATGAAGCAATAAAAATATAGTGTCTTGAAAGGTGACCTGATTTTTGCCGATGAAGAAGGGGTGCCTCGGGGGCATCCCCAAGCTTTGACGCTTGTACCTCTTGGATATATCTTGGGGTGCGTGGTCATCCCCAAGCTTGAGCTTTTGTCCATTCTTCAATTCATCTCATCATTCTCCAATCCCTACACTTGAAACTTCCTTCATACAAAACTCAACACAATTCTATTAGCAACATTAGTGTAAGAATAATAATGAATCAACCCTTTTTGGTTCAGATTTTAACTCAAAACCACCACATATAAAGCATATACTACTGTAGAAACTTCCCCAAAAGTTTCATAATCAAAAGAACTCAAAAACAAAGCGATCGAGAGGCAAACACAAATAGTGGCACAAATCTGTCAAAACAGAATAGCTGACAAAGGTCGATTTTTTCGAGGGTTTTCTGTTGCTCAAATCAAAAAGTGTAAAACTAATGAAAGTTTGGATATAACCTGGGTAATATGCACAAGAGATTGCAGGTCAAAAATATACTCTGAGAAGTTTCACGAATCTTTACGGTGCAGCACCGAAATCTGTTTCAGGGCAGCAACTTCCCCAAATCTTACCGTACTCAAATTAGAGGTTTCTCTTGGCACAACAACGAAATAAAAATGATAAGGAGATGTTATTACAGTAGTAATAACTTCCAAGACTAAAATAAAAGAAAAAGTACTGAAAAGAAAACAATGGGTTATCTCCCAAGAGTGATTTTCTTTAACGCCTTTGAGCTAGGCGCAGAAAGTGCAAATCAAGTAATATCAAGCGATGAAGCATCAAGTTCATAATTTGCTCTAAGAATAGAGTCAAAAAGTAGTTTCTTTCTCTTTCTAGGGAAGTGTTCCATACCTTTCTTGAGTGGGAATTGATATTTGATGGTGCCTTCCCTCATATCAATGATGGCACCTACAGTTCGAAGAAAAGGTCTTCCCAAAATAATAGGACATGAAGCATTGCATTCAACATCCATAACAAAAAAATCAACGGGAACAAGGTTATTGTTAACCATAATAAAAACATCATTAATCCTTCCCAAAGGTTTCTTTTTAGCAACATCAGTAATAGGAACATCATAATAACACTTTTCAAGCGGTGGTAAATCAAGCATGTCATAAATTTTTCTAGGCATAATAGAAATACTAGCACCTAGATCACATAAAGAATGGCAATCAAAACCATTAACATGCATATCAATGATGGGTTCCCAACCATCTTCCAACTTCTTGGGAATAGAAGCTTTTTAACTTTTCATCCCTAATTTTCATGAGAGCATTGGTAATATGCTTCGTAAAAGCAATATTCATAGAATTAGCATTGGGACTCAAAGCAAGATTTTGCAAGAAGAAAATAACTTCAGATATATTGCAGCCATCAACATCAAAATCATTGAAAGAAATAGAGCTATCTTCTCCTACACTCCAAAAAAATTCAGCACTCTTTTGAGAAAAAGTTTTTGCAATTTTGGGCTTTTTAACACAAGGAGTAAAAGTTTTCTCTACACCAATCAAAGTAAGGGGATTGCTAGCATTTGGAACAACATCATTAGAGGTAGTAATGGTACATACCTTCATCCTTCTAGCCATCTCATCTTCTCTTTCCCACCAGGCATGCAATTCTACTAACATCCTAACATTTTCATCAATTCTAACTTGGATAGCATTAGCAGTGGCAAAAGTATTGTTCTCCATAACCTCATTGGGCAACACTTTTAGTTTCAGAAGTTCAATATCAAGGGCAAGGCTATCAACTTTAGAAGCAAGAATATCAATTTTGCCTAACTTTTCCTCAATAGACTTATTAAAAGCAGTTTGCTTACCGATGAAGTCCTTGAGCATGACTTCAAGCTCAGAGGGCGTGGCCCTAGTGTTGTTGGAGGAATTACCATAAGAGTTACCATAACCATTACCATTGGTAGAAGGATACAGCCTATAATTGTTGCTAGCAAAATTGTTCCTATAAGCATTGTTGTTAAAATTATTATTTCTAATGAAGTTTACATCAACATGCTCTTCTTGAGCAACCAAAGAGGCCAAAGGAACATTATTAGGATCAACATGAGTTCTATCATTAGAAAGCATAAGCATTATAGCATCAATCTTATCACTCAAGGAAGAGGTTTCCTCAACAGAATTTACCTTCTTACCTTGTGGAGCTCTCTCTGTGTGCCATTCAGAATAATTTACCATCATGTTGTCAAGAAGCTTGGTTGCGGCGCCCAAGGTAAAGGACATAAAAGTGCCTCCAGCAGCTGAATCCAATAGGTTTCTTGAAGAAAAATTCAGTCCTGCATAAAAAGTTTGGACAATCATCCAAGTAGTCAGTCCATGAGTAGGGCAATTCTTTATCATAGATTTCATTCTTTCCCAAGCTTGAGCAACATGTTCATTATCAAATTGTCTAAACTTCATGATATCACTACGAAAGCTATAATCTTAGCAGGAGGATAGTATTTTCCAATAAAAGCATCCTTACACTTAGCCCAAGAATCAATACTATTTCTAGGCAAAGATAGCAACCAATCCTTAGCTTTTCCTCTCAAAGAAAAAGGAAACAACTTAAGCTTAATAATATCACCTTCTACATCCTTATATTTCTGCATCTCACATAGCTCAACAAAATTGTTGAGATCAGCTGCAGCATCATCAGTACTAGCACCAGAAAATTGCTCTTTCAAAACAAGGTTCAATAAAGCAGGCTTAATCTCATAAAAATTTACAGCAGGAGCAGGTGGCGCAATAGGAGTACACATAAAATCACTATTATTAGTGCTAGTAAAATCACACAACTTGGTGTTCTCATGAGTACCATTCTAGCAAAGCTAAAAGCAGACAAGTAAAAATAACAACTAATAGGAAACTATTTTTTTTTGTTATTTTGATAAAATGATGCAAGCAAAAATAAAGTAAAGCAAAACAATAAACAAAGTAAAGGATGTACGTGCAGAACTCCCCTTGCAGAAATCTTCTTTTTCCCCGGCAATGGCGCCAGAAAAGCTTGATTGTTGTGCGGTGTTAATGTAGATCACCGACCAGTTGGGAACCCCAAGAGAAGGTGTGATGAGCACAGCAGCATGTATTCTCTCAGTAAGAAACCGAGGTTTATCGAACCAGTAGGAAAAAAGCCAAACTTCAGAAGGTGATGCCTGCTAGCTTCGCGACAGCTCCGGACAATTTATAAGGCGCCTCGTCCAGGGCTTTGCTCTACACCAGCAGTAATGTGGAACCTGCACACAACACAACCAAGAACTTTGCTCCCAACTTACGATGAGGTTGTCAATCTCACCGGTTTGCTGTAAACAAAGGATTGAGCGTATCAAGTGGAAAGCAATAGTAGTATGCAAGAAAGTAAATAGTGCAAGTAAAAGTAAACAGTAATAGCAATGTAAAGGAAATTGGACCGGGGTCCACATTTCACTAGTGGTGTCTCTCCAAAAGATAAATAACAACATGCTGGGTAAACAAATTACAGTTGGGCAATTGATAGAATAAAGATAACGTGCATATGTCACGACGATCACTATGAGATTTACTCTGGGCATTACAACAAAATACATAGACCGCCATCCAACTATATCTATGACTAATAATCCACTCGCGGGGATATCGTCCGAACACCCCTCAAGTATTAAGTTGCGAACAACAGATAATTGCATTAAGCAAAGTGTGTAATGTAAACAAAACGAATGTCCTTGGACACAAGAATATTGTTTTCTCCCTAGTGGCAACAACACATCTACAACCTTAGAGGTTTCTGTCACTCCCCCAGATTAAATAGAGGCATGAACCCACTATCGAGCATAAATACCCCCTCTTGGAGTCACTAGCAACTACTTGGCCAAGATAGCTACTAACAACGGAGAGCATGCAAGATCATAAACAACATAGAGATAACATAAGATAATATTCAGCACATCAACTTAACATAACACTGATACGTCTCCAACGTATCTATAATTTTTGATGCTCCATGCTTGTTTTTACACCATTTACCTACTGTTTCATTACACTTCGTGGCACCTTTTGTGCATTTTCTGGAACTAACCTATTAACAAGTCGCCGCAGTGCCAGTTCCCTGTTTTTTGCTATTTTTGTGTTTCAGAAGTGATACACAGGAAATATTCTCGGAATTGGACGAAACAAGTTCCTGAAGTCTTATTTTCCCCGGAAGCTTCCAGAGATCCGAAGAGGAGTTGGAGGGGGCCACGAGGGCCCCACAGACCAGGGCGGCGTGGCCAGGGGCCTGGTCGCGCCCCCTATGTGTGAGGGTCCCTCGGGCCACCTCTGACGATGCCCCTTCGCCCCTTTGCCTATAAAGACCCTCCCGACGGAAAAAACCTAAGTACCCGATCAATTTTCCAGAACACATCGCGATCCGCCGCCGCCGTCGACCCGAAGATCGGGAGGATCCAGAAGCTCTTCCCGGCACCCTGCCGGAGAGGGGAATCGCCACCAGAGGTCTTCTTCATCACCATGCTTGCCTCCGGAGCGATGAGTGAGTAGTCTACCTTGGACTATGGGTCCATAGCAGTAGCTAGATGGTTGTCTCCTCCAACATGTGCTTCATGTTTATATCTCATGAGCTGCCCTACATGATTGAGATCACCGTTATGTAATTCTACATGTTTGGTTTGTTGGGATCCGATGAATATTGGTGTTATGATTGAGTTGCTATATTGAAATATATCTTTTGTTATCTCTATGTTGTTTATGATCTTGCATGCTCTCCGTTGTTAGTAGCTATCTTGGCCGAGTAGTTGCTAGTGACTCCAAGAGGGGGTATTTATGCTCGATAGTGGGTTCATGCCTCTATTTAACCTGGGGGAGTGACAGAAACCTCTAAGGTTATAGATATGCTGTTGCTACTAGGGAGAAAACAACATTCATATGCTCGAGGGCATATGCTTTGTTTACATTACACACTTTGCTTAATGCAATTATCTGTTGTTCGCAACTTAATACTTGTGGAGTTCTCGGATTGATTCGCCACAAGTAGATTATTAGTCATAGATGCAGTTGGATGGCGGTCTATGTATTTTGTTGTATTGCCCAGAGTAAATCGCATAGTGATCTTCTTGACATATCACGTTATCTTTATTCTATCAATTGCCCAACTGTAATTTGTTTACCCAGCATGTGTTATTTATCTTATGGAGAGACACCACTAGTGAACTATGGACCCCGGTCCTATTTCCATCATATTGCTATCACCTGTTTACTTTACTCGCACTATTTACTTTACTCGCATACTTCTACTATTTTCCACTCGATACGCTCATACCCTTTGTTTCAAGCAAACAGGTGAGATTGACAACCTTATCACAAGTTGGGAGCAAAGTATTTGGTTGTGTTGTGTGCAGGTTCCGCGTTGCAGCTAGCAAGCAAAGCTTGGACGAGGCACCCTATAAATTGTTCGAAGCTGTCGCAAGCTAGCAAGCATCACCTTCAGTCGTATTGTCTGCTCTTCTCCTGATCGACATACCTTGGTTCTTAACTGAGGGAAAACTTGCTGCTATATTCATCAAAACCTTCTCTTGGGGTTTTCCAACTGGCCGGTCATTTACTACAAGCCAACAAGTTTTCTGGCACCATCAAACGCAATCAAGTTTTCTGGCTTTATCATCACCGTGCCCCCATCAAGTTTTCTGGCACCGTTGCCGGGGACTAAAGAAGAATACTTCCAAAGATTGAAGAAAACCTCCCGCGTCAACTTAGCGCCAGCAAGCAGTTTTCTGGCGCCGTTGCCGGGGAAGAAGTGGAAGACTTCTGCGAGGGGAGTTTTTCGCACACACATCCATTACTTTGTTTTAAGTTTTGCTTTACTTTATTTTTACTTGCATCGTTTTATCAAAAACCCAAAAAAATTTAGAATCCTTGGTAGTTGTTTTTACTTGTCTTGCTTTATCATGCTTTCTATCAAGGGATTTCTATTTTCGTGCCCCTGGTTCGTTAGTTGTACTCAGTTTTCCCCAGCCGCTTAACTTTTCCTCAGTTTTGTCCAAGCCCTTGTCTGAAACCGTCACCAGTGCTGGAACGGCCGGTTGCCCGACGGTTGAACACCTTTGACCGTTAACTGCTGACTAGTGGGGCCACGTAGAGCCCGCAAAGACACGTCAGAGCATCCATCTTTGTTTGACCGTAAGCATCGCCGTATCCCTGACCAAAACGCGGACGAGTGGGGCTTCGGTATATCGAATGACAAGTGGGGCCATGACACTGATACAAGGGGCAATACACGGGTAGGATTAGATTTTTAAACGGAGCTCTACAGCGATGGCACGGAGGAGGTGGCCTGCGGGGTGCCGAGATGAGATCGACGTCCACAAAGAACTGCACGAGGCGAGACCAGACGCATTAGATAGATATGAACTAGACGCGTTTAACCATGCAAAGAAGAGAAGAAATGGTCGAGGACATCGACGACGACCTCAACACTTTGACTGACGGTGTCGGACACGAACGCGAGCAATGTAGAGAAAACTAGTGTCTCTCCTTTCTGGCGTGTATAGATAGGTGCTAGGGGAGTGTGGTGGCGAAGGGAAAGACCTCGCGGTGCTCTGTGGCGTCCAGCATAGCGGGGCGGCGTGGCCGTGCCCACAGCGGCGTGCATGTTCGGCATTGGCATCAGCATGTACGTTCGTCATTGGCCTCGGCGGTATCTCTGGTGTGTCAGTGATCGAATGAGGGGACGAGATTGAGGGTGCATCCCGACGGTGACCTAGCAGTGGCGGCGAGCATGCATACCCGTTCTGACCATGCCGATATCGGCATTGGCATCGTTTGGAGGCTGTGGTGCTCGAATCATAGTGAAAATTGCGATTCCCTATTATTTTTACATGCATAATATATAGAAAATAGCTAGATCTATAAATCGATGCATATGAAGCTACATATATATTCTTGGTCATAATCCCCTTAGATGCATGGCTTCACGTCATCGTCGCTTTCATCGTCAGTATCTTCGTCGTCCGTGTAGTAGTACTTCCTGCATGTTGTTCCGTCGAACACCTTCACTGTGAGCACATAATCGCCTTCATATTTGAAGTGTAGGAAGCAGCTAAAATCCACACCGTGCGCGATGGCAAAATTCTCCCAGCCCTTGTCGAGGTACATCCGGCCTTGTCCGTCAAATAGGACCTCCACGGTCCAGAGACGAGGACCGCAGTCAGCTGCTCGTAGATACACCTTTGCGGGCTCCTGGCCGTCAAGATAGTCCGCAAACTTTTGTGGGAGTGACTGCAAAGAGATCGAGCGCCGATCGTTTAAAATTAAAGGTTTTTTAGAACATGCACATAATTAATCACATGCATCATATATGTGGGAACGCGTACGTACCTTCTTGGCCAAAGGGTCTTCATAGATGGTGATGAAGAACTCCTCTATGATCAATGGCAGTGTTGACAGTGGTGGTGGCAATGATGATGATCCACCACCCCGGCAGCCCCTTCCCCTTCCCCTTCCCCTTCCCCTTCCCCTTCCGGTCGGCATCCGAGACGTGGAAGCCATGGCAATGGATCAAGTGTATGTGAACGAAGAAGAGAGAGGCAGAAACGAAGAAGAGAGAGGCAGAACCTATTGACATGAGGGATCGCCGTTGTGGGGGTTTATAAGGGAGAGATGACCGTTGTGGGGTTTACACTATAAATTAAGGTAGAGATGACCGTTGTGGGGTTTACACAATAAATTAAGGAGGAGATGACCGTTGTGGGGGTGGTTTATATCTCAACAAAAAAGTAATGCCTAAAAGAAATGGAAATTCGTGAAAGTTCATCATTTTACCGTGAAAAGTAAAGCCTACAATAAATGGAAATTCGTGATAGTTTATCATTTCAGCGTGAAAAGTAATGCCTACAAGAAATGGAAATTCGTGATAGTTTATCATTTTACCGTGAAAAGTAATGCGTAAAAGAAATGGAAATTCGTGATAGTTCATCATTTTACCGTGAAAAGTAAAGCCTACAATAAATGAAAATTCGTGATAGTTTATCATTTCAACGTGAAAAGTAATGCCTACAAGAAATGGAAATTCGTGATAGTTTATCATTTTACCGTGAAAAGTAATGCCTAAAAGAAATGGAAATTCATGATAGTTCATCATTTTACCGTGAAAAGTAAAGCCTACAAGAAATGGAAATTTGTGATAGTTTATCATTTTACCGTGAAAAGTAATGCCTACAAGAAATTCATGATTACCCAACTTGTTGAATCCGGTGGCAAACTCGTCATTTAGCATACATAGAGGGGTAGTAGTTTGCCACCGACAGATAGAGAGAGGGTGGCACGATCCTGCCCGTTGGATCATAGGATCGATGGTAGGTGGGCACGATCCGTGTGACAACAGCTCGACCAATCAGGCCAAGTTTGGGCTTCTGTGAGAAGGGAGAGGGTAAAACTGAGTAGTATCAAGGATACAAGGGAAAGTAAATAGTAAACAGGCTAAGGAATTCAAATAAGAGATTTAGAAAAAGAAAAACACATGTTTTGTACAATGAAACCCAGGTTGGCCTACCTCAAAGTATTAGCAATTCAAATATACATGAGTGTAAAAATTATAGCCTCATTCAGACAAACTATCTTTTGGGTATAGATGTTTTGAGAAGGGGTTTGAGTGGAAAGCCATAAACCTTCATAGCTACTAGTGATTTCAGAAGTGGCCATTTGTGCGAAAACTTGATTTATATATGATTGTTATGATTTCCTACGTGGCAGGTCGCGTAACAAGACTCCATGAGTAGGAGGCACTATGATTTTATTTTTTTGAATTTTTTTGCGCATGAAATGACTCAATTAGATGGCTTAATCCCATCTGTTGACTCTTTGTTGACCAGCCACTTGAGGGTAAAACTGAGTATATTGCACTAGGCAGTATTAGTACTCGAGGGGAAAACTGAGTACATATATTTTTCCAGTGTAAGATTCGAGGGTAGAACTGAGTACACGTAACGGTGCTGACGTGCAGTCCCACGGACGCGTGTCGCGGTGAGCAGCGGTTAGCCGCGCGGTGCGCGTGTTGAGACCAAAACGTCAACTGCTGAGACGAACCGTCACTTTGCCAGTATAGAGCCCCTTTCCCTCCCTCTGCACACAGTCTCATCATAACTCACGCACGCAACCACGCCTCTCATGTCCCATCACCTTCTCCAAAAAACCCTAGCCGCCCTACGCGCGCTCCCCTACCGGCAATGGAGAAGAAGAATGCGCCGGCGGCCGTCGCCCCCGAGCCCATTGCCTCCGAGCCCGTCGCATCCGAGCCCGTCGCCGCCGAGCCCGTCGCATCCGAGGGCGGCGCATCCAAGCGCGGCGCCTCCGTGAACTGGGCCTCTCTTAAGGGTGACGGACCACTTCACAAGATCGGCGACTGCTTACTGGCGAACGAGGAGTACGTGGACACCTACGCTGCTTTGAGGCAAGTTTGTACAAATTGGCGCTCAGATCTACCTGAGCCCGACGTGCACCTGCACGAATGGATCGTGGTAGAACACGCCCTTCCACGCGCCGCTGAGTTCTCCTTCCTCAACCTCCGCACATCCCGCTACGTCACCATCGATCTAACGGAAGTTCATGCAAGGTTCAAATTCCTCCATATCTATAGAGTTAATCTATTTTATTTTCAATCGTAAACATCTTTGTGCTGAATGTTATCTTCATCAACCCCTTTTAGATACTACTTCGTCGGCTTTTACCGTGGCGTCATCGTGCTTGCCCAGAGGAACCAGCCGCACAAGATACGGCTTCTGAACCCACTCACAAAGACATTGAACGCTACGTTTGAGGCGCAGATGCCATCTATGATTGTGGAGTCAGTCGCTGTAATGAAGTCCCCGACTATGGTCTTCATTTGCACAGGTTACCCCAATGAAATTGCTTGGGTCGATGAGAGCTCTCCTACTAAGGATATAGATGTAGAAGATTGGGGAGAAGGAAGATTTTCGATCGAGGACGATTCTCTGCGTTGCCTTACCCCGTTCAATGGTGAATTGTATGCAATAGCTGTGAACAATTTTGATTTCGGAACAATAGTGTGCACCAACAATGTCCAGTCGGAGAAGCGCGCGAGCACTATCAACATGGAGACACTATTTTCATTTCCAGAACTTGGAAATGACAAGTTCTACCTTGTGGAGTCTGATGGTGATCTGTTGCTTGTGTTGTTCGGCGGCAGCCCTGACAACAGGCATTTGGAGGAAGGTCAACCATTGGTGTACCGTGTGGACACTGAGAGCCGCTCTCTCCATGCCGTCAACATTGGCAGTCGTGCCTTCTTCGTCGGTTATAAACGGTGTATCTTCGTCGACACCAGAGTGCACCCGACAGTTCGACCTGGCTGCATCTACTACGAGGGCGGTTATATCAGACAGTACTTTGATGATAGAAAGGCCTGGGATGAGTGGCCACAACATGTGGATAGATTAGATTCCGACGGTATGAAAATAGAACAAAGGCCATACCGTTTGGAGGATCTATTGGCTGCACATTGCAGACGGAAGGAGTTCAGTCAATATTTTTTTCGTCTCATGGAATATAGCGACTCCGAAATATATGATGAAGAATGAAGAACCTTCATGTTGGGCATACATTGCGTATTATTTTATTTTCAGCTTAGTTTGTCGTGAACATTAACATCGTTATTGGCTTCTTTTGGCTGCTGTATGCATTTTATGTATTATACTATACTAGCTTCTAGATTAGCTTCTAGATTTGTTACCATATTGGGCAAAAAACGAGGGCCAAAAGGCAGCAATCATTGAAGAAAGACAGAAATAGAAGCTTCTCTAGATTTGATACTAATTTCGTGAAAAGAGAGAGAACTGTTTACAGATAGAGGGGAAAAAGGCGCTCTGAAAAGTCAATGCCAATTTGGCCCGAGAGAGACAGAACCGAGCTCTCACGTACAACCAAATGCGGTCTCGCCCTGTCCCACGTGGTCCCTTTCTACCAGCCCCACGCGACGCGGCCCCACACGACGCGGCCCCACACGTCAGCACGGAAACGGTCGACTTAACGGGAATCCTCCCGTCCGAGCTCCTTCTGAGGGTTTCAGACAACGGCTTGGGGAAAACTGAGGAAAAACTAACGAGCTGGGGAAAACTGAGTACAACGAATGACCTGAGGGCACGAAAATAGAAATCCCTTCTATCAATGGTTGGTTTCTTAGAAATTAAATCTTTTTGGCAAGGTGGGTTCACGGAAGAGCAGCAAAATTATTATGAGGAACACCGCTTGTCACAAAAAGGGAAACACTTATGGGAACAAATTAATAGATTGTATATCATTGCTAGAAATGTGTGCTCTACTTATAATGTTACTTACTGCTTTGATAGATCTTGTTGCTATAGGAGGTATAAACACCTCCCTTTTCAATGTGAGTATAATGATGATGTTACCATATCTTCTTATATTAATGGAAATTATGACTTTTATGATGAGGAACAAATTGAAGAATTTATTGCTTGGAAGGGTGCATTCGAACTTGCTTATTTGCTTGAAAATACTGATGATGCACCTTATAAATATGAGGTTTATGATATACTTACATTTTGCTTTGATAATTACAAGGAAGAAAATGGCTATATTCTTAAATATCTTAATAGATGCTCTCCAACAGAAGAGACTAATGCCTTGAAGGAGCCTATGGAAGAAGAAATTGCTGAAATTGGAAGCTCATTGGATGAAAAAGAGGAGGAAGAATGGAGCTACCCATGTCTACCTCCCAATAAGAGTAACTCTTTAACTAATACCTTATTTGATCGCCCTCCATGCTTAACAAAGGAGGGTGAGTGTGATATTTATATTTTTGAGTTTGTTCATGATGCTACTGAAAATTATTATGAGAGAGGAAAATATGGTTGTTGGAATTCTCATGTTACTAAAACACCTCTCTTTATATTGAAAGTTCCGAAGTTGCTCTTGTTTTATCTACCCATGCTTGTTACTATGTGCTTATTTTATTTATTTTCTTACAAGACTCCTATGCATAGGAAGTGGGTTAGACTTAAATGTGTTTTATATTTGCCCCTTGATGCTCTCTTTTGCTACAATTCATATTTCTTCTGTGAGCATCTTCTCAAATTACTGAGCCTAGCTCAAAGGCGTTAAAGAAAAGCACTCTTGGGAGATAACCCAATGTTTTATTTCTAGTACTTTTTATTTTATTTGAGTCTTGAAAGTCATTACTACTGTAATGACCGCTCCTTATCCTTTTTATTTTATTGTTGTGCCAAGAGAAGCCTTTAATTCGAGTGAGGTAAAGATTTGGGGATGTTGCTGTCCTGAAACAGTTTTCGGTGCTGCACCGTAAAAATTCGTATAAATTCTCTGTATATCTTTTGGACCTGCGATTTCTTGTGCATATGACCCAGGTTATATCCAAACTTTCATTAGTTGAACACTTTTTGATTTGAGCAACAGAAAACCCCTAAAAAATTCGACCTTTGTCAGCTGTTCTGTTTTGACAAATTTCTGCCAATATTTGTGTTTGTCGCTTTATCGCTTTCTTTTGAGTTCTTTTGATCACGGAACTTTTGGGGAAGTTGCTACAGTAGTATATACTTTATATGTGGTGGTTTTAGGTTGAAACCTGAAGCAAAAGAGGTTGATTATATGTTATGCTACACTAATGTTGCTAATAGATTTGTGTTTAGTTTTGTATGAAGGAAGTTTTCAAGTGTAGGGATTGGAGAATGATGAGATGAGTTGAAGAATGGACAAAAGCTCAAGCTTGGGGATGCCCATGCATCACCCCAAGAAATATCCAAGAAGTACAAGCATCAAAGCTTGGGGATGCCCCCGAGGCACCCCTTCTTCATCGGCAAAAATCAGGTCACCTTTCAAAACACTATATTTTTATTGCTTCATGCACTATGTGTTTTTCTTGGAGCGTCAGTTGTTTTAGTTTTCTTAGTTAGCTTAGTTTTGTTTTCTGCAATAAATGGTTGGACCCAACAAATTCTTTTGGAGAAGTTGCCTTGCTCTTCATTTGCCAAGAACACTCCGTTTTTCATTCTTACAATTTCATCAAGTGTTCTTCTTTTTCTGCTACTGCTTTTGGTTTTCGTTTTTTGCCTTGATTTGCGTTCAGCCCTTGTCATATCTCTTTATCAAGGTGTATTTTTGCCTCTGATCTTTATTGGTTTTCATCAAAAGAGGTGTCTTAAAAAATTTCAAATGGTGTTGGAAAAGAGAAAAAGCTTTATGCAAAAAAGTGGTACAAGAAGGAGCTTGTGTAGACTGCGGCTTAGGCTTTTTCATGTCATGCTTGATGTCTTTTTGATAGTATGCTTAGTGGTTTTGCTGTAGCATGACTTGTCTCAAATAACTGAGATTGCTTAATGAGCCTTTGAAAAAATCATGCGTTGTTTTTATTGTATGGAAGCATTATTTTGGTTTTCTCCTTGATGCTTTATTTGGGTTGACTTGGCGCATGCTCACACATGTTAGAATCTTACAAAGTCGCCAATATCCTCTATGATCATTTAGTTTTTGACTTTTGATGCCATCTTATGCTTCTTTTAATGTCGCTTTGTTGCTTTGCATGATTATGGCCATTATTGCTCTCTTAGTTGGTCGCTCCCAGTCTTTTGCTAGCCCTCGCCTTGTACTGAGTATGAGCTCTACTCGTGCATCCAACTCCTAAAAGCCAAAGTTTTCCAAAGTGTCCACCATACATACCTACTAGCAATTTGCTATTCCAAGTAAATTTGACTTGCTTTTATCTTCTCTTCAAATTAAACTCTTACCAGTGTTATGCGAAAATTGGTCAGTAAAGCTCTCACGAACCGGAAGGCACACTTTACTTTTTTCCTTGTTCTTAAAAATTTGACATTGTGGTCTCTTATGGTGAGTTGTTATGCTTGCAAGTTGTAAGTTGGATACTAGCCCATCCATGCTGTCATGGGGCAAGCTTTCAACATTGCACTTCTTATTTGAGTTGATATCGTGATCTTTTGTTTATGGATGCCCGCGGTGTGAAATGAATTGGGAATCTTGTGGGGATCATGGAGTTTGTATATGTGTTAGGGAAACGCCTGGGCCGCCAATCTAAGCCATGCATAATTCATGGTGGAAATTTGCAGCATACCCATGGTGGACATTCGACGACGCATCTCACAATAAAAAGCTAAACAAATGGCAAATAAAAGAGATGTCGAGGTGTTCATTGTCTGCTTGTCCTGTCATTTTGATGTGGGCTTGTTCCATGTCATCGGGCACGGAGGTACCCCGTTGGTGGTTCTCGATGATACATATATACTTACAATGACAAGAGCCTTGCTTGGGACTCTAAGTTGAGTAGCATGAGGTTTGGGTACTCGTATTCACGGGACACGAGGATTTCGACTTATGATTTGTCAAGCATATGCATCATAATTGTTCTCACATTAACTCTAACCATTCAAGATGCTTATGATGGGGGCAATGAGAGCTCAAAGCCGTTAAGTAACATAATTTTTGAAGGTCTATAAAACTTGCAATCACTGCTTCCCTCCGCGAAGGGCCTTTCTTTTACTTTTATGTTGAGTCACCACCTTCTTTCTTTATGCACCATAAGAGAGCATAGTTGTCGTTCTTAGTATAATGTGCATTGTCCCAAAGTTTTCATTGATTGATTCATATTGTTGGTTTCACTTGTTCTCAAATTATTTGTATCTAGTCGCCCTCTTAAACTTGAAGGTGTCCTATACATTTATGTTTTGCTCTCTATGAAGGACAAGCTGAAAACCATTTGTATGTTTTTCCTTATGATTTGAACACACGTTTGACTTTCATTGTTTCATTTTCATAATCTTTTGTTTGTGTTCATTTTCATGTTATAACATGGTTGCTAAGTTTCTATTGTCAAGATTATATCTTTCATGCCCATGTTTTAAGTTCTTATGATCCCAGCTCACAAATGCTTACATATATGATCAAGATTGTGTAGGTGCATGTCACCTCAAAAATTATTCTTTTGTTATCACTTACCTACTCGAGGACGAGCAGGAGTTAAGCTTGGGGATGCTTGATACGTCTCCAATGTATCTATAATTTTTGATGCTTGATGCGTGGTGAATGACCAGCCCGTTGGGAACCCCAAGAGGAAGGTGTGATGAGTATAGCAGCTAGTTTTCCCTCAGTTAAGAAACCAAGGTTTAATATCGTTCTTGAAGAAGAGGGACGGTGACGACTAAAGGTGATGCTTGCTAGTTTGCGACAGCAGCGGACAACTGGCGCTTTGTCCAAGCTTTGCTTGCTAGCTGCAACGTGGAACCTGCACACACACAAACAAATACTTTGCTCCCAACTTGCGATGAGGTTGTCAATCTCACCGGTTTGCTTGAAACAAAGGTTATGAGTGTATCGAGTGGAAAACAGTAGTAATATGCGAGTAAAGTAAACAGTGTGGGAAAAGTAAACAGGTGATTGCAATATGATTAAAATAGGACCGGGGTCCACAGTTCACTAGTGGTGTCTCTCCATAGATAAAATAACATGCTGGGTAAACAAATTACAGTTGGGCAATTGATAGAATAAAGATAACGTGATATGTCAAGAAGATCACTATGAGATTTACTCTGGGCATTACAACAAAATACATAGACCGCCATCCAACTGCATCTATGACTAATAATCCACCCTCGGGGATATCATTCGAACACCCCAAAAGTATTAAGTTGCGAACAACAGATAATTGCATTAAGCAAAGTGTGTAATGTAAACAAAGCATATGCCCTTGAGCATATGAATGTTGTTTTCTCCCTAGTAGCAACAGCACATCTACCACCTTAGAGGTTTCTATCACTCCCCCAGGTGAAATAGAGGCATGAACCCACTATCGAGCATAAATACCCCCTCTTGGAGTCACTAGCAACTACTCGGCCAAGATAGCTACTAACAACGGAGAGCATGCAAGATCATAAACAACATAGAGATAACAAAAGATATAATTCAGTACAGCAACTTAATCATAAACACCAATATTCATCGGATCCCAACAAACCAACATCATAGTATTACATAACGGTGATCTCAATCATGTAGGGCAGCTCATGAGATCTAAACATGAAGCACATGGTGGAGAAGACAACCATCTAGCTACTGCTATGGACCCATAGTCCAAGGTAGACTACTCACTCATCGCTCCGGAGGCAAGCATGGCGATGAAGAAGACCTCCGGTGGCGATTCCCCTCTCCGGCAGGGTGCCGGGAAGAGCTTCTGGACCCTCCCGATCTTCGGGTCGACGGCGGCGGCGGATCGCGATGTATTCTGGAAAACTGATCGGGCCTTAGGTTTTTCTCGTCAGGGGGTATATGTAGGCGAAGGGGGGCTGTCAGAGGTGGAGCCACGCGGCCTCACAAGGGGGTGGCGCGGCCAGGGGCCAGGCCGCGCCGCCCCTGTGTGTGGGGGCCACGTGGCCCCCCTCCGTCAGGTCTTCGGATGTTTGGGAGCTCCCCGGTGAAATATGACTTCAGGAACTTGTTTCGTCCAATTCCGAGAATATTTCCTGTGTATCACTTGTGAAACACAAAAACAGCAGAAAACAGGAAACTGGCACTGTGGCACTTCGTTAATAGGTTAGTCCCGGAAAATGTATAAAAGTACCACTAAGTGTAACGAAACAATAGGCAAATGGTGTAAAAACAAGCATGGAGCATCAAAAATTATAGATACGTTTGAGACGTATCAAGCATCCCCAAGCTTAACTCCTGCTCGTCCTCGAGTAGGTAAGTGATAAGAAAGAATAATTTTTGAGGTGACATGCACCTACACAATCTTGATCATATATGTAAGCATTGATGAGCTGGGATCAATAGAACTTAAAACATGGGCATGAAAGATATAATCATGACAATAAGAACTTAGCAACCATGTTGTAAACATGCAAATGAACATAAACAAAAGATCATGATAATGAAACAATGAAAGTCAAACGTGTGTTCTAATCATAAGGAAAAACATACAAATGGTTTTCAGCTTGTCCTTCAAAGAGAGCAAAACATAAATGCATAGGACACCTCAAAGTTTAAGAGGGCGACTAGATACAAATAATTTAAGAACAAGTGAAACCAACAATATGAGTCACTCAATGAACCTTGGGACAATGCATATCACACTAAGAATGACAACTATGCTCTCTTAATGGTGCATAAAGAAAGAAGGTGGTGACTCAACATAAAAGTAAAAGAAAGGCCCTTCGCAGAGGGAAGCAGTGATTTAAACATGTGCTAGAGCTTTTCATTTGTAAAACAGAGATAAAACTTGATTTTGAGAGGTGGTTCTCTTTGTCAACGACTGGCAATGGGGTTCTTACTATCTTCCATACAAAAATAAAGCAAGTTTTTGAGAGAGAGATTGGCACTTCGTGCTCTTTTTATAAAACTTGGCACTCCTCCCCACCTTTTCCTTTCACATACCATGGCTAACCGATTCCATCGGGTGCCCACCAACATTCACATTCATTGGAGGAGTGCCTTTTTTCTTTCTTTTTTCCCTTTTTTTTTCTTTTTGGAATAAGCAATATGGAAGATAGCAAATCCGACCACTACGTCCCCATGAGCTGAAAACAGTGTCACAAAACGAGAAGTATTTTGAAGGTTTTGAAAGGTAGCACACGAAAATTTTACTTTGGAATGGCTTACAAATACCATGCATAGGAATTTATAGTGGACACAATGACAAACTTAGCTTTTAGGAGTTGGATGCATGAGTAGAGCTCATACTCAGTACAAGGCGAGGGCTAGCAAAAGACTGGGAGCGACCAACTAAGAGAGCAATAATGGCCATAATCATGCAAAGCGACAAAGCGACATTAAAAGAAGCATACGATGGCATCAAAAGTCAAAAACTAAATGATCATGAAGGCTAATGGCGACTTTGTAAGAGTCTAACATGTGTGAGCATGCGCCAAGTCAACCCAAATAAAGCATCAAGGAGAAAACCAAAATAATGCTTCCATACAATAAAAACAACGCATGATTTTTTCAAAGGCTCATTAAGCAATCTCAGTTATTTGAGACAAGTCATGCTACAGCAAAACCACTAAGCATACTATCAAAAAGACATCAAGCATGACATGAAAAAGCCTAAGCCGCAGTCTACACAAGCTCCTTCTTGTACCACTATTTTGCACAAAGCTTTTTCTCTTTTCCAACACCATTTGAAATTTTTATAAACACCTCTTTTGATGAAAACCAATAAAGTTCAGAGGCAAAAATACACCTTGATGAAAAGATATGACAAGATCTGAACGCATATCAAGGCGAAAACGAAAACCAAAAGCAGTAGCGGAAAAAGTAGAATGCTCGATTTTGAATAAGAGTGAAAACTAGAGCATTCTTTGCAAATGAAAACAAGTACATCTCCTCCAAAGGAAATTTGTTGGGGTCCAACCATTTATTGCAGCAAACAAACAAACTAAACAAACTAAGAAAACTAAAACAACTGACGCTCCAAGAAAAACACATAGTGCATGAAGCAATAAAAATATAGTGTTTTGAAAGGTGACCTGATTTTTGCCGATGAAGAAGGGGTGCCTCGGGGGCATCCCCAAGCTTTGACACTTGTACTTCTTGGATATTTCTTGGGGTGATGCATGGGAATCCCCAAGCTTGAGCTTTTGTCCGTTCTTCAACTCATCTCATCATTCTCCAATCCCTACACTTGAAAACTTCCTTCATACAAAACTAAACACAATTCTATTAGCAACATTAGTGTAAGCATAAAATATATTCAACCTCTTTTAGCTTCAGGTTTCAACTCAAAACTACCACATATAAAGTATAAACTACTGTAGCAACTTCCACAAGAGTTCCATGATCAAAAAGAACTCAGAAGAAAGCGATAAAGTGGCAAAAACAAATATTGGCAGAAATCTGTCAAAACTGGACAGCTGATAATGGACGAATTTTTGAGGAATTTTCTATTGCTCAAATCAAAAAGTGTTCAACTAAGAAAAGTTTGGATATAACCTGGGGCATATGCACAAGAAATCGCAGGTCCAAAAGATAAACAGAGAATTTTCACGAATTTTTACGGTGCAGCACCGAAAACAGTTTCAGGACAGCAATAACCCCAAATCTTTACCTCACTCAAATTAGAGGCTTCTCTTGGCACAAAAACGAAATAAACAAGATAAGGAGCGGTCATTACAGTAGTAATGACTTCCAAGACTCAAATAAAAGAAAAAGTACTGAAAAGTAAACAATGGGTTATCTCCCAAGAGTGCTTTTCTTTAACGCCTTTGAGCTAGGCGCAGAAAATTGCGAATCAAGTATTATCAATAGATGTAGTGCTAGGATCAGCAGGAACAAAGAAATGAATACTATCCAATTGAGGTTTTGAGTATCCCTTGTAGTCACGCCTTGGTACACTATTTTCATCAAAAAGATTTTCAGGACAAATCCAACTAAAATTAGTTTCCAAGGCATCATGAATTCCTACAAGTTTACAAGGTATTGGCATCTTAGAATCATTGGGCGTACCAATAACCTTAACAGGCGAGCCAAACTTATTAAACTTCTTAAAAACTTTCCTAGCCTCAATTGTAACATCTCTAAATTCCGTGCGCAAGGTTTCTAAGATAAAAGCTTTCTTTTCGGGATCCTCAATTTCATGAAGCTTAAGAAACATGTATTGCAAAGAGGAATTAAGACTAGCAAACCTAGCTTCTAACATGTGAACTAAATGAGCAGAAGCAACTTCATAACTAGGAGCTAACTCAACCAAAGACTTTTCCTCAACTTCCTTATGCATACTAATGTGATTAAAGAACTCCTCAATGTTACTTTTGCCAATAATCGAACCACTCCCTACAGAGAGGTCCTCCAGAACGAACTCAGGGAACAACATGATAAACTAAAGTAAAGAAATAACAACTACCAAGGATTCTAATTTTTTTTGGGTTTTTGATATAAAAAGCAATGCAGGTAAAATAAAATAAAGTAAAGCAAAACAAATAACAAAGTAAAGTATGTGTGTGCGAAGAACTCCCCTCGCAGAAGTCTTCTCTCTTCCCCGGCAACGGCGCCAGAAAATTAGCTTGATGCGTGGTGAATGACCAGCCCGTTGGGAACCCCAAGAGGAAGGTGTGATGAGTATAGCAGCTAGTTTTCCCTCAGTTAAGAAACCAAGGTTTAATATCGTTCTTGAAGAAGAGGGATGGTGACGACTAAAGGTGATGCTTGCTAGTTTGCGACAGCAGCGGACAACTGGCGCTTTGTCCAAGCTTTGCTTGCTAGCTGCAACGTGGAACCTGCACACACACAAACAAATACTTTGCTCCCAACTTGCGATGAGGTTGTCAATCTCACCGGTTTGCTTGAAACAAAGGTTATAAGTGTATCGAGTGGAAAACAGTAGTAATATGCGAGTAAAGTAAACAGTGCGGGAAAAGTAAACAGGTGATTGCAATATGATTAAAATAGGACCGGGGTCCACAGTTCACTAGTGGTGTCTCTCCATAGATAAAATAACATGCTGGGTAAACAAATTACAGTTGGGCAATTGATAGAATAAAGATAACGTGATATGTCAAGAAGATCACTATGAGATTTACTCTGGGCATTACAACAAAATACATAGACCGCCATCCAACTGCATCTATGACTAATAATCCACCCTCGGGGATATCATCCGAACACCCCAAAAGTATTAAGTTGCGAACAACAGATAATTGCATTAAGCAAAGTGTGTAATGTAAACAAAGCATATGCCCTTGAGCATATGAATGTTGTTTTCTCCCTAGTAGCAACAGCACATCTACCACCTTAGAGGTTTCTATCACTCCCCCAGGTGAAATAGAGGCATGAACCCACTATCGAGCATAAATACCCCCTCTTGGAGTCACTAGCAACTACTCGGCCAAGATAGCTACTAACAACGGAGAGCATGCAAGATCATAAACAACATAGAGATAACAAAAGATATAATTCAGTACAACAACTTAATCATAAACACCAATATTCATCGGATCCCAACAAACCAACATCATAGTATTACATAACGGTGATCTCAATCATGTAGGGCAGCTCATGAGATCTAAACATGAAGCACATGGTGGAGAAGACAACCATCTAGCTACTGCTATGGACCCATAGTCCAAGGTAGACTACTCGCTCATCGCTCCGGAGGCAAGCATGGCGATGAAGAAGACCTCCGGTGGCGATTCCCCTCTCCGGCAGGGTGCCGGGAAGAGCTTCTGGACCCTCCCGATCTTCGGGTCGACGGCGGCGGCGGATCGCGATGTATTCTGGAAAACTGATCGGGCCTTAGGTTTTTCTCGTCAGGGGGTATATGTAGGCGAAGGGGGGCTGTCAGAGGTGGAGCCACGCGGCCTCACAAGGGGGTGGCGCGGCCAGGGGCCAGGCCGCGCCGCCCCTGTGTGTGGGGGCCACGTGGCCCCCCTCCGTCAGGTCTTCGGATGTTTGGGAGCTCCCCGGTGAAATATGACTTCAGGAACTTGTTTCGTCCAATTCCGAGAATATTTCCTGTGTATCACTTCTGAAACACAAAAACAGCAGAAAACAGGAAACTGGCACTGTGGCACTTCGTTAATAGGTTAGTCCCAGAAAATGTATAAAAGTACCACTAAGTGTAACGAAACAATAGGCAAATGGTGTAAAAACAAGCATGGAGCATAAAAAATTATAGATACGTTTGAGACGTATCAATGCTCCATGCTTGTTTTTACACCATTTGCCCAATGTTTCGTTACACTTAGTGGCACTTTTATGCATTTTCCGGAACTAACCTATTAACAAGTTGCCACAGTGCCAGTTCCCTGTTTTCTGCTGTTTTTGTGTTTCAGAAGTGATACACAGGAAATATTCTCAGAATTGGACGAAACAAGTTCCTGAAGTCTTATTTTGTCCGGGAGCTTCCAGAGATCCGAAGGAGAGTATGAGAGGGGCCACAGGCCGCCCTCACGCCTGGCCGCGCCCCCTATGTGTGAGGGTCCCTCGGGCCACCTCTGACGATGCCCCTTTGCCTATAAAGACCCCCCCCCCCGACGGAAAAAACCTAAGTACCCGATCAATTTTCCAGAACACATCGCGATCCGCCGCCGCCGTCGACCCAAAGATCGGGAGGGTCCAGAAGCTCTTCCCGGCACCCTGCCAGAGAGGGGAATCGCCATCGGAGGTCTTCTTCATCGCCATGCTTTCCTCCGGAGCGATGAGTGAGTAGTCTACCTTGGACTATGGGTCCATAGCAGTAGCTAGATGGTTGTCTCCTCCACCATGTGCTTCATGTTTAGATCTCATGAGCTGCCCTACATGATTGAGATCACTGTTATGTAATTCTACATGTTTGGTTTGTTGGGATCCGATGAATATTGGTGTTATGATTGAGTTGCTATACTAAAATATATCTTTTGTTATCTCTATGTTGTTTATGATCTTGCATGCTCTCCGTTGTTAGTAGCTATCTTGGCCGAGTAGTTGCTAGTGACTCCAAGAGGGGGTATTTATGCTCGATAGTGGGTTCATGCCTCTATTTAACCTGGGGGAGTGACAGAAACCTCTAAGGTTGTAGATGTGCTGTTGCTACTAGGGAGAAAACAACATTCATATGCTCGAGGGCATATGCTTTGTTTACATTACACACTTTGCTTAATGCAATTATCTGTTGTTCACAACTTAATACTTGTGGAGTTCTCGGATTGATTCGCCACAAGTGGATTATTAGTCATAGATGAAGTTGGATGGCGGTCTATGTATTTTGTTGTAATGCCCAGAGTAAATCGCATAGTGATCTTCTTGACATATCATGTTATCTTTATTCTATCAATTGCCCAACTGTAATTTGTTTACCCAGCATGTGTTATTTATCTTATGGAGAGACACCACTAGTGAACTGTGGACCCCGGTCCTATTTCCATCATATTGCTATCACCTGTTTACTTTACTCGCACTGTTTACTTTACTCGCATACTTCTACTGTTTTCCACTCGATACGCTCATACCCTTTGTTTCAAGCAAACCAGTGAGATTGACAACCTCATCGCAAGTTGGGAGCAAAGTATTTGGTTGTGTTGTGTGCAGGCTCCGCGTTGCAGCTAGCAAGCAAAGCTTGGACGAGGCGCCCTATAAATTGTCTGAAGCTGTCGCAAGCTAGCAAGCATCACCTTCAGTCGTATTGTCTGCTCTTCTCCTGATCGACATACCTTGGTTCTTAACTGAGGGAAAACTTGCTGCTATATTCATCAAAACCTTCTCTTGGGGTTTTCCAACTGGCCGGTCATTTACTATAAGCCAACAAGTTTTCTGGCACCATCAAACGCAATCAAGTTTTCTGGCTTCATCATCACCGTGCCCCCATCAAACACCAATATTCATCGGATCCCAACAAACACAACATAAAGAATTACATAAAGATGATCTCGATCATGTAAGGCAGCTCACGAGATCTAAACATGAAGCACATGGTGGAGAAGACGGCGGCAGATCATCTTTATGTTTAGATCGGGAGCTGTCTTCTCCACCTTCATGTTTATATCTCGTGAGCTGCCTTACATGATCGAGATCATCTTTATGTAATTCTTCATGTTGTGTTTGTTGGGATCCGATGAATATTGGTGTTATGTTAAGTTGATGTGCTGAATATTATCTTATGTTATCTCTATGTTGTTTATGATCTTGCATCATGTTTAGATCTCGTGAGCTTCCCTACATGATCGAGATCATCTTTATATAATTCTACATGTTGTGTTTGTTGGGATCCAATGAATATTGGTGTTATGTTAAGTTAATGTGCTGAATATTATCTTATGTTATCTCTATGTTGTTTATGATCTTGCATGCTCTCTGTTGTTAGTAGCTATCTTGGCCAAGTAGATACTAGTGACTCCAAGAGGGAGTATTTATGCTCGATAGTTGGGTTCATGCCTCTATTTAATCTGGGGGAGTGACAGAAACCTCTAATGTTGTAGATGTGTTGTTGCCACTAGGGAGAAAACAACATTTTTGTGTCCAAGGACATTCGTTTTGTTTACATTACACACTTTGCATAATGCAGTTATTTGTTGTTCGCAACTTAATACTTGAGGGGTGTTCGGACAATATCCCCGCGAGTGGATTATTAGTCATAGATGCAGTTAGATGGCGGTCTATGTATTTTGTTGTAATGCCCTGAGTAAATCTCATAGTGATCCTCATGACATATGCATGTTATCTTTATTCTATCAATTGCCCAACTGTAATTTGTTCACCCAGCATGTTGTTATTTATCTTATGGAGAGATAGCACTAGTGAACTATGGACCCCGGTCCAATTTCCTTTACATTGCTATTACTGTTTACTTTTACTCGCACTGTTTACTTTCTCGCATACAACTATTGTTTTCCACTCGATACGCTCAATCCTTTGTTTACAGCAAACCGGTGAGATTGACAACTTCATCGTAAGTTGGGAGCAAAGTTCTTGGTTGTGTTGTGTGCATGTTCCACGTTGCTGCTGGTGCAAAGCAAAGCCCTGGACGAGGCGCCTTATAAATTGTCCGGAGCTATCGCGGAGCTAGCAGGCATCACCTTCTGAAGTTTGGCTTTTTCCTACTGGTTCGATAAACCTCGGTTTCTTACTGAGGGAAGACTTGCTGTTGTGCTCATCATACCTTCCTCTTGGAGTTCCCAACTGGGTGGTCATCTGCCCGCAATCAAGCTGTTTTCTAGCGCCGTTGCCGGGGAAAAAGAAGACTTTTGCAAGGGGAGTTTCACACGCACATCCTTTACTTTGTTTTAGTTTTGCTTTACTTTATTTTTTGCTTGCATCATTTTATCAAAAACACAAAAAATTAGTATCCTTTATAGTTGTTACTTTATTACTTTTAGTTCATTATGTTGTTCCCTAAGTACGTTTTGGAGGACCTTTCAGTAGGTAGTGATTCTATTATTGGGAAAAGTAACATGGAGGAGTTCTTTAATCATATTAGTATGCATAAAGATGTTGAGGATAAGTATTTAGCCGAACTTGATCCTAGTTATGAAGTTGCTTCTGCTTATTTATTTCACATGTTGGAATCTAGGTTTGCTAGCCTTAATCCTTTTATGTAACACATGTTTCTTAAGCTTCATGATATTGAAGACTCCGAAAAGAAATATTTTATCTTGGAGACTTTGCGTAGAGAATTTAGAGATGTTGCTATTGAAGCTAGGAAAGTTTTTAAGTGTTTTAATATGCTTGGTTCGCCTGTCAAAGTTTTTGGTACAACCAAAGAAGATTTCAAAGTACCAATACCTTGCAAAATTGTAGGAATGCATGAAGCTTTGGAAAAGAATTTCAATTGGATTTGTCCTGAAAATCTTTTTGATGAAAGTAGTGTACCAAAGCGTGATCATAAAGGATTTTCAAAAACTCATTTGTACACAATTAAATTTATTGTTGAAAAGACTTCTGCAATTGATCTTAATGCTTCATTTGATATTACTTGATTTGCACCTTTCTGCGCCTAGCTCAAAGGCGTTAAAGAAAAGCACTCTTGGGAGATAACCTATTGTTTTACTTTCAGTTCTTTTTCTTTTATTTGAGTCTTGGAAGTTATTACTACTGTAATAACCGCTCCTTATCCTTTTTATTTTGTTGTTGTGCCAAGAGAAACCTCTAATTTGAGCTCGGTAAGATTTGGGGATGTTGCTGTATTGAAACAGATTTTGGTGCTGCACTGTAAAAATTCATGAATATTCTCAGAATATATTTTTGACCTGCGATTTCTTGTGCATATGCCCCAGGTTATATCCAAACTTTCATTAGTTTTGCACTTTTTGATTTGACTAACAGAAAATCCTCGAAAAAATCAATCTTTGTCAGCTGTTCTGTTTTGACAGATTTCTGCCACTATTTGTGTTTGCCTCTCGATCGCTTTCTTTTTTAGTTCTTTTGATCACGAAACTCTTTGGGAAGTTGCTACAGTAGTATATGCTTTATATGTGGTGGTTTTGAGTTGAAATCTGAACCAAAAAGGGTTGATTCATTATTATGCTTACACTAATGTTGCTAATAGAATTGTGTTGAGTTTTGTATGAAGGAAGTTTTCAAGTGTAGGGATTGGAGAATGATGAGATGAGTTGAAGAATGGACAAAATCTCAAGCTTGGGGATGCCCATGCACCCCAAGAAATATCCAAGAGGTACAAGCATCAAAGCTTGGGGATGCCCCCGAGGCACCCCTTCTTCATCGGCAAAAATCAGGTCACCTTTCAACACACTATATTTTTATTGCTTCATGCACTATGCGTTTTTTTTGGAGCATCTTTACTTTAGTTTTCAGTTTTGTTTTGTTTTGTTTGCTGCAATAAATGGTTGGACCCCAACAAATTTCTTTTGGAGAAGTTGCCTTGCTTTTCATTTGCCAAGAACACTCCGTTTTTAACTCTTATCGTTCAACGAGTGTTCTCTTTTTCTGCTACTGCGTTTAGCTTTCGTTTTTCGCCTTGATTTTGGTTCAGATATTCTTATATCTTTGCATCAAGGTGTATCTTGACCTCTGGTCCATGTTGGTATTCATCAAAAGAGTTGTTTAAAAAAATGTTTGAATGGTGTTGGAAAAGAGAAAAAAGTTTCATGCAAAAAAAGTGGTACAAAAAGGAGCTTATTTAGACTGCGGCTTAGACTTTTGCATGCCGTGCTTGATATTGTTTTGATAGTATGCTTAGTGATTTTTGCTGTAGCATGACTTGTCTCAAATGACTGAGATTGCTTAATGAGCCTTTGAAAAAATCATGCGTTGTTTTTCTTATTTGGAAGCATTAATTTGGTTTTCTCCTTGATGCTTTATTTGGGTTGATTTGGCACATGCTTACAACATGTTATGACTATAAACAAGTCACCATAAGCCTCTATGATCATTTAGTTTTTAACTTTTGATGCCATCTTATGCTTATCTTAATGATGTTTTGTCGCTATGCATGATTATGGCCGTTATTGCTCTCTTAGTTGGTCGCTCCCAGTCTTTTGCTAGCCCTCATTTTGTACTGAGTATGAGCTCTACTCGTGCATCCAACTCCCAAAAACCAAGTTATTCCAATGTGTCCACTATAAATTCCTATGCATGGTTTTTGTAAGCCATTCCAAGTAAATTTTCGTGTGCTACCTTTCAAAAAAAACCTTCAAAACACTTCTCGTTTTGTGACACTATTTTCAGCTCATGGGGACGTAGTGGTCGGATTTGCTATCTTCCATATTGTTTTATTCCAAAAAAAGAGAAAAAAAAAAGAAAAGAAAAAATGGCACTCCTCCATGGTATGTGAATGTTGGTGGGCACCCGAGGGAATCGGCTAGCCATGGTTTGTGAAAGGAAAAAAGGGTGGAGAGGAGTGCCAAGCTTTATAAAAGAGCACAAAAGTGCCAATCTCTCTCTCAAAAACTTGCTTCATTTTTGTATGGAAGATAGTAAGAACCCCATTACCAGTCGTTGACAAAGACAACCACCTCTCAAAACCAATTTTATCTCTCTGTTTTACAAATGAAAAGCTCTAGCACATGTTTAATCACTGCTTCCCTCTGCGAAGGGCCTTTCTTTTACTTTTATGTTGAGTCACCACCTTCTACCTTTATGCACCGTCTAAGAGAGCATAGTTGTCATTCTGAGTTTAATGTGCATAGTCCCAAAGTTTATCATTGATTGATTCATGATTTTGGTTTCACTTGTTCTTAAATTATTTGTATCTAGTCGCCCTCTTAAACTTGAAGGTGTCCTATGCATTTATGTTTTGCTATTCCATGAAGGACAAGCTGAAAACCATTTGCTATGTTTTTCCATATGATTTGAACACACATTTGACTTTCATCGTTTCATTTTCATGATCTTTTGTTTATGTTCCTTTTCATGTTATAACATGGTCGCTAAGTTTCTCCTATCAAGATTATGTCTTTCATGCCCATGTTTTAAGTTCTTTTGATCCTAGCACTCAATGCTTACATAGATGATCAAGATTGTGTTGGTGCATGTCACCTCAAAAATTATTCTTTTGTTATCACTTACCTACTCGAGGACGAGCAGGAGTTAAGCTTGGGGGTGCTTGATACGTCTCAAACGTATCTATAATTTTTGATGCTCCATGCTTGTTCTTACACTATTTGCTTAGTATTTTGTTACACTTCGTGGCGTTTTTATGCATTTTCCGGGACTAACCTATTAACAAGATGCCATAGTGCCAGTTCCCTGTTTTTTGCTATTTTTGTGTTTCAGAAAAGTTACACAGGAAATATTCTCGGAATTGGACAAAACAAAAGCCGAACCTCCTAATATTTACCGAAGCTTCCAAAAGACCGAAGAGGAGACGGAGACGGGCCAGGGGCCAGCCTCACCACCAGGGGGCGCGGCCCAGCCCCTGGCCACGTCCACCTCTGACGCTGCCCCTTCACCTATAAAAGTCTCCCCGACGGGAAAAACCTAAAGACCTGATCAATTTTCCAGAAACACATCGCGATCCGCCGCCGTCGTCGACCCGAGATCGGGAGGGTCCAGAAGCTCTTCCCGGCACCCTGCCAGAGAGGGGAATCGCCACCGGAGGTCTTCTTCATCGCCATGCTTTTCTCCAGCGCGATGAGTGAGTAGTCTACCTTGGACAATGGGTCCATAGCAGTAGCTAGATGGTTGTCTTCTCCACCATGTGCTTCATGTTTAGATCTCGTGAGCTGCCCTACATGATCGAGATCATCTTTATGTAATTCTACATGTTGTGTTTGTTGGGATCCGATGAATATTGGTGTTATGTTAAGTTGATGTGCTGAATATTATCTTATGTTATCTCTATGTTGTTTATGATCTTGCATGCTGTCCGTTGTTAGTAGCTATCTTGGCCAAGTAGATACTAGTGACTCCAAGAGGGGGTATTTATGATCGATAGTTGGGTTCATGCCTCTATTTAATCTGGGGGAGTGACAGAAATCTCTAAGGTTGTAGATGTGTTGTTGCCACTAGGGAGAAAACAACATTCTTGTGTCCAAGGACATTCATTTTGTTTACATTATACACTTTGCTTAATGCAGTTTTCTGTTGTTCGCAACTTAATAGTTGAGGGGTGTTCGAACGATATCCCCGCGAGTGGATTATTAGTCATAGATGCAGTTGGATGGCGGTCTATGTATTTTGTTGTAATGCCCAGAGTAAATCTCATAGTGATCCTCGTGACATATGCATGTTATCTTTACTCTATCAATTGCCCAACTGTAATTTGTTCACCCAGCATGTTGTTATTTATCTTATGGAGAGACACCACTAGTGAACTATGGACCCCGTTCCAATTTCCTTTACATTGCTATTACTGTTTACTTTTACTCGCACTGTTTACTTTCTCGCATACTACTATTGTTTTCCACTCGATACGTTCAATCCTTTGTTTACAGCAAACCGGTGAGATTGACAACCTCATCGTAAGTTGGGAGCAAAGTTCTTGGTTGTGTTGTGTGCAGGTTCCACATTGCTGCTGGTGCAAAGCAAAGCCCTGGACGAGGCGCCTTATAAATTGTCCAGAGCTGTCGCGAAGCTAGCAGGCATCACCTTCTGAAGTTTGGCTTTTTCCTACTAGTTCGATAAACCTTGGTTTCTTACTGAGGGAAGACTTGCTACTGTGCTCATCATACCTTCCTCTTGGGGTTCCCAACTGGGTGGTCATCTGCCCGCAATCATGCGGCCAGGGTAAGGCCAAAGGCTCCACCTACCTCTTTCCATTTAAACCGAGATTCCTTATCTCTTTAATTAAATGCAAGATTAAATATTTTCACTAAATGAAGATCGACATTGATCTCCTTGCCCAGCCGCATGGAGCCACTAGGGCTGGTCGCATGGGCCATCATGGGACCATGTGGTCCCTCCTAACAAGTGGGCCCCACTCTGGAACCTTCTAGAACCTTCTGATACAATACTAGAAGAATTTGGAACTTTTTTGAAACCCTAAAACTAACTTTCCTTAGATGGATCTTATTCAATTGACCATTTTGGAACTCCTCATGATGTCGTGGATCCCATTCGAGACTCGTTCTACGCTAGAGTCGATGAATGTTAAGTGTGTGACCAAACACACCACTTAGCTTTTGTCTAGAAACCAAACACGTCACACCAACGCGGGACATAGCCACAAGATGGGAGCATAGGTGCAGATACATGACCACACCTATAGGTTAACAACGTCTGGTGACGCTGCCATCACACAACACAAATTCAAAGCATGGATTTCTCTTTAGAACAAAAATTCCAAGGGTACAAGACCTCATGCCAACTCCGTAATTTTTGGATGGGAAGATGTCGAGCAGACCTTTAAAACAATTCGACAAAGATCCAGATGGAAGCTTGTGTAGTTGGTGCCTGCTGAAGCTCCTATAGAGACCACACCCCAGAGACCCCCCCACTGCCAACAAGTCCATGGATGCTCCGGAGTGGATCGCTATAATCAAAGATGAGAAACTCATATCGATACAAAGGACCTCCATCATCGAAGGCAAGCACAGAGTAGGAGCATTGCTGTGCTAGACTCAAGAGCAGTGCGGCCTTTAGGAGCACACACATATCGGAGAGTGTCACCAAGTTGGACTCGTAAGCATTGAGTGAATGGAAAGGGGTGAAGGAAATGCAAAATAGTTGTCAGAACGCCCCGCCGCCATCGTTTGCCATGCACATCATCTAGCGATGACGAGGTTGTGAGGTGGGATGCTAGTTTGCCTCTCGGTGGCCTCCTGAGTCACACATGGGGGATTCCAATGAGGGAGAAGGGGTGATGATGATCTCATTTGGGTAGGGTTCCAATAATGACAATGGAGGCATCACAACAGGATAGGACGACATGACAGGTTGGAACTGGCACACGAGTCAAAAGGGGTTACTAGGTGGTGAGATCGGGTACTCTCTAGCCGACTAGCACGATGTCCATTCTGGAAGCATGTACCACCCTTGGGCGTGTCTATGAAGAAGAAGGCGATGCATCCTTCTGGAAGGCAGCTGAAGCACCTTCTGCACTACGCCTTAATGGCAAAGATGCTATGTTTCAAGGTGGTTGAATGCATGGGGTCAATGTCTTCTTGAATGTCTGTTGTCACCAGGAATTGATGGCACCACCAGAAGGTTCATCGAACAACCTGCTAGTCAAACTCTGATCGGAAGTGGGTGTTCACTACACAAAGAGCGATCGATGTTTTCGAGGACTCACATGTAAGTACAACCCGAGGGCAAAAAGTGGACGAGGACGGACACCACACATCATAGAAGGTAGGTGAGAGGTTGGCACACATTGATAGCGGTTGCGGTGATAGACCATGCAGAGATTTGTCACATTTCAAGTTATATATGTCTTGTTGTTAGAATACATATCCTACACGTGTTTGTATAGATGTAGGATACGTATGCTTGTGTATTCCTTGTGTATAGTCCGTGTTGTATGCAACCGGGACTCCTTGTAATCCTCTTATATAATGAGCAATACAAGGCCACCTAACGTGTGGTTTCCCCTATCTTACATGGTATCAGACGCAAAACCCTAAACCGGACCTGCGCCTCCTCCCGCTTCCGCCGCCGTCGCCGCAGCCGATCTCGGCGCTGCGCCCGGCCTCTGCAAACCACCCACCTCTCCCCTTCTAGCCTCGCTGCCCCTCTGCCATGAGTACCGACGCCGATCGGATCGCGCAAGCCGCGAAGGAAAAAGAAGACCGCGAGGCCCAAGAAGCTCTCGACGCCCAGTCCAAGCTCGCCCTCGCCACCGCCCCCTCCTCCAGCATGGGGGCCTTCTCGCTCACCTCGCTGCATGCCCAAGCCGTCGGCCTCCACTCCATCAAAGGGCACGTCCCCGTCGAGCTGGCCCTCGACACCGGCGTTCATCGCCAATGGCGCACTTTCTTCCGTGCCGCCCTCCGCAAGTACGCGCTGCTCGACCACGTCGACGCCCCTGCTCCGTCCGATCCGACTCCGGAGTGGGCCCTCTTGGATGCCATGGTCGTCTCCTGGCTCTACGGGTCCGTGTCCCTCGGCCTCCTCGACGCCGTCATGACACCGGGCGAAGACCCTCTCGCCGTCGAGCTGTGGACAAGCATCAACGGGCTTTTCAACGATCACAAGATCAACCGCCAGCTCCACCTCTCCACCGAGCTCGGCGAGATCAAGATGGGTGACATGACCATGACCGATTACTTGAAGAAGATCAAGGCTCTCGCTGACGGTCTCGCGGATCTCGGCTCCCCGGAAGACGATGCCAAGCTGGTGATCCACTGCCTCAACGGGCTCTCCGAGCAATACGAGAGCGCCGCTGATCTCATCTCCCTCATGCCCGGCATCACGTTCGAGAAGTGCCGTTCTCTTCTCGCGCTCCAAGACATGAAGCGCAAGAATCGTCGCTCGCGCAATGGCAACGACGACACGGCCCTCTACTCCAATGCCGCCACCGCCCCCAACTCCGGACGGGGCAACGGCGGCAAGGGCAAGAAGAAGAAGAAGGCCACAACGGAGGCTGCTAAGGACACCGCCATCATCCAGGCCGGCCCCGTCGTCACGCCTCCGGCCGCCGCTCCTCCGACCTGGCCCACACCGCTCCTGCCCTGGAACGGCGCGATCCAGATGTGGCCATACGGCCCTGGCATGCAGGCTCGGTCTCCCAGCTACATGCACCGCCCCTCGCCCCCGCAGCACGCCTTCTATGCGCAAGGGCCCTATTGGGGTAATGTTGAACCTCACAAATCATGGCGTGTTGTCTTAGGCCTCATATTGTGGTCACCAAGGGAGTACGTGACCCACAAAGGTGACTCTTTGACCTCAAATGAGCTTGAGATGGGGAACATGTTGAGGAGAAATGCAAAATCAAGGTTCAAAACGGCGACGACCACCGTGGGAGGCCGTGAATCGCGAGGGGTCCACATCGGCGATGTATGAGTCATCTACGCAAGTTCAATGTGTACACTTGACAAGGGAGATCTTATTTTCATGAGGCTTTCAGATTGTTCACCCGAATGCTCTAAATAGTAAACGGCCATTGAATGTGTGTAGGTTTTAGTGGAATGAAGGTAGTAGGTAGTTTGGCGAAAGAAAGGAACAGGTAGGCCGATCGAATTCAAACGCCGCTTGCCACCGGCCAGTCAGGAAGCGAAAAAAGGTGACAGGAAACAGGAGAAATCTCAGCTAGCTAGACCTAGAAACCGGAAGCAAAAGAAGCAAGGCGACAAGAGCCAGCCCAGTCTCTTCTTCCTACAAGGACTGCCATTTTCTCGCAATTTCAGCTCTGAAACACCAAGACGGCATTGAATCGCCGCCCATGCCGCGAAAGCGAGGCGAGCCACGCCAAAACAAACGGCCACCACCCCTCCCTGCTAGTCCACCCTCTTTCTTTTTCATGTCGACTGTACAACCGTCCGAAAAAGGAAACGCGCGTACACTTGCTCGCGTCTTCTCTGACTGCACCCTCAACACCTACTCTACTGATCTACTCTAACTCTAGGCCGCTGAAAACCTCCAGCGCCGGGCCGCCGGCGGTGAGCAGGTCCAGCAGCCACTGCTCGTCGAGCAGCTCGTCCGCCGTCATCGCCTTGTCGTCGTTGGTGGAGGAGTCGGGCAGCTCGGGCCACGGCCACGGGATGGGCGTCGGGGGCGGCGGCGCGCCCAGGCGGGTGTCGACGGAGGCCATGACCGTGGACGCCGCGGCGGAGAAGGACGGGCCGCAGCTCTCCTCGTTGCCGTTGATGGTCACGAACCCGTCGTCGACGTCCCCGCCGCCGTCCTTCCCCGGCGAAGACGAGATCTCCGTCTCCAGCCACCGCATCACCTCCTCCACCGACGCCTCCTCGATGCCCTCGCACTCCTCCCCCTCCTCCTTCTCCGCCAGCTCCTTCCACGAGAAGCAACCGGGCCCCTCGAGCCCCGCCGCCTCTCCGGGCAGCACGACGACGCCGGCAACAGAGGCATCCCGCTTCCGCTTCCTTACGCCGGCGGCGGCGTCCTCCACCTCCTCCATCGATCTCTCTCCCCACCGACAGACTCGACTCAACCCAACCCAGAGAAGGAAGGAACCGCCAAGTGGAGTGGAGAACAGAGGAGGCCGCTGAGCCGTGGAACGCCCGGCCGCGTCCACGTCGGTTTATATAGCCACGAGGAACCACCGCCGCGGACGTGGCCGCGCGCCGCGAGGTTGGACCGTCGGATCCGCCTCGGGAGCGCGCATCCGGCGGCCTCGAGGCGGTGCGTGACGCGTCGTAGAGCAGATATACTGTAGGTAGATAGATAGGGCCCCGTGGTGCGTGGCGCGTAGCGCGCGCCTGGGACGCCGCGCCGTTTTTGGACGCGGACGGACGAGCGAGGCGAGAGTGACGGACGGAAAGTCTTTCCCCGTTTGACTGGCCGGAGTCTCGGCCGGCCCGTGGTGGTGGACGCCAGTTGGGCTGTTGCCAAAAACGTTTCTTCCCTGTATACTGCCCGTGACGGAAGCAGCCCAGCATTTTCTGTGTCCTGAATTGATTGTCGCCAGCTGGGGTTTTGCTTTATCGGGCAGTTCCTACCCAAAATAAGCTGCGGGGTTCTCGATCCGTCGCCGGACCTGCCATAGACTTTTACCTTGGTGTCTGCCTTCGGCGGCAAGGATTCGTCCAGATGAACTGTACCGCGATTTCTTCCGAGAGAAGTATGACACGGAAACAAAAACTTCTATTTATGCGCGTACTAGATCCGTGATGAAGCGGCTACGCCGGGTGGCTGTTGGATCTGGCCCGGCTACGGCCATGTAAAGCTGGGAGAGCCCGAGCGCCGGTTTCGCTCCACTACAAAAGTTGGCCTGTCAGCCCAATAGATTGTTTGGGCCGATTACGCAAATCCTATTTTCAATATGTCTTCTTAGCTAGTAAGATGTTTTAGCTTTGTGAAGCAAATATATCTAAAATCTTTTAGTGTATAGCTTCGCTTGAATTTATACACTAAAAGATGTCTAGATACATTAGCTTTACAAAGCTAAAATATCTTGTATTTCCAAACAGAGAGAGTACTTCACAGTTGGCACATTGAAAGGAGACATAGTAGCAGTAAACTATCTGAACAAAAAAATAAGGAAAAAACTAACTACCATGTATTATTAATTTTTTTGGAAAAACACTAATTAGACCGTGTGCATCGTCCTCCAGCTTCAATAATGACGCAGTGTCTACCGCTGAAGTAAGTTTCCTCCTTCTATATGCCGCGTGTTGGGAAAAAGATGCACCATGCATTAATGATCATAGTAACCTTAAAACAAAAAACTCACACTAATAACGGCAAACGGTCGTGTTACGAAAATCTTTACCCTATTTTCTATGAGAACTTGTATATACTCTATTTTGTTGTATTTTTCTAGTGTAGTTGAGTGGAGTAGACATGGTTTGCGATTGCAAGAATACAACCATGTTGAATTAGCTACACTAGACGAAGGAAGGGAGAAGAGGTCTTGTATGGAATGTCTAAAAGTATAACCACATAAATAGGAAAAGTACAGGAATAGGAAAGGAATGCAGGTGCAAAACAGAGGTAAGAATAACGCAAAAAAAATTTCAGTTCGGTCGTTGGAATGTAGGAAGAGATAAGACATAGGAATCAAACTTGATTGACTCATTGAATGAGGTTGCTTAACTAACAATTAGCTTGCTACCTTGTTTAAGGAAATAATTAGTACACTTCCAACGACTGACGTAGAAGCCTCCACCTCGATCAACGCAAAGGAAAGAAAAAATGAGATCCAAGCAAATGTTTTGATTCATGTGATTCTCCTGTGAAAACAATGGGGGTAGGGAACTTTATTTTGCTTTTCATGCGCTTGATTCTTATGTTCCAAACACTACTATAAGAAACATTCCTATAAGGATAATTTCCTATGACATTCCTCCAAAACTTGTTTGATCCAAAGGAAGCCTAATAAAGTCAAAGAGCTCTTTGGGGCAGCTGCACTATCCCAGCTACCGGGTCCATCTAGAGCTGGGGTTGGGAGAAACATAGCACACCATTTTCACAATCTCTTCTCTTGGACCATGGCATGTTGAGCTCAACGGATCTTGGGCCCCATGGTGCGACCCGGTTTAAATCTAGTTCCTAGTATTGGGTACCTTAAAATGAGAGACAAAGTAGAACTGCAATGTTGAAAAAGGGGCATATAGGGTGAGCGTGGAAAATGAAACTTGAGCTATATGGAGCCCCCGCCCCCCTTTTTTTTTTTTTTGAAAAAAGGCATCTCAAAGTTTAAAAAAAATCAGAAAATTCCTATATCAATGATGCATTCTACAGAAAAAATTGTAGATGGAAGGTAGTGAAAATTGTAAATTGAGGTAGTGAAAATTGCAAATTTTCAAACCTACAAAGTTTGTGAGATCTAGTCATTTTTGGGTAAGCTAGAATATAAGGTATGTCACGTTGAGAGTTTGCATGTTGCTAGAATTCATCATCAACTACATCTAAAACTAGCCTCCATATAGCCCGAGCTCTAATTGGGGTTCCGCATATAGGATGCACTAGACACGTAAGGTCGGTGATTAATTAGCATTTTAAATGACCATACAAAACTGATTTTTCTGCCGATCATGTATTGGACTTCAAATTGAACTCAAAATTAGACAACAGAAAAAGACAAATTTGACCATGAATAGTATCAATGCAGGGCATGGCATGGCTCTTTTGCTCCCGCGTGCATATGCACTCTTTATTTGAAATGTATTTTTGATATATTTAAAAATATCAAAAAATTGGAAACAATTTTTTTGTGTATCTCCATGTTCTACGTGTTCACGAAGTCGTTTCAAAAAAAAATAACTTTTTACATGGTCTATGTAAAAATAACAAAAATTGGTACTCCCTCCGACCACTATTACCTATTCTAATATGGATATATTTGGATATATTTTAATGTCTAAATACATTCGTATTAGGACTAGTAATAGTGGTCGGAGAAAGTACTAAAATAAGCCTTTCCGTTACCCTTTTTGTCTTTTTGCAGAGACCACGAAAAATAAACATTTTTTATGAAACTTTGCGTGCACACGTAGAATATGGAGATATACATGCAAACTCTCTCTGTCTCAAAATTTAAGACATCTAAGCTTAGTCAAAAGTTAACGACTTCTAAGTTTGACCAAGTTTATATAGAAAAATATAAATATTTTCAATACAAAATCCATATCAATAGATTCACCATAAAGTATATTTTCTCAATGAGTTCATTCGATATTGCAAATGTTTATATTTTTATGTCAAAACTTGATCAAACTTAAAAGATGTTGACTTTTGACTAAGCTTAGGCGCCTTACATTTTGGAACGAATGGAGTGTATTTTTCTCTAATTTTTTAACATTTTAAAATTTATTTTCTAGATAAAAAAAGCATATACACATTGGATCAAAAGTGCATTTCTGACAAATGCAGTACTATTTAATCCATATTTGAATGTGGTACTATTTATGATGGATATACCCTTTTTGATTCTGGACTTTGAGTCAAATTTTAACATAAAAGTATAGCACGTGACAAATATGCATTGTGTTTGTCCTAATTTTTCCCGATATTTTTCAACATGTTCAGAAGTTCAGATGCATTTTTCTGTTGACCTAGTGCACTTGTTTGCCTAAGGATGACAAACACAAATCGTCCAAGAACAAGTATGTAGCTAACTACATCCTCCGACTGAAAAAAGTATCGAATGATTTCGTACAATTTAGTAAAAAAACTTATATTAAGTAACGGTACTATTTTCTTATCGGATGGAGTAGTTTTTTTGTTGAGAAAATACTAATTAGACTGTTGATCAAGGAGGCGTGTTGTTTTGCGCCGTGGCCTAGGCTCCCAGCTTTAAGAATAGCAGCGTGGCGTCTACTACTGTTTACGCATCTCAGAGCACGAGACGTAAACTTCCTCCTTCTTTCTATAAGCCCCGTGTTAGGAAAAAGATGCACCACCGCTTTAATGATTGTGTTGACCTTAAAACTAATCTTGCAGCAATCCCGGTAAACGACCCCATCATCGTGCTTAAGCATAATACTCTTTTCACTGTGAATGACTCTTTTGCCCTTCAGCGCCTTCACTGCCACTCCACTCCTCAGTACACAAGTCGTCCTTCATGAGTGCAAAATCACTTGGCAAGAGGAAAATGAACGTGCTCACCGACACCAGAACAAAGAGCTGTATTTTCCTCGATATTCTGTTGCAGCAAAATTTGTTGTTTTCTTGTACTAATTCATGCGAAAAATATTACATGCTCATACATACAATCACAAAACTGGGCAGTGAGAATACAGTTCTCAACAGAAAATGAAGAGTATAATCTGACAGTACATTAGCAATACATGCAGCTAGCAATTACAAATTCAGATAGATTCGTAGTACGGAGTTAAAACAGAACAAATCCCCAGGTTGTACTTGCACTAACAAAAAAGAAGGCAGAGTAGTAAAAAAAGAAACAGAAAAAACAAAAAATAAACAAATATCTCAAGCCTCACACTTACCAGTTACCACCTCACATCACTCCTTCCCTTCCCCGCCAAATTTCGAAAAATTCAAATGTGGAAAAATTTACAGCAACCGACGGTTGATTTGATCACGTTTGGTTTCTACTACTGCGCCCCACCGCGTCCCAGTTGAAAGGTAAAAGTAACCCTCTTTTGTCTGATTTGTTTTTGCAATGCGGCCCCCTAGGAGTTTGCGACGTCACTAGAAGGTCCACTTCCAGATCTTGACTCGGATCCTGACCTGGCACACGCGCGCGACGGTGGTCGCCGCCGGGGGACTAGTTGTCGCGTCGTCGGCGGCAATGGTAGAGGGCGCCGGGGCCTCCACAACGGCCGGCGCCTTCGCTGGAGCCTTTGCGGTGGTGAGCTTCTTCACTCCCTTCTTGGCCGGGGCGGGTGCCGGTGCGGGCGCGGCCACCTTGATGCCATCACAGTGTACCTGGATGCCGATCTTCTTGGTCCTCATCCCGCCCACCTTGACGCCCGCCTTGGTCTCCAGGTCGAGGGTGATGGCGAAGGTGCCGGACTTCTTGATGTCGGAGCTAGCCGCGGTGGGGTCGACCCCGAGAGCGGCGGCGGAGACGGTGGCCTTGATGACGGTGATGTTGTTGGCCTCGTGCGCGAACCCGGGCACGGTGGCCTCCCCGAGCGGCACGGCGTTGGCGGCCGTCGCCGCGGTGACGGTGAAGTCGTCGTAGAGGTAGACGAGCTTCTTGTTTGGGTTCTTGGCGGTGAGCGTGAAGTCGATGGAGTCGGTGAGCGCGGGCGCCGTGGCGGAGCTGGAGAGACTGAGCTTCTTGACTTGCGCGACGGAGAGGGTGAAGGCCGGGCGGTGGGGGCGGTAGAGGAGGTAGAAGGCGCCACCTGCGACGGCGGCGACGAGGGCGAGGAGGAGCACGACGAGCACGGCCCAGAAGAAACAGCAGCAGCAGCTGAAGCGGCAGGAGGAGCGCCCGCCCCCGCCGCGGCGGCCCTTGGCGGGGCCCTGCGGGCGGTAGATGGGGCGCTGGTACATCTTGGGCGGGCCGCCGGCGCCGGCGCCGTTGGTGGCAGCGGCAGCGGCGGGCGGCTGCGGATTGGGCTTGCCGTTGGAAGACATTGCCGCTCGCCGGAGACAAAAAGAGTGCGCCGGCTGGCGGTGGTTCTTGGGGGCTAGCTGAGCTGCTTGGACTGGACTCCGGCCGTGCGCTTGCTGAGTGAGAGTCCTTGGAGCGAGGAGATCTATAGGCCAGGAGGGAAGGAAGGTAGACGAAGAGGAGGAGAAGGTGAGGTGAGGTAAGGGAAAAGGGACGGGTCACCTTACGGATGGTTCGTCCTCACCAAATCATTTGCTGCTGCTACTGCTCAGCTGCTGATGCTTTCCTTTGCCTTTTTTTCAAGCAAGTCTCCTTCCATAATTCTCTTTTTGTGCAAACAAATTTTCTCTGGGAAATTATTAAGCAGACAGAGCCTAGCACTGACACGGACGGCTAGTTTACTATTTGCGCCCGTAGCAGTACTACAAATGCTAGTAATTGTTACTTTAATTCCCTGCTCCTGAGTAATTACTTTCAGCGAGCAATATCTTGAGCCAGAGCTGCAATTCCCTGCAGAAATCGACCTGCAGATCGGCATTAGATTAATAAAAGCTCAATTTGTAGTAGTAAGTACTCCCTCCGTTTCAAAATATAAGATGTTTTAGGTTTGTGAAGCAAATGTATCTAGACATCTTTTAATATATATATTCGAGTGAACCTACACACTAAAAGATGTCTTAATACATTTGTTTCACAAAGCTAAAACATCTTATATTTTGAAACGGAGGGAGTACAAAACTAATGGTAGCAGTAGCATTTGTGATCGTTGGGGCCGGCCGGAGATGGTGTTACAGTTATATTACTGCTACTTGCTACTTCATTGAAGACGTGTGATCCGGATTTAGTTTGGGCTGTGGCATCTTTGAGATCAGACTCTCAATTGCAAGTTGGTTTTTATTTGTCTCCTACCCTAAATTGGTCTCTTTAGATCGGAGGACTTGTATTTTATTTTATTTTTTGAACGGTGAAGGACTTGTATTGAGGAACTCTTTTTTGAATTGAGGAACCCTCATTAAAATGAAACCGTTAATACAAAGCACCCCAATTGTTCTGCCAAAAGGTAGTCAAAAAATAAACATCGCCCCACATTCTCTACTAGAACCAACGACCACATCGGAACTTCATCGATGGTCAAGGAAGGAGTGGGATTGTGTAATACCCGCCAGCCCCACCTCACAATAGTAATACCATCCTTCGTGACCATAAGAAGAATATTATGTAATCGATGTTAGCATAATATAATGAACGACATTGTCACTATTATATCATTAGTACGGAATAGATCCTTTCATACAATTAATTGTAATTCTAGGGATCCTCCATCTCTCCAAGAACTAATAAAAATACTTGGACATGGATAAACAAAACATCATCACAATATTTATATGAATGGCAAATGAATGATTAAAAAAGCACACATGAAAATTCACACTAGGGTTTGAAATTTAAAGAGGAAAATGGATGGAGGAGTCGATGATGAGTGAGAATATGATGGTGTTGATAATGAAGATCAATGTTGTAGTCTCCGAGGTCCAAGCTCTGGCGGGGGTTTATGCTCTTTTGATGATTCTCCTCTGATCCAAAAAGGTGTTGAGTGCAGAGTAGCCACCCAAGCGAGAGATAGCGCCCGGAGTCTCCACAACAAGGATCACCATCGTGCACCATATCTTCGTAGGACCGCTAGGCGGAGCCATCCCACACAATGAGTCCTTGGAGACAACATTGACCAAAGGCTTGAGCGAGGAAAACCCCAAGAGCAGACGGGAGGAGGAGAGGAGAAATAAGGGAGGGAGGAGAGAAGGTGGGTGTTGGGGCCAAAGTATCAGTCAGTGAGGTGTGGTGCCAGAGTAGGAGGCGGTGGAGGTGGGTGGGGAGGGTGCTCTTGGCTCTCACCAACCTCCCCAAATAGAGTGGATGTCATCTCATCTCTCCAATATTTTCGTAGAACATTTTAGTTGACTTGTCTAAAAATTCTATGGTTTTTGTTCTTTGTAGGATACAAGGACTCACCAAGTTGTGACATTCAAATTCTAAGTTCAATTCTCCATTTTCTTCAAAATGGAGGATGAGACCCCCGCCCTTATGTAGATTACCTTCTTTATTATATTATCCAACAAAGGTTTGACAAAGAGCATATATATAAAAACAAATCCACCATGCATGCAACACATACCAACCCGACAATGAGTGAAGATCACGCTAATAGGGCCTTATGCCCTAAAAACACGAAAGTATCCCGTCAACTAGTAACCCGGAAAATCGCATATCCCATGACACCCTCTAGGCAAAATGGAAGCACACATTCGGTTCAACAGACTCCTTAGTGAGCATTTCATGCACATGCTACAGAAGTTCTTTTCTCTACTATGTGTTTTGAGAACCCCTTCCATATTGTATGTGTGATTTTCTGATTCGCCTATATATGTTACAATATTATTACACTTGCAGATGTCCAACCATCTCCCTCTGTTCAATTATGCAATGAGTCTAGCTCAACTTCAGGTATATCATCTAATTTCAGAAAAAATGGAAAAGGAAAAATAATAATTTCGCAGTTGGTAAAAAAAATCCATTATGAACTTTTGGAGCTGCATATTTACCTAAACACTACAGTCAAAGATGCACTCTTGCATCTACATTTGATTGTTCCCTGAAGGGTACAAACATCCATTGTTTAGAACTCAGAACGTAGGATCTAGCTAGGATGAGTGCTCAGTGTCAACGTCCTTGATAGTTGTCATGAAACTTGCGGAGGCAAACTTCCCTGTAGATGCAGTTGTCTCGTCGCTTCCGTTCACTTCTTCCTTGGTTAACTGATCAACGACATCGTGTGGCACGAAAGCGAGGGCAATTAGCTCGCTTGCTTGCTAATTAAATCTGTTGCCTGGTCGCTCATCACTGATTTGATTTTATCAAACTAAATACCATCGAATCAACTATTTATATTAATATATGTACTCCCTTTGATAAAAAATAAGTGTAAGTAATTTTGTACTAAAACAATACAAAGTCCATACTAAATCATCGATATTTATTTTCGATTAAATAAAATACTATATATCGCGGATGTATGCATTTTATATTATGCTGTGGGGTTAGCGTGGAGAGACAGTGAGAATTCAGGTTTCTGCAGTAGTTCGTGCAAGGTGGAACGTCACCTGCAGTCCAGCTGTGCCCCGCAACTGAAGTAGCTCGATGCATACCCTACTAGCTCAAACTAAGCGTGATTTTCTCCCATTTATTTATTTGACGAGATGGTTGCTTGTGAGTTCTGCTCTACTAGCGGACTAAACAAAATCGTGCCTTGAGAAGCATACAAAAATAAAGTCATGTGACCAGTTCCATACTTTTCCCGCTTTATGTTATTTTCAGAATTTTTATATCTACCTACAAATATTGTCAATACGCAAAAGAATACAACTCGGGAGCCGGCGAATACAAAAGTCATGTGACACGAGCCGGGACCAATGACCCGTTCAAACGAACCGCCCACTTCGCGCCAGTTATCGATCGACGACGCTTCGATATCGATCGACATTACGACGACGCTTCGTAGTCGCGCGCGTGATCGGGAACCGGCGCCGGCGCACCTTAAAACTCGCCTGCATTCACATCGCATCGCCGGCGTGCTCATCTTCCCTCTCTCTCTCTCACTATATAAAGCACTCATATTTGATCATCTAAAGCACACCATTAGCCTTCTTCTTCCCCAAAACATCTCTCCCACATCACCACCATACCGCCGGCGCCCGCGAGCTCTCTCTCCCTCGACAATGGAGGAGCAACTTTGGCCCCGGTCTCGGATCTACTACGTGGTCATCGAAGAGATGAACTTCACCATCACGGAGACTCTCCGTGCTTCGAGGGTGGAGAAGTGGATCCGCTTGGTCAACCGCCGGTTCCTCGACGACGCACCGGTCAAGTGCGTGGGCTTGGATTGTGAGTTCACCACTCACGAGCTCCCGCAGCGTGCCGCCGTCCTTCAACTCTCGGTGGCGTCCGAGATATTGGTCTTTCAAATTTGTAAGGCCAATGGCGTGCCGCAACTACTCAAGGACTTCTTGAAGAACACCACCATCAAGTTTTGTGGTGCGGCTATCAACAACGATCTGCGCATGCTAAGGCCATACGGAATTGTTATTCCGTCCGCGTATGATCTTCAACAAGTTGTCCCAAACCCCACTAGCAAGCTAACGCCGAGTCTCTATGATTTGGTCAATGCTACTATTGGGACACATCTTGAGAAGAAGAAGAGGGTCAACAAGAAGAAGAAGGACAAGAAGAAGAAGGAGAAGAAGAAGTACAAGAAGAAGGGAGAAAAAGAAGAAGATGATGATGATGAAGAAGATGAACTAATTTTTAGTTGGGAAAAAGTTCCATTGAGCTTCAACCAACTATTATATGCCGCTTTAGTCGCTCGCCTAGGCTTTGAGATAGCTAGGAGATTCTGGAAGCTAAAGGGCTACAATAGCCATGTTGATCGTCTTAACCTTAATAATTAGGTGGATGAGTATGTATGGAAAAATGTTGGATGAGCTTGCTTGGAAAATGTACTTCATTTGAGCCATGTTGGATGAGTATGTTTGGAAAAATGTACTCCCTTTGTTTCGGTTAACAAAGTCTACTAATTTTCGAATTTGTGATTTTTCAAGTATTTTGGCTTTTTTGAATATTTTAATCATCTAAAAATTACTAATTAAATTATACATAAAGATTATTTGAAATTCATTGTGCTTATTATTCTTAATCATTGTTTCTTATTTTGTGAATTTATTTGGAATTTAAAAAAGTAATATTATATATTATCAAAGTGTATAGGTTAATAGAATTGGTAGCATACCATTATCAAGAAGTCGCGAGCGCAGTCTTGGAAGCTAGTAGGGAAGGAATGGAGAAGTTAAGCGTGCTAAGGGTGGAGCAGTGTGAGGATGGGTGACCGACCGGGAAGTGAGGACCACAAGTACTTGTAATTGATTTGAGATATAGAGTGAGAGCTATAAGTATCTAATTTGATATGAGATATGAGAATAGAGAAATAAAGAAATAGAGAAATAAAGAAATAAAGAAAATACAGAAATTCCGAAACAGAAAATACAATTTTATTCCGAATGGACCTTTAGTCCCGGTCCGTGTTACGAACCGGGACCAAAGGTCCTCCAGCCGCTGCACATGCCCCGGGCCACGTGGAGGACTATTGGTCCCGGTTCGTAAGCAACCGGGACTAAAGGCTGGAGCCTTTAGTCCCGCTTGGTTAGTCCCGGTTGCGGAAACCGGGATTAATGAGCTTTACAAACCGGGATTGAAGGCCTTTTTTCCACCAGTGCAAATCAACCTCGTTTATCATTTAGTGGTCATTTAGTGGCCTAAGCTAGTGAACTCGGGTTGTTTTCGTGTGGACATTTTTTTTAGAGATGGTTATCTTATCAATTTCTATTTCCGAATCAATAAAATTTCTTAATGAAAAACAAAAGAAGTCGACTTTCGCTACCTACCGCCTCTTATTTCTTTTCAACTTCTCCTCCTTGGAAGGTTCTTCTCCTTCTACTCTCTTGCCTCTTTCTGCCCCTAAACATGAATATAGTCACGAAGCATGCTGCTATGGATTACCACGAGGTGTAGTTCATGTGAGAGCCCACAATGAGAGTTCTTCATTCTGTCGGGATTAAGGGAATGGTACCCCAGGCCAGGGGTGGATGGGTCCAAGATTGGTAGATCAGACAACGATTGGACTTCGCCGAGTTGAATTCTTCATGGGCAAGCCTCACACGATAAGGTCGGGGATCCAAAATGTTGCTGGTGAACGTTGTGATTTTGCGATATTTTCATATTACTTAGGCTTACTTGACATGTTACAAGAACAAATTTTGGTTTGCTTTACACACATATGCTGCATGTTGAATGTTTTCAAGAGTCTATTGCAGTTATTGCCTTTAAGCTGCAAAGTTGTTTTCCTATTGATAATGTTGTTGCTGTTCGTTTCTATCTTTCATATATTGCTATGATGTTTCTCGTAGATTTATTGTGATCAATGGTGATGTCTTGCATACATACCTTTTCGTAGCAGATATGTTTGATAAGCTGCATTGATTTTTACAGATCATGAGAAAAATATGTTGTAAGGATGTTGCATATGTAGAGAAAAATGTTGCATGCGAATTTTTTATGATGAATGGATGCACTAGAATGAATATTTAGACCAAACAGACGGCCGAGGAGGCTGCCTCCCCCGACCGACGGCTAGCACCGCCCAAAGTATTATTATCCACAAGCACATAGAAATATATTCCCCCATGCATCTGCTGAGTGCTAGCCGCGTTTCATTCGAGGAATCAACAATTCAAAAAAAAAACTTCTTTGACTACTTTTTTCTTTGAATACACGAGGGCCCCGAGGGATCTAGGTTATATTAACATTGATCAAGATTAACGCAGCTCAAACCAAATACTCGTTCTCTGAAAACCAGAGTCTAAACATGTAATGCCTAGAAGCACACATAGAAAACAAGCTTATGAACTAGGCTGCCTAAACAGAAGAATGCAATCGGTGCCTGCCAGGTTCCGGCGAGAACTCGGACTCAAAGAACCTGCAATCATTGCGAAATCTCCAACTGTAGAGTCAGCAGCTCAACCAACAATTGTGTTGGAAGACTCGACCGAGGTAGTGGGTTGAGTTGTATCAAATAAAAGCATCACCGAGCTCAAAACTAGATATCTTCCCCGCCAAATCCAAGGAGCGACAAGGAAACGCTCTCACCATTTTCGGCGAATCAACTCAAGCAACACAAAGATTGAATAGGCAACATTACTTCTTTGACTACTCGATCTTGTTGTTTTGGAACCACACAGCGTAATTCTGACCACTAATTTTATTATAATATAATGTAACACTCTATGGTATATTTTATAATAATATTTTCCAAGAAAATTTAATTGAAACATATATACCATGACCAAACATGTGATCTTAATATTTTTGGAAAACATCGCAGTTAGTCAAAATTTATTGTGTTTAACTACACTTTTGTTGAAAATATCATCTTTTGGTGCATCGGAAAGGGTACTCCTTAGAAATAAGTAGCTCTCACGTCAGCAAATAGTATCATTTTCCAAATGGAATTGAACGTGTCCCCGGTCATTTATGTTTCACCTTTTTCTCCATAAAACAAGAAATCGCTCTGAAAAAGACAAACTACTTGAACTGCACCAAACACAGCCTTGTCAATGGCCAATCGGCCATGAACCTTACGTGTAAATTAAAACTTTCTTTTCCAGCTGTACCACCAGCAGTGATTAAGAAGACTCTTTCATAGTCATAAAATAATCATACCGACCCGACCATGACGTCCGTGCTCCAAGAACCGTAACCAAGCAAGATGAAGCTTCGTTCAAACGTCAGTACATCTTGTGCAGAAAACATTATTCTCTGCAATCTCAGGAGTTTGATGTTGGAATGCAGCTCTCGATGCTACGTTTTGGTTGTTGGCACAAAATACTCATTCGTCTTGTGCAGAAAACATTTATTTTTCAACTCATTGGAACAGGACTCTGCAGTGCTACAGAACGTATTATATCTGTGTTGTTGCTAACAAGAGGCTAATAACATAGTCATTGCTGCCGTACAATATGATACCTATTGCCATTTGTTTGTTGCTCACAAATTACGAACGTGTGAAGTGTGAACAACAAAACTACTACTACTTAGCTCCCATCCCATAAACGAACTATCTCTGGAAAATGTGTTCAGCCATCACAAAATCGAATAAATGTTGAAATTATCCCCTTAGCGGACTGCCGTCTTATTTCACCTTCCTTACATGTGAGGTGTCTTCTCTGTTTTTATGTTACGATAGAACGGAACATACTCCTGATATTGGAAAAGGGAAATAGCTAGGAGTAACATCAAGCGCATTTCTAGCCCTAGCTATCAAGCGACCACATATATAGACAATACTTAGCATCGATGCAAACTACATATGTTCTCTGCTCTCATAACGACATTGCATTATCAACTACTCTAGCTAGCTATGCATGATGATGCTGAACTACTATTAAAGTAGCAGTAGCGCAGGATCATGTCAAAAAAGAAAGAAAAGGTAGCAGCGCAAGATTCCAATAACCAAGGGCACACGCGTGGTCGCGTGATCACCAAAAGAGCCGGAACAAAACATGTCCGGAAGCGCTGCACCAATCCGGGGCAGGAGCAGGACGTACACAGCACCGACGGCCGGAGGGTCACGTAGGACCGCCGCTCCCATTGGCTGCCGGCCAGACGCCAGAGAATTTTACTGCAGCCGACGACGGCATACATCATTCTGCGTGGATCGACCATCACTCTGCTGGTATCAGCGAGAAGAGCGTGATATGTATATATCCACAACTGCACACATCACATGGTTCAGGGTTCGGACGAGAAAGTATCCGGTGGAAACAGAGTTACGGTGGAAACCTGCAAACTCGTATATGTACCGTTGGATCAGATATGAGTGCTTTGGATTTGTCTCTTTCCTGTACCACGCATTTTGCAAAAAAGCGCCCACCACCGTTGTTTTCATTTTGCACAAAACACCTTGTACCTTCTATTTGTGCCAACCAAGGACCTGAGATGTGTGGAGCAGCACATTTTGAACTCACGACCTAGGAACTAGGATTCGTTCCCCACTTGTTCCCGGTGATTCGTAGCAGCGGCGGCGGTGTCTATGTTTGGAGGTGCAGCACGGCCGTGGTTCATCGCGGTTCAAAACCAATCAGCTGCTATAATCTCCATGAGCCAGGGCTAGGACGGCGACTCACGGACAAGGGCGTGGCTGCGAGATCCGGTTCAGGCGAAGCTGTGGCCGTGGGATCTGGTCCAAGCATTCATCACGGCTCGTCGGAGCAATTTCTTCTCGTCACCAGCATCCACTCATATCTTTTATGGATTTTCCATCAATATTCCACAACCATTTCTCTATGAGAACTAAAATTGCCCGGATGTGTATAGATGAAATCACCAGTATTCAGTTCTAAGCAGTCAAGCAACGTAATAAGACAATCTTCAGTACAAACCAGTCAAGAAACGTATTCAGATCAATCATCAGTACAATTTTTTGAAACAAGCTTTTACAATTTGGAGTCTATCTAGTCAAGAAACTTATTCAGATCAATCACCAATACAATTTTTTGAAACACGCTTGTACAATTTTGGAGCCTCGAGTAGTTCATGGAGCTCATATGACTGCTGTGTATACTCAGAGTCGGGACTACGATTTGGGGGCAACAAATCTCAGCTCGACCCGGCCTTGACGGCGCGAAATAGATGGTCTTGACCGAGGCTTGCATGATGGAGGTCTGGAGGGAGCAGCTCGCCGTTGGGCATGGCCGGCGCACGCCAGGAAGGCCGAGGCATGCACGGTGGATGTCCTGGATGCAGCAGCTCGCCGTTGGGCATGGGCGCATGGCTGGAGCACGCTGAGGATTTTTGGAGTGGAGCGAGCGCCTTGTCAACGTGCCTGGCCGGAGCAGACCGTCTCCTTCCGCATCGCCTTCGTAGTTCGGCGAGTCCCCGTGCTGTGCGCCGCCGCCGCAGCCGGTCGAGACAAACCTAACGTAATCTGGCGATGGCAGATCCTGGGATATGGGGTATTTCGAGAGGACGATAATGTACAAGGTGTTTTGCGCAAACATACAATGGACCAGGCGGGCGTTTTCTTGCAAAATGCCTGGTACAGTTTGGAGACTGATCGATACCACACGTTTCAGATCCAACGGTACATGTACGAGTTTGCAGGTTTCCACTGCAACTCGGTTTTCACTGGATACTTTCTCGGGTTCGGACGGACCTGAAGAGAGAAAGAATATACTTTCCCTTGTTCCTGAACTTGTTGCAGGATGTCGGCAAGACAATCCAAGTTAGGAAGCAGTTTTATAATTGAAAACTGGGCATAAAAGTAGCTACGAAGCATGTAAAATAATCACTAAACTAGACAATCCTAACTGGATAAACAAGAATACACATAATCCACCGCAAATAACAAACAAAGCCTATACTTATCTTTTGTTGATAAGGCTTACTGGTCATAGCAATTTCTGTCTGAAGAACAGTTAAGAGAATCATCACTTCACTAATGGCCAGGGTCAATTGCCACTTGGTAATCCATATTCAGATACATTTTACTACACACTACATACAATAAACCAAAAAAATGTAAGCAAGAACATCATATTATTTGTTTGAAAGCAGAAAATGCTGGTGCACTAGTATTTCACTCATCTATGCATGTTCGGAAATAAATTTCACGGAATTGCTCTGAAACTCTGATTCTTAACAATGCAGCTTCAAAATAGATTATGTATACCATACTCACTTGTACAAACGCAAACTTTTAAACAAATTTCATACACCGAGGCATGCTGCCAGACTTCCAGTGGTAGGTAAAACACCACATGTGAACTGAGCTCAGAAATTATAAAGAACAGTTGTCTTTGGGAGGTAGAGACTGCTTCATAGAGACATGCAGTAAACCTAATAGCCATCTCTTGCCTTATATTTCTACTATATCTGTAACTCCGCTGGTGCCTTGGCTTGCAAACCGTATAAGATTAAGCTGCAGCAACCTTCCTTCCATCTTCAATGAAATATATGGCTGATTCAGGTACCTAAAAAGTTAAAAAAGCTATGAGACACGAATGGAGACATTAATATTAACAAAATATGGCTGCTGCAGTAATGAGAATAAGGTGATAGCTGCTGAATTCAAATATCTTTCATATAGGTATTAGTATTACAGTATAAAGGCGCAACATCAGATTGTACTCCTCCGTAGCCCAAAGTTCTAACGAATGTATAATTGAGATTTAAAATAGACACAGTATTATTTTTAAGGGTGTGTCTGGGGCTCAGGCCTGTTTGTTTGGGCTTTTAGATGCTTTCCACTGAAAAAAGCTGAGGAAACGAAACAAACGCATCGGCTGTGAGGTAGGCTTCGGCCGAAGCAGGTCGTGCTCCCGCAGAAAAGAAAAAGCACCTAGAGGAGGTGCTTCCCGCAGCTTTCTGTTTTAGCGAGCGAATCGTTTTCTAGCTAGGACATGTCATTTGGTGGTAATTACAGGAGAATGCCACCGAGGGCAGAATCCATCGAATCGTTTTCTCCAGTCCGTGAAACTTCTCTTCTCCCATTCCGCCACCCATCGCCCCGATAGGGTTCTCATCGGCCGCGCCGGCGCGCCGCCGCTCACGGGCCGCCGAGCCCATTCCGGCAAGCGACCAGCTGCGTCCCCGTGGCCGGAACTTCTCCCTGCCGCGTCTCTTCACCGTTGATTCGGTCATCTTCTGCGTCCTCCCCCGACCCCCGCCGTCCCAGATCGACGGGCTCCACGATTCTGACCGCCCGACTCGTCCCCGCCGGCTCAGCTCGGCCTCGGCCTACTCCTCCCAGTCCGCCAAGAACGAGCAGAGGTGAGGCCTGTCAAGAGTTCATCTGGCACGGGACGTGATACATTTCCTTCAGCCACACGAGTTCCTCAAAAACGACCGGGCTATGGCATGGGGCGCGATACATGTCCGTCAAGTCAAACGAGTTCCTCAAGAACATGCTGCCCTGTTTTGCTCAGCCCCGCTTAACAAAGTGCTACTTTCAATTCTCATGCCTTGGATGTGTTTGATGAAATGCCAACACAAAACTCTTGGCATGGGACAACACGTAAATCTATTCTGTGCATCCAAAGCTATATTTGATCAATTATTTGATCCATTTATTGTTATGTATTTATGTATTTATTATAGTATTTTAAATACAAATACGATTTATAAACTTCGATCAATAATCCTAAGAATTATCGGGGTATTTCAGACAATTTCTCAACATACAACTAGACAGCCAGCTAAGTCGCCAAACACCAAAACTCAGAACAGCTGCTTTCTCTGCACAGCAGCTTTCTCGGTAGAGCAGCTTTCCCTGCACAGCCAGCCCAAACAAACAGGCCCTTAGTCTACTGAGCAATAGCTTATGGCTTAGTAGAATGACGTCATCACATCTCAGTTGCAACTCACTATTAGCATGAATCACGAAGCAATCTAACGGTCCGGATGTATGGTTCCTAGTTGCAACATCACTTGCAACTGAAAAAATCTCAGTTGCCACTCAACTTGCAACTCAATTGCACGAATCACGATGCAAATCTAATGGTCTAAAATTCTACTGAGCCCTAAGCTATTTCTCAGTCTACTGAGAAATAGGAAAACCGTATTTTTAAAGATTCTAACCATATCTCGTCAACAAGGAAACCTATATCAGCAGTTGAAGAAGAGTTGAAGCAATTGTTTGTCTTGAGGACAGGAGTGAAAGTGTTGAACCATATAGGAGATAGGCTCCATGTATTCCTACCTTTAAAGCTTTAACCATGTCAGTTTAGTATGACAAATGCACACGACATCATTAGCCAAAACGAGAGTCTACACTATTATCCATATAACAGTGACTGATAACTAAGTACTTCTAATACATTCTTGGTCTAGAATTAACAGTAGCTTCATTTTGTTGTATCAGATAAGATGCTGTTATTTTCCAGTGGTTAGAAGTTCATAACACATCAGAAAGCTGCCATCTATGAAAGCATACAGAAAACATAATCCATAATAAAATGCAGAGATGATGAACAAATTACGTCGGGCCATGTATCTGTAATGAACTCTACAACATCATATGATATGTCCCCTTGCACATCAATTTGCTCCTTCTCGGTTGGGCCCTGGGTAGCACATTAAAGCAGATGATTAAGCAAAGCACTAATGAACATTAAATGCCTTTACAATCTAATAAATATACCTTGACAACAGAAGCCCCAGTAGCAAATTTCTTTCCGAGCTTCTTTGAAGCATCACTCAGCTTTACACCTAAAATTCAGGAAACAACATGATCCATTAAACTATGGCCAACTTTAATAGCAAACACTGCCATCAGGGAACTTCAAAGCAGGTTAAGCTTAAGCCTGGATCATCTAAAGAACAATCTTCTCTGCAGAGTTTTAACTAAATTCATATTCATTCTGTTTACTTCACAGCTAGTGCGCATCCATGACTCTTAAACAAGACAAGATGGCTTAGCAACAGCACTCACCAAACAATTCAAGGCCTTTCACCACGGTAACACATTTGCGCTTGTTGCGGACAATCTTCTCAATAATAACCTCTTGCTTGTCCTACACATGCAGAGGTAACATTATCAACCAATATATTGCATATGTAGATTTAAACTGCCCAGGTTCAAACCCAAAGACCATAATACAACAGTGACTGAGCATAAAATGGGCACATCACAAATATTGTATGCTATACTATCTAGTCCTAGAGTCAAACATGAGATTGTCTCGAAGGCTGGACCGAACAAATCGCCACATGCAATTCCTCAATTTAAGACTAACATCTAGGAGTATAGATAGCTTGAAAGTGAACCACGGAAAGTATGGAAGTATGAACCAACCTTTTTCTTGAGCTTACCACCGGGCAGGCGTTTCACCTCTTCCTGCTTAGATGCCGAAGCACCCCCTGAAACACAGCAAACATCAATTTTGACCGAAGGCGTCCTATACTTCCACACTCACCACTCCTAAGAGTACAACAACAATATGTAGTAGTATTAACCCCAAAAAGAGGGGACAGATAAAAAAGTCAGGAGCTCATGCAAACCTGTGCTGGAGGAGCCGTCGGCGGTGGAGATACCGACGCCTTGGAGGCGCTCGCCGACCTTCTCGACGTCTTTGTCGCCCCCGCCTTGACGCCCAAACGGATCAACCGACCCACCAGACGCAGCATTAGATAGTCGAGCCAACACAGAGCGTAAACAAAACAAGGGAACAGGTATAAGCTAGGTCAGTGCGGCGAACCGGAGGAGGACGCGACGAGTTCGTCCGGGTAGACCCCGGGCGCGTTGGCGCGGAGCCACGGCTTGCAGCGCTCGAAGTCGGGGCCGAACTCGCAGTACTCCGCGGGGAGGCCGCAGACGCCGCAGTAGTTCACCTTCACCGGAGCCGGCTTATCGGCCGCCATCTCCGCTGCCGCCGCCCGCGCCGCCGCTTCCTCCCGATTCGATCCGATCTGACGGGGAATGCTCGACGACGAGGTGGGCTGCTCGAATCTAGGTTGCCCTGCTCGAGTGCTCGTGGTGGATTTGGTTCTGCTCGACGGATTTGGATGCGATTTCCTGGATTCCTTTTGGAAAAGCACAACAGAGAAAGGGAAATTGGTGACTAGGCTACTAGGTTTCTGCTAGGTTTTGGGCTGGGATAAGATGGGCTGGACAAACCATCAGAAAAAAAGATGGCCTGGGCATATTCGGGTACTGGCGGGCCAAGCCCGTCCTGTGATAAACAAGGAATAAGAACTTTCGTTTTTTTTAGGGAAAAATATAAGTATAGAACTGAACTTTCATGCGAAAAGTTGTTTTAGCATCTGAGCATCAGTGCTCTCGGCAGGTGGAATCATTTTGAACCGTTGCTTGTTTTGATCTGTTCATCCATTTGTCTATACGTTTCCCGTATGGAGACTGCTTCCTAGTAGTATATAAGCATGTATTGGAGCAGCTTCATTGTATTTTGCTATGAGGTGCATTTAATGAACTGGCACGTGTGGCCCAACTTTGCCGACAGCGGAGAGGTGGAGTACAGTGTGATGTTTTGTAGATGTCATTCATAGGACTGGAGCTGTGCAAGCTACTAGTTGTGCCGTTGCGTGTGGATATATGACTCCAGTCTCCGCGTGTCCATCTCCTTCCTCCCGTGGTTGACTCCGTGCTTCATATCAGAGAGACAGAGACCCTTTTCTGCCCCAGCAAGCTCGTAGCCATGTCTGATGCATTGTCTTCCTCAAGCAATCACTCATCCCTTTCTCTAATTCGCTGCCCTGTGGTCGAGCTCTCATACGCACATATGTTCGTCAAGCTGGACCAAGGCCGACGTTTCTACAAGTGCCCCAACTCGGTAAGCTTTGCTAATTGATCATCATTTTTATGCAGTAGTAATAACAAAACTGTGAGTGTGCCGTGTGGACTCATTTTTTGATCATCTTCATCAGGGCGCCGGACGTTGCAACTTCTCGAAGTGTTACGAGCAGTACGCCATGATCATCACATTCTGATGCTCAGCCACAAACGGAGCTGAAATTTGGTACTCGATCCTTGATAACAAATTGGAAGACTCAAAATGCATGGTGATCTGAAATGCAGACTGATGTCCTACAAAAAAAAGGGTGGACACAAAAATCACTGCTGGCTGATCTTCAAAAGCTTTGAACCGAGCACAAGCAGGCAACGAGATGGTCATGGAGGTTAACTTACTAGACTAGATTTGAGCGAGGAGTTCTTTCTTAGTGCTCAGCCTGGCCCTCGGATGCAGGGGCGTGCAAGATCTACAGGGCGCTACACAAGATCCTTCATCCTCATGGCCATGGTGCTGGATCCTGTAGCGATGAAGAGGTGAGTGAAGAACTTTGGTGGATGAAGCAATGGCTTGATAGGCAGAGCAAATAAACTAGACAAAAATTAATCAGAACGGGGAGTGGTGGGTGTTGATCGGTCAGATGGTTGATGGGCAGCAGTGAAAAGTTAATGAGAATGATTACTAGACAAAAATTATAAAATCGGTACTGTCAACCTGCCAGTCTATTCAGAATAGATCACATAGAGCTGTGGAAACAAATGAGACATCAACTGAACGTGACGAGAAATGTGCCCCAAATCCTGACACACCTGAACTTATGGGCCTATATTGATTCCTACCTGCTGGCTGCTGCAGTACATACAATTCTGTACGATACGTATCCATTGTATTACTATTTTACAGTCACTCATATTCATTTCTGGCACAGTTATCAACACATAGATCAACCAATCACACACCCACACATGGCGGGAGCACTGGTGCTCAGGTGCACAAAATCCCCTCCCACTTTCATGGGTATATTATTAAAAAAAACTGAACTTTCATGGGAGCGGGAATGCCGCGAAATTCTATATGCCGCCTTTTGCGGCATGTTCATCCGCACCGCATACCCATTTTCAGTGTGGTCGGGTTTTCGGCCCATTGTCTGATTTTTAATGCAAACTTGTTCTACTTCTTCTTTATCTTTTTTTCATTTATCTTTATTTTTTACTTTACTTTTTCAATATTTTAAAATCTGGAAATATTATGTTTTTAATCAAATCTGAAATTTGTTCAAATTTTGTTTTTTAGATTTTGAGTTTGTTCTAATTGTTGAATTTGTTTAAATTTAAAAAAAAATTGAATTTTGCTCAAATCTAAACATATTACAAATTTATTCAAATTTAATTGTTTTGCATCATATTGGTTCAGATTTTGAATTTATTTAGATTATAATTTTAGTCAAATGTGAATAGTTTTCAAATTGGTTTAAATCTAAACAGAATTTGTTCCAGTTTGAAATTTTGTTTAAATTTTGATTTGTTCAGATTTAGAATTTTGTTTCGATTATTAATTTGTTCAAATTTTGATTTTTAAAATTATCTTTTGTTACTTCCTCTAACCCATATTACTCTTCTCTAATACGTATGTATCTATCACTAAAATATGTCTAGATACATCAATTTTAGTGAAAAGTAATATGGGTCGGAGGGGGTTAAATTTAATTTTTTTTTAGAAAAAACGAAAGCAGAAAAAAGCCCGGTCGAAAAAATACTAGGAAAAGGAAAAAAAACTTTGAGATTCGTCTCTTTGGGTCGTCCCATTTCGCGATACCCTTCAGGCAGCGCGGACAGACGCGCCGCAGTGAGTGGTGTAAAGGAGCACCCGGGATGTCTATACCCTACCAATTGCGGGACGCAAAGCGCCCTGCCCAGGCATCTTTATGTTGGGTATTCTTCTGTCATGCGACCCGATGGCTTATGTGCGCTCGTCGGGATGGGCCAGGCCATTAAGCTGGGGTTTTCTTTTAATTTTATTCCCATTTCTTCATGATTTCCCGAGATTTCAAAAAAAGTTGTAAATTTTAAAAAGTTTGGATTTAGAAAGGTTTTGAAAAATGAACAAACTTTGATTGGAACAATTTTAGGATTTATAAAAAATTCAAATATGAACTAAATTTTGAACTTCAACAAAATTCAAATGTGAACAATTTTCAAACCATAAGAAAAATAAAATCTAAGCAAAAAATCAAAACAAAAAAAACCACAAAAACCATCCAAATTTAGAAGAACCGAAAAAATTAAACAGCAGAAAAAAAAACTAAAGTAAACAGATAACAATCCCGCCAATTGGGCCGGTCCGCGTGATTATTTAGAATGTGAAATATCTTTCACGGGATTTTAAGGATAATGTGCATATAGCTCAAGTGAATCTTCATATGAGAAAAAAATGTTCAAGCTGTTTAAAATAATTATTTAGTGGTCCATTGTTTCAATAAAGTATTGTATGATTCTTCTAAATTCAAAAAATTGAATAATATAGAAATAGAGAAAATGAACAAAACCAAAATAAAGAGAATGTACAAAAAAAGTAAAATAAAAGGCGAAAAGAAAACACTATATGTGCCAACCAACTATGTGAAGCCATACGAGTTTACCCAACAGATATCATATATGATTTGCCCTCTAAGGAAGCCCTCAGAATCTTCCCTAGTGTCATTTTTTTTAAACTAGGCCCACATGTAGCCTCAAAATTTCCTCATTTGTGCATTTTTTCCACAAACCTACCGTCAATTGCGAAAAGTCTTGAGACTTCTCCATCAATGTGGAACCCATCAAAATCCGCTTCCATGTATCGTCCCTTCCTCCCAATGACATCTTCCCCTACAACATGCCTCCAGCGGCCACCACCACTCTATTGCTGTCGACCACACCATTTAGGATGGACGCGTTAGTGGTTGTCCTGATCCTCTTGAGGGTGTTCTCCGTGGCGCTCGATGGGGAGGTGCTCCGCCGATGCACTCTCGCTTGAATGTTGCTCCGTTGTAACGCGTCGCTTCAACGCGCTCCTTAAAACATTAAAAACCTAACACGATGGGAGCAAATTCCCTCGAACAAGAAGTTCACTCTCTGCATGGAAGTCTATTCCAACAACTTATCACCCTCGGTGGTTTTACCATATCTCCGCCCTAGCAACGTGCCTAGGCCTCGTGAGCGGCGCTCGGAGGAGCTTTGATCATGGCATACGCTAGCGGCGCGACGGCGGTCCAAGGAGCTACGGCCATGTGACCAGACTCTCAAGTTTGTTTAGCTCTACCACAGCTTGACACACATGAAAAACAGGGATTTATCTTCAAAAAATCAAAGGAGATCGATACTTTTCTTCTATTTAAAAAAGGGAGCATATGGGCTGCTGGTTATGGAAATGTATGGTGGCCTGGTGGGGCGGCGTTCAGATAACAGAGGGACCGTATGTTGTCGGTCTAACATCTCTGTATAGTGTACTGTCTTGCGTGCACTTCTCTGGTTCGTGTTTTTCTCGAAATGGTGCAGCTTAGTTCTGCTTTCTTTGTCGATAGAGGTAGAAATTCTTTGTCCCTAGCGGTTGTGTCGTGTCGCGTTGCACTTGTGGACAGTGTTTTTCGTACAGTACTGTTTATGGCGGATTTTTGATGTATGTGTTTTACTATTTAGGGAGGTGTTTTGACGTTGATCCCTCCGTTGTACTGATTGGCAGTTCGAAGAATTAATTCAGTCCAAAGAACTTCTGTCTACAAGCTGAGATGCGACTTTTCAATTCAACCTGCTGTACGTAGCAGTGAAATATCTGCGTACCGATATGGCTTTCTTCAGTTGTCTCGGTTTAGATCCTAACAGGAAACCAATCCTGGGCATTCCCGGTTTAGAGTGGTTTCCGTTGGTTTCTCAAACCAGCCCGTAGCTGTCGGTTTTAGCTGGTCTGGTGCGGTTTAAATTGTGTAGATAATAAGAGATTATACCACGGGTTGGTCCGGGCTGGTCAGACGGTCTCAACGGTTTAGCACCGATTCATGATTTGTTCATGCGTATCGTCTTCACACCATTAACTTCAGCAGCGGCATCTTGTGGCGGCGGCATCCGCCGCAGCGTACTCTGTGCAGCTTGAGGGCTGCTCGCGTTCAGGAAGGGCGTCACTACCGACCCGCTCGGCGCGCTGTCCGTGTACAGCAGCTCTAGCGCCGCCCGCGCTCCGCCGTGGCGTCCGCCAGCGCCGCCCGCGCGCTCTGCCGTGGTGTCCGCCAGCGTCGCCGGCGAGTTCTGCCGTTGCGTTGGCCCAAGCGCTCTGTCGCGGCGTCTGCCAGCGCCGTCGGAAAGCTCTCTCACTGCGTCTGCCAACGCCGCCGGCGAGCTCTATCGTTGCGTCCGCCCGCGCGCCACCAGCGAGCTCTGCTGTGGCGACGGCCCGCACGCTCTGCCGTGGTGCCCGCCAGCGCTGCCGCAAGCTCTTACGTCCGCCCACGAGGTCTGCCGCGGCGTCCGCGCAACGCCCGGACGCGCGCCGCCGGCAAGCTTTGTCGTGGCGTCCGCGCAGCGCCAGGACGCACACTGTCTCCCGCCTGATGCCGCTCGACGCACATACGGGGCCATGTGAACGGGACGCAAGTTCACGACCACATTGATCAGTAGGCAGCGCAACAAGTTCGGTCTATCCTACAATTCGATTTACATGCGGTTTAATCGGTTTCGCCGATTCCAACCCGTCTCAAACCATTTCAGGGATAATTAATTTTGGTTTGGTCGGTTTGTTACATATAACCCGTCATAAACCGCTGATGCGGTGCGGTGTGGTTTGGTCTGACGGTTTAGGCAGTCTGAAACCAATTTATGTCCAGGATTACAGGAAACCCATCACCGTCGGGTTTGAGTGGAAACCGGTGTCTCACTCTCGGCATTTTGGTTATCGCTTAGAAAATCCGGTTAGCCTTTAGTAACCATCACCCTTGAGAAATGGGCATAGCCGACCGAAGGATAAAGGACAAAGGACGACACTTTGACATTCTCAACCTCAACAAGTTCGCCACCGCGCTTGGTCCTTGATGGCTTTGGTTTGAATGGACGGAAGAAAACAACCCGTGTGTTAGGCTCGGGAACCCTTCCAATGATCAGTTGATCATGACTAAGAACTCTTTGCGGCAGCCACCAAAATCAGTATAGGTGACGGTAGGAAGGCGTCCTTTTGAGCCTCCTTGTGCGTCGGACAACAACTTAACTTAAATTGCACACAAAAGAGACATAATATTTCATTATTCAACTGTCTTTAATAAATGAATTTTGCACGAGTTCTCTCTTCATCAAGTACAAGAATTCACTATCCATATAAGATCTTGGTTACTGGTAACTTGCATGGAACCATGTGGATCGTTGTTTGAATAGTAAAGAGAGAAGTCCAATTTACACCCTTAAATTTGTATCAAAGTTCACTTTACAACCCTTAACTCCGAGTTGGTGACTTGGTTCAAATTACACCCCTAAATTCTTAAAACCGTTCAGAATACACCCATTTTACCGTTTGACATGTTTGAACCGGTTTTGTTGCAACATCAGCAGGTTTTCCCCCTCTATGCCTACTCAGGCATACGTGTATTGAGATCTTAAATGTATTTTATCTCCTCCTACGTGTATGCCTCCTACATGTATGTCAGTAGTGTACCTCTATCTCTCTCTTCTCGTGACTCATTGGCCTTCGACGCCGGTGAGCGAGCTCTCGAAGACGCCGCCCTGTAGTGCGCCGTCAAAGGCCGTCACCTGCATCCATTCACTGCCCAGGCTGCTGCCATCCGGTACAAAACACAAGTGGCGTTTGTGCTACTAATCGCAATACATGTCGGCCGCCCCATGCATATTGTTCGTCTACACTCATCGATCGGATGTCGAACCTATAGGCTTTACATGCACCAACATTTCAACTGGGCGTGTAGAACATGCAGATCTTTAAGACAGCCATAATAATACATGCAAAAGGGCACACAACCATGCTCTCCCCATCCAAAATTAGAATAAACTGCTAGCAATCAAAGGGGATACATAAAAAATCTAGGGTGTTTAATCGAGAAGAATGAATGGTATGTACGAGTACATGTACTACACATGTCCTGTGAATTAGAAAAAACCCACCCACGTGGTTAAAAAAACCCATGTCAAAACATGTCAAATTGATGTAAGGGGTAATTCTGAACGGTTTTTAAAGTTTCAGGGTGAAAGTTGAACCAAATAGGAGTTAAAGGTTATAAAGTGAACTTTGAGACAAGTTTAAGGGAGTAAATTGGACTTCTCTCAATAGTAAATATCTCTGTAAGATCATTTCTCAGACTTCCATCAATCATGATGAGAGTTTTGTCGTGCAATTTTGGCAGCGACATGGTACGAATGATAACAGCGTGCATATATTTGAGTTATGTAGAATTTGCACTTGGTTTACCGCAGAACAAATGGAAATGCATATAGTCGAAATTCTGAGCTTCTAGGCCATGTCACAAACGAAGAAGGGAACTTATAGAAACCGACTATGAATCTAGGGTAGCACAAGTCGACGCACCGCCCTTCCATAAGCGCCTAACATCGATGAGTGAAAGGAGAGACCGAAGCAACCTGAAGGACGCATTGACTAAGAAGTGTGGGCAACAATGTGCATAGTTCCTCGGAAGCCCACATTCAAAGTGAAGATCAACACTAACTCCAACTGCCGCACCGAGTACTCCACAAAATACCTAGACGACGCACACCAAGGAGGGGAACACCACAGCCTGCTGCCGCCGCTCAATCCAGAGGCCGGTTTTGAGTATCCCCATGCGTGAGGTGGGGAAGCATAGATAGTCATGCGGCTCCAAGGAGGTAAGAACATCCACATGCTTTGCCATCCTCAGTTTCATGCGGGACTTTCGCTCTGACCTACCATTGACCCCATGTACCATAAGACATGCACAACAAGAAGACACCATATAGCCCCACCGAGACAATGAGAGGTGAGCCAGATCTAGTCGACAACGTAGCTGGAAGCGTCAACCACCATCCCACTAGGATGACCCAAAATGCAAGCTAGACAAAGGGTTTCTATCCCCCCGCCGTCCGGCCGTTCGCCAACACCACCACGATGTCCAAACTCATAGCCGCGCCTCCATCACGGGAGGCCGAGCTAACACCATCGACGTCAAGGTGCGCTCGCCGCCGTGAGCCCACGGCACTGCGCCACCGGGCCAGCGCTGCCGGAAGCCACCAGCACGGAGAGGTCCCCGCTGTTGCCGACTATGAATCTAGGGTAGAACAAGTCGACGCACCGCCCGTCCATAAGCGTCTAAGATCGACGAGTGAAAGGAGAGACTGAAGCAACCTGAAGGTGGCATCGACTAAGAAGTGCGGGCAACAATGTGCATAGTTCCTCGGAAGTCCACATTCAAAGTGAAGATCAACACTAACTCCAACTGCCGCACCGAGTACCCCCACAAAATACCTAGACGCCGCCCTCCAGGGAGGGGAACGACACAGCCCTGCCGCCACCGCTCGATTCAGAGGCCGGAGTGAGTATCCCCCCATGCTTGTGGTGGGGAAGCATAGGTAGTCATGCGCCTCCAAAGAGGTAAGGACGCCCACATGCTTTGCCGTTCTCAGTTTCATGCGGGACTTTCGCCCTGACCTGCCGTTGACCCCATGTACCATCAGACACGCACAACAAGGAGACACCATATAGCCCCACCAACGTAGCGGGAAGCGCCAACCACCGTTCCATTGAGATGACCCAAAACGCAAGCTAGACAAAGGGGATCCATCCCTCCGCCGTCCGGCCGGTCGCCGACACCATCACGATGTACAAACTTATAGCCGCGCCTGCAAAGCGCCTCTGTCATAGGAGGCCGAGCCAACACGGTCAACGTCAAGCCATGCTCGCCACCGTGAGCCTGCGACACCGCGCCACCGGCCAGCGCTGTCGAAAGCCACCATCATGGAGAGGTCCCGGCTGCTGCCGCCGCCGATAGATACTCTTTTTTTGCGAATATGACTCTGGCATTAAAAAAATAAACAATACAAAGCATCCTAAAAAAGTAAAAATTACAACGAGATTCTTAAGAAAATCTTTATCTTCAACCTCTCTTTGTCTCTAGCGGTTTGGATGGGTTGTGTCCTAACACATTGCACGTGTGGACACTGTTTATGTACTGTACTGCTCAGGGCGGGATTTCCTTGTACGTTTGTGTTGACGTATACCAGCTAGTGCGTGGCTTCGACGTTGATGCATGCGTCCGATGTACTAATTGGCGGTTCAAAGAATTGCTGAGCTGAGATGGGACTTTTCTATTCAACCTGCTGTACGTACGTAGCAGGGAAATGTCTGCGTACCGATACAGGACGAGCCCGCTCCCCGGCGGACACCGACAGCAGATCGACAGGCCTCCATGGGCGAGGTCGATCGCTCGGTCAGGGTTTGACCGGACGAAGTGGTGTAGCGGGCAGCGCCACTCGCGCTCGGAAGGAGCGGCGACGGTTGCGTGGCAGGGATTCGTCAAACTCCGGCAGTGTACCGTCGGTTGGACCGCGAGCGGGCGAGATTTTTCCTGTTGCCCCTTCCGTCGAAACGAACGTCGGAGCAAAAATAATAATAGAGTCAACTGATGATTACAAGCTATTGTCATATTATCTGTACCTAGTTTTATACTTCCTACGTTCAAGAGTATTGGAGTGATACGTTTTTAAAAATTTAACCATAAATTTAGTTAATAAAATATAAATTATATGTCACACAAATTACACTGTCGGAAACGTTTCTTGAATTAATATAATGGTACAATTTCAATGACAAATAATTCATATTTTAGATCAAATTTATAGTCAATTTTTTTCTTGAACTGTGTATCACTCTCATAATTTTAAACGAGTACCCAAAAAATAAATCTTGAACGAAAGAGTAGCTAGCATGTACAACAATTAGCTTTAAGAGTGAACTAGTTTATAAATATATGATCTACTTGACATTCTCATAGTGTATAGGTGCACATGTTAAAGCTAACTCTTGCATAAGAACTCATTCTAATATCGTGGGATTTTACGATTCATGTGTCATTTGAGAGAATTTCTCATATAAAAAAAGAAAAAGAGTCAAAGAAAAGATGAGGAAGCTGTTTTGTTTCCCATGTCAAATAAAAAAAAATCATCGCCTGAACGTTACTTTCGATGGTAAAGATGTTGTTGATTGTGAACGCTCTAAGAGCTCCCAGTCTGAGCCTATCAAGCAAAGCCTTTTCGGACACTCCGGGCTTGCGGACATCACCCTAGTTTTCGAACCATCGTCGAACTTTCTTATTTTCCGGCGGCTAGCTCGAACTCAGCGTCTCAGATCGATAGAGACCTAGCTCTCTCCTGCTCCTGCTCTGCGGACATGGAACAGTGCAAGTTGTGCGACTATTGTCTATTGTGAACCCACGGCACCTCGTGCGGCTTGCGAGCAATGTGAACCCACGCCGTTTTCCCGCACAGTAACTTTTCTCCGGCTACGAGCAGATCCTAGTGCACGTGCGCTTGCGCACACTCTAACTTACACCAGATGCGAGTTCTGTGACGAAGTGATCGCACACTGTAATCGTCAGCTGGAGACCCAGCACAAAAGACGCCAGGGACATTCAGTTAAGTCATAAGTGACATGCATCATGATTTTGATACAGAAAAGAGTGACAGGGACCTTGCGACTTGCGAGCCAGCCGCCGCTTCTCGGTGTACATGCAATCTAGCTCTACCTGTATGCGACTATGCCGTGGAGGCGTGGACCACGCAGGTAACGCTAGCAAAGGGTGCCAAAAGTGGGACATAGATAGATATATATAGATATACTCGGTATGCAGCTAACTGTTGTAAGTAACATTTTGACAATTCTCAAGTTAGTTCGCCGTACATCTATGTTGATTTCGTAGCTGCATTTGTGGACGGAAGTGCAAGCATACTCCTTCTTTTTCTTGACTGAGAGCAAGAAATTCTTAGCTAGGCACATTACCTATACAGAAGTACATACTTTTCACAACCCTCCGTTTTGATATTTTTTCTTCTAATATTTCAGTGTGGATTACTTACAGAGTGAAATGAGTGAATAAACGTAGTAAAACTGTAAAACGCTTATATATACATGCGATTTAATAATTTCTTATAATTCGGAATGACGACTGTGGTGCGGGTAGGGATCCATCAAACTGCGGTAATGTACTGTTGGTTCTGTGCGCCGGTGTTTTTTTTCCTATTTCCCCCTCAGTTGAAACAACCTCTCCGTACTATAGCCCGCTGCATGTGCCTATCCAAGCAAGCGCTTTTCGACTTTGAAGCCAAAGAGCAATTCCAACGGGAATATCCAAATTAGACACGGAAAATGTCCCATTTTATCCGTTTGGGTTGCGTCACGGAAGGCGTTAGGCCCATGTATTGCCGACCAAGGGCATGGCACCCAAGCGTGTCATCCCATTTGATCGTCCGCCATGATCCTATTTTTGTAAACCTTTTCACTAACCAACTTCTTTGTTTCCCACTTGACACTATGCCGCCAGCCCCCATCGACAACGACGCCGAGGATAAGATCTTCAATCACAAGCGGGCACGTGTGTTGTGGCTGACCCTTGGTACTATAGCAACATCGAACACTAGCCCAAACTCTGCGGGGAGCGTGAGGCGGCACTCAACCGCTTCACATGAGAGCATCAATCACCAAAGAAGAACATCACCGAGCGGGCATGGTTCTGGTCAGTGCTCGGTCGCACCTTTGAGGACGCCATCACCGCCGCCCGCTGCAAAGACTTTAATTAGGCCAACTCGGAGGCCGGTGTCATCAACGTCCACTCAACGAGGACACTTAGGGTAGCTAGGCTTCCATGTTTAATTCCAGTTTAGTTTAAATTGATGTATGATACGTCTCCAACGTATCCATAATTTTTGATGCTCCATGCTTGTTTTTACACCATTTGCTTAGTGTTTCGTTACACTTCGTGGCATTTTTATGCATTTTCCGGAACTAACCTATTAACGAGATGCCACAGTGCCAGTTCCCTGTTTTCTGCTCTTTTTGTGTTTCAGAAAAGTTACACAGGAAATATTCTCGGAATTGGACAAAACCAAAGCCAGACGTCCAGATATTTTACGGAGCTTCCAGAACACCGAAGAGGAGACGGAGCCGGACCAGAGGGTGGCCACACCACCAGGGGGCGCGGCCCACCCCTGGCCCGCGCCGGCCTGTGGTGTGGGCCCCCTGGTCCACTTCTGACGCCGCCCCTTCGCCTATAAAGACCCCCCGACGGGAAAAACCTAAAGACCCGATCACTTTTCCAGAACACATTCTGATCCATCGCCGCCGTCGGCCCGAAGATCGGGAGGGTCCAGAAGCTCTTCCCGGCACCCTGCCGGAGAGGGGAATCACCACCGGAGGTCTTCTTCATCGCCATGCTTGCCTCCGGCGCGATGAGTCAGTAGTCTACCTTGGACTATGGGTTCATAGCAGTAGCTAGTTGATTGTCTTCTCCACCATGTGCTTCATATTTAGATCTCGTGAGCTGCTTTACATGATCGAGATCACCATTATGTAATTCTACATGTTGTGTCTGTTGGGATCCGATGAATATTGGTGTTATGATTAAGTTGATATACTGAATTTTATCTTATGTTATCTCTATGTTGTTTATGATCTTGCATGCTCTCCGTTGTTAGTAGCTATCTTGGCCAAGTAGTTGCTAGTGACTCCATGATGTCTACACACTTCTATTCTTGTAGACACTTGTTGGGCCTCAAAGTGCAGAGGTTTGTAGAACAGCAGCAAGTTTCCCTTAAGTGGATCACCCAAGGTTTATCGAACTCAGGGAGGTTAGAGGTCAAAGCTATCCCTCTCAAGCAACCCTGCAATTACGATACAGAAAGTCTCTTGTGTCCCCAACACACCCAATACACTTGTCAGATGTATAGGTGCACTAGTTCGGCGAAGAGATAGTAAAATACAAGCGGTAGTGATGATTATAAGTAGCAAATGTAACTTGGAATAAATATCGCTGCGAGCAAACATGTAACAAAACAGCAAGTAAACGGTGTGCAAAGCTTGGAAACAAGGCCTAGGGATCATACTTTCACTAGTGGACACACTCCCAACAATATAACATGACTGAACAAATAACTTCTCTTTGCTAAGGCACTCTGAATTACTCTCCTATTGAATAACACTAATCACTGTGTAGTGGCTACAGAAGCACCCCTTAAAGTTCATCAAGTACTTGACAAACACCACTCATAGAGATATCCAAATCAGATCACAATTCAAGATAGAAATCATTGCGACTTAGACCAAGTACTAACACGGTGCACACACTGTCAACTTTACACCATGAAAGGAGGAATAGATCACTCAATACTATCATAGTAATAATTACTCTCATAATCCACAAGAGATCACAATCATAGCCTAAACCAAGTACCACCATGATGCACGCACTGTCACCGTTACACCATAGCAGGAGGAATAGATTACTTTAATAACATCACTAGAGTACACAAAATATCTGAATAATAACATGTACTTGTTCAACATGATACAAAGCTCACGATCACATAAAGATCACATCATGGGAGAGAGAGGTGAACCACATAGCTACCGGTAGAGCCCTCAGCCCCGGGGATGAACTACTCCCTCCTCATCATAGGAGACAGCAAGGTTGATGGAGATGGCGGTGAGGTCGATGGAGACGGTGGAGACGGCGATGGAGACCGATGGAGATGGCTCCGGGGGCACTTCCCCGTCCCGCCAGGGTGCCGAAATAGAGACTTCTGTCCCCCGAAATTCATCGACGGTGGCGGCGGAGCTGCGGAACTGCTTCTGGAAAATTGCCGAATCCCTAGGGTTTTCCGTCCCGAGGCTTTATATAGGCGAAGGGGCGTCGCGAGAGGGCAGCCAGGGGCTCCTCACACATGGGTGGCGCGACCAGGGCCTGGGCCGCGCCACCCTAGTGTGAGGGCAGGCCCTGGCCCCTCTCCGGCTCTCTTTCGGATGTCTGGATGCTCCCGGGTAAAATAAGACTTCAGGAACTTGTTTCGTCCAATTCCGAGAATATTTCCTGTGTATCACTGTGAAACACAAAAACAGCAGAAAACAGGGAACTGGCACTCTGGCACTTGTTAATAGGTTAGTTCCGGAAAATGCATAAAAGTGCCACTAAGTGTAACGAAACAATAGGCAAATGGTGTAAAAACAAGCATGGAGCATCAAAAATTATAGATACGTTTAAGACGTATCAAGCATCCCCAAGCTTAACTCCTGCTCGTCCTCGAGTAGGTAAGTGATAACAAAAGAATAATTTTTGAGGTGACATGCACCATCACAATCTTGATCAAATATGTAAGCATTGTGAGCTAGGATCATAAGAACTTAAAACATGGGCATGAAAGATATAATCTTGACAATAAGAACTTAGCAACCATGTTGTAAACATGCAAATGAACACAAACAAAAGATCATGAAAATGAAACAATGAAAGTCAAACGTGTGTTCAAATCATAAGGAAAAACATACAAATGGTTTTCAGCTTGTCCTTCAAAGAGAGCAAAACATAAATGCATAGGACACCTTCAAGTTTAAGAGGGTGACTAGATACAAATAATTTGAGAACAAGTGAAACCAACAATATGAATCAATCAATGAAAACTTTGGGACAATGCACATTATACTCAGAATGACAACTATGCTCTCTTAATGGTGCATAAAGGTAGAAGGTGGTGACTCAACATGAAAGTAAAAAAAAGGCCCTTCGCAGAGGGAAGCAGTGATTAAACATGTGTTAGAGCTTTTCATTTGTAAAACAGAGAGATAAAACTTGAGTTTTGAGAGGTGGTTGCTTTTGTCAACGACTAGCAATGGGGTTCTTACTATCTTCCATACAAAAATTGAAGCAAGTTTTTGAGAGAGAGATTGGCACTTTTGTGCTCTTTTTATAAAACTTGGCACTCCTCCCCACCTTTTTTCCTTTCTCAAACCATGGCTAACCGATTCCATCGGGTGCCCACCAACATTCACATTCCTTGGAGGAGTGCCTTTTTTCTTTATTTTTTTTCTTTTTTTTTTCTTTTTGGAATAAGCAATATGGAAGATAGCAAATCCGACCACTACGTCCCCATGAGCTGAAAACAGTGTCACAAAACGAGAAGTATTTTGAAGGTTTTTTGAAAGGTAGCACATGAAAATTTACTTGGAATGGCTTGCAAATACCATGCATAGGAATTTATAGTGGACACTTTGGAAAACTTTGGCTTTTAGGAGTTGGATGCACGAGTATAGCTCATACTCAGTACAAGGCGAGGGCTAGCAAAAGACTGGGAGCGACCAACTAAGAGAGCAATAATGGCCATAATCATGCAAAGCGACAAAGCGACATTAAAAGAAGCATAAGATGGCATCAAAAGTCAAAAACTAAATGATCATAGAGGCTATAGGCGACTTATTTTGTAGTCAACATGGTGTAAGCATGTGCCAAGTCAACCCAAATAAAGCATCAAAGGAGAAAACCAAAATAATGCTTCCAAATAATTAAAACAACGCATGATTTTTTCAAAGGCTCATTAAGCAATCTCAGTTATTTGAGACAAGTCATGCTACAGCAAAACCACTAAGCATACTATCAAAAAGACATCAAGCATGACATGCAAAAGCCTAAGCCGCAGTCTACACAAGCTCCTTCTTGTACCACTTTTTTGCATAAAGCTTTTTCTCTTTTCCAACACCATTCAAACTTTTTTAATCCAACTCTTTTGAGGAAAACCAACATGGTCCAGAGGCAAAAATGCACCTTGATAAATAAATATAAGAAGATCTGAATGCAAATCAAGGCGAAAACGAAAACCAAAAGCAGTAGCAGAAAAAGAGAACACTCATTGAAACGATAAGAGTGAAAAACAGAGTGTTCTTGGCAAATGAAAAGCGAGTTCATCTCCTCCAAAAGAAACATGATGTGATAAAACCATTTATTGCAGCAAACTAAACTAAACTAACTAAGAAAACTAAAACAACTGACGCTCCAAGAAAAACGCATAGTGCATGAAGCAATAAAAATATAGTGTTTTGAAAGGTGACCTGATTTTTGCCGATGAAGAAGGGGGTGCCTCGGGGGCATCCCCAAGCTTTGACGCTTGTACTTCTTGGATATTTCTTGGGGTGATGCATGGGCATCCCCAAGCTTGAGCTTTTGTCCATTCTTCAACTCATCTCATCATTCTCCAATCCCTACACTTGAAAACTTCCTTCATACAAAACTAAACACAAATCTATTAGCAACATTAGTGCAACAATAACATATAATCAACCTCTTTTTCTTCAAGTTTCAACTCAAAACCACCACATATATAGAAAATACTACTGTAGCACCTTCCCAAAAAGTTCCATGATCAAAAGAACTCAAAAGAAAGCGATAAAGTGGCAAACACAAATATTGGCAGAAATCTGTCAAAACTAAACAGCTGACAAAGGTCAAATTTTTGAGGGGTTTTTTGTTGCTCAAATCAAAAAGTGTTCAACTAATGAAAGTTTGGATATAACCTGGGGCATATGCACAAGAAATCGCAGGTCGAAAAGATATACAGAGAATTTATACGAATTTTTACGGTGCAGCACCGAAAACAGTTTCAGGACAGCAACATCCCCAAATCTTTACCTCACTCGAATTAGAGGCTTCCCTTGGTACAAAAACGAAATAAAAAGGATAAGGAGCGGTTATTACAGTATTAATAACTTCCAAGACTCAAATAAAAGAAAAAGTATTGAAAATAAAACAATAGGTTATCTCCCAAGAGTGCTTTTCTTTAACGCCTTTGAGCTAGGCGCAGTAATTTGCAAAGATGCTCATGTGGGCGCCATATAAGAGCTTGAGGCAAAGGCGCCATATAGGAACTTAAACAAATAGAGAGCATCAAAAAGCAAATGTGAAAGACATTTATATCTGAACCACTTCCTATGCATAGGAATCTTGTAAGAAAATAAATCAACGAGGCACATAGTAGCAAGCATGGATAGATAAGACAAGTGCCACTTCAAGATTTGCAACATAAAGAGGGGAAACTTAATATTGTTGAGATAAATCAAACCATGTTTCCCTCTATCATAATAACTTTCAGTAGCATCATGAATAGAACTAACAATATAACTATCACATAAAACATCCCTATCATGAGCCACATGCATAAAAGAATTAATAGTCACCACAGGAACAATAGTAGTAGGAGCAGATTCAATAGAATAATTATTCTCATCACCATAATCATCATAAATAGGAGGCATATTGTAATCATAACTAATTTTCTCCTCAAAAGTAGGTGAACTGAAAATATTATACCCATCATCATAACCATCATAAACTAGAGGTTTAGTATCATCACAAGCTAAAGAACAGCTATTTCGCAAAGCATATTCTTCAAACATATCATCATAAGGAGGAACATCACATATGGGAGATAAAATATCATCAGAGCAAACTTTCTCCACTAAAGCTGGGGAACTAAAAATATTATGCTTAACAAAACCAGCTTCCCCAAGCTTAGACTTTTCTATAGCATTAGCAACAACGGTGTTCAAAGCATTCATACTAACATCACTATTAGCATGCAAATTAAGCTCCAAAGGTTTTTCAATTTTCTCTTCAAACACTTCATATCTAAATTCAGGAAAAAGACTAAAGAACTCATTGTTTTCCATTAAGCCTAACTAGTGAAAATAAAAACAAGAAACAAAAAGATGTAATTGCAGAATCTAAAGGAAATAACTTCGAGCACTCACACAGGAGGATGCGAGTACCTTTTACCTTACCTCCCCGGCAACGGCGCCAGAAAAGAGCTTGATGTCTACGCACTTCTATTCTTGTAGACACTTGTTGGGCGTCCAAGTGCAGAGGTTTGTAGAACAGCAACAAGTTTCCCTTAAGTGGATCACCCAAGGTTTATCGAACTCAGGGAGGTTAGAGGTCAAAGCTATCCCTCTCAAGCAACCCTGCAATTACGATACAGAAAGTCTCTTGTGTCCCCAACACACCCAATACACTTGTCAGATGTATAGGTGCACTAGTTCGGCGAAGAGATAGTAAAATACAAGCGGTAGTGATGATTATAAGTAGCAAATGTAACTTGGAATAAATATCGCTGCGAGCAAACATGTAACAAAACAGCAAGTAAACGGTATGCAAAGCTTGTAAACAAGGCCTAGGGATCATACTTTCACTAGTGGACACACTCCCAACAATATAACATGACTGAACAAATAACTTCTCTTTGCTAAGGCACTCTGAATTACTCTCCTATTGAATAACACTAATCACTGTGTAGTGGCTACAGAAGCACCCCTTAAAGTTCATCAAGTACTTGACAAACACCACTCATAGAGATATCCAAATCAGATCACAATTCAAGATAGAAATCATTGCGACTTAGACCAAGTACTAACACGGTGCACACACTGTCAACTTTACACCATGAAAGGAGGAATAGATCACTCAATACTATCATAGTAATAATTACTCTCATAATCCACAAGAGATCACAATCATAGCCTAAACCAAGTACCACCATGATGCACGCACTGTCACCGTTACACCATAGCAGGAGGAATAGATTACTTTAATAACATCACTAGAGTACACAAAATATCTGAATAATAACATGTACTTGTTCAACATGATACAAAGCTCACGATCACATAAAGATCACATCATGGGAGAGAGAGGTGAACCACATAGCTACCGGTAGAGCCCTCAGCCCCGGGGATGAACTACTCCCTCCTCATCATAGGAGACAGCAAGGTTGATGGAGATGGCGGTGAGGTCGATGGAGACGGTGGAGACGGCGATGGAGACCGATGGAGATGGCTCCGGGGGCACTTCCCCGTCCCGGCAGGGTGCCGAAATAGAGACTTCTGTCCCCCGAAATTCATCGACGGTGGCGGCGGAGCTGCGGAACTGCTTCTGGAAAATTGCCGAATCCCTAGGGTTTTCCGTCCCGAGGCTTTATATAGGCGAAGGGGCGTCGCGAGAGGGCAGCCAGGGGCTCCTCACACATGGGTGGCACGGCCAGGGCCTGGGCCGCGCCACCCTAGTGTGAGGGCAGGCCCTGGCCCCTCACCGGCTCTCTTTCGGATGTCTGGATGCTCCCGGGTAAAATAAGACTTCAGGAACTTGTTTCGTCCAATTCCGAGAATATTTCCTGTGTATCACTATGAAACACAAAAACAGCAGAAAACAGGGAACTGGCACTCTGGCACTTGTTAATAGGTTAGTTCCGGAAAATGCATAAAAGTGCCACTAAGTGTAACGAAACAATAGGCAAATGGTGTAAAAACAAGCATGGAGCATCAAAAATTATAGATACATTTAAGACGTATCACTCTAAGAGGGGGTATTTATGCTCGATAGTGGGTTCATGCCTCTATTTAATCTGGGGAAGTGACAGAAACCTCTAAGGTTGCAGATGTGCTGTTGCTACTAGGGGGAAAACAACATTCATATGCTCGAGGGCATATGCTTTGTTTACATTACACACTTTGCTTAATGTAGTTATCTGTTGTTCGCAACTTAATACTTGTGGAGTTCTCGGATTGATTCACCACAAGTGGATTATTAGTCATAGATGCAGTTGGATGGCGGTCTATGTATCTTGTTGTAATGCCCGGAGTAAATCTTATAGTGATCCTCTCGACATATGCACGTTGTCTTTATTCTATCAATTGCCCAACTATAATTTGTTTACCCAGCATGTTTTATTTTATCTTATGGAGAGACACCACTAGTGAACTGTGGACCCCGGTCCTATTTCCTTTATATTGCTATCACCTGTTTACTTTACTCGCACTGTTTACTTTACTCGTATATTACTATTACTTTCCACTTGATACGCTCCTACCCTTTGTTTTAAGCAAACCGGTGAGATTGACAACCTCATCGTAAGTTGGGAACAAAGTATTTGGTTGTGTTGTGTGTAGGTTCCACGTTGCCGCTCGCAAAGCAAAGCTCGGACGAGGCTCCCTATAAATTGTCCGGAGCTGTCGCGAAGCTAGTGGGCTTCACCTTCAGTCGTATTCATCCTCCTACTGGATTGATAACCTTGGTTTCTTAACTGAGGGAAAACTTGCTGCTATTTTCATCAAAACCTTCTCTTGGGGTTTTCTAACTGGCCGGTTATTTATTACATATTTCCACGTCAACTTGGCTCCAGAAGTTTCTGTCGCCGTTGCCGTGTATTAAAGAAGAAGCTTTCACACCATCATCACCGCGCCATCAACAAGTTTTCTGGCGCCGTTGCCGGGGAGGAAAGAAGACTTCTGCAAGGAGAGTTTCACACGCACATTCTTTACTTTTTTTTAAGTTTTGCTTTTACTTTATTTTTGCTTGCATCGTTTTATCAAAAACCCAAAAAAATTAGAATCCTTTGTAGTTGTTTTTACTTGTCTGCTTTTAGTTTGCTAGAATGGCTACTCCTGAAAACACCAAGTTGTGTGACTTTACTAGCACTAATAATAGTGATTTTATCTGCACTCCTATTGCGCCACCTGCTCCTGCTGCAAATTTTTATGAGATTAAGCCTGCTTTGTTGAACCTTGTTATGAAAGAGCAATTTTCTGGTGCTAGTACTAATGATGCTGCAGCTCATCTCAACAATTTTGTTGAGCTATGTGAGATGCAGAAATATAAGGATGTGGAGAGTGATATTATTAAGCTTAAGTTGTTTCCTTTTTCTTTGAGAGGAAAAGCTAAGGATTGGTTGCTTTCTTTGCCTAAAAATAGTATTAATTCATGGGCTAAGTGTAAGGATGCTTTTATTGGTAGATACTATCCTCCTGCTAAGATTATAGTTTTGCGTAGCAATATTATGAAGTTTAGTCAGTTTGATAATGAACATGTTGCTCAAGCTTGGGAAAGAATGAAATCTATGATAAAGAATTGTCCCACTCATGGACAGACTACTTGGATGATTGTCCAAACTTTTTATGCAGGACTGAATTTTTCTTCGAGGAACCTATTGGATTCAGCTGCTGGAGGCACTTTTATGTCCCTTACCTTAGGCGCCGCAATAAAGCTTCTCGACAATATGATGGTAAATTACTCTAAATGGCACACCGAGAGAGCTCCACAAGGTAAGAAGGTAAATTCTGTTGAGGAAACCTCTTCCTTGAGTGATAAGATTGATGCTATTATGCTTATGATTTCAAATGATAGGACTCATGTTGATCCTAATAATGTTCCTTTAGCCTCTTTGGTTGCTCAAGAAGGGCATGTTGATGTAAACTTCATTAGAAATAATAATTTTAACAACAATGCTTATAGGAACAATTTTGCTAGTAACAATTATAGGCCGTATCCTTCTACCAATGGTAATGGTTATGGTAACTCTTATGGTAATTCCTCCAACAACACTAGGGCCGCGCCCTCCGAGCTTGAGGTAATGCTCAAGGACTTCATCGGTAAGCAAAATGCTTTTAACAAGTCTGTTGAGGAAAAGTTAGGCAAAATTGATATTCTTGCTTCTAAAGTTGATAGCCTTGCTCATGATGTTGAACTTCTGAAATTAAAAGTGTTGCCTAATGAGGTGAAAGAGAACAATGTTTTTACTACTGCTAATGCTATCCAAGTTAAAATTGATGAAAATGTTAGGATGCTAGCAGAATTGCATGCCAGGTGGGAAAGAGAAGATGAGATGGCTAGAGAGATGAAGGTATGTACCATTACTACCTCTAATGATGTTATTCCTAATGCTAGCAATCCTCTTACTTTGATCGGTGTAGAGAAAACTCCTACTCCTAGTGTTAAAAAGCCTAAAACAGCTAAAACTCTTTCTCAAAAGAGTGCTGAAATTTTTCAGAGTGTGGGAGATGATAGCTCTATTTCCTTTAATGATTTTGATGTTGATGGTGCAATATATCTGAAGTTATTTTGTTCTTGCAAAAGCTTGCTTTGATTCCTAATGCTAGTTCTTTAAATGTTGCTTTTACTAAGCATATTACCAATGCTCTTATGAAAATTAGGGATGAAAAGTTGAAGCAAAAAGCTTCTATTCCCAAGAAGGTAGAAGATGGTTGGGAACCCATCATTGATATGCATGTTAATGGTTTTGATTGCCATGCTTTATGTGATCTAGGTGCTAGTATTTCTATTATGCCTAGAAAGATTTATGACATGCTTGATTTACCACCGCTTAAAAAGTGTTATTATGATGTTCCTATTGCTAATGTTGCTAAGAAGAAACCTTTGGGAAGGATTAATGATGTTCTTATTATGGTTAACAATAACCTTGTTCCCGTTGATTTTTTTGTCATAGATGTTGAATGCAATGCTTCATATCCTATTATTTTGGGAAGACCCCTTCTTCGAACTGTAGGTGCTATAATTGATATGAGGGAAGGCACCATCAAATATCAATTCCCACTCAAGAAAGGTATGGAACACTTCCCTAGAAAGATAAAGAAATTGCTTTTTGACTCTATTCTTAGAGCAAATTATGAGCTTGATGCTTCATCACTTGATATTACTTGATTCGCATTTTCTGCGCCTAGCTCAAAGACGTTAAAGAAAAGCACTCTTGGGAGATAACCCAATGTTTTTACATTCAGTTCTTTTTCTTTTATTTGAGTCTTGGAAGTTATTACTACTGCAATAACCTCAACTTATCCTTTTTATTTCATTTTTGTGCCAAGAGAAGCCTCTAATTTGAGTGAGGTAAGATTTGGGGATGTTGCTGTCCGGAAACAGTTTTCGGTGCTGCACCGTAAAAATTCGTGAAAATTCTCTGTATATCTTTTGGACCTGAGATTTCTTGTGCATATGCCCCAGGTTGTATCCAAACTTTCATTAGTTGAACACTTTTTTATTTGAGCAACAGAAAACCCTCTAAAAATTCGACCTTTGTCAGCTGTTCTGTTTTGACAGATTTCTGCCAATATTTGTGTTTGCCGCTTTATCGCTTGCTTTTTGAGTTCTTTTGATCACGGAACTTTTAGGGAAGTTGATACAGTAGTATATACTTTATATGTGGTGGTTTTGAGTTGAAACCTGAAGCAAAAAGGGTTGATTCAATGTTATGCTTACACTAATGTTGCTAATAGATTTGTGTTTAGTTTTGTATGAAGGAAGTTTTAAAGTGTAGGGATTGGAGAATGATGAGATGAGTTGAAGAATGGACAAAAGATCAAGCTTGGGGATGCCCATGTCACCCCAAGAAATATCCAAGAAGTACAAGCGTCAAAGCTTGGGGATGCCCCCGAGGCACCCCTTCTTCATCGGCAAAAATCAGGTCACCTTTCAAAACACTATATTTTTATTGCTTCATGCATTATGCGTTTTTCTTGGAGCGTCAGTTGTTTTTAGTTTTCAGTTTTGTTTAGTTTCGTTTGCTGCAATAAATGGTTGGACCCCAACAAATTCCTTTTGGAGAAGTTGCCTTGCTTTTCATTTGCCAAGAACACTCCATTTTTCACTCTATTCTTTTGATCGAGTGTTCTCTTTTTTTTAGAACTGCGTTTAACTTTCGATTTTCGCCTTGATTTGTGTTTAGATCTTGTTATATCTTTGTATCAAGGTGTATTTTGACCTCTGGTCCATATTGGTTTTCATCAAAAGAGTTGGTTATAAAAAGTTTGAATGGTGTTGGAAAAGAGAAAAAGCCTTATGCAAAAAAGTGGTACAAGAAGGAGCTTGTGTAGACTGCGGCCTAGGCTTTTGCATGTCGTGCTTGATGTCTTTTTGATAGTATGCTTAGTGTTTTTGCTGTAGCATGACTTGTCTCAAATGACTGATATTGCTTAATGAGCCTTTGAAAAAAATCATGCGTTGTTTTAATTATTTGGAAGCATTATTTTGGTTTTCTCCTTTGATGCTTTATTTGGGTTGACTTGGCGCATGCTCACACATGTTAGACTCATACAAAGTCTCCATAAGCCTCTATGATCATTTAGTTTTTGACTTTTGATGCCATCTTATGCTTCTTTTAATGTCGCTTTGTTGCTATGCATGATTATGACCGTTATTGCTCTCTTAGTTGGTCGCTCCCAGTCTTTTGCTAGCCCTCATTTTGTACTGAGTATGAGCTCTACTCGTGCATCCAACTCCTAAAAACCAAGTTGTTCCAAAGTGTCCACCATACATACCTATTAGCAATTTGCTATTCCAAAGTATATTTGACTTGCTTTTATCTATCCTTCAAATTGAACTTGTTTTGGTGTTATGCGAAAATTGGTCAGTAAAGCTCTCACGAACCTGATGGCATACTTTACTTTTCTCATTCTTAAAAATTTGACATTGTGGCTCTCTTATGTTGAGTTGTTATGCTTGCAAGTTGTAAGTTGGAAATTTGCCCAGCCATGCCGTCATGGGGCAAGCTTTCAACATTGCACTATCTTTCATTTGAGTTGATATCGTGATCTTTTATTTATGGATACTCGCGATGTGAAATGAATTGAGAATCTTGCGGGATCATGGAGTTTGTATACGTGTTAGAGAAACGCCTGGGCCGCTAATCTAAGCCATGCATAATTCATGTTGGAAATTTACAGCATGCCCATAGTGAACATTCGACGACACATCTCACAATAAAAAGCTATACCAATGGTAAATAAAAGAGATGCTGAGGTGTTCATTGTCTGTTTGTCCTGTCATTTTGATGTGGGCTTGTTCCATGTCTTCGGGCATGGAGGTACCCCGTTGGCGGTTCTCGATGATACGTGTATACTTATAATGACAAGAGCTTGCTTGGGACTTTAAGTAAAGTAGCATGAGGTTTGGGTATTCGTATTTCACGAGACACGAGGTTTTCAACTTATGATTTGTCAAGCATATGCAACATAAGTGTTCTCGCATTAACTTTAACCATTCAAGATGCTTATGATAGGGGCAATGAGAGCTCAAAGCCGGTAAGTACCATAATTTTTGAAGGTTTATAAAACTTGCAATCACTGCTTCCCTTCGTGAAGGGTCTTTCTTTTACTTTTATGTTGAGTCTCCACCTTCTATCTTTATGCACCATTAAGAGAGCATAGTTGCCATTCTGAGTATAATATGCATTGTCCCAAAGTTTTCATTGATTGATTCATATTGTTGGTTTTACTTGTTCTTAAATTATTTGTATCTAGTCGCCCTCTTAAACTTGAAGGTGTCCTATGCATTTATGTTTTGCTCTCTCATGAAGGACAAGCTGAAAACCATTTGTATGTTTTTCCTTATGATTTGAACACACATTTGACTTTCATTGTTTCATTTTCATGATCTTTTGTTTGTGTTCATTTTCATGTTATAACACATGGTTGCTAAGTTTCTTCTATCAAGATTATATCTTTCATGCCCATGTTTTAAGTTCTTTTGATCCCAGCGCACAACGCTTACATATTTGATCAAGATTGTGTAGGTGCATGTCACCTCAAAAATTATTTCTTTTGTTATCACTTACCTACTCGAGGATGAGCAGGAGTTAAGCTTGGGGATGCTGATACGTCTCCAACGTATCCATAATTTTTGATGCTCCATGCTTGTTTTTACACCATTTGCTTAGTGTTTCATTACACTTCGTGGCATTTTTATGCATTTTCCGGAACTAACCTATTAACGAGATGCCACAGTGCCAGTTCCCTGTTTCCTGCTGTTTTTGTGTTTCAGAAAAGTTACACAGGAAATATTCTCAGAATTGGACGAAACCAAAGCCATACGTCCAGATATTTCATGGAGCTTCCAGAACACCGAAGAGGAGACGAAGCCGGACCAGAGGGTGGCCACACCACCAGGGGGCGCGGCCCACCCCTGGCCCGTGCCGGCCTGTGGTGTGGGCCCCCTGGTCCACTTCTGACGCCGCCCCTTTGCCTATAAAGACCCCCCGACGGAAAAAACCTAAAGACCCGATCACTTTTCTAGAACACATCGCGATCCGCCGCCGCCGTCGACCCGAAGATCGGGAGGGTCCAGAAGCTCTTCCCGCAACCCTGCCGGAGAGGGGAATCGCCACCGGAGGTCTTCTTCATCGCCATGCTTGCCTCCGGCGCGATGAGTGAGTAGTTTACCTTGGACTATGGGTCCATAGCAGTAGCTAGTTGGTTGTCTTCTCCACCATGTGCTTTATGTTTAGATCTCGTGAGCTGCTTTACATGATCGAGATCACCGTTATGTAATTCTACATGTTGTGTTTGTTGGGATCCGATGAATATTGGTGTTATGATTGAGTTGATGTACTAAATTTTATCTTATGTTATCTCTATGTTGTTTATGATCTTGCATGCTCTCTGTTGTTAGTAGCTATCTTGGCCAAATAGTTGCTAGTGACTCCAAGAGGGGGTATTTATGCTCGATAGTGGGTTCATGCCTCTATTTAATCTGGGGAAGTGACAGAAACCTCTAAGGTTGTAGATGTGCTGTTGCTACTAGGGGGAAAACAACATTCATATGCTCGAGGGCATATGCTTTGTTTACATTACACACTTTGCTTAATGCAGTTATCTGTTGTTCGCAACTTAATACTTATGGAGTTCTCGGATTGATTCGCCACAAGTGGATTATTAGTCATAGATGCAGTTGGATGGCGGTCTATGTATCTTGTTGTAATGCCCAGAGTAAATCTCATAGTGATCCTCTCGACATATGCACGTTGTCTTTATTCTATCAATTGCCCAACTGTAATTTGTTTACCCAGCATGTTTTATTTTATCTTATGGAGAGACACCACTAGTGAACTATGGACCCCGATCCTATTTTCTTTATATTGCTATCACCTGTTTACTTTACTCGCACTGTTTACTTTACTCGCATATTACTATTACTTTCCACTCGATACGCTCATACCCTTTGTTTCAAGCTAACCGGTGAGATCGACAACCTCATCGTAAGTTGGGAACAAAGTATTTGGTTGTGTTGTGTGCAGGTTCCACGTTGCCGCTTGCAAAGCAAAGCTCGGACGAGGCGCCCTATAAATTGTCCGGAGCTGTCGCGAAGCTAGTGGGCATCACCTTCAGTCGTATTTATCCTCCTACTGGATTGATAACCTTGGTTTCTTAACTGAGGGAAAACTTGCTGCTATCTTCATCAAAACCTTCTCTTGGGGTTTTCCAACTGGCCGGTTATTTATTACATATTTCCACGTCAACTTGGCTCCAGAAGTTTCTGTCGCCGTTGCCGTGTATTAAAGAAGAAGCTTTCACACCATCATCACCGCGCCATCAATGTACGACCTCTAGTTTTGTTTACAAGGCACGCACACAATTTAAGATAAACTTTGACCACAAATTTTCATAAACAAATTATCAATTATACGTGATAAAAATTATACCATTGGAAACTTCTTTTAAGTATGAATGCAACGATATAAATTTTATGATATATATCTTATTTTTTGTTAGCAAAAATTGATGGTCAAAGTTTATCTCAAACTATGTGCGTGCCTTGTAAACAAAACCGGAGGGAGTACTGTTTTATAAATTTAAATGAAACTTGCTACCTTAGAAAATATGGATAAATGTTTCTTCTGCTTACGAGTGGGCTAGGGATAACAAGGGAGAACATCGCAGCTATCCGCCTTCTGCGCTGATGCAAATCGAGCATGAATTTAGGCTGAAAATGTGTCCTCGCGGACACAAAATGTACAATATTTTAATTTGGTTGTCGTGTTGGGACGTGCTTAGTGTTGACACAAACAAAAACAGATAGACGAAGGAGAAATGCGTCCTCCCGCTTGGAGTTGCCCTAACCTTGCGGACCTCACCCTGGCACTAGCATTTCGAACCATCGTGGAACTTTTTTTTTTCTCCCGCGGCTCGAACTCAGATCGATGGAGACCTCTCGTCCTCCATCTTTTTGTGAGACATGCATGGAACAGTACAAATTGTGAGACTAATGTGAACCCACGGCTTTTTCCCGCGCAGCAACTTTTCTCCAATTACAAGCAGATCGTGGTGCACGTGCGCGCGCCGCCGCTTCTTAGAGCTATCATGCATGCTGCAATATCCAAAGTACAGGTATATATACGTGCGGCGTGGTTCTCATGTACCTCTATCTTTTTTTTTTTTTTTTTTTTTGCGAATGAATGTACCTCTATCTGTATGCCGTGGGCAACGCTGAGTGTTGTACTACCACTTTGCCAAAAATGGGACAGGCACACTGTGCAGCTGAGTGTTGTAGTACTACCATTTTGTCAATTTCTCTACCATTTCGTCAATTCTCGATTTAGACATACAACAGTTGATTCGTTGCTGCATTTGTGGGAAGAAGTGCATGCATCTCCTTTTTTTCCTTTGACTGAGAGTAAGAATTTCTTAGCTAGGCACTCATACACCTACAAGAAAGTGCATACTCTTTTCATTATATTGAATATCTTCATCTTTACATCTTAGATTCTTACAACATCTAAAAGAAAGAACACTGGACAATCGGGAGGCTCATCTCTCCACATATCAAAGGCATGAGAGATAACCCTTTTACCTAAATCGTGGGCTTAGATAATTCATGAGCTACATTATAAGCCTCCTTAGTACAACATCAGAAATATGCCAAACTAAAATCTTTAATAAAAGCGGGCAACCGTAAAATTGGATATGCTTTGGATATGTCCCTTTTAGAAATATGCCAAACTAAATCATAACATTTGCACAAGTGACTGCAGGCGGAGATGACACATGACTCCTCAACGATCTTTCTTGAGGCCTCCCATATCAAAAATACAATAGTGCACACCTAGGTACCAGCGCACCATATACATGCAAAAGAAATTTAGCAATTAAAAAAGGTCAAAAATCTGAAACTTTTTTTAGAATCAAAGATGATCAAATAATGTACTTGCATAAAAAGATTTACCTCGGAATGACTCTCATCGTTTGCTAGCCCTATATACAAGTACTAATCACGCTATATTTGTCATAAATTTGTTTGTTCTTGCCCTGAAGTCAATGGGAGTCATTTCTTGGCCAAACGTTTTTATACGAGTACAAAACTTATCATATTTGATTTCCAACAAAATTCAGAATTTTGTGACTTACTTTGGAATCACATTTTTTTTTGGCACATATAGTGTGCTGTGACACCCGAGAGCCAAAAATCACTGTCTCCTCCTATATCATCATACTTAGGCATAATGGCCGCTATGCCCATTGACATATGGTTTGCGATGTCGAGGGAGTGCACTCGACTCCCATTTTTTCTTTGCCAGCTTAGGTAAAGTATTTAATGATCAAGATTCATATTTGTTTGAGTAAGATCTAATCCTTTCATACTTACACAAATCTCAAGGATTTGTATTAAATGGTTTTTAGTCTCGACTTAGATATATAGTTTCTTCTCTACAGACTAAGAATTTGCCCGAGAGACTCTGTTTTTCTTCGCCCATAGAGAACGGAAAGTTACATGTGGAAAATAAAACTTAAATGGATTTCCAAACACACTGTACGCTCAGTCTGGGAAGCAAATATGGTTGTCACTTCTACGCTGGTTTATGAGAAAAAACGCATATATAGCCAAGCAGTGCCTAATCAAGATTTTTTTAGCAGATTCCTGATTGAGAAGTTACACGGAAAATTAAGGTCCATTGTGTGATTTTAAGATGGGCCCCACCCCTCCTTGATCCAATCCAAAGCTCAAAAGGTGTTAAAAATTCCGGCCAACGGAATGGACCGTGGACTTAACCCACGGGCTAATCGCGAGGTCTCCAGCTATTGATGACGATATTCTACAAAAGCCATTGATGACTAGTAACACCACCCTACGTCATCACTTGGTAGAGTAGGTTCCAATGAAGTGCAAGTGTAGTTAACACACTGGCACGTGGCCGTCCATGACCCCTAGTACCTCTTAAGTCATGATCGCATGCTACGGCTCTAACCTCATTTCATCCTATATATACGTGCTCCATTGCGCCGATCACAACCCCACACACCGGCTTCCTCGAGCACACTATTGATCTTTCCAGTAAGAAGAATATCTCATGATCTGAACCCACCAAATTCCTTTGACCAAGACCCACTGAATCAAATCATTCGGCTAACGCATGGACAGCAGCAGCTGGATCCATGGCTACGCTGCCAACAGCGCCGCCGGCGGCGGCGGCGGCGGCAACATCGGCTTCATGTGCGGCTACGCTGCCAGGTGCATCCTCGGTACCTGTACTTAATTCACACAGCGCCCAGCCCACAGAGCTAGCGCAAATTCCTGGGGAGCAATTCATCTCATCTCATCTCATCGTGATTTGTACGTGCAGCATCGTCCCTTCAGTGTTGCAGTACAGGGAAGAGGAGCAGCACCATGAACTGCTCCTGGGCTCACAGATTCAGCAGCACCTCAACCAGGCAAGAATTTGAGTTGATGCTGATTAATTTTGTGCATGCATGCCATGCGTGCCCCGGAATACCAGATCATGTAGCCAATAGGTGGAGTTTCTAATTTTGGTGTGTGGGAACTTGTAGATCAGCATGCAGATGAACTCGGACGACGTCGAGGTCGAGCCAGCAGCGTACGGAGGCGCCGCCGTCCATTCCAGCGATATCAGCTCCGTCGTCGTGGACGACTTCGACTTCCTCCCTTCGCACCACGCCACCGCCGGCTGCAGTTTCCCCTCCTCGTCTTCCACCTCCTCCTCCTTCCGCTCCGCATCGCTCTCCTGCAGCCCGGAGATTAGCTCCACGGTGGCGCACGTCCTGGCGGCCCCGCCCACCGGTCTCCAGTTCCCCGAGGTCTCCTCCTTCTTGGCACCAGGAGTGGTGCTCCCCTACGACGACCAGTACGTCGCCAACTTCCACGACACGCCGGCCGCAATGGCACCGACGAGCGCGAGCGCGTTCAGGCGCTACGAACGGCACCTCTCCCCGCGGCGGAGGCTGACGAAGAAGCCGGCAAGCGGGCAGAGGATGTTCAAGACGGCCATGTCGGTCCTTGACAGGATGCACACGGCGATGAGGTACAGGCACGAGCAACAGCAGCAGCAGCACTACTATTACCAGCAGCAGCATGCGTCGGCGACCGACTCGTCGGGAAACCAGCTGCAGCACATGATCTCCGAACGCAAGCGCCGGGAGAAGCTCAACGACAGCTTCCACGCCCTCAGAACCGTCCTCCCTCCAGGCTCCAAGGTGAATTTTCGTGGAATTTTTTTGTAATTCTATCAAGATTACTCTAGCTAGTACTGGTTTTCTGACTAATCAACGATGCTTACTTTGGTTAGAAGGACAAGACGTCGATACTGATCATTGCGAGAGAGTACCTGAACTCTCTCAAGTCCAAGGTCTCCGAACTCGAGGAGAAGAACAAAGCTCTCCAGGCGCAGCTGTCCCAGCGCGCCATCAGCGACGCCGGCGCCGAGGAAGACAAGGCCGAGGCCGGTGAGAAGGTCGAGATCCAGGTAACGACGGCGGAGGGAGATCAGAGCGGGGAGGTTTGCACGGTGAAGATCTCGATGAGGCCGGCGCGCAGCAACACGACGGACACGGTGCTCAGGACGCTGCAGTGCCTGAAAGATCAGATGGGGGAAGGCGTCAGCCTGGTGTCGATGACCACCGACGGGCCTCATCAAGGAAGCCTGACATTGCACCTCAAGGTAAAGGTAGTACATTTGTTCATAACCAGTCAGCTTACTATTAACTAATAATGGACAGCACCTTTCAGTTTGATCATCTGCTGCTGGCTTCATTTTACTAACCTTAAGTTAAAAGCTACTCTGTGTCAACGTGTCACACTAGCTAAAATACTAAATACAAGCATGCCTGGCAGCTGCCTATACCAGGTTGCATGAGAATAGTAAAACGAATCTTTGAGCACATCCTATATATGGAGCGTACCAATCAAATTCTTGACTTCGTCACGTATGTTGACCGGCAAGATTTTCCATATATAAAAAGTAAAACCCAAGATGTCATGCCCTACTAAGTACTGAATTACTGTGGACTGGACCTATGAATTAACCCTTGATTTCGTTGCAGTCGTCGTCGGGTGCGAAGTGGGAGGAGGAGACAGTCAGGGAAGCGGTGACGAAGGCCATCGCTGACACGCCGGCGTCGCAATCCACGGATTTACGCCGTTTGCCACACGCCGTGGCGATGGCGGCGCCGGCCGATCTCGGCGGCACCGAATGATAAAGCTGCTCGATTGTGGATGATCGTGATGAGCGCGTCGTCGTCATGTTAATTGCTTGTCCACGCCTCAGGAGTCAGGACTCGCGGCTATAGTTATAGGCACAGCCACCCGCCCACTGACCCAGTGTGGTTATTTTTTTTTTGAACAAAACGGGCAATTTTGCCTCATTTTATTAAAAAAAGCAGAAGAGAATTGACCGGTTCATTTGCAGGGGAACCGGCCGAAAACCTGTACAATGCACCAATGTCGTCATGAAACATGACCACATTGGGCACACCACCACAACCAACCTGACTACCCACACGAAACACAGACACACAAGGAGAGCCGCCTCGAGGTTGCCACACAGTGTCATCGTCATCACCCCTCCACGAGCCAGCGACTCCGACTTCACCGGCGACTTCCCAAACTGAGCTCCCCAAACGGCGCCGGAGCCCATGCCGGCCCATGCCACCAATTGGCTACACGCGCCAAGGACAGACAGCTCCAACTCAGACGACGAGCTTCACAAGGGAAACAAGCCGGGCTTGCGCCGACCGAGTACACTGCAAACCTCCCGCGGCCAGTCATCGTCGCCGCAGCAACACACCGCAGCTCCGACTCCACAGCAGCACGGCAAGCAGAAGAACCCATCGGACACGCTGGATAGAACTGACTAACGAAGCCCCGCGTCGACCCATCTTCCGCTCGAGCCAACCTCTTCGCCAAACTGCACACTTGGACCTCACACAGCAGCCCGACAACCACCATCTTCACCTAAAACTCTGGCCGCAGGTGACTCCGAGACGATGCCCCCAACAAGGACGAGACACAACAGCGCCTCCATCGCCCGATCCCGGATCAGAGGTTTCCCTCCGGAGTCGAGGCCGCAGGCGCAGTAGTGCGCACACCTCGCGACGATGCTTCCAAGAAAGTATGCGACAGCCGCGGCCGCCGCCATCGCCAGCTCTGGCCAAAGCCGGAGCAAGGATTTCTCCCGAAGGTGCCCAACAACTGTAGCCTGAATCGGCCACCCACGAGCCACCACCATTCCGGCCACCAACCCTTGCCGAAGCCGGCTCCGCACCACCAGGCCGAGAGCACCAACGCTGCACAGGGGCACCACCGGAACAAGCCAAGCCGCAACCCGAAGAGCAACACCGAAGCCCTCGCCGTCGGCCAGCCCCAAACCGCCGCCCTCACGGCCGATTTCGACCGACCTCGCCGCCGTCCGGAGCCGCCGCTCCAGCACCCAGGGGCCACCAGAGAGCCCCCCCCAACCAGCACGCACGAGGAGGACGAGGGGGAGCGGCCGGCCGGCGCGCAGCCCACGGAGCCCAGACGGGCCCGGCAGGCCCGAGCAGCCGCCACCCAGAGCCTCCACGCACGCACCGCAACACGGCGCCGCCGCGCCGCCCGCACAACCTCGCCGGACGCCGCCCGAGCCGGACCGCCACCTGCCTCGCCGGACGCCGCCCCAGCCGGACCGCCACACCGAGCGCCACGCCGAGCGCCACCACCGCCTGCCTGGGGCCGCCGCCCCAGCGCCCGGGACTCCGCCGCGCCTGCCGCGACCAGAGGCCCCCGCCTCCCTTTGGAGACGAGGCCCGCCGCCACCGCGGCCAGGGCCGGCGGCAGCGGCGGCAGGGAAGGCGCCGATGGGGGGGCCGGCGGCGGGAGGACTAGGGTTTCCCCCGTGTCGCCAGAGTAGGGCGACGCGGGGGGTTTTTCTTGCTCCAGTAGTGCAGTACCCAGTGTGGTTAAGACTAAAACGTAGAAGAGTAGAATTAGGTTTACTTTGATTATAGTGTTACCATATGTATGCATGAACAATTCTACTGCACCCAACACGGTCGTGATCGACCAATGTAATTTTATTCGAGGTGACAATCTGATCGACATGGAGGAGGATGAGGAGAGATCCACGGGAAATGGACGACGACTTTCTGAACGATCGTTGTCATATATTGACCATGTGAAGAAACGTCGAGACACAGTTACATAGACTCTTTGACGGGTTAGGGAAAATTATATGTGTACGTATTTTCGTTAGGTCCATCTTGATCTATATCTAAGTATTTTATTCATGAAAGTATGAGTCCACATTCGTTAAATAGTGTTAAAATGAAGTTTCACTTTTAGAAAGTGTATTTTATGACTGTGACACCGTTCTCGCCAATATACGGGTTGTGACACTAGTTTTAGCTGAATTTGCTAAATGACACTAATTTTGGCGAAGTGGTTACTTCTACACGACCAGACACATCTGACTAACTTGCCTCTTGTTTAACTGTTTTCCTGCATGTGGGACCTTCCTTAATCCCTCTGAGAAGAGATGGAATAAATATATTTGTCTTTTTTGTCCCTAACATTCGGGTCCCACCATGTTGCGCCGTTAATAACAACGAAAGAACGATCAACAAACATAATGTATTCTCGAGCTCGACATATATCGCGACGCGAGTGCTCTGGCCATGCCAAACAGCAAGATGGACATGGATGATGAACTGAGGCTTGATGTAGCGTTTACTCGCGAGTGAGCAAGGCGACGATAGAGATTCATGGTTGTCAGGGGCCGCTACTCGCGAGTGAGCAAGGCGACGATAGAGATTCATGGTTGTCAGGGGCCGCTCGCACACTATTGCAGATGAGCTCGACTTTATAAAGTGTTAAGACAGTGCATGGGTCTGACAACCATGCCTTCACGTTGAAGCACCTGTTTACCATAGGCGGAAGCATCACCATCTCGTTGCTGAAGCTTTCGGGGAGCCGGTTCAGCGCCTCCAGCTCCCTGGTGTCTAAAGGGAGGCCTTGGGAGCTCAATGTTCATAGCTTTAGATTGACTCCAGCGATGTCGTAGACGAGAAGATCGTGAATCATTTGATTGGAAGCTTGGGCTGACAAATTGGATAGTGGAAGCGAATTGCAGGGATTGGGATCAATTTGGGAAGAAATAGGAAGAGAAGGCGACAACTAGCGCAACAACTCCTTTGGAATTAGGTTCATTATATATAGAGCATGTAGATATAAGCTAAACAAAACATTGAACTTAGCCAAGTGGTAAAGCACACTCCTCGGTCGATGCTTCGATGATTTGAACATTCTCCCTTTGGTTCACTTTATAAATAAGTAAAGCAACTACAACTACTTGGCTCGCTCCATGCCGTTGTGGTTTACCCTCGAATCGCGCCATAGCATATTTTGCATTTTGATCGTTAAGTCTACAAATTTATTGGCGATTGATGATAAATGAAAAAATTGCAAGGATTAATTCTGTTTCATATAGTACATGCTCAATCTTTTTAGTACACACATCATACTTTAGATTTTCACTGAATATTACAAAAGATATAAGGTAACATAAAATAATTACTAAAGAACTAACAAACTATGCATTTCATTAATAGTTGACCTAAAAGAGCTAAACAAAATACATGGGATAAACTCGGGGCTAAACATACTCCAAACCGACACAAACAAAAGTAAGCATAGACATGATGTCGGCCATGGACAGGGCGCTCCTTGCTTCTGCTCCATCTGCTAATATTGCACTCATATTGGTCCTTGTAGTTTGTGAAGAGGTTCATGCGGAACACCACCATTTTGCAGCCGCAGAGGTAATTATGCCCATAGAGCTGACGGGTTTTGAGGGTGTTGATGAAGCGAACCATCAACTCTCATAGTTGTATAGAGTCGTCGACAAGTCAAGAATGCGGCCGGAGTAACAATAGTTGTAGCCCACTTCAAGAAGGCGCTAACTGTCCCCTAGGGACTCCTACTCGAGGAGAAGGCCCAGATGTGTTGGGTTTTGATGGGGCCGAGTTGATGAAGTAAAAATGACCGGCCAGTTGGAAAACCCCAAGAGAAGGTTTTGATGAATATAGCAGCAAGTTTTCCCTCAGTTATGAAACCAAGGTTATCAATCCAGTAGGAGAGAGACAAACGACTGAAGGTGATGCCCGCTAGCTTCGCGACAGCTCCAGACAATTTATAGGGCGCCTCGTCCAAGCTTTGCTTTGCGAGCGGTAACGTGAAACCTGCACACAACACAACCAAATACTTTGTTCCCAACTTACGATGAGGTTGTCAATCTCACCAGTTTGCTTGAAACAAAGGGTATGAGCGTATCGAGTGGAAAGTGATAATAGTATGCGAGTAAAGTAAACAGTGCGAGTAAAGTAAACAGGTGATAGCAATATAAAGGAAATAGGACCGGGGTCCACAGTTCACTAGTGGTGTCTCTCCATAAGATAAAATAATACATGCTGGGTAAACAAATTACAGTTGGGCAATTGATAGAATAAAGACAACGTGCATATGTCGAGAGGATCACTATGAGATTTACTCTGGACATTACAACAAGATACATAGACCGCCATCCAACTGCATCTATGACTAATAATCCACTTGTGGCGAATCAATCCGAGAACTCCACAAGTATTAAGTTGCAAACAACAGATAATTGCATTAAGCAAAGTGTGTAATGTAAACAAAGCATATGCCCTCGAGCATATAAATGTTGTTTTCCCCTAGTAGCAACAACACATCTACAACCTTAGAGGTTTCTGTCACTCCCCCCAGATTAAATAGAGGCATGAACCCACTATCGAGCATAAATACCCCCTCTTGGAGTCACTAGCAACTACTCGGCCAAGATAGCTACTAACAACGGAGAGCATGCAAGATCATAAACAACATAGAGATAACAAAAGATAATATTCAGTACTTCAACTCAATCATAACACCAATATTCATCGGATCCCAACAAACACAACATGTAGAATTACATAACGGCGATCTCAATCATGTAAGGCAGCTCATGAGATCTAAACATGAAGCACATGGTGGAGAAGACAACCATCTAGCTACTGCTATGGACCCATAGTCCAAGGTAGACTACTCACTCATCGCTCTGGAGGCAAGCATGGCGATGAAGAAGACCTCCGGTGGCAATTCCCCTCTCCGGCAGGGTGCCGGGAAGAGCTTCTGGACCCTCCCGATCTTCGGGTCGACGGCGGCGGCGAATCGCGATGTGTTCTGGAAAAGTGATCGGGTCTTTTAGGTTTTTCCCGTCGGGGGGTCTTTATAGGCGAAGCGGCATCGTCAGGAGTGGACCGAGGCTCTCTCACACATAGGGGGCGTGGCCCAGCCCCTGGCCGCGCCGCCCTATTGTGTGGGGCCCTCGTGGCCCCACTCCATCTCCTCTTCGGTTCTCTGGAAGCTTCGGTGAAATTCTGAGCGACTGGCTTTGGTTTCGTCCAATTCCGAGAATATTTCCTGTGTAACTTTTCTGAAACACAAAAACAGCAGAAAACAGGGAACTGACACTGTGGCGACTTGTTAATAGGTTAGTTCCGGAAAATGCATAAAAGTGCCACGAAGTGTAACGAAACACTAAGCAAATGGTGTAAAAGCAAGCATGGAGCATCAAAAATTATAGATACGTTTGAGACGTATCAGCATCCCCAAGCTTAACTCCTGCTCGTCCTCGAGTAGGTAAGTGATAACAAAAGAAATAATTTTTGAGGTGACATGCACCTACACAATCTTGATCATGTATGTAAGCATTGTGCGCTGGGATCAAAAGAACTTAGAACATGGGCATGAAAGATATAATCTTGATAGAAGAAACTTAGCAACCATGTTATAACATGAAAATGAACATAAACAAAAGATCATGAAAATGAAACAATGAAAGTCAAACGTGTGTTCAAATCCTAAGGAAAAACATACAAATGGTTTTCAGCTTGTCCTTCATGGAGAGCAAAACATAAATGCATAGGACACCTTCAAGTTTAAGAGGGCGACTAGATACAAGTAATTTAAGAACAAATGAAACCAACAATATGAATCAATCAATGAAAACTTTGGGACAATGCACATTATACTTAGAATGACAAATATGCGCTCTTAGATGGTGCATAAAGGTAGAAGGTGGTGACTCAACATAAAAGTAAAAGAAAGGCCCTTCGCGGAGGGAAGCAGTGATTAAACATGTGCTAGAGCTTTTCATTTGTAAAACAGAGAGATAAAACTTGAGTTTTGAGAGGTGTTTGCTTTTGTCAACGACTAGCAATGGGGTTCTTACTATCTTCCATACAAAAATGAAGTAAGTTTTTGAGAGAGATTGGCACTTTTGTGCTCTTTTATAAAGCTTGGCACTCCTCCCCACTTTTTTTCCTTTCTCAAACCATGGCTAACCGATTCCATCGGGTGCCCACCAACATTCACATACCATGGAGGAGTGCCATTTTTCTTTCTTTTTTTTTCTTTTTGGAATAAGCAATATGGAAGATAGCAAATCCGACCACTACGTCCCCATGAGCTGAAAACAGTGTCACAAAACGAGAAGTATTTTGAAGGTTTTTGAAATGTAGCACATGAAAATTTACTTGGAATGGCTTACAAATACCATGCATAGGAATTTATAGTGGACACAATGGCAAACTTGGTTTTTAGGAGTTGGATGCACGAGTAGAGCTCATACTCAGTACAAAATGAAGGCTAGCAAAAGACTGGGAGCGACCAACTAAGAGAGCAATAACGGCCATAATCATGCAAAGCAACATTAAAAGAAGCATAAGATGGCATCAAAAGTCAAAAACTAAATGATCATAGAGGCTATGAGCGACTTTGTATGAGTCTAACATGTGTGAGCATGCGCCAAGTCAACCCAAATAAAGCATCAAAGGAGAAAACCAAAATAATGCTTCCAAACGATAAAAACAACGCATGATTTTTTTCAAAGGCTCATTAAACAATCTCAGTTATTTGAGACAAGTCATGCTACAACAAACCCACTAAGCATACTATCAAAAAGACATCATGCACGACATGCAAAAGCCTAGGCCACAGTCTACACAAGCTCCTTCTTGTACCACTTTTTTGCATAAAGCTTTTTCTCTTTTCCAACACCATTCAAACTTTTCATACACACCTCTTTTGATGAAAACCAATATAGACCAGAGGCAAAAATACACCTTGATGAAAAGATATAACAAGATCTGAACGCAAATCAAGGCGAAAACGAAAACTAAACGCAGTTCTAGAAAAAGAAGAACACTCGTTGAAATTATAAGAATGAAAAATGGAGTGTTCTTGGCAAATGAAAAGCAAGGCAACTTCTCCAAAAGGAATTTGGTGGGGTCCAACCATTTATTGCAGCAAACAAAACTAAACTAAACTTAAAACTAAAAACAACTGACGCTCCAAGAAAAACGCATAATGCATGAAGCAATAAAAATATAGTGTCTTGAAAGGTGACCTGATTTTTGCCGATAAAGAAGGGGTGCCTCGGGGGCATCCCCAAGCTTTGACGCTTGTACTTCTTGGATATTTCTTGGGGTGATGCATGGGCATCCCCAAGCTTGAGCTTTTGTCCATTCTTCAACTCATCTCATCACTCTCCGATCCCTACACTTGAAAACTTCCTTCATACAAAACTAAACACAAATCTATTAGCAACATTAGTGTAAGCATAACATAGAATCAACCCTTTTTGCTTCAGGTTTCAACCAAAAACCACTAAATATAAAACGTATACTACTGTAGCACCTTCCCCAAAAGTTTCTTGATCAAAATAACTCAAAAAGAAAGCGATAAAGCGGCAAACACAAATATTGGCAGAAATCTGTCAAAACAGAACAGCTGACAACGGTCGAATTTTTGAGGGGTTTTCTGTTGCTCAAATCAAAAAGTGTTAAACTAATGAAAGTTTGTATATAACCTGGGGCATATGCACAAGAAATCGCAGGTCCAAAAGATATACAGAGAATTTTCACGAATTGTTACGGTGCAACACCGAAAACTGTTTCAGGACAGCAACATCCCCAAATCTTACCTCGCTCAAATTAGCGGCTTCTCTTGGCACAACAACGAAATAAAAAGGATAAGGAGAGGTTATTACAGTAGTAATAACTTCCGAGACTCAAATAAAAGAAAAAGAACTGAATATAAAAACATTGGGTTATCTCCCAAGAGTGTTTTTCTTTAACGCCTTTGAGCTAGGCGCAGAAAATTGCGAATCAAGTAATATCGAAAGAAGAATTAAGATCCATTGAAGAGGTCTTCTCAATAAGGCATTGTATTTCATCCACATAAGGTTTTGAATACCCTTTGTGATCACGCTTTGGTTCACTCAAATCACTAAAAATATTTTTGGGACAGATCCAATCAAAATTATTTTCAAAAGCTTCATACAATCCCAAGAGTTTGCTAGGTATAGGTATCTCGGTTCCCTCATTGTTTGTAATAATAACCTTTATAGGTGAACCCAGCATATTAAAGCGCTTAAGAACTTTCCTAGCTTCAATAACAACATCTCTAAATTCTATGCGCAAAGTTTCCAAGATAAAAGCTTTCTTTTCAGGATCCTCAATTTCATGAAGCTTAAGGAACATGTGTTGCATAAAAGGATTAAGGCTAGCAAACCTAGCTTCCAACATGTGAATTAAATAAGCAGAAGCAACTTCAATACTAGGAGCAAGCTCAACCAAAGACTTTTCCTCAACATCCTTATGCATACTAATATGATTAAAGAACTCCTCAATGTTACTTTTTCCAATAATTGAACCACTACCTACTGAGAGGTCCTCCAAAACATACTTAGGGAACAACATAATGAACTAGAAGTAAAGAGATAACAACTACCAAGGATTCTAAATTTTTTTTGGGTTTTTGATAAAACGATGCAAGTAAAAATAAAGTAAAGCAAAACTTAAAACAAAGTAAAGGATGTGCGTGCGAAAACTCCCCTTGCAGAAGTCTTCTTCCTCCCCGGCAACGGCGCCAGAAAACTTGATGGGGCCGAGTTGATGAACTAAAAATGACCGGCCAGTTGGAAACCCCCAAGAGAAGGTTTTGATGAATATAGCAGCAAGTTTTCCCTCATTTATGAAACCAAGGTTATTAATCCAGTAGGAGAGAGACAAACGACTGAAGGTGATGCCCGCTAGCTTCGCGACAGCTCCGGACAATTTATAGGGCGCCTCGTCCAAGCTTTTCTTTGCGAGCGGCAACGTGGAACCTGCACACAACACAACCAAATACTTTGTTCCCAACTTACGATGAGGTTGTCAATCTCACCGGTTTGCTTGAAACAAAGGGTATGAGCGTATCGAGTGGAAAGTGATAATAGTATGCGAGTGAAGTAAACAATGCGAGTAAAGTAAACAGGTGATAGCAATATAAAGGAAATAGGACCGGGGTCCACAGTTCACTAGTGGTGTCTCTCCATAAGATAAAATAATACATGCTGGGTAAACAAATTACAGTTGGGCAATTGATAGAATAAAGACAATGTGCATATGTCGAGAGGATCACTATGAGATTTACTCTGGGTATTACAACAAGATACATAGACCGCCATCCAACTGCATCTATGACTAATAATCCACTTGTGGCGAATCAATCCGAGAACTCCACAAGTATTAAGTTGCGAACAACAGATAATTGCATTAAGCAAAGTGTGTAATGTAAACAAAGCATATGCCCTCGAGCATATGAATGTTGTTTTCCCCCTAGTAGCAACAGCACATCTACAACCTTAGAGGTTTCTGTCACTCCCCCAGATTAAATAGAGGCATGAACCCACTATCGAGCATAAATACCCCCTCTTGGAGTCACTAGCAACTACTCGGCCAAGATAGCTACTAACAACGGAGAGCATGCAAGATCATAAACAACATAGAGATAACAAAAGATAATATTCAGTACTTCAACTCAATCATAACACCAATATTCATCGGATCCCAACAAACACAACATGTAGAATTACATAACGGTGATCTCAATCATGTAAGGCAGCTCATGAGATCTAAACATGAAGCACATGGTGGAGAAGACAACCATCTAGCTACTGCTATGGACCCATAGTCCAAGGTAGACTACTCACTCATTGCTCCGGAGGCAAGCATGGCGATGAAGAAGACCTCCGGTGGCGATTCTCATCTTCGGCAGGGTGCCGGGAAGAGCTTCTGGACCCTCCCGATCTTCGGGTCAACGGCGGCGGCGGATCGTGATGTGTTCTGGAAAAGTGATCGGGTCTTTTAGGTTTTTCCCGTCGGGGGGTGTTTATAGGCGAAGGGGCATCGTCAGGAGTGGACCGAGGCTCCCTCACACATAGGGGGCGCGGCCCAGCCCCTGGCCGCGCCGCCCTGTTGTGTGGGGCCCTCATGGCCCCACTCCGTCTCCTCTTCGGTTCTCTGGAAGCTTCGGTGAAATTCTGGGCGACTGGCTTTGGTTTCGTCCAATTCCAAGAATATTTCCTGTGTAACTTTTCTGAAACACAAAAACAGCAGAAAACAGGGAACTGGCACTGTGGCGACTTGTTAATAGGTTAGTTCCGGAAAATGCATAAAAGTGCCACGAAGTGTAATGAAACACTAAGCATATGGTGTAAAAGCAAGCATGGAGCATCAAAAATTATAGATACGTTTGAGACGTATCAGGTTTTCATTGTCAAGGCCTAACAGGTAGAGGAGCTTCTTGGAGGTGAGTGGCAGGATGATGCTGGCCATGGACATGGTCTTTTGCTTAAGTGGTGGATGTGAGATGATGGGGCACTGGGATTATGGGGAAAGAATGTGATAATTAGGAAGGGAGGTGAGTTGAATTAACCGTGATTAATGGGGGAGAGAAATTTGATACTATCATCAATGACTATGATGAGGACGAGACGAGGTTGCCTCGACACTTGGATATTACTCTAGTGCGGGCACAATGGCAGTATGGCACATCCCCAATTTTCCACGCCTATTGAGTGACATATTTTGGGGGAAATTAGATTTTGCAAAGAAATTTATTTTGAAATTTTAGACTTGGGAAGGATCCTCCAATGAAAAATATGTGGACTGAACCTGTTGAAAATTAGTAACACGAAACAAATAAACTCCGAGTCAATGACATGTAGACCAAAATGATGGAGGACAAATCGACCTTACAGTGCCATCTATGGGCCACCTCCGGTTGGTACCACTCTGTCAGTTTAAGAGAACACCTTTCTAAAAATTGTAATATCACATAAAATGGACTCTATACACAAGTCTATTTTTGAATTTTTATTTGGTTGGTTTCTTAATGGGGTATAAATTGATGACATGGCATTCAAGCAAGAGTGGAATCTTTGAACTTTCTTCATGTGTAGTGGATATAATACTACTAGGGTACTATGAGATGAATTTTTCTGATTTTAGGACCACATACTAGATCACATGTGAGTTCAAATTTCAGTGATTTGGAAAACCGACAGAAACTCAAAAAGGAAATTTTAGCTAAAAGTCAATAAAAACTTCATATTTTGGAAATGGCCATCCCACATGGTATAATTTGTGTGAAAATTGATGTTGTGACATTTGACACCTTATTTTAGGGAAGTGCTTAAAAACCACACTTTTGCACTAATAAAAATGAAAACTCATATCTTTAACAAATGCCACGTAGTTTGGGAACATTATCAGGTATACCATGGATATGACCATCAACATGGGTCATTTGGGTAATAAGTCATACAAATTATTATATTTCAAGTTTGGTATTTAACCTGGGAGTTATGTCACATAGAAGGACTCAATGCACACATTTATTATCTTTTGATTTTTTTGTGAATTTCTTCGGTTGGTTTCAGAATGGATTCAAGATTTTTGGCTTGATCATTCATAGCAAGAGGTTAATACAACTAGGGTACGTTAAAATGAATTTGACCAATTTAGGACCAAAATAGAGCGCACATGCATTCAAAATCGATTTATTTTAGACAATAAATCGAAACTCAAAAAACCACATTTTACAAGTCAAGAAAAAATCGTCACGTTTGAAAATTGGCCACCCCAAAAGGTACAATTTATGTGGAAATTGCATTATTTAACTTTGCACCATACTTTTGATAGGTGCTTTCAAAAGACGAATGTTGTGAACTAATAAAATGAAAATTGAATAATTGAACAAATAAGGTGGAAACTCTTTTTGAGTAATTTGTTTCCCCTGCCTAGATGTATCTATATGTGTGCATTTTGGGAAAATTATCACGAATTGGATACTGAGCCTAGTTAAGTTATATAAAATATTATATTTCAAGTTTGATGTTTTTTCTAGGAACTATGTCATGTTCATGTGCAAGTTTTCATTTTTATTGAATTTCCTTTGATGGTTTCAGAATAAAGGCAAAGTTATTGGCATGGCCATTCATAGTAAGAGGTAGATTTGTTGGGGATCGAGGCTATAAAAAAAAAAGCTATGCGAAACCCGAATTGCCCAAGATCTACCTATTGTAACGATTAACTTGGATTTGTTAACATACCCTTGTAGACCGAACACGGGGATTACACTCCCACGTAAGCGTTGATGATGAAGCCGGCGTAGCCGACCTAAAGTTCGTGTAGATCCTGATGCAACGACTCCGGTGCCACAAGGCAGCACCTCCGAGTACTTGTACACTTACGGTGATCAAGGATGACCTCCAGATCTCTAATCTAGCCGAGATTGCGGAAGTAGATCGGTTTGGATCATATCCGGAATTCCCGTAGCACAACGACTTGCAGCGGTGGAGTAGTCCTCGCTCCTACGCATCCCTTCAGGGATCCACATGGGAGGGAAAGGCTAGAGAGAGAGGGGTGGAGGCGCAGGAGGAGAGGAGAGCTCCTGGCTCATATGTTGTGTCAATTGTGTGTCCTCCTCCTCCCTTGGGGTCCCTTTATATAGAGGGAAGGGGGCACCCTTACCCCTCCACCAAGCAAGGTGGGACTAAAGGGGAGGAGCGCATTGGCCAAGGGCTAACCTGGCCGGCAACCCTATGGGTCCTATTCAGCCCTTCCTCTTGGCCCAGGGCGTCCTACCACCTTATCCAATAAGGGGACGGTTTGGCCTTAGTGGGCGCCCCTCTGGGAGGAGCCCATTAAGGTGGGCTGACTTGATTAATTATGTAAATAAATTTATTTAGTATCAATTCAATTAATTAATATTAATTACTTATTATTTAATCCCCGTTGCTCTGAAACTTCTTCTAAAACCCTCTGAACAACTTTTGGATCAACACGGAACCTTTCCAACTCTCTCTCTTGTCAATACTCCGATAATTCTGAATGTACCAAAACCATCTTTAAATAGCATCGAACCCTTAAGAATATTAACCTCAGTTTGGGAATAATCCAGACATCACCGAGACACCACTCCGGTGAATGATCACCAGCCTGACCGTAGTTCAGCGAAGAGATAGTGAAATACAAGTAATATGGATGATTATAAGTGGTAATTGCAATCTAAAATAAAAATGGTAGCAAGCAAACATGTAGCAGAACTGGTTGTAAACGCTATTTCAATGCTTATATTAGAAACAAGGCCTAGGGATCATACTTTCACTAGTGGACACTCTCAACAATAATAACATAATTGAACACATAAATATCTTTTTTCACTATGCTACCCTGAACTACTCTCCGGTTGGATAACGAACACCAATTCATTGCGTAGGGCTATGAAAGCACTCTTTAAAGTTCGCATTCCCCAATCTAGATAACCCCACACTATCACCTTGAGCACACTAGATGGTTCCAGACAAACACCACAATTTCATAGAGACATCCAACTCAAATAATAACTCATGATAAGTATTACTGTAATCTTTAGCCTAAGAGCCACACACAATGCGCACACTGCCACCTTCACATCGTGGGACAAGGTGTCTCCGGAGATCACATTATTAAAAGCACTTGAGTAGCATAATAGATGAAGAGTAACATCTACTTATTCAACTAGATTACAAAGCTCATTATCACAAAAAGATCACACCATGGGAGAGAGATGAACCACATAGCTACCGGTAGAGCCCTCATCCTCGGGGGATAACTACTTCCTCCTCGTCATGGGAGTCAGCAACGTCGATGGAAATGGCGGTGGAGTCAATGGAGATGGCTCCGGGGGCAATTCCCCGACCCGGCAGGATGTCGAAACAGAGACTTCTGTCCCCTGAAATTGGTCTTCGATGGTGGCAGCACTGCGGAACTTTTCGTGGATGGATGCCGATTCTTTTAGGGTTTTCGCGTCGGAGGCAATTTATAGGCGGAAGGGCGATGTCAGAGGGCACCCGAGGGGCCCAAACCATATGCTAGCATGGCCAGGGGCGCGCCACCCTATGGTGTGGCTGCCTCGGTGCCCTCCTCCGTCTCTGCTTTGGACTCCGTCTTCGTGTCGGAAAAAATAGGAGGTTTGGCTTTTGTTTCGTCCAATTCGGAGAATATTTCCTGTACAACTTTTTTGAAATACAAAAACATCAGAAAACAGGAACTGGCACTGTGGCATCTTGTTAATAGGTTAGTTCTAGAAAATGCATAAAAATTCCACATAGTGTAAACAAAACATAAATCAACTGGTGTAGAACAAGCATGGAGCATCAAAAATTATAGATACTTTTGCAACGTATCAGCATCCCCAAGCTTAACTCCTACTCGTCCTCGAGTAGGTAAGTGATAACAAAAATAATTTTTGAGGTGACATGCAGCCAACACAATCTTGATCAAGTTATTGTAAAGCATTGCAAGCTGAGATGAAAGTACTCTAAACATAGGCATAAAAGATATAATTCTAACAATAGAACTTAGCAACCATGTTACAACATGAAAAGCAACACAAACAAAAGATCATGAATAATAATGCATCGAAAGTTACTTGTTTGTTTTGAGCATAGAGAAAACATAGCAAAGTGGTATTCAGCTTGTCCTTCATGGAATAGCAAAACATAAATGCATAGGACACCTTCAAAGTTCAAAGGATGACTAGATGCAAAGAATTTGAGAACAAGCAATACCATAATCATGAATCAATCAATAATAAATTTTGGGACAGTGCACATTATACTCAGAATGACAACTATGCTCTCTTAATTGGTGCATAAAGATAGAAGATGAAGACTTAACATAAAAGTAAAAGAAAAGCCCTTCAAAGAGAGAAGTAGGGATTTCAACTTTTATAAAGCTTCCAAAAATTATGGTACTTATTAGCTTTGAGCTCTCATTGCCCCTATCATTGCCATCTTGAGTGGTTAAGGTTAATGTGAGAACAAGTACGAGTTATATGCTTGACAAACCATAAGTTGAAAATCTCATGTCTCGTGAATACGAGTACCTAAACCGCATGCTACTCGACTTAGGTCCCAAGTAAGTTCTTGTCATTGTAAGCATACATGTATCATCAAGAACGCCAATGGGGTACCTCCTTCCCGATAATATGGAAACTTTCCCATATCAAAATGACAAGACAAACAGACAATGAACACCTCGACATCTCTTTTATTTACCATTGGGTATAGCTTTTTATTATGAGATGCGTCATCGAATGTCCACTATGGTTATGCTGTAAATTTCCACCATGAATGATGCATGGTTTAGATTAGCGGCCTAGGCGTTTCTCTAACACATATACAAACTCTATGAGCTTACAAGTTTCCAACTTATTTCACACCACTAGGCATACATAAACAAAAGATCATGATATCAACTAAATAGGAATAAGTGCAATGTTGAAAACGTGCCCCATAAAAGCATGGTTGTGCTAATTCTCAACTCACAATTTACAAGCATATAAACTTCATAAGAGAATCATGATGGTCAATTTTATTAAGTGCAAGAAAGTAAAATGTGCCATCTAGTTCGTGAGAGCTTTACTAACTAATTTTCTCATAAAAAAAATTTAATTTGGAAGATAGATAAAAGCATGATGAATATACTTGGAATAGCAAAAATGCTAATAGGTAGATATAGTGGTACATTAGCAAACTTTGGTTTTTGGGAGTTGGATGCACGATTAGAGCTCATACTCAGTACAGGTGAAGGCTAGCAAAAGACTTGGAGCGACCAACTAAGAGAGCAATAACGACCATAATCATGCATAGCGACAAAACATTATTAATCAAAGCATAAAGTGATATTACAAGTCAAAAACTAAATGATCATAGAGGCTTGAGGTGACTGGTTCATAGTCATAACATGGTGTAAGCATGCGCCAAGTCAACCCAAATAAAGCATCAAAGGAGAATACCACAATATTATGCTTATGTATGATAAAAACAACGCATGATTCTTTAAATGGAACATTAAGCACTCTCAGTTATTTGAGACAAGTCATGCTACAACAATAACTACTAAGCATATAATCAAAATAATATCTAACATGACATGCAAAAGTCTAAGCCATAGTCTAAACAAGCTTCCTTTTGCACCACTATAAGCATGAAACATTTTACTCTTCTCCAACACCAATCAACTTATTTGAAACAACTCTCAAAGATAATAATCAATAAATACCAGAGAGCTAATCATATATAACTGAAGAAAACTAACAAGCTCTGAACAAAATATGAGTGGAAAACTAGAGCTAAACACAGTACTAGCAAAAAGAGAACACTCGCAGGACAATAAGAGTGAGAACTAGAGTGTTCTGAGCAATGAAAACGGAGCGTGACTCTCTCCAAAACAAACATGATGGGATCCAACCATTTATTACAGCAAACAAAGCAAAAGAAAACTAAAAACAAAAATAAATACGCTCCAAGAACAACACATAGTATATGAAGCAATAAAAATATAGTGTCTTGAAAGATGACCTGATATTTTGTTGATGAAGAAGGGGGTGCCTTGGGTATCCCCAAGCTTTTACACTTGTACATCTTGGATATTTCTTGGGGTGACATGGGCATCCCCGAGCTTGAGCTTTTGTCCAGCCTTCATCTCATCACATCATTCTCCTTTCTCTACACTTGAAAACTTCCTTCATACAAAACTTCACACAATTCTCATTAGCAACATTAGTGTATGCAAGTTAGTAGATCCACTTTTGGTTCAGTTTAAACTCAAGGAAAACATCCATTAAAACATTAGCTACTGTAGCAACCTCTTTTAAAGGCTCTTCCGATCAAAAGAACTCAAAAAGAAAGAGATTAAAAGGCAAATGCAAATAGTGGCAGAAATCTGTCAAAACAGAACAGCAGGTAAAGTTCTTTTTTTCGAAAATCTTTTGTTGCTCAAATCAAAAAGTGCAAAACTAACGAAAGTTATATAATAACCTGGGGCATGCGTACAAAAAATTGTAGATCAATATGACGTTCTGAGATTTTTCAAGATTTTTTACAGCGAAGCGCAGAAATCTGTTTCGGGACAGCAACTTCCCAAATCTTACCTTCTTCCTATTAGAGGCTATTCTTGGCACAAAAACGAAATAAAAAGGATAAGGAGAGGTTGCTACAGAGGTATTCCAAGACTGAAAGAAACAAAAATAAACTGAAAGAAAAAATATAATGGGTTGTCTCCCAAAAGCTCTTTCTTTATAGCCATTAAGATAGACTTGATAATTTCTATGATGCTCTCATATGTATAAATTGAACATATAAGAATGCATCAAGAAGCAAATATCCAACACATTTAAGTCTAACCCACTTCCTATGCAAAGAAATTTTGTAGGAAAACAAATTATTGAAGCAAGAGGCTACTAGCATAGGAAGGCAAAACAAGTGCAACATCAAAACTTTCAACATAAAGAGGGGAAACTTAATATTATTGAGATGCATAAAACCATGTTCCCCTCTCTCATAATAACTTTTAGTAGCATCATGAATAAAATTAACAATTTAACTATCACATAAAACATTCTTATCATGAGCCACATGCATAAAATAATTATTACTCGCCATATAAGCATAGTCATTCTTATTAATCGTAGTGGGAGAAAATTCAACAAAATAGCTATCATTATTATTCTCATCACCATAGTCATCAAATATAGGAGGCATATTGTAATCATAATTAGTTTTCTCCTCAATAATGGGTGGACTGAAAATATCATACTCATCATTGTAATCATCATATATTGGAGGTACAGTATCATCAAAGTAAATTTTCTCCTCCGTGCTTGGGGGACTAAAAATATCATGCTCATCAAAACCAGCTTCCCCAAGCTTAGACTTTTCCATAGCATTAGCAATAATGGTGTTCAAAGAATTCATACTAATAACAATGCTATTAGCATGCAAATAAAGTTCCATAGGTTTTTTAATTTTCTCTTGAAACACTTCATGTCCTAACTCAAGATAAATACTATAAAGCTTTCTAATTTTGTTGTTGTTTTCCATTAAGCCTAACTAGTGAAAATAAAAACAAGAAACGAAAATATATAATTTCAGAATCTAAAGGAAATAACTTCGAGCACTCACACACCAGCAACAGTACTAGAAGATAGCTTAGTAGCCAGAGGATGTGAGTACCTTTTACCTTACCTCCCCGGCAACGGCGCTAGAAAAGAGCTTGATGTCTACACACGCTTCTATTCTTGTAGACAGTGTTGGGCCTCCAAGTGTAGAGGTTTGTAGAATAGCAGCAAGTTTCCCTTAAGTGAATCACCCAAGGTTTATCGAACTCAGGGAGGTAGAGGTCAAAGATATCCCACTCAAGCAACCATGCAATTAAGATACAAGAAGTCTCTTGTGTCCCCAACACACCCAATACACTTGTCAGGTGTATAGATGCACTAGTTCGGCGAAGAGATAGTGAAATACAAGTAATATGGATGATTATAAGTGGTAATTGCAATCTAAAATAAAAATGGCAGCAAGCAAACATGTAGCAGAACTGGTTGTAAACGGTGTTTCAATGCTTATATTAGAAACAAGGCCTAGGGATCATACTTTCACTAGTGGACACTCTCAACAATGATAACATAATTGAACACATAAATATCTTTCTTCACTATGCTACCCTGAACTACTCTTCGGTTGGATAACGAACACCAATTCACTGCGTAGGGCTGTGAAAGCACTCCTTAAAGTTCGCATTCCCCATTCTAGATAACCCCACACTATCACCTTGAGCACACTAGATGGTTCCAGACAAACACCATTTCATAGAGACATCCAACTCAAATAATAACTCATGATAAGTATTACTATAATCTTTAGCCTAAGAGCCACACACAATGCGCACACTATCACCTTCACATCGTGGGACAAGGTGTCTCCGAAGATCACATTAATAAAAGTACTTGAGTAGCATAATAGATGAAGAGTAACATCTACTTATTCAACTAGATTATAAAGCTCATAATCACATAAAGATCACACCATGGGAGAGAGATGAACCACATAGCTACCGGTAGAGCCCTCAGCCTCGGGGGAGAACTACTCCCTCCTTATCATGGGAGTCAGCAACGTTGATGAAGCCGAGTAAATTACTGGCCAGTTGGAAAACCCCAAGAGCAAGGTGTGATGAATATAGCAGCAAGCTTTTCTCTCAGTAAGAAACCAAGGTAGTCAATCCAGTAGGAGAAAGGCAAACGACTGAAGGTGATGCCCACTAGCTGCATGATGCTCTAACAAGGGCGCCGTTAACGATTTCTTGTTAGCACGTCTTCAACCAGTAGCAACGTGGAACCTGCACACAACGCAACGAAATACTTTGTTCCCAACTTACGATGAGGTTGTCAATCTCACCGGTTTGCTTGAAACAAAGGGTATGAGCGTATCGAGTGGAAAGTGATAATAGTATGCGAGTAAAGGAAACGGTGCGAGTAAAGTAAAAAGGTGATATCAATATAAAGGAAATAGGACCGGGGTCCACAGTTCACTAGTGGTGTCTCTCCATAAGATAAAATAATACATGCTGGGTAAACAAATTACAGTTGGGCAATTGATAGAATAAAGACAATGTGCATATGATGAGAGGATCACTATGAAATTTACTCTGGGCATTACAACAAGATACATAGACCGCCATCCAACTGCATCTATGACTAATAATCCACTTGTGGCGAATCAATCCGAGAACTCCACAAGTATTAAGTTGCGAACAACAGATAATTGCATTAAGCAAAGTGTGTAATGTAAACAAAGCATATGCCCTCGAGCATATGAATGTTGTTTTCCCCCTAGTAGCAACAACACATCTACAACCTTAGAGGTTTCTGTCACTCCCCTAGATTAAATAGAGGCATGAACCCACTATCGAGCATAAATACCCCTCTTGGAGTCACTAGCAACTACTCGGCCAAGATAGCTACTAACAACGGAGAGCATGCAAGATCATAAACAACATAGAGATAACAAAAGATAATATTTAGTACTTCAACTCAATCATAACACCAATATTCATCGGATCCCAACAAACACAACATATAGAATTACATAACCGTGATCTCAATCATGTAGGGCAGCTCATGAGATCTAAACATGAAGCACATGGTGGAGAAGACAACCATCTAGCTACTGCTATGGACCCATAGTCCAAGGTAGACTACTCACTCATCGCTCCGGAGGCAAGCATGGCGATGAAGAAGACCTCCGGTGGCGATTCCCCTCTCCGGCAGGGTGCCGGGAAGAGCTTCTGGACCCTCCCGATCTTTGGGTCGACGGCGGCGGCGGATCGCAATGTGTTCTGGAAAAGTGATCGGGTATTTAGGTTTTTCCCGTCGGGGGGTCTTTATAGGCGAAGGGGCATTGTCAGGAGTGGACCGAGGCGGTCTCACACATAGGGGGCGCGGCCCAGCCCCTGGCCGCGCCGCCCTGGTGTGTGGGGCCCTCGTGGCCCCACTCCGACTCCTCTTCGGTTCTCTGGAAGCTTCGGTGAAATTCTGGGCGACTGGCTTTGGTTTCGTCCAATTCCGAGAATATTTCCTGTGTAGCTTTTCTGAAACACAAAAACAGCAGAAAACAGGGAACTGGCACTATGGCGACTTGTTAATAGGTTAGTTCCGGAAAATGCATAAAAGTGCCACGAAGTGTAACGAAACACTAAGCAAATGGTGTAAAAACAAGCATGGAGCATCAAAAATTATAGATACGTTAGACACGTATCAGCATCCCCAAGGTTAACTCCTGCTCGTCCTCGAGTAGGTAAGTGATAACAAAAGAAATAATTTTTGAGGTGACATGCACCTACACAATCTTGATCATCTATGTAAGCGTTATGCGCTGGGATCAAAAGAACATAAAACATGGGCATGAAAGATATGATTTTGATAGAAGAAACTTAGCAACCATGTTATAACATGAAAATGAACACAAACAAAAGATCATGAAAATGAAACAATAAAAGTTAAACGTGTGTTCAAATCATATGGAAAAACATACAAATGGTTTTCAGCTTGTCTTTCATGGAGAGCAAAACATAAATGCATAGGACACCTTCAAGTTTAAGAGGGCGACTAGATACAAATAATTTAAGAACAAGTGAAACCAACAATATGAATCAATCAATGAAAACTTTGGGAAATGCACATTATACTAAGAATGACAACTATGCTCTCTTAATGGTGCATAAAGATAGAAGGTGGTGACTCAACATAAAAGTAAAAGAAAGGCCCTTCGCGGAGGGAAGCAGTGATTAAACATGTGCTAGAGCTTCTCATTTGTAAAACAGAGAGATAAAACTTGAGTTTTGAGAGGTGGCTGCTTTTGTCAACGACTAGCAATGGGGTTCTTACTATCTTCCATACAAAAATGAAGCAAGTTTTTGAGAGAGAGATTGGCACTTTTTGTGCTCTTTTTATAAAACTTGGTACTCCTCCCCACCTTTTTTCCTGTCTCAAACCATGGCTAACCGATTCCATCGGGTGCCCACCAACATTCACATACCATGGAGGAGTGCCTTTTCTTTATTTATTTTCTCTTTTTGGAATAAGCAATATGGAAGATAGCAAATCCGACCACTACGTCCCCATGAGCTGAAAACAGTGTCACAAAACGAGAAGTGTTTTGAAGGTTTTTGAAAGGTAGCACATGAAAATTTACTTGGAATGGCTTACAAATACCATGCATAGGAATTTATAGTGGACACAATGGCAAAACTTGGTTTTTAGGAGTTGGATTCACAAGTAGAGCTCATACTCAGTACAAAACGAAGGCTAGCAAAAGACTGGGAGCGACCAACTAAGAGAGCAATAACAGCCATAATCATGCAAAGCGACAAAGCGACATTAAAAGAAGCATAAGATGGCATCAAAAGTCAAAAACTAAATGATCATAGAGGCTATTGGCGACTTTGTAAGAGTCTAACATGTGTGAGCATGCGCCAAGTCAACCCAAATAAAGCATCAAAGGAGAAAACCAAAATAATGCTTCCAAACGATAAAAACAACGCATGATTTTTTTCAAAGGCTCATTAAGCAATCTCAGTTATTTGAGACAATTCATGCTACAGCAAAACCACTAAGCATACTATCAAAAAGACATCAAGCACGACATGCGAAAGCCTAGGCCGCAGTCTACACAAGCTCCTTCTTGTACCACTTTTTTGCATAAAGCTTTTTCTCTTTTCCAACACCATTCAAACTTTTTATAAACACCTCTTTTGTTGAAAACCAATAAGGACCAGAGGCAAAACTACACCTTGATGAAAAGATATAACAAGATCTGAACACAAATCAAGGCGAAAACGAAAGCCAAAAGCAGTAGCAGAAAAAGAAGAACACTCGGTTTTTGATAAGAGTGAAAATAGAGAGTTCTTGGCAAATGAAAAGCAAGGCAACTTCTCCAAAAGGAATTTGTTGGGGTCCAACCATTTATTGCAGCAAACAAAACTAAACTAAACTGAAAACTAAAAACAACTGATGCTCCAAGAAAAACGCATAATGCATGAAGCAATAAAAATATAGCGTATTGAAAGGTGACCTGATTTTTGCCGATGAAGAAGGGGTGCCTCGGGGGTGTCGTGGTTTCGTCAATAGATCTGCCATAGGGGTAGGGGTATGGAAGTTTGTGGAAGGGGGTGAACACGGAGGAGCGATCCGGGACGGTGGTAGCACGAGTTTACCCAGCTTCAGATCCCGCGACGGTGGCGAGATCCTACGTGCTGCTATAATTCACTATATGGCAACAAGTGCTCGATTACAATGATGAGGTTGGCTGTTTCGCTATGCAATTGGCCGTATGACTAGAACGTGCCTCAAGGGCTGCTCCACGCAGGGCTTATAAAGGCGCCTGGCGTGGGCTACACGTTGGTACCGGAGCGGATACAACTTGGAGTCCTAGACTAAGTCCTATGCGTGTACTGCAAGGTAACCCGCCATGGGCCTATCGTCGGTGGTCCGCCATGGGCTGTCTCCGGATCCGCCATGGACTTGTCTAAGGAACCGCCATAAGCGCCTGCGTCCAGTACCGCCGTGGTAATTTCAGCAACTGGGCCGCCCGGTATGGCGAATCCGCCATACCACCCCTGATGGGCCACCCTGGCTTGCTGATTTAGGACTACGTCACTGGTATACCTATTTGGTATATCCCCAACAGTAGCCCCCAGGGAACTTCAAGATTGTCATCTACATCTGCCATGCATGTTCTTGGTGAGATTCTTCCGCCATAGCTCTTCTTCCCTTCTGCCGGGATGGCGGCCATCTTGATGTTCCTTCTTCCATCTATTAATCCGCCGTAAATAACGGATCAGGCGACGTAGTTATCTTAGCGAGATTTTTGGGATCCATTGGATCATACCGTGAAAATCCGCCGTAAATTCCGGCACGCAGTTCCTTCTAGGGCAAGACTTACAGTGCACGCACTGTTTTCACCAAGTTACTTTTTTACCCCTGGACACGTGTCACCGGATTAGGGTTTCTGCGATCAGGACGAGCGGTGGTGATGGAGGGCACGAATCTCGAGGTCCGGGGCCTATATATACCCCGGCCTCTCTCCCCCAGACGGTCACCCCTCATTCGCCCCCATCGCATTCTCTCTCTTCAGCGCCGCCACGAGAGCTATGTCATCTCCGACGAGCCGCCGCGGAAGATCCTCGCCGCCGGCGACATTTTCCGCCACAACCTAGCATCGTCTTCCTCGTCTTTGCTTGAGATCTTAGAAGTTATTACCGCCACGCCATTAGCCGCTATGGAACCAGAATCGCCTCGCCAAGCCTCCAAGTCCGAAGCTGCTGAAGGCTCAGCGCGGTCTTCTGATACAGAGTCCGCCATGCCCGAGACCTCAGGAGGAGACTGGGACTCCTATAATATAAATGAGGAGATTCTATCTTCTTTGGAGCCGGAAGGCCGTATAGCTGCTAAGGAGATCTCCAGATGGCGGGCCGAACCTGGTGCGGCAATGTCAGCTCCTTCAGATGAAGAGGTCGTCATACTGAAGTCCCACATCGATCGTGGCCTCAGTCTTCCGCCATCCTACTTCCTGAAAGGCGTTCTTCGGCACTACAGGTTACAGCTACACCACATTTCTCCAAATAGCTTCACTGCCCTAGCGGGATTCGTCGCGCTTGATACGTCTCCGACGTATCCATAATTTTTGATGCTCCATGCTTGTTTTTACACCATTTGCCTATTGTTTCGTTAGACTTCGTGGCACTTTTATGCGATTTCTGGAACTAACCTATTGACAAGATGCCACAGTGCCAGTTCCCTGTTTTCTGCTGTTTTTGTGTTTCAGAAGTGATACACAGGAAATATTCTCGGAATTGGACGAAACAACATCCTGAAGTCTTATTTTACCCGGAAGCTTCCAGAGATCCGAAGAGGAGTAGGAGGTGGGCCACAGGGGCCCCACACACCATGGTGGCGCGGCTAGGCCCCTGGCCGCGCCAGCCATGTGTGAGGGCGCCTGGTCCCACCCCTGACATCACCCCTTCGCCTATAAGAAGCCTCGGGACGGAAAACCCTAAGGGATTCGGCAATTTTCCAGAAAGAGTTCCGCAGCTCCGCCACCATCGCCGACGAATTTCGGGGGACAGAAGTCTCTGTTCCGGCACTCTGCCGGGACGGGGAAGTGCCCCCGGAGCCATCTCCATCGGTCTCCATCGCCGTCTCCGCCGTCTCCATCGACCTCACCGCCATCACCATCAACCTTGCTGTCTCCTATGATGAGGAGGGAGTAGTTCATCCCCGGGGCTAAGGGCTCTACCGGTAGCTATGTGGTTCACCTCTCTCTCCCAAGATGTGATCTTTATGTGATCGTGAGCTTTGTATCATGTTGAACAAGTAGATGTTATTATTCAGATATTATGCTACTCCTATGCTTAATTATTATAGTGTACTCTAGTGATGTTATTAAAGTAATCTATTCCTCCTGCCATGGTGTAACGGTGATAGTGCGTGCATTGTGGTGGTACTTGGTTTAGGTTATGATCGTGATCTCTTGTGGATTATGAGAGTAATTATTACTATGATAGTATTGAGTGATCTATTCCTCCTTTCATGGTGTAAAGTTGACAGTGTGTGCACCGTGTTAGTACTTGGTCTAAGTTGCAATGATATCTATCTTGAGTTGTGATCTGATTTGGATATCTCTATGAGTGGTGTTTGTCAAGTACTTGATGAACTTTAAGGGGTGCTTCTGTAGCCACTACACAATGATTAGTGTTATTCAATAGGAGAGTAATTCAGAGTACCATCGTGGAGAGAAGTTGTTTATTTGTTCAATCATGTTATATTGTTGGGAGTGTGTCCACTAGTGAAAGTATGATCCCTAGGCCTTGTTTCCAAGCATTGCACACCGTTTACTTGCTGTTTTGTTACATGTTTGCTTGCAGCGATTTTTATTCCATATTGCAGTTACTACTTATAATCATCTATACCACTTGTATTTCACTATCTCTTCGCCGAACTAGTGCACCTATACATCTGACAAGTGTATTGGGTGTGTTGGGGACACAAGAGACTTTCTGTATCGTAATTGCAGGGTTGCTTGAGAGGGATAGCTTTGACCTCTAACCTCCCTGAGTTCGATAAACCTTGGGTGATCCACTTAAGGGAAACTTGCTGCTGTTCTACAAACCTCTGCACTTGGAGGCCCAACAAGTGTCTACAAGAATAGAAGTGCGTAGACATCAAGCTCTTTTCTGCGCTATGCGAGGGGTATCTGGGTATCAGCCCACGCGGGGATTTATTCCGCTTATACTTTAATATCCGCCACAACCGGGACGCAAACGGAGATCCTCGCAATTGCGGATCAATCTCCTTTGTTCCTCGGAGCGGGAAGTCCTACCCCTACATTATCCCTCATGACTCTGCAAAGGGATGGCGGGGATCCTTCTTCTATCTGGCTGATCAGGCCCCTCCTGAAAGGAAGTTCGGCCTACGGTCTTTTGTTGATGGCCCCACCGAGGAGCAGGATAGCTGGGGCGTCATGGATGATTTTACAATGGATGATGAATGCCAACTATGCTCACGACGAATTTCGAAACTTGTCTTCTCTGGACTGACAGGTGCCGATACCATCCACTGCTGGGTCTCACGGCGGATTCAGCCTCTTCAATACCGCCCAACCCTGATGTGCGAATATAGATTCCTATGCGCTATTCCAAGGAGGAACTATCTGCTGAAGAGATCGAGCTTCGAATCTGCAACATCATTAAGGTGGGGCGGGATGAGCCTTTGAAGCTATAGATTCCTATGTATGAGAATGGCAGTTGTCCAAAGGTGAGTCTCTTCTCCTTATTCTGCCATAACAGTTGGTTTTTCTTTAAATAACTTCGCATCTCTCTGCAGCTTTCTTCTCTACCACCTTCCGAGCTGAGTCGTCTCGTCCGTTATCCTCGGACAAAAGAACTTACTGACGATGAGGACGAAACATCCCCATCTCCCAAAAGACAGAAGGTGGCGGAAGAGGAGGTAGTGGCGGATGAGCCCATAACAGCGGTTCCTCGCGGTGTTCGCGGTGCTGGCGGGCGCATTCGTGGACTAGGCAAGAGAGTCATCTCTCGCCATCCGTCCCCTGCTCTTCGCGGCCATTTAGACACCGTGCCCGAGCATTCCGCCACTATCAATCTGCCAGAGCGGAAGTAAGGATAATCATAACTTGCCTTCATACCATGTATAACTTGACTATTCTAATCCGTGACTATCTTCTGCGCACAGAAGAAGAAAAGTTCCTGGCCAGAAACCTCCAAGGGCCAAGCCATCTCCTGCTGCCATTCCACCTACACCGGACATTCCAGTCCGCCCAACTGGGGTCTCGACTTCTTCCCAGCATGTTAGCAAGGTGGCGGATGCTCCAGAGAAAAATGCTGGACCGTCAGATCGCCCCGCTAAAGGTGCCAAGAAGGTGAGTTTTAGCGGAAAAACGGTCCAGATGGACGCAGGAGCTGGGGAGGCCTCAAAGTGGAAGAAGAAATCAGAAGCTCTTTTCCGCCTTGACAATCTACAAGAAGAGGCCAGTAACCATGTGTCATCTGCTATGGCAGCGTTTGTTCAGAGAACCAGTCTTGTCAAAGAGGTATGTACTCCCAGTAGCCCCCGAGCACCATGGTGGATTTTTAAATTCGATCCGCTATGGGGCTTCAAGAGTGACTTCTGTAAGGTTTTGAATAGCACAGCCCTCGAGCGCTGGTAGTTCACACAGTGCTCTATAGAGAACTTTTTTTTAAAAATTTCATAGTGAGTAAGCCCCGAGCGTTATGGCGGATGACTATCCGGCATAAGGCTCTTAGGAAGACAAAAATCAGCATAAGTAGCCCCCGAGCATTATGACAGATTCTATCCATCATGATGCTCTAAGAGTGACTAGAAAATCATTGTGAGTATCCCCCGAGCGTTATGGCAGATAATTATCCGGCATAAAGCTCTAAGAGTAACTAACACTTCAAATTTATTTTGCCAGAACTACAAGAAGGTGGTAGAGGACCTGGTCCAAGTTTTATCTCTGTTTTACAAATGAAAAGCTCTAGCACATGTTTAATCACTGCTTCCCTCTGCGAAGGGCCTTTCTTTTACTTTTATGTTGAGTCACCACCTTCTATCTTTATGCACCATTAAGAGAGCATAGTTGTCATTCTGAGTATAATGTGCATTGTCCCAAAGTTTTCATTGATTGATTCATGATCATGGTTTCACTTGTTCTCAAATTATTTGTATCTAGTCGCCCTCTTAAACTTGAAGGTGTCCTATGCATTTATGTTTTGCTCTCTCATTAAGGACAAGCTGAAAACCATTTATTATGTTTTTCCTTATGATTTGAACACACGTTTGACTTTCATTGTTTCATTTTCATGATCTTTTGTTTGTGTTCATTTTCATGTTATAACATGGTTGCTAAGTTTCTTCTATCAAGATTATGTCTTTCATTCCCATGTTTTAAGTTCTTATGATTCCAGCTCACAAATGCTTACATATATGATCAAGATTGTGTAGGTGCATGTCACCTCAAAAATTATTTCTTTTGTTATCACTTACCTACTCGAGGAGGAGCAGGAGTTAAGCTTGGGGATGCTGATACGTCTCAAACGTATCTATAATTTTTGATGCTCCATGCTTGTTTTTACAGCATTTGCCTTGTGTTTCGTTACACTTCGTGGCACTTTTATGCATTTTCCGGAATGAACCTATTAACAAGTCGCCACAGTGTCAGTTCCCTGTTTTCTGCTGTTTTTGTGTTTCAGAAAAGCTACACAGGAAATATTCTCAGAATTGGACGAAACAAGTTCCAGAAGTCTTATTTTTCCCGGAAGCTTCCCGAAGACCGAAAGAGAGCCGGAGGGGGGCCAGAGGCCGCCCTCACACATAGGTGGCGCGGCCCAGGCCCTGGCCGTGCCACCCTGGTGTGAGGAGCCCCTGGCTGCCCCCTGACGATGCCCCTTCGCCTATATAAAGCCTCGGGGCGGAAAACCCTAAGGGAGTCGGCAATTTTCCAGAAAGAGTTCCGCAGTTCCGCCGCCACCATCGACGAATTTCGGGGGACATAAGTCTCTGTTCTGGCACCCTGCCGGGACGGGGAAGTGCCCCCGGAGCCATCTCCATCGGTCTCCATCGCCGTCTCCGCCGTCTCCATCGACCTCACCGCCATCTCCATCAACCTTGCTGTCTCCTATGATGAGGAGGGAGTAGTTCACCCCCGGGGCTGAGGGCTCTACCGGTAGCTATGTGGTTCACCTCTCTCTCCCATGATGTGATCTTTATGTGATCGTGAGCTTTGTATCATGTTGAACAAGTAGATGTTATTATTCAGATATTATGTGTACTCTAGTGGTGTTATTAAAGTAATCTATTCCTCCTGCCATGGTGTAACGGTGACAGTGCGTGCATCATGGTGGTACTTGGTCTAGGCTACGATTGTGATCTCTTATGGATTATGAGAATAATTATCGCTATGATAGTATTGAAGTGATCTATTCCTCCTTTCATGGTGTAATGTTGACAGTGTGTGCACCGTGTTAGTACTTGGTCTAAGTTGCAATAATATCTATCTTGAATTGTGATCTGATTTGGATATCTCTATGAGTGGTGTTTGTCAAGTACTTGATGAACTTTAAGGGGTGCTTCTGTAGCCACTACGAAATGATTAGTGTTGTTCAATAGGAGAGTAATTCAGAGTACCATAGTGAAGAGAAGTTGTATATTTTATCAATCATGTTATATTTGTTGGGAGTGTGTCCACTAGTGAAAGTATGATCCCTAGGCCTTGTTTCCAAGCTTTGCACACCGTTTACTTGCTATTTTGTTACATGTTTGCTCGCAGCGATATTTATTCCAGATCACATTTGCTACTTATAATCATCACTACCGCTTGTATTTCACTATCTCTTCGCCGAACTAGTGCACCTATACATCTGACAAGTGTATTGGGTGTGTTGGGGACACAAGAGACTTTTTGTATCATAATTGCAGGGTTGCTTGAGAGGGATAGCTTTGACCTCTTCCTCCCTGAGTTCGATAAACCTTGGGTGATCCACTTAAGGGAAACTTACTGCTGCTCTACAAACCTCTGCACTTGGAGGCCCTACACTTTCTACAAGAACAGAAGCGTGTGTAGACATCAAGCTCTTTTCTGGCGCCGTTGCCAGGGAGGTAAGGTAAAAGGTACTCACATTCTTTGGCTACTAAGTCTTTTAGTTGCTGGTGAGTGCTCGGAGTTATTTTCTTTAGATTCTGCAATTACATCTTTTTGTTTCTTGTTTTTATTTTCACTAGTTAGGCTTAATGGAAAACAAAGAGTTCTCTAGTCTTTTTCCTGAGTTTAGATATGAAGTGTTTGAAGAGAAAATTGAAAAACCTTTGGAGCTTAATTTGCAAGCTAATAGTGTTGTTAGTATGAATGCTTTGAACACCGTTATTGCTAATGCTATAGAAAAGTCTAAGCTTGGGGAAGCTGGTTTTGTTAAGCATGATATTTTTAGTTCCCCAGCTTTAGTGGAGAAAGTTTGTTCTGATAATATTTTATCTCCCATATGTGATGTTCCTTCTTATGATGATATGTTTGAAGAATATGCTTTGCGACATAGTAGTTCTCTATCTTGTGATGATACTAAACCTCTAGTTTATGATGGTTATGATGATGGGTATAATATTTTCAGTTCACCTACTTTTGAGGAGAAAATTAGTTATGATTACAATATGCCTCCTATTTATGATGATTATGGTGATGAGAATAATTATTCTGCTCCTATTACTATTGTTCCTGTGGTGAGTATTAATCCTTTTATGCATGTGGCTCGTGATAGGGATGCTTTATGTGATAGTTATATTGTTAGTTCTATTCATGATGCTACTGAAAGTTATTATGAGAGAGGGAAACATGGTTTGATGGATCTCAACAATATTGAGTTTTCCCTCTTTTTGTTGCAATTCTTGAAGTTGTACTTATTTTGCCTTCCTATGCTTTTTGCTTTGCGCTTTTATGACTTGTCTCTTTACAAGACTATTTTTCATAGGAAGTGGTTTAGATTTAAATGTGTTCCATACTTGCTTTTTGATGCTCTCTATTGCTTTAAGTTCTTATATGGCGCCTTTGCCTCAAGCTCTTATATGGCGCCCACATGAGCATCTTTGCAAATTACTACGCCTAGCTCAAAGGCGTTAAAGAAAAGCACTCTTGGGAGATAACCCAATGTTTTCTTTTCAGTACTTTTTCTTTTATTAGAGTCTTGGAAGTCATTACTACTGTAATGACCACTCCTTATCCTTTTTATTTCATTGTTGTGCCAAGAGAAGCCTCTAATTTGAGCGAGGTAAGATTTGGGGATGTTGCTGTCCTGAAACAGTTTTCGGTGCTGCACCGTAAACATTCGTGAAAATTCTCTGTACATCTTTTGGACCTGCGATTTCTTGTGCATATGCCCCAGGTTATATCCAAACTTTCATTAGTTGAACACTTTTTGATTTGAGCAACAGAAAACCCCTCAAAAATTCGACCTTTGTCAGCTGTTCTGTTTTGACAGATTTCTGCCAATATTTGTGTTTGCCGCTTTATCGCTTTCTTTTTTAGTTCTTTTGATCATGGAACTTTTGGGGAAGTTGCTACAGTAGTATATGCTTTATATGTGGTGGTTTTGGGTTGAAACCTGAAGAAAAAAGAGGTTGATTATATGTTATGCCTACACTAATGTTGCTAATAGAATTGTGTTTAGTTTTGTATGAAGAAGTTTTCAAGTGTAGGGATTGGAGAATGATGAGATGAGTTGAAGAATGGACAAAAGCTCAAGCTTGGGGATGCCCATGCATCACCCCAAGAAATATCCAAGAAGTACAAGCGTCAAAGCTTGGGGATGCCCCCGAGGCACCCCTTCTTCATCGGCAAAAATCAGGTCACCTTTCAAGACACTATATTTTTATTGCTTCATGCACTATGTGTTTTTCTTGGAGCGTCAGTTGTTTTTGTTTTAGTTTTATTTTGTTTTGTTTGCTGCAATAAATGGTTAGATCACATCATGTTTCTTTTGGAGGAGATGAACTCGCTTTTCATTTGCCAAGAACGCTCCAGTTTTCACTCTTATCAAAAACCGAGTGTTCTTCTTTTTCTGCTACTGCTTTTGGTTTTTGTTTTCGCCTTGATTTGCGTTCAGATCTTCTTATATCTATTTATCAAGGTGTATTTTTTCCTCTGGACCATGTTGGTTTTTATCAAAAGAGTTTCCTCAAAAAGGTTTGAATGGTGTTGGAAAAGAGAAAAAGCTTTATGCAAAAAAGTGGTACAAAAAGGAGCTTGTGTAGACTGCGGCCTAGGCTTTTGCATGTCATGCTTGATGTATTTTTGATAGTATGCTTAGTGGTTTTTGCTGTAGCATGACTTGTCTCAAATGACTGAGATTGCTTAATGAGCCTTTGAAAAAATCATGCGTTGTTTTTATTATATGGAAGCATTTATTTGGTTTTCTCCTTTGATGCTTTATTTGGGTTGACTTGGCACATGCTTACACCATGTTGACTACAAAATAAGTCGCCAATAGCCTCTATGATCATTTAGTTTTTGACTTTTGATGCCATCTTATGCTTCTTTTAATGTCGCTTTGTCGCTCTGCATGATTATGGCCGTTATTGCTCTCTTAGTTGGTCGCTCCCAGTCTTTTGCTAGCCCTCATTTTGTACTGAGTATGAGCTCTACTCGTGCATCCAACTCCCAAAAACCAAGTTTGCAATTGTGTCCACTATAAATTCCTATGCATGGTATTTGTAAGCCATTCCAAGTAAATTTTCATGTGATACCTTTCAAAAAACCTTCAAAATACTTCTCATTTTGTGACACTTTTTTCAGCTCATGGGGACGTAGTGGTAGGATTTGCTATCTTCCATATTGCTTATTCCAAAAAGAAAAAAGAAAGAAAAAAACAAAGAAAAAAAAGGCACTCCTCCATGGTATGTGAATGTTGGTGGGCACCCGATGGAATCGGTTAGCCATGGTTTGAGAAAGGAAAAAAGGTGGGGAGGAGTGCCAAGTTTTATAAAAGAGCACAAAAGTGCCAATCTCTCTCTCAAAAACTTGCTTCATTTTTGTATGGAAGATAGTAAGAACCCCATTCCTAGTCGTTGACAAAAACAACCACCTCTCAAAACCCAAGTTTTATCTCTGTTTTACAAATGAAAAGCTCTAGCACATGTTTAATCACTGCTTCCCTCTGCGAAGGGCCTTTCTTTTACTTTTATGTTGAGTCACCACCTTCTATCTTTATGCACCATTAAGAGAGCATAGTTTTCATTCTGAGTATAATGTGCATTGTCCCAAAGTTTTCATTGATTGATTCATGATCATGGTTTCATTTTTTCTCAAATTATTTGTATCTAGTCGCCCTCTTAAACTTGAAGGTGTCCTATGCATTTATGTTTTGCTCTCTCATTAAGGACAAGCTGAAAACCATTTATTATGTTTTTCCTTATGATTTGAACACACGTTTGACTTTCATTGTTTCATTTTCATGATCTTTTGTTTGTGTTCATTTTCATGTTATAACATGGTTGCTAAGTTTCTTCTATCAAAATTATGTCTTTCATTCCCATGTTTTAAGTTCTTATGATTCCAGCTCACAAATGCTTACATATATGATCAAGATTGTGTAGGTGCATGTCACCTCAAAAATTATTTCTTTTGTTATCACTTACCTACTCGAGGACGAGCAGGAGTTAAGCTTGGGGATGCTGATACGTCTCAAACGTATCTATAATTTTTGATGCTCCATGCTTGTTTTTACAGCATTTGCCTTGTGTTTCGTTACACTTCGTGGCACTTTTATGCATTTTCCGGAACTAACCTATTAACAAGTCGCCACAGTGCCAGTTCCCTGTTTTCTGCTGTTTTTGTGTTTCAGAAAAGCTACACAGGAAATATTCTCGGAATTGGACGAAACAAGTTCCAGAAGTCTTATTTTTCCCGGAAGCTTCCCGAAGACCGAAAGAGAGCCGGAGGGGGGCCAGAGGCCGCCCTCACACATAGGTGGCGCGGCCCAGGCCCTGGCCGCGCCACCCTGGTGTGAGGAGCCCCTGGCTGCCCCCTGACGACGCTCCTTCGCCTATATAAAGCCTCGGGACGGAAAACCCTAAGGGAGTCGGCAATTTTCCAGAAAGAGTTCCGTAGTTCCGCCGCCGCCATCGACGAATTTCGGGGGACAGAAGTCTCTGTTCCGGCACCCTGCCGGGACGGGGAAGTGCCCCCGGAGCCATCTCCATCGGTCTCCATCGCCGTCTCCGCCGTCTCCATCGACCTCACCGCCATCTCCATCAACCTTGCTGTCTGCTATGATGAGGAGGGAGTAGTTCACCCCCGGGGCTGAGGGCTCTACCGGTAGCTATGTGGTTCACCTCTCTCTCCCATGATGTGATCTTTATGTGATCATGAGCTTTGTATCATGTTGAACAAGTAGATGTTATTATTTAGATATTATGTGTACTCTAGTGGTGTTATTAAAGTAATCTATTCCTCCTGCCATGGTGTAACGGTGACAGTGCGTGCATCATGGTGGTACTTGGTCTAGGCTACGATTGTGATCTCTTATGGATTATGAGAATAATTATTGCTATGATAGTATTGAAGTGATCTATTCCTCGTTTCATGGTGTAATGTTGACAGTGTGTGCACCTTGTTAGTACTTGGTCTAAGTTGCAATAATATCTATCTTGAATTGTGATCTGATTTGGATATCTCTATGAGTGGTGTTTGTCAAGTACTTGATGAACTTTAAGGGGTGCTTCTGTGGCCACTACGCAATGATTAGTGTTGTTCAATAGGAGAGTAATTCAGAGTACCATAGTGAAGAGAAGTTGTTTATTTGTTCAATCATGTTATATTTGTTGGGAGTGTGTCCACTAGTGAAAGTATGATCCCTAGGCCTTGTTTCCAAGCTTTGCACACCGTTTACTTGCTGTTTTGTTACATGTTTGCTCGCAGCGATATTTATTCCAGATCACATTTGCTACTTATAATCATCACTACCGCTTGTATTTTACTATCTCTTTGCCGAACTAGTGCACCTATACATCTGACAAGTGTATTGGGTGTGTTGGGGACACAAGAGACTTTCTGTATCGTAATTGCAGGGTTGCTTGAGAGGGATAGCTTTGACCTCTTCCTCCCTGAGTTCGATAAACCTTGGGTGATCCACTTAAGGGAAACTTGCTGCTGCTCTATAAACCTCTGCAGTTGGAGGCCCAACACTGTCTACAAGAACAGAAGCGTGTGTAGACATCAGATACCGCCGAGGGCCTGCGCATGGCCACCGACGCAGCGAGGAGGGAGCTTGATGACCTTCTCAACGCTGGTCGCCAGGCGTGCGGAAGCTTGCAGATGGCGGGTTCTTCCAACCTCTCCGCCGTTGCGCTTACGCAGAAGCTTCTGCTAGTGCCAGGCCTAATAGCGGACTGGAAACAGTCCTCTGCTCGGGGTGGTGCCAGGACAGCTCTAACCTTGGCGAAGGTCCACTACCCCGAGATGGACCTAGACCTGCTCACCTCCGGCATCCCAGAGAGCGGCGAGGACGGTGCGCCGGTGGACGAGGCCGCCATCCGGCAAAGCGTGCTTGGATACGATCAACTGTGTGCCCTTGGCACTCAGTTGAACGTATACTATGAAGCATACGAGCTGCCAGGGCCGCTGTCACAGGCTTCGGCATCAGCCTCCGCGGCTACTGCAGGTGGTGATGGCGGTGACGAGGTGTCCTCCAAGGTTCCGCCGTCTTCTTAGGACGTGCCCTGCAATATGGCAGAAAAAATACTTTGCATCAATTCGGCCCCTGAGTGGGTCTGTAATTTAAACTTAAACTGCGTGTGAATGCTTCTGCACTGTGACTGATCTGCTTGTGGCGGATCAGTGGAATGCTTTTGAACTCTTGCAGCTTGTTTTTATGCCGTGGTTTTATTGTGCGAAGAAACTGCCAGGCCTAGTTTTATGCAACTTGCAGTTTTTGACATGCCCAAAAAACAACACTGAAAAAAAATTCACGCGTAGGATTATGCGATCCGCCATCCGGCTCTCTGTGCTTGACTTTTCGTGAGATGGCGAAATCTTCGCACGAACAATCCGCTAGGGCGACGATACTTAATAGCAACCATCCAAAACCCTTAGCAGATGGCGGCTTAGATCGTCAAAAAGTCACTACTCGGGAATCCACACAGAAAACATCGAATGAAGATCAAAACATAAAAAAGCTACGCGGACCGCTTATGGCGGATTTAAAAAAGACGCAAGTGCAAAGCACAATTGCGCAAAGGGTTCTATACGATCTAAATGAACAATAAAGGAGGTAAAAAACTTAGAAAAAATCAAGAGTGAACCAAATGCTTTATTTCATTGATCATATAGAGGTGCCTATTACATAGCTAGAGGAGTGCTAAGTGTAGAAAGGACGTAGCTGTGCGATGTTCCATGGACGATCTGTCTCGTCGTAGATATCATCAGGGTCTCTTTGTTTGCGCTTCTTACTGGGTCGTTTATCTAGCTCGCGAATATCAATGAGGTAGTAGGAGCCATTCAGTAGAGCTTTGCTGACGACGAAGGGTCCTTCCCAAGGCGGGGATAGCTTGTGGGACTTCTGCTTTTTGAGGCGTAGCACCAGGTCACCCTCTTTGAACGAGCGTTGGCGAACTCGCCGGCTGTGATAGCGGCAGAGATTCTGCTGGTAGATGGCGGATCTCTGGGCTGCTAGGTCTCGTTCTTCTTCCAGCAGGTCCACAGATAATTGTCTGGACGCTTCTGCATCTTCTTCCTTGTAGGCCTCAACTCTTGGAGAATCGTACTGAACATCACTTGGCAAAATTGCCTCTGCTCCGTAGACTAAGAAGAAAGGGGTAAGACCAGTTGATCTGTTTGGCGTGGTCCGTAGACTCCACAGCACAGATGGCAACTCCTCTGCCCAGGCTCCAGCTGCTCTATGTAGCGGTGCTTCTAGGCGTGGCTTGATCCCTGACATGACTAGTCTGTTGGTCCGCTCAACTTGGCCATTAGACTGTGGATGTGCCACAGATGCTAGGTCAAGGCGGATTCCGTTGTGATGGCAGTATTCTTCAACTTCTCCCTGAGACAAATTAGTACCATTGTCGGTGATGATGCTATGTGGGATGCCGAATCTAACCACAATGTCCTTGACAAATTTGAGGGCAGTTTTGCCATCAAGTTTTCTGATGGGCTTAGCTTCCACCCACTTCGTGAATTTGTCTACCGCTACCAGGAGGTGCGTAAATCCTAAAGGTGCTGTTTTTAGCGGACCCACCATGTCCAGCCCCCAGACTGCAAAGGGCCAAGTTATAGGAATCGTATGCAGCGCTGTGGCGGGCATATGGGTTTGCTTGGAGTACATCTGGCAACCGTGGCAGAGCTCCACAATACGATCTGCATCTGCCTTGGCTGTTGGCCAGTAGAATCCATAGCGGAATGCTTTAGCTACTAGGGATCTGGCGGCGGCGTGATGCCCACATTCGCCTTCGTGGATCTTCAAGGTTGTAAGAAGTTGAATATAAAGAAGATTATGTGATGACCAAGGTGTTATTCAAGGAGTGATCCGAAGATTGGTCATAAGGGAATTGAGCCTATAGAGTGTGTCTTGAGGAATAAGATGGAGTGAACTCTCATGTGCATTCTCAAGACATCATCATTATGAAAGAAGAAGATGAAGTGCAATGTTGATCAAGTCGAAGCGCAAGATCAAGATAGGCTTGTCTTGAGGAATAAGATGGAGTGAACTCTCATGTGCATTCTCAAGACATCATCATTATGAAAGAAGAAGATGAAGTGCAATGTTGATCAAGTCGAAGCGCAAGATCAAGATAGGCTTCTAGAAGATATCATTTGCTTGAAGCTCGGTGTCCATTTGGTGGTAATGGGCATGTAAAGATATTTCTACTAGTGTCTCTCCCATAGTGAAGTATGGGGGAACAATCCGCAAGACTTCACCGAGCAAGCGCAATCAAGAAAGGTAGTCCAACTTGAGAAGATCAAGATCATCACCATCTAGCTCAAGTGGAATGCGCAAGGCAAAGGTATGTTCTTGATAGGGTTTCTTTCTTACCGGTCTCATGGTGTGGGAGACCGGGTTTAGGATCGATAGCCGTACTATCAAGAGGGGCTCTCGAGTGAGTAACTTATTCGTATCGTTCGGAGAGAGCTCCAACCTTTGCATACTTGGCATTATCCTTCTTGGTTCTTATTTGGATTTTATCCATGTGAGATTCTAGAGCTTGTGGTTATTTCCATGACAAGCTCTAGCTCATCAAAAATGGATTTCGTATGGAACTTTTATTGCGTTTTTGGTGTTTGGAGAATTTACCGGTTCCTCATATAGAGACACTTATGTCCTCTAATTTCATAGTAAATTCTCCCTTGCTGGTTCTTAATATTTGGTTTTTGGTGTTTGGCATTATCCTTCTTGGTCCTTGTTGTTAGCTTTCCAACAAAATTGGTTTCATCTCATTCGGAGTTTCCTTGCAAAAGTTATTTGGTTTTTGGGCTGTCCAGTTCGGCCCCTGGTCCGGCCAGGCCGGGCTCCAGGCCGGACCTTCCGGTGGCAGACCGGGCCAGTCCGGCAGAGCCACCGGACTGCTATTCTGAACCGCCTTTCGGCGGGGCGCCGGACCATCCGGCCCAGAGCCCGGCGCCGCCGGACTTACGGCCGAACTGGCCGGCGGGCTGCTTCCAACGGCCAGATTTTCCCCACCTATAAATACCCCTTCTTCCTCCTTGAGCTATGAACGTTTTTGGGCTTCTCTCTCCTCCATTGTTGACCTTCAAAGCTTGCCCTCCCTCCTCACTTCCCTCCATGTTTCTTGCATCTTTCTAAGGGAAAAGAGAGAGGAGATCTAGATCTACATTTCCACCAATCACTTTCTCCTCTAAGTGAGGGGAACCTATTGGATCTAGATCTTGGAGTTCTTTATGGATTTCCTCTTTGTTCTTCCTCTCATATCCTCCATAGCATTTGTTGCTTTGGTAGGATTTGGGAGAGAAGGATTTGAGCACTTCGTGTGTTCTTGCCATTGCATTTGGTGCATCGGTTTGAGTTCTCCTCGGAGATTCGGTGGTGAAAGCAAGAAGCTTATTTCCTCTTGGGTTCTTGGAACCCTAGACGGCTCAGTGGATTTCTTGGAGACCTCCAATTAAGTTGTGGAGATCTTCCCAAGCTTTGTGGTGCCTCCGTGGCGATTATTGGGAGCCTCCAATTGAGTTGTGGAGTGTGCCCCAATCTTAGTGGCTTTGTGGATTTGGGAGCCTCCAATTAAGTTGTGGAGTAGCCCCAAGCTTTGTGCGGGATCGGTGACCGCCCTCAAGGGTCCCATAGTGGATCGGGTCTTCCATCTTGGTGGGAGGGCTCGAGGAGATTACGGTGAGCCTCTGTGGCGTTTGGGGAGCCTTGTGCCTCCACACCGTTCCAACGGAGATTAGCACCCGTAAGGGTGTGAACTTCGGGATACATCGTTGTCTCCGCGTGCCTCGGTTATTTCTATACCCGAGCTCCTTTACTTATGCAATTTACTTTGTGATAGCCTTCGTGCTTGAAGTTATATATATCTTGCTATCACATAGTTGCTCATCTTGTTTAGCATAAGTTGTTGGTGCACATAGGTGAACCTAGTTTATTTAGGTTTTGTATGCTTGGCAAATTAAACGTTAGTTTTATTCCGCATTTGTCAAGCCGCTCGTAAAAGTTTTAAATCGCCTATTCACCCCCCCCTTTAGGCGACATCCGTGTCCTTTCAAGGGGCAAATACCGGACAGCGACATTGGGTGATCACCTGGCAAACTGTACTGCGTTGAAGTAGTCTTGTAGCCAAGTCAAAGGCCTATCGACTCCATTGTACTGGCGGATATTTTTCTCGATCTTGAACCCATGCGGGATGGGCTCATCACGAATCCGTTGTCCAAAGCACTTTGGGCTGAGGAAGAAGGCTGTTCGATAGGGCTGTTTGAGACTTGGCAATCTCGTTTAGATGGGTACGGGCGTCGTAGGGCTTCTGGTCCGGCGGATCCTTGCGAGAGTTGCGTGACCTTGCTGGTCCACCGCCACCATCGCCGCCGCCATGGGGGCTCCCTGGTGGGGATGGCGAAGGGTCACGTCGTCGTTTACTCTCGTCGTCCTGCGACTGATCTTTGCAGCTACAACGGCCTCCTTCTGTTCTTCGTGGAGATGGATCATCGTCATGGCGGCGGGAGCCTTGCCCTTTGTCATCGTGGTGGCGAGTGGAGCGATGCTTGTCCTTGTCGCCGCCACGGTGCGCGCCATCGTCATGGCGAGATCGGTCCCTTCTCTTGGATCCGCCGTCTCTGCTGGTTTCCCGTCATGGCGGATCGTCTCTGCGTCCAGCGTCACGGCTTCGTCCTTGCTTGCCATCATTGTCGCGTATGACGATCCCTCCCTTTGGGACTTCGAACGTCTTATACTTTGGTGGCGGCATGTTGGTCTTATGGCGAGGAGCAGCATTGTCTTGTTGGTATCCGTAAGCAGGGTAATTCTTGTGGGGTGGCGATGGATTTCTCTGTGGGCCTTTGCCATTTGGTTTGTCATCGGAGGATATTGGGATGGCGTTCGCCCGATTGCGAGCTTCTCTTCTTAGGATTTCTGAGGATCCGGTATGAGATTCGTTGTCAGGGCGCGTACCATAGTTGCCAGCCCCCGAGCTTTAGAGGCAGTGCTGGACCTGCATAGGGCGGGATCAGATTCGAGCCGTCGTGACGACGTAGCCTTCTCCTGCTGCACTAATGCTTTGGTCATCAGTTTCACCGCCGTCTCTAGGGCTGCTGGGCTCTTATTGTGCTCCAATAGCTCCTTTGCAGCCACGATATTCTCAATGGGCGTAGCCCTGACTTCATCCCGGTTTTTATCCACATATGGCGGATTCTTGATGTACATCTTGGCCAGAGTTTCCGCTGTTGGTACGGTGAACTCAAGGTTTCGTACCAGCTGCGGGTCGCCTCCCTCGGTTATCTGGTTCTGGATGAGAGTAACATACTTCTCCTCCATGTTCCTTGCGCGCTTCAGCGTGTCTTGAGCTTTAGCAATGTCGCCATCAAGCTGCTGGCCCATCTTCTCGACTCGCTTTGCTTCCTTGAGGAGTGCTCGCCTCTTCTTCTCGAGATCGTTCACATCTCTGACATAGTCAGGGGTGATTGGATCTGCTAGAGTTCCGTAGACGACCTTATCCAGCGGGGTCATGAAGTCTTCTGGGTGCTGGTCCTCGGGGATGGCGGGTTGCAGAGGCCTGGGTCCGCCGTGGATCTCAGGAAGTTGTTCCGTGGCGGGATCGGCGGCTGGTGGCGGGTTACCCTGCTCTTTGCCGGCATCTCCGTCATGGGCTGCCTGAGATGGCGGATCACCGGTTGTCTGCCCAGCATCATCTCCTTTGTTGGTTACGAACACCTGCTTGGCCGCTGCTTGCTGCTCTTCAAGTGCCTGCTGCGCCAATTCCGCCTCAATTTTTCTCATGGCGGCGTCGTAATGGTCAGAATCATAGCCCTTGCTATCCCAGTCATCCGATTCACCACTTTCGTTAAGTGCCTCAAGGATGGATTCACCTGGGCTATCTTCTCCATTGGAGGTAGATCCCGAAGTGATGCCTGCGAACGCAACAAGGCAGTACCGTGGTGTTTCTAACGCCAGATTGCTCATGGCGGATTCACAACAGTCTTCCACCACTTCCTCTACCTCTAGGGCGGGCTCGGTGGGATTATTTTTCAGGTCCGATCTGGGCAACTTGGAAAGTTCCAGGTTAGATGAGTCCTCCTCCGTATCCAGCTCGGAAGCGGTCCGTTTGGGGATTTCAGCCATACCGGTCCGCCGGAAATTGGTTTCCGTGGCGAGGGTAGGGTTTGTCTCTCCAATGAAGATGTGGATATCTCCAATCGGAACGACGGTGAATCGAGCAGGGTCTTCTCTAGCCGGCACCCAGAGGTTATCCGCTGGGACGATGGGGAAGCCGGAATCATAGAGGATGCGCCCGATGGCGACGGTGTCGCCGATGCCTGCAAAGGCGGATCCCGCCTGGATCCGCGCTCCAGACGCGCTTAGCCCCATGGTGGGCGCCAACTGTCGTGGTTTCGTCAACAGATCTGCCATAGGGGTAGGGGTATGGCGGTTTGTGGAAGGGGGTGAACACAGAGGAGCGATCCGGGACGGTGGTAGCACGAGTTTACCCAGCTTCAGATCCCGCGACGGTGGCGAGATCCTACGTGCTGCTATAATTCACTATATGGCAACAAGTGCTCGATTACAATGATGAGGTTGGCTGTTTCGCTATGCGATTGGCCGTATGACTAGAACGTGCCTCAAGGGCTGCTCCACGCCGGGCTTATAAAGGCGCCTGGCGTGGGCTACACGTTGGTACCAGAGCGGATACAACTTGGAGTCCTAGACTAAGTCCTATGCGTGTACTGCAAGGTAACCCGCCATGGGCCTATTGACAGGCCCGCCATGGGCCTGTCGTCGGTGGTCCGCCATGGGCCTGTCTCCGGATCTGCCATGGACTTGTCTAAGGAACCGCCATAAGCGCCTGCGTCCAGTACCGCCGTGGTAATTTCAGCAACTGGGCCGCCCGGTATGGCGAATCCGCCATACCACCCCTGATGGGCCACCCTGGCTTGCCGATTTAGGACTACGTCGCTGGTATACCTATTTGGTATAACCCCAACAGGGGGCATCCCCAAGCTTTGATGCTTGTACTTCTTGGATATTTCTTGGGGTGATGCATGGGCATCCCCAAGCTTGAGCTTTTGTCCATTCTTCAACTCATCTCATCACTCTCCGATCCCTACACTTGAAAACTTCCTTCATACAAAACTAAACACAAATCTATTAGCAATATTAGTGTAAGCATAACATAGAATCAACCCTTTTTGCTTCAGGTTTCAACTCAAAACCACCACATATAAAGTATATACAACTTTAGCAACTTCCCAAAAGTTCCGTGATCAAAAGAACTCAAAAAGAAAGCGATAAAGCGGTAAACACAAATATTGGCAGAAATCTGTCAAAACAGAACAGCTGACAAAGGTCAAAATTCTAGAGGGTTTTCTGTTGCTCAAATCAAAAAGTGTTCAACTAATGAAAGTTTGGATATAACCTGGGGCATATGCACAAGAAATCGCAGGTCCAAAAGATATACAGAGAATTTTCACGATTTTTTACGGTGCAGCACCGAAAACTGTTTCAGGACAGCAACATCCCCAAATCTTACCTCGCTCAAATTAGAGGCTTCTCTTGGCACAAAAACGAAATAAAAAGGATAAGGAGAGGTCATTACAGTAGTAATAACTTCCAAGACACAAATAAAATAAAAAGTACTGAAAAGAAAACATTGGTTTATCTCCCAAGAGTGCTTTTCTTTAACGCCTTTGAGCTAGGCGCAGAAAATTGCGAATCAAGTAATTATGAAAGAAGCATTAGGATCCACTATAGGAGTCTTTTCAACAATGAAGGGAATTGTGTCCAAATGAGTTTTTGAAGATCCTTTATGATCACGCTTTGGTACAATACTTTCATCTAAAGGATTTTCAGGACAAATCCAACTAGAATTCTTTTCCCAAGCGTCATGAATTCCTACAAGTTTATAAGGTATTGGCACTCGAAAATCTTCATTGGGTGTACCAACAACCGCTATAGGTGAGCCAAGCTTATTAAATTTCTTAAAAACTTCCCTAGCCTCAATAACAACATCTCTAAATTCTATGCGCATAGTTTCCAAGATAAAAGCTTTCTTTTCAGGATCTTCAATTTCATGAAGCTTAAGGAACATGTATTGCATAAAAGGATTAAGGCTAGCAAACCTAGCTTCTAACATGTGAACTAAATAAGCAGAAGCAACTTCATAACTAGGAGCAAGCTCAGCCAAAGACTTTTTCTCAACTTGTTTATGCATACTAATATGATTAAAGAACTCCTCAATGTTATCTTTCCCAATAATTGAACCACTACCTACGGAGAGGTCCTCCAAAACGTACTTAGGAAACAACATAATGACTAATAGTAAAGAAATAACAACTACCAAGGATTCTAATTTTTTTGGGTTTTTGATAAAACGATGCAAGTAAAAAAAAGTAAAGGAAAACTTAAAACAAAGTAAAGGATGTGCGTGCGAAAACTCCCCTCGCAGAAGTCTTCTTCCTCCCCGGCAACGGCTCCAGAAATAGCTTGATGAAGCCGAGTAAATTACCGGCTAGTTGGAAAACCCCAAGAGCAAGGTGTGATGAATATAGCAGCAAGCTTTTCCCTCAGTAAGAAACCAAGGTAGTCAATCCAGTAGGAGAAAGCCAAACGACTGAAGGTGATGCCCACTAGCTATGCGATGCTCTAACAAGGGCACCATTAACGATTTCTTGTTAGCGCATCTTTAACCAGTAGCAACGTGGAACCTGCACACAACACAACCAAATACTTTGTTCCCAACTTACGATGAGGTTGTCAATCTCACCGGTTTGCTTGAAACAAAGGGTATGAGCGTATCGAGTGGAAAGTTATAATAGTATGCGAGTAAAGTAATCAGTGCGAGTAAAGTAAACAGGTGATATCAATATAAAGGAAATAGGACCGGGGTCCACAGTTCACTAGTGGTGTCTCTTCATAAGATAAAATAATACATGCTGGGTAAACAAATTACAGTTGGGCAATTGATAGAATAAAGACAATGTGCATATGATGAGAGGATCACTATGAGATTTACTCTGGGCATTACAACAAGATACATAGACCGCCATCCAACTGCATCTATGACTAATAATCCACTTGTGGTGAATCAATCCGAGAACTCCACAAGTATTAAGTTGCGAACAACAGATAATTGCATTAAGCAAAGTGTGTAATGTAAACAAAGCATATGCCCTCAAGCATATGAATGTTGTTTTCCCCCTAGTAGCAACAGCATATCTACAACCTTAGAGGTTTCTGTCACTCCCCCAGATTAAATAGAGGCATGAATCCACTATCGAGCATAAATACCCCCTCTTGGAGTCACTAGCAACTACTCGGTCAAGATAGCTACTAACAACGGAGAGCATGCAAGATCATAAACAACATAGAGATAACATAAGATAAAATTCAGTACTTCAACTCAATCATAACACCAATATTCATCAGATCCCAACAAACACAACATGTAGAATTACATAACGGTGATCTCAATCATGTAGGGCAGCTCATGAGATCTAAACATGAAGCACATGGTGGAGAAGACAACCATCTAGCTACTGCTATGGACCCATAGTCCAAGGTAGACTACTCACTCATCGCTCCGGAGGCAAGCATGGCGATGAAGAAGACCTCCGGTGGCGATTCCCCTCTCCGGCAGGGTGCCGGGAAGAGCTTCTGGACCCTCCTGATCTTCGGGTCGACGGCGGCGGCGGATCGCGATGTGTTCTGGAAAAGTGATCGGGTATTTAGGTTTTTCCCGTCGGGGGGTCTTTATAGGCGAAGGGGCATCGTCAGGAGTGGACCGAGGCGGTCTCACACATAGGGGGCGCGGCCCAGCCCCTGGCCACGCCGCCCTGGTGTGTGGGGCCCTCGTGGCCCCACTCCGACTCCTCTTCGGTTCTCTGGAAGCTTCGGTGAAATTCTGGGCGACTGGCTTTGGTTTCGTCCAATTCTGAGAATATTTCCTGTGTAGCTTTTCTGAAACACAAAAACAGCAAAAAACAGGGAACTGGCACTGTGGCGACTTGTTAATAGGTTAGTTCCAGAAAATGCATAGAAGTGCCACGAAGTGTAACGAAACACTAAGCAAATGGTGTAAAAACAAGCATGGAGCATCAAAAATTATAGATACGTTAGAGACGTATCAAACGTCGATGGAGATGGCGATGGAGTTGATGGAGATGGCTCAGGGGGCAACTCCCCGTCCCGGCAGGGTGCCGGAACAGAGACTTCTGTCCCCTAAAATTGGTCTTCGATGGCGGCAGCGCTGCAGAACTTTTTGTGGATGGATGCCAATTCTTTTAGGGTTTTCGTGTTGGCAATTTATAGGCGGAAGGGCGATGTCATAGGGCACCCGAGGGGCCCACACCATATGGTGGCGCAGCTAGGGACGCGCCACCCTATGGTGTGGCTGCCTCGGTGCCCTCCTCCGTCTCTGCTTGGACTCCGTCTTCGTGTCGGGAAAATAGGAGGTTTGGCTTTTGTTTCGTCCAATTCCGAGAATATTTCCTATACAACTTTTCTGAAATACAAAAACAGCAGAAAACATGAACTGGCACTGTGGCATCTTGTTAATAGGTTAGTTCCAGAAAATGCATAAAAATGTCACAAAGTGTAAACAAAACATAAAGCAATTGGTGTAAAACAAGCATGGAACATAAAAAATTATAGATACGTTTGCAACGTATCACTCCCAAGAATCACCACTGAGGCACCACAAAGCTTGGGAAGATCTCCACAACTTAATTGGAGGTCTCCAAGAAATCCACTATGCCGTCTAGGGTTCCAAGAACCCAAGAGGAAATAAGTTTCTTGCTTTCACCACCGAATCCCCGAGAAGAACTCAAACCGATGCACCAAATGCAATGACAAGAACACGCGAAGTGCTCAAATCCTTCTCTCCCAAATCCTACCAAAGCAACAAATGCTATGGAGGGATATGAGAGGAAGAACAAGGAGGAAATCCACAAAGAACTCCAAGATCTAGATCTAATAGGTTCCCCTCACTTAGAGGAGAAAGTGATTGGTGGAAATGTAGACCTAGATCTCCTCTCTCTTTTCCCTCAAAGACATGCAAGAATCATAGGAGGAATTGAGGGATGGGCAAGCTTTCCAAGGTCAACAATGGAGGGAGAGAGAGGGGAAAACGAGCTAGCTCGAGCTAGAAGAATGGGAGGGGTATTTATACCTCCTCCCAAAATGTAGCCATTGCAGGAAAACTTGGAACGGATAATCCGGCCAAAACTAGAAATATCTGGCCCAATAATCTGGCCACGGATTATCCGGGCAAAACTGGAAATCTCCGGCCAAATAATCCGGCCCTTATACTGGGTGACGTGCACCCCAGCCTCTTCGAGTCCATAGCCGTTTTTCGAGGGGGAGGGGGGATTATCCGGCCATAAATGGAACCAACCAAATAATCTGGCCCTTATACTGGGTGACGCGCACCCCAACCTCTTCGAGTCCTTAGCCATTTTTTGAGGGGGGCGGATTATCCGGCCAACTTTGGGTGGATAATCCGGCGTGGAAGAGACAGCAATACGAAAACGGCGATAACTTGAGCATCCGGACTCCATTTTTTATGATCTTGGGCTTGTTGGAATCACCACAACGAGCTATACAACTTCATCCTAAGAAAAATCATAGTCCAATAAAGGAGGATAAAATCAAATGAATAAAGGTTTGACCTTTCTTCAAACACAAATCGGTAAAACCTCCAACACCAAAAATGCAATAAGTTTTCTATACAAAATCCGTTTTTGGTGAGCTTGGGATTACCGTGAGGATAACCACAAGCTCTAAAACCTCACAAAGAGAAATACCAAATAAGAAATATGAAAGATGATGCCAAGGTTTGAGCTCTCTCCGAATGATACGATTAGGTTACTCACTCGAGAGCCCCTCTTGATAGTACGACTATCGAACCTAAAATCTGGTCTCCCAAACACTATGAGACCGGTAAGAAAGAAACCCTATCAAGATCATACCTTTGCCTTGCACTTTTCACTTGAGCTAGATGGTGATGATCTTGATCTTCTCAAGTTGGACTACCTTTCTTGATTGCGCTTGCTTGGTGAAGTCTTGCGGATTGCTCTCCCATACTTCACTATGGGAGAGACACTAGTAGAAATATATTCACACGTCCAATACCACAAAATGGACACCAAGCTTCAAGCAAATGATATCTTCTAGATGCCTATCTTGAACTTGCGCTTCGACTTGATCAACATTGAATCAATTCTTCTTTCTCTATAATGATGGTGTCTTGAAGAAACATATGAGAGCTCACTCAATCTTATTCTTCAAGAATAGTAGATATAGGCTCAACCCCCTTAAGACCAATCTTCTGATTACTCCTTGAATATCACCATGGTCATCACATAATCTTCTTCACTGTCTTCTTCTTACAACCTAGAACCCAACATATGGTTCAAGCATTGTCTACGGACAAGTCCTACAAACATCACTAAATGCAACCATTAGTCCATAGGAATTGTCATTAATTACCAAAACCACACATGGGGCTCCATATGTTCTTTCAAAGATGCATCCCTGTGTGTATTTTGATAAAATTATCATGAAGTATGCGTTGAATTTGGTGATCAAAATGGTCAAGGTAGAAAGCCAAGATAACTCATACATGAAGTCTTTTTTGTAAACGCTTTTTAAAAATACTATATTCCATGTTTGTTTGTTTTATGGGAATTTTGTAACATAAAATTTCTCGATGCGCAAGTTTTCTATATATTGTTTTTCTTTTTCTTTGGTTGGTTTAAAAATGGGGTCAACAAATTTAGCATGGTCACTTATCTTTGAACTTTCTTTCTTGTATAGTGCATAGAATGATACTAGGGTACCTTAAATAAACTCTAGGACCAAACTAGAGCACACATGTAATTTAAATTTTAGTTACTTCTGTAAAATTGGCAGAAACTAGAAAAATCAATTTTAGTAGCAAGTTGAGAAAATGTTATGTTTGCGAATTGGCCATCCCACAAGGTGTAATTCGTATGAAAAATGCCACCATGACATTTTGTAACTTATTTTTAGTACGTGCTTCAACAAAAAACATACTTCTTTTTGCCATGACCCTTGTTGCCCTAGGCCTGGCTCTGGCCCTCTTAAGCATATAGAAATTTATAAAGTTGTGTTGGCAAATGTATAGACGTAAAGTGAACTCGTCGGAACATAACAACTTCGCTGTACGTTCGAAGCCTCTTCGGAACTAATGCCTTCCCCAATACATTGTATCTTAGCGTGCTATCCTAGCTGGTTGCATATTTTAAGAAAAAACCACCCCAATGAATAATTTCTTAGAGCAAGTATAGTAAGGTGATGTACGCATGGTATAATGACTAAAAAATGAATTTTTTATGAGTTGGGGGAGAATGAAGATGGAGAGTAGATAAGTGAGTACTAATGCAAGATCGAGCTGTAACACGTGCTCTACAACTAAACTTGCTCTTAGAACTATGGTAGATGTTCCCTGTATAGCTGGCTAGATGACATGTCAAGGACTTATAGCTAGCAAATAGCTTTACACCTAAACTTGCTCTTAGAGAAAGTACAATAGAGTGATGTAAGCAGCATAAGGATTAGAGTAATATATTTTTGTTGAGTTAGAGCAAGTACAATAGGTTCTACTCAGGAGGCTATAAAAGATTCCACCTCAGGAAAATCCTACTTGAGTAGGTAGGAGATAGAGGGGAGCCGGTGCTCCAGCTACAGCCCGCTGCAGCATAAAAATCATAATTATAGAGTCCGCATGCAGCTAGGCGCTAGAGGCTGGCCACTTCGATTCATTGAGTCTTGCATGTGCATGCAAGCATTTAATACTCAATACTCTAATATCCCACTCAATAGCCAACTTGTAGATATTTGTGATGACTATAGATGATATGGCACAAGCATATATCCAACAACTGGCTATAATATTGTTTTTGGTTTTAGAGAAAAGAGAAAAGAAGTGGACTCTCATGCAAAACCTAGCTGCAGCACATGCTCCTAGACACTTTGTGATAGTGTAAGTTGGACCACATTGTAATAAATTATTACTTTTATAACTAAGTACTACCTCCGTCCGGGTGTATAGGTCCCGCGTGTTTTCCTAGGTCGTCTAACAAATATAATACAAATTATATAATATAAAAATTATACCATTTGAAAGTATAACATCTAAAGTTTTTAATAATATACTTTTTGTAATATATAACTTGTATTACATTGGTCAAATTGACGATCTAGATATACGCGTAGGCCCTATACACCCAGACGGAGGGAGTACTCCCTCCGTCCTAGTGTATTGGTCCTGCGTATGTTTCTACTTTCTAGGTTATCATTTTGACACATATAATCTCAATTTTATACCACAAAATTATACCATTAGAAAGTACATCATCTGAAGTTTGCAGTGATATATATTTTATACTATATGCCTTCTATTAGGTTTCTCAAAATAATAATCTAGGGATACACGCAGGACCTATACATCGGGACGGAGGGCGTATTATACATGCTAGTTTGACTAGTCATAGTGGGAAGTAACATAGAGTAGTGCCATCCATATGACACTAGTCGATGTTACTACCTCCAGAATAGTCACAATGCATAGTATCATATACTAGTATCATGCATATGGTAGTATCATAATCACATCATATTTAATGTTTTGTAGAATCTCGATGCAATATGTGTACATGATGTATTTTTTATTAGATTTTCTTATTGTGTGTGTCATGATACAGTATCATATTATAATACTACTCTCACTTCTCTCTTCATTAATTGTTGCACACCTCACATTTTTGCCTACGTGGCATGCATAATACTGCATATACTCGGTCTGTTTGGATGTAGGAATTTTAGCTCGGAAATGAATTGGACTGAAAATTCAAAATTTAATATGAAAAGGAAATGACCTCCATTTCCAATATCTTCGTTTGGATGTGCATGGAAATTCTTGTTGGAATCAAAGAATAGCACCTAATTCCAAATCCTATTCGGATGTACAAAACATGGAATTGGATTTTGACCCAGGGTTAGGGTTTTTCTCACTTTATATTTCCAAATTTTAATTTTTTATTTAAATTTTATTGAACTTTTATATTTGTTCTATTTTCAAATTTCTTGAATTTTCAGATTTTTTATTTTTATTTTATAAATTTTCTAGTTTTTATTTTGGATTTTTATGTTGTAATTTTCAAATTTTTATTTGACCATTTTCTATTTTCTATTTGATTTTTTATGTTTTTTAAGTTTTCCTTTTTACGATTTTAAATTTTTGATTTTTTTTGAACTTTTCACATTTTTCTATTTTTAAAGTTTTTGATTTTTTACAATTCCAGCCAATTTGGAGCGGGGCATCTCGGAAATGTGCGAGGCCGAAATAACACATGGTGGATTTGGCTTGGAATTTTGGCCAATTTCCAAACTCGAATTCCATGGCCACCCAAGCAGCGGAATTCGGGCCTCTCAATTCCAAATGGGCAATTCCAAGCTCCAATTCATACATCCAAACATGCACTCATTGTGGCTAGCCTCATAGTGCATAGTAGTGCCATAGATCTAGTGTCATAGAGTTAGTGTCATAGGAGACCTCATTTATTACTATATAAACTCATTTAGTCTTCGGAGTAGCTACAAGCACCTCTCTCCTTATTTAATGATATTTCATGTCATCAAAATGCCTAGTTGGCACTGCCCATAGTGGGTAGTATATCATGCATATGATACTAATATATAATACTACCTCTATAATGATGGTAGTATCATATAGTAGTATCATAGTCTAATTATATTTATTATTGTGTAGAATCTCAATGCAAATTGATGTACAAGATCTATTTGATATTAATTATTCTCGTAACATGCGCTATGATACGTTATCTACCTATGTTACTCTAAACTTCTCTCTCTTCCTTAATTAACTGCCACATAAGCATTTTGGTGGGCCTAAATTGCATGATACTTGCTATGATACTGGCACTATGGCTAGCCTTAGTAGCTATGTTACTCCCACTACAAGTAGTCTTAGGATGGTCATAGTGCATAGTATCATATAGTGGTATCATGCATATGATATAGTGGAGACAGGCTCTTTAGTCCCGGCCCATAAGGGCCTTTAGTCCCGGTTTGCAAACCGGGACTGCAGAGGCGGGACTAAAGGCTAACCCTTTAGTCCCGGCCCGTTTGCCAGCCGGGACTAGAGGGTGCCCACGTGGGCGCCTCGGAGCGCTTCCAGGGCCAGGACCTTTAGTCCCGGTTTGTAACACGGACCGGGACTAAAGGTCATCTACAGATTTTGTTTTTTGCTTTAGAGTTTTAGGGTTTAGGTGTTCGGGGGAATTATTTTTGTTGTATATTATTTTATTCTTTCATTTAAAAACACTTTTCATATAAATCTACGCATACATGTTAGTGCATATATATGTAAGATAACTTATCTTATGATTGAGTATATATATACAATTATATGGAGATAACAATTATCGGGACTAGAGCCCGTCTATTCGATTACATGGACCAACATCAGTAATGGCCCCTTGCTACACTAAATGTTCATTTATCATCTATAAGTTCTGTCCTCAAAAAGGACGCTAGCTCCTCTCCAACAGCGATCGCGCGTTGCTCTGGTAGGTACTTCTCCCGCATGGCGTGTACTATATAAGAAGATGAGATGAATATGAATGTCAATCATGATAACAAAGAATGACGGGTAAAAATAAAGGTGTGAAAGTTTATTGCTTACGTCGTATCTGTAATCCTTGTGCTCAGAGGTAAACGTGCGAATGGACTCGCAAACGTAGTATCCACATAGATGCGTCTCCCGTGGCTGTTGGTCGCACTTTACGAGAATAGAATATAATCAAAATAATAATCTAGCATCATCAATGTATTGAAAATAGAAGTATATCGTACTACTTACCTGAACCGCTCTAAAGGTCAGCTTCTCATGCTCGATACCGTCAGTCACGCACTTGAACTGCTTCCAAACCCTGCCCGACAAGGAAAATGATTTGCTAAGTTTTTCATTACTTGATATATCAGAAAATCATCGAAAGAGACCGATAGAGCGCAAGAATGATTGAAATTACCCTTGGAGCATGTCATGTAGGCTTTGGAACTGTTCCAAGGGTCTCGATAATGGGTCGAAGGCATCAACTCTTCCCTTATCAATTTGAATGTCCAACAGAATCCAGTGATAGCTGCACATGTATATATATATATATATATATGTCAGTAACTTATCAATTACACTTATAAGTGAATGGACACAATAGAGTAAGACCCTCACTTGAAGTTGTATGGAAACAGTATGTGGTCCCAGTAATTTTGATCTGTTAGAAACCTTAGAAGGTTTTCCTCCGTCTCCTTGGGCTTATCAGTTAGCGTCTTTATATGTATTTTATCTGGGTCAATAAACCCAATATTTATGATGTTCCTAGTTTTACATTCCAGAATCTTCATTCTGCATAATAGAGTACAAGTCAGAACTGAACAAGTTATATGTAGACAATGAATTGAAATAACTGAACAAGTTATATGAATTGAAAAACTTACAGACAATAGCAACTCATAAGAGATTTGTCGAGGGCGTCGCAATTGTACATCTGGAAGAGTTCATCAAAGTCGATATGGATGTCTTCGGGACAGCCGTAGTACTCTCGTGGGACACGCGCCACGATCATCGTTCTCCCATTCTTTGCTTCACTTAAGTACCATGTATGCAAGTAACGCATGTTTGTTGGGAGATCATCAAACTTATCTTTGCTGACCAAAGGCGCTCCCATGACAAACTGCGGCTTAGGGGCTACCACAGCCTTGGGTAACCTGTCGTCTTGGGAAGCCAGAACGTCTTCAACACTTATACCCCATTCAACCGCCCACTTCTTTGCTAATTCCAAATCTTGGCCCTGCACCAGAGAGGGAACATTCTCGGGTAACACCCTGAGGGGTGGGATCGATTGTTTGGCCTGTTGTCCAAGCTGAGGAACGTCTGATCTTTTTTTGCTTGTAGTTGAACTTGATTTGCTCCCACTTGCACTTGCACGTGATCTGCTCTTTTTCCCTTCCTTCTGCAATGCGCGTGTATAGTCGTCAGGCTTATGGTGCAAGTCATACTGTGATGGAAGGGTCAGTAAGTATTTTGCATATGCTATTTGCTTCTCGGTGTATTCCGGGCGGGGCTCGGGTTCCTTCTTTTTCATCTGCGCATCAAATGTTCCTTTGCTATCCTGGCGTTTTCCTCGGGGGTACGATCATAAGGTCTGATGGGAAGATTAGCATGAGGTACCTTTGGGAGGGGCGATAGTTTGCGCTTTGGGGAGCTCTGTCGCTTAGAACTCATCGACGGAGCGTTCTTGCTGGCACGCTTCCGCTTAGTATCCTTAGCGGGCGGCGGTGGAGACGGCCGACCCAAGTCCGGCGGCGGTGATCGAGATGGACTCGTGTTGTGGTGGCCGTCGTCATGTGGAGGGCTTGGAGGTGATGGAGGTGATGGAGGTGTACGTGACCTGCGACGACTCGGAGGCGGTGTTGTCCTTGGGGCCGAGCCTGGAAGCTTGATGTAGTTCTTTTCCCATAGGATGACTCCACCCAGTACTTCTCCGAGTGTCCTCTCATCTTCGGGTCCAGCTATGTCGAGCTCCATATCATGAAACCCCGACATGATTTCATCCACCCCGACTTTAGCATAGCCAGCTAGAATCTCACGGCCATGCCAGCGTACATCAGGGCCAGAAGGTAAAGCTTGTCCGACGGCCACCTTCATGGATATGTTCTTGATTCTCTGATGGAGTTCACATGATGTTGACTCCTTGATTCCATCCACGGGGTAGCCGGGACCGCCCTCTATCATTCTTCGTGCATCGTGGGTCGGGGACTCAGATTCAGCCATGCTGCTTTTCCGCTTAGATGGGGCGGCGGTAATATCGAGTGCAGGATCTTCCTGGCGCACTACTCCTCTAAGTTCGTCAATCTGCTGTTGTTGCTCGTTAAGCCTGGCAAGCAACTGGTTGAACTTGTCATTTTCCTCATCCTGCTGTCGCTTCTTTGCTCTCGCTCGGCTTCTGTAAGTGTCTTGGTTTCTGGCAAACCCAAGCCACCACGGGTAAGAAGGACCGAAGCCTCGCGTTCGTCCTCCATGTTCGTCATTGCCGAGGACCAGTGTGAGCAAATCTTTCTCTCTATCTGGAGTGAACTGTCTTTTTCCCTCTTTAATTTCTTTCACTATCTCTTTCCACTGTTGTCATGCCGTACTTTTGGTCTACAACTACCCCGCCTCCTGTCAGCTTCACCCATTTGCACCGAAACAAAGGGATCTTAAAAGTAGGTCCATAGTCAAGTTCCCATATCTCCTCTATGTACCCGTAATATGTTTCCAAACAGTGCCCATTCTCGTCTGTTGCATCAAAGCGGCCACCACTGTTTTGGTTGGTGCTCTTTTTATCTTGGGCAACCGTGTAAAATGTATTCCCATTTATCTCGTACCCTTGGAAAGTACATATAGTCGAAGATGGTGGCCTGGCCAAACAGTACAGCTGATCTCCAACGGTGTCGTCATTCATGAGATGTGTCTGCAACCAACTGCCGAAAGTCTCCTCGTGTTCCCCTTTAATCCAAGAATCAGCCTTCCCCAGGTTTTCGGAGCGTAGAATATTCTTGTGTCTCATGATATACGGAGCCACCACGGTGGAATTGTGTAGAACTGTGTAGTGTGCTTGAGAGAAAGAATGCCCGTCCATACATACTTTTGCTTTCCTTCCTAGTGTGCCTTTTCCTGTCAGCCTACCCTCATACTGAGATTCAGGAACACCAATCGGCTTAAGGTCAGGAAGAAAGTCCACACAAAACTCAATGACCTCCTCTGTTCCATAGCCCTTGGAGATGCTTCCTTCTGGCCTAGCACGGTTACGAACATATTTCTTTAAGACTCCCATGAACCTCTCGAAGGGGAACATATTGTGTAGAAACACAGGACCGAGAATTCTAATCTCTTCGACTAGGTGAACTAGGAGGTGTGTCATTATATTGAAAAAGGATGGCGGGAACAACAACTCAAAGCTGACCAGACATTGGACCATATCAATCTGTAACCCTGATAGACTTTCTCGATCGATTACCTTCTGAGAAATTGCATTGAGGAATGCACATACCTTCACAATTGCCAGGCGAACATTTTCCGGTAGAATTCCCCTCAATGCAACCGGAAGCAATTGCGTCATAAGCACGTGGCAGTCATGAGACTTTAGGTTTTGGAATTTTTTGTCTTTCATATTTACGATTCCCTTTATATTCGACGAGAAGCCAGTCGGGACCTTGATACTGAAAAGGACTTCAAAGAAGATTTCCTTCTCTTCCTTGGTAAGAGCGTAGCTGGCACGCCCTTGAAACTGCCCTGGATGCATGCCATCTCTTCCTTTATGACGTTCCTGGTCCTCCCGTGCTTCCGGTGTATCTTTTGACTTCCCATACAAGCCCAGGAAGCCTAGAATATTCACGCAGAGATTCTTCGTCAGGTGCATCACGTCGATTGCGGAGCGGACCTCATGGACTTCCCAATAGGGTAGCTCCCAAAATATAGATTTCTTCTTCCACATGGGTGCGCGCTTATCAGGGCCGTTAGGAACAGGTTGGCTGCCAGGACCCTTTCCAAAGATTACTTTTAAATCTTTGACCATATCAAATACTTCAGCACCAGTACGGGTGACAGGCTTCCCCCGGGGTTCTGCCTTGCCATTGAAATGCTTGCTTTTTTTCTTTAAGGGATGCTTGGGCGGAAGAAAACGATGATTGTACGGGTACACATTCTTCCTACATTTGTCCAGATATATACTTTCTGTCTGATCCAAACAGTGCGTGCATGCATTGTATCCCTTGTTTGACTGTCCTGAAATGTTACTAAGAGCAGGCCAATCATTGATGGTTACGAAAAGCAACGCTCGAAGGTCAAATTCCTCTTGTTTGTGCTCATCCCACACACGTACACCTGGTTCGGCCCACAGCTATAAAAGTTCATCAAGTAATGGCCTTAGGTACACATCAATGTCGTTGCCGGGTTGCTTTGGACCTTGGATAAGCACTGGCATCATAATGAACTTCCACTTCATGCACAACCAAGGAGGAAGGTTGTAGATACATAGAGTAACGGGCCAGGTGCTGTGACTGCAACTCTGCTCCCCAAAAGGATTCATGCCATCTGTACTTAGACCAAACCATAAGTTCCTTGCGTCACCTGCAAATCTCGGGAACTCTCTCTCGATTTTTCTCCACTGTCGACCATCAGCGGGGTGCCTCAACTTGTCGTCTTTCATACGATCTTCCATGTGCCATCGCAACAACTTCGCATGATCTTTATTTCTGAACAGACGTTTCAACCGTGGTATTATAGGAGCATACCACATCACCTTGGCAGGAACCCTCTTCCTGGGTGGCTCGCCCTCAATATCACCAGGGTCATCTTTTCTGATCTTATACCGCAATGCAGTGCATACCGGGCATTTATCCATATTCTCATACTTCTCACCGCGGTAGAGGATGCAGTCATTAGGGCAGGCATGTATCTTCTGCACGTCTAATCCTAGAGGGCAGACAAGCTTCTTTGCTTCGTACGTGCTGGCGGGCAATTCGTTCTTTCTTGGAAGCATCTTCTTCATCAGTACCATCAACTTTTCGAATGACGAGTCAGTCACACCGGTCTCTGCCTTCCACTTCAGCAATTCCAGTGTGCTACCCAGCTTCTTCTGGCCATCTTCACAAGTTGGGTACAACAATTTGTTGTGGTCCTGTAACATCTGCTCGAACTGCAACCTCTCCTTTTCTGTGTCGCAAGCTCGTCGTGCATCAGAAATGACCCGGCCAAGATCATCAGCGGGCTCATCTGGTTCCCATTCTTCACCCTGATCTTCTTCTTCATTGTCTTCCATTGTGGTATCAACATACTCAGGGAACATAGATCGGTAGTTGTCATCATCGTTCTCTTCTTCTTCATCGTCGTCTTCCATCATAACCCCTCTTTCTCCGTGCTTGGTCCAAACATTATAGCCCGACATAAAACCGGACCGAAGCAGGTGGCTCTGAATGACTCTTGAGGAAGTGTAATCCTTCTCATTCTGACATTCAACACATGGACAAAACATATAGCCACCACCATGCTTGTTCGCATCGGCCGCATCTCGAAAAGAATGCACGCCTTCTCTGTAAGCGGATGTGCGTCGATCACCGTACATCCATGGATGGCTCATCTGCGTCATACGACAGTATATCAAACACAATCATGATCCTAAAAATTAGTATCGCACCGTCTAAACGAGGAAATATAGTTGCTAACCTTTTAGAATAAGTGGAAATAAAAAGGAAGAGGCTTAAGCGTGGCTCGGGCAGCTCATATCGTAGTTGTGTTCGGTGAACTGAAGCGGCATCGCTCTAACACACATTTCAACAAACACCTCTAGTGCATAGCAATGAAATGGAGAACTAGCACACACCCACACTCCTTCATCCTAGAAAAATACAAGGAAGAGGGGAGAGGGGCTGCTGCCATATATATAGGCAGAGGCCTTTAGTCCCGGTTTGAGACACAAACTGGGACTAAAGGGGGCGCACATGCGGGCCGCTCAGCGCATAGCCCTTTAGTCCCGGTTTGTGTCTCAAACCGGGACTAAAGGCTCGTTACGGGCCGGGACTAAAGCCTCCCGGGCGGCTATGCGGTTTTGGGGCGACGTGGCCGGGCCTTTAGTCCCGGCCCATATTGCGGCCGGGACTAAAGGGTCCAGGCCAAAGGCCTTTTTTCCACTAGTGGATACTCGTATACGATACTACTTCTATAATGGATAGTATCATATTATAGTATCATAATCTTGTTATATTTATTGATTTGTAGAATCTCAATGCAAAATAATGTACAAGATTTATCTAGCATTAAATTTTCTTGTAATATGTGCTATGATATAGTATCTACCTATGATACACTATTTCTCTCTCTCTCTCTCTCTCTTCCTTAATTAGATGCCACATCAGCATTTTAGTGGGCCTAAGATGCATGATACTAGCTAAGATACTAGCACTATAGCTAGCCTTATAGAGCTGGCTATAAATGACATGAGAATGAGCTACTACTATTAAATTTGCTCTTAGAGGTTATATATATGTAAAGGTCTTTCACAATGTATTGTATCTTGACACCCTATTCTAGGTAGTTATGGTAAGACAATTAGCCAATAGTTTGTATTTTAAGGTTGTATCTACATTTAATAATTTTAGGAGTAGTCACATACTTAAGAAACCTCATTATGAAAGGCCTAATATAAATAAGCTTTGCACTTTATAATTTTATTAAGCCCATGCAAGCATTAAGATTGGCCTAGCAACTTTTTCCATATGACTGCAGAATGAAATTGGATCTCGGATTCACAGATAATTTATTTCAAAAAAATGGACAACATTTAAACAAGGACAATGATGTCATCGATAATGTCACCGAAGCATGCATATGCAATGTTTGCGTCTAGCTGCTAGCCGCCTAGTCCATGCGCACCGCTGCCTACTTAATTATGCCCCAAAAAATTGTTCTACTCCTAGCTAGTGCAACTGACACGTGGTCATCCCTGTCCTATCCTTTCATCAAGAGGTAAACGAGCCAGACTTGATCGCATGCTCCGATCAGGAGTATCCCCAGTCCTATATATACATGCTTTTTCGTCTACAACCACCTGCATCTAGCTCGCGCACACTATCGAGTACACATCTCCTGATTAAGACTAAGTCAAGTTGATCATCGGTTCCAGTCATGGATAGCTGCAGCTGGATCCATGGTAACGGCGACGGCTGCGGCGGCAACAGCGGCTGCATGTGCGGCTACACTGCCAGGTGCATTCACAATATACCTATCGATGTGTTCGATCTGTGAACATCTCCCAATGCAAATTTCTTGGGGTTCTTGTGTAATAAAATTCGATGGCATGAATACACACCGTCGAACATGTCATGTGATCGGTTTCCTGATCTTAATTTGTTCGTACAGCTGCATCCCCGCAGCATTTCAGTACAAGGAGCAGGAGCAGCATGAACTGCTTGTCAGCTCGGAGTTTCAGCACCACCTTAACAAGGCAAGCAGAATAGGAAGATCATGGAGCCAGCTATTAAACTGCGATTCTCCCAGGAAATCAATGACTAACTTAGGTGCGTTCCTTCCTGCAGATAAACATGGAGATGAACATGGACGACGAGCCAGCAGCAGCGCACAGCCAGCCCTGCAGCTCCGTGGTGGACGACTTCGACTTCCTCACAAATTTATACCACGCCACCGGTGGCTGCAGCCTCCCCTCCTCGTCCTCCACTTCCTCCTCGCTCCTCTCCGCCTCGCTCTCCTGCAGCCCGGAGATCAGCTCGACGGCGGCGCACATCCTCGCGGCGCCGGCAACCGGACTCCACTTTCGTGAGGTCTCTTCCTTAGTGGCACTGGCATCCGGAGTGGTGCTCCCATACGACGATCAGTACGAAGCTAACTTCGACGAGACGCCCGCAGCAATGGCCCCCGGTGGGATGTCGACGAGCAAGAGCGTGTTCAGGCGCTACGAACGGCACCTGTCCCCACGGCAGAGGCTAACGAAACCGGCATGCGGGCAGAAGATGTTCAAGACGGCCATGTCGGTCCTTGCCAAGATGCACACGGCGATGAGGTACAACAACCAGCAACAGCAACACCAGCAGCAGTTGTACTACCAGCAGCAGCAGGCGTCGGCAGCCGAGCTGTCGGGAAACCAGCTGCAGCACATGATTTCCGAACGCAAGCGTCGGGAGAAGCTCAACGACAGCTTCCGCGCCCTCAAGACGGTCCTCCCTCCTGGCTCCAAGGTATATCTAGGTTGATTCTATATAGACATGTGTATGATTGTATGCATGTAGAATTCAGAATTCTTCAAAGCTTTAGTACCCGATGCTTTATGCTAAAGTGTTGCCTCGATCCTCTCACAGAAATTAGACAAGACGTCGATGCTGATCATTGCGAGGGAGTACGTGAACTCTCTCAAGTCCAAGGTCTGCGAGCTAGAGGAGAAGAATCAGGCACTCCAGTCAAAGCTTGCCCAGCGCGCCACCATGACCGAGGAAGACGAAGAAGGCCCTGGCGAGAAGATAGAGATCCAGATAACAAGAGCCGCGGCGGCAGAGCACGATCAGACCGGGGAGGTTTGCACGGTGAATATAGAAACACCGGCGCGCGGCAACACGACGGACATGGTGCTCAGGACCCTGCAGTGCCTGAAAGAGCAGATGGGGGAAGACGTCAACCTGGTGTCCATGAGCACCGGCGACAGGCCTCATCGAGCAAGCCTAACATTGCACCTCAAGGTAGTGCATTTTTTTCTTACCTTAAAATTAAAATATAATCAACCAGATTATTTTCATAGAAAATATTTTCAAAATTTCATTATCTAAGGCTTCTGCATCGGCAGATGCAAATGTGGCCCAAGTTTACTATACAAAGCGTCCAGTCTAAAATCGCATTCGGTTGTTTAGATGATTTGTTTTGCGAATGGTTTTGTGAGATATGCTAATATGCTATAAGCTGGCTTCATTTCACTCCCGTAGTTAACAGCCATAGTGCACTGTTGCCTGCAAGTTTTGTCGCACTAAGAGCAAGTATAATAAGATATAATCAGCATGTTATAAGAATTATGCTGAGTTGGATAAGAGAGAAGAAGAAAGGGGGAAAAGCCGATTGTAGGATAAAAGTCAGCTACAACACAGGTTCCTAGGTACTTTGTGACAATGTAATGTGGGCGGGCTATTTATAAAATATTATCTCCGTCCCAAAATGTAAGTATTTTTAGAGAGTTAACTTACCTCCCTAAAAAGGCTTATATTTTGTAACCGGGGTAGTAATACATATTTATACCTAACTATTATACATATCAGCTATTAGGTCGGCTATAGATGACGTGACACAACCTTACAGCCAAGCCCGTAGTGAACTCTTCTATTAACCATGCTCTAAAAAACACAAACAAACTGCACACATGCATGAGATCAGTAAGCTTAGCTAAGCTAGATTTTATGTACTACCAGTCTACTACCTTAGCTAGGAAGTGTCAAAGGAGACTTTTAATCGACCAACGGAACGCACCGATCGCATTCATGGCTGTAACGTACGTGTACGTTGACCGACCAGATTTTCCATGAAAACTAAAAGAACACATGATGTCACACGGCTACTGAATAGTATCTCGGACAGATTATCATTAACCCCTGGTTTCGTTGCAGTCGGCGTCCGGGGCCAAGTGGGAGGAGGAGGCCGTCAGGAAAGCCGTGGCGAAGGCCATCGTGATCGGCAGAGATGACAATTCGACGACTGCCACATTCCGGCCGGGGAGGCGCCGGCACTGAGTGATGGAGCCGGTTGCCCATCCTCGCGACCAGCTCGATCGCCGTCATCGTATGTGCTAGCACAACCACGGCTCAGGAGACCGCAGCTAGTTAAACAAACAAGCCCAACATGATCTAATCGATCGACAGGATATAGTTTATTGGAGGTGGCAACCTGATAGGCATGCAGCTGGAGGAGGAACAATCAACTTACAATGACCGACGACTGGCTAAAAGTATATGTCGTCATACTATTTGGCACAGAAACAAGCAAGTGTTTAGACTGATTAGTATGAACTCAGCCCTCCGATCGAAAATAAGTGTCGATGAGGGAGTACTTGATTGTGTAGACGCTTTGATCTGGTTATGTCTATGTCGATTATATGAAGTGTAACTCCAGATCAATTACACTTCATACGAAAATGGACTTTACACATTTCAAAAGTCAAATTAAGATGGGAAAATCCAATTCGACTCAAGCATGCAAATCAGTTTTTGTTTTGTGAGATTGCTCAAATTTACTACTTTTTACCGGTGTGATGCTAGAGACATGACATATTCCTATAGTGCGTGTACATTAAGGACACATAGACTTTTATATATTTTTGGTGGCGAGATCTTCACACATGAACCCATTTGATATATACTTCAGTGAAATTTTTACATCAAATTTCTATGGAATTTGTCATAGACTAAGTGACACGGCGCAAGCGGTGATGAAAGCTACACGTGTAGTGTTGCCTTTGACTCACTGCAACCTATGCCGACCTTTCAAAATTTGTCTATCTTAAAATAGATACTTTGAGTGCGAAGTGACTTGGCATAATCCGTAGCATGCACTGTGCCGCATGTCACTAAAGAAAAATAGCAGAAAATGAGAAAAACATGCAAAAAACAGCAGACGCAAAACCCAATTACAGAAACCATCCTGAATAGGGAAATATGAAGTAGTGTGGGGGGAGCACACCGATTAATTTAATTATTAAAAAATAGTTCTATATTGCAACTTATAAAAGAGGAGCTCCAACTCTTTAAAGCAGTGTTTCCATTAGGCAAAGCAAGAGTATTGTAAAAAAATCAAAATGATACTACTAAGCAGTCTTGGGCAACTGCGTGTGACCAAGCAGAAGGGTAGAACTAAATTACCCAATTCAATAGTTTTGAACAGAAATTCTGATAACTGTTGGGAATCCTCTGAGTTTCCTTCATGAAATTCAATTTTATTTCTCTAACTGAAACATGGACAAAATTTTATATGTGGCTGCTCCTATCATTCTAAAAAAAACTCTTATGTTCATTGCTTCATTTTTTTTTGGTTTTGTTACTTACGTATTTTTGAAGTTTCTGTTGACTCCAACCTCTTTAAGAAATCTATTTTCTTATTGGTGCAAGTTCAATCCAGTACAACAATATATTCAAGTGGGCATGAAACTAGAAACTATGTTTTTCCTATATATGAATAGTTGGAATCTAACTGGCATTGTCGACACTAATGTCAAAGGATGGGGCACCATGGACAATTCTACTGCATTACCATGCCACATTGCCGAGATCAAAATATGTATTTAATCGATGTCATAATTTGACAGGGTGAGGAATGGTCGACGATAGAGCGGAGGAGCATTGGCTGAAAGGTGGCACTCAGGTTGACCAGGCATTCAAACCGTGGAAAAGTGAAGGGTGATCGAGTAGTAATTACTACTCAGTTTATACAGACGCTTTGATTTGGTTAGGGAGGAATGCAACACGTGTCCATGTTGACTGTTTTACCAAATTGCAATCATCCTTCTCTTGTGCATTGTTAATAGCATTGCATCTAAAGATGTGGCATGCCTATGTTTTAGTAATCAAGTATACTTGCAATCGACAAAACAAGTCAACATTGTAAAAACCACTGCTAACAAAATAAGCTGCTCTGCTTGAATCAGCAACAATACAACTATATGTCAGCTCAGCAAGTTATTTTAAGTTTGCAAAACCTTGTCGTTTAGTCTCGGGGGAAGGAATTAACAAAACAATTGTGAAGACTAGTATCGTGGTTAAGTTAGCGTCTTTTCATTTTTCAACGCTGAACGATTTTTGTAAAAAAAGGTCGAGTTCTGTAAAACGACTGCACCGTTTGCTCTGGTTTTCTAATAATTACTCAACTTTCATACCTGGGAAACCAGAGGACAAAGTTTCTCGCCTTTTATGGTTAACATAAGAGATTGAGGTCACGAGATTAAACATGTACCTTACTATACATGGGCGCATAGCGACCCATGCAATTTTGACTTGTTTTAGTCTAACTTCACCAATAAGTAAGTTCCCTCAGCTCACAACGACGACCGAAACAAACTGGACGAAAGGAACTTCCCATAAATTTCGGAAGAAGCTGAATAAACATACTGTTCCGTACCCATTCCCTGATACTGACCTTAGAGCGTCTGCCACTCGACGCAGCCTGAAACAGCTGACCCCAGGAACATCATCGTTGACAAGGACAGCAGAACGATCAGAGCAAGTGCATGAATTGCCATTATTTTGATTGTTCTTTGTGAGGAATTTGCATACCTGGAACTGGAAGTCTTGCGTTCTCAGCTCGGTGGAAACTGGAAAGTACTCTTCTGCCCACTAAAAATTAACTTTCTCTAAGAAAAGCACGTGCAAAGGGACGACAGATAGGCTTGACCAAGACTCTGGATTACGTACTTCCATGCTATGCAGGATAGGAATGTTGACCTGTCAACATCGACGTTGACAGGCCAGACTAGGCAGAGAGTGCAGACTAGGGAGTAATAAAATGCTAGTAGTGGAAGCTAATCACCTTTCACGCAAAGAAAGTAGTAACAACGACGGATCAGTGCCGAGATTTCTCTTTACTTTTGGTTCTTTGGCTAGTTTACCTTGCAAACTTTCGAGACTTCTTGGTCTCCTCCTTCTGAATTCTGATACAAGGATACGTGTTTTGGTGCGTGTCCGAGAAAAACAACGCACTAGTGCCAGTCTTCTTGCGTGGGTACACACAAGATCTCATAGAGAACAAACTGCAATGCAACGAGTGGATGTAAAAATATCAACTCGATCGTACTATTATCCCAGTCCATAGATGGTTAATTTTGATGGTGGCATGGAAGCTGCTGGGAAGATCGATCTTTTGCCTTCCAAATTTCCACGTATGGAATCCACTATCGACAAACAAATATGTATATATATATATCCATGGCTGCTGCTTATCGAGAAAAGTAGGGTAGACAGACACAATCCTCACGTTCTATAACTCGTTCTCTGCCTTATGATTTCGTTCACAGCTGCTAGTAGCTCATTTGTCAGTCAAAAGTCGCAATTGGTTACATCCATGCATTTATTCTAGGGAGACGATTCAGTCTAACTTGTCTGAAACAGTACGTATTTTCAACATTCTAATACCGAATCAGTGGGTGACTCGTTCACCCCGTAAGGCCGTAAGTGTGTTTAATCGTAATAGAACTACTCAAGCATACAAAGCTAGAGCTTTCATAAAAGAAGTATACAAAGCTTTTGATAAAAATATAGAAGCAGCGTTGATTCTGCAACGGTGAGGGAGGGAGACAAGTCGTTTCTTGACCTACAGTTCTCCATAGACGACGGGTTGCAGTTAGATTAAATAGACAAGGTAAAAGAAGCAGCTATTAAGAAGACTTGGAAAAAGAAACAACCAATCCAGAACGATAGATATTTAAAAGCGAAAAGGAATGCCATTGTCTTCCCCTATCCCACCCTAAAAAAAAAAGAGAAGGAAACGTGAAAGGTTTTCGAAGCCAGTGGATCAAATGAGTTATACTGATTTAGTCAAGGATGACATTAATAGACCGACGAGGTGACGATCTTGCTAAATATCCAGGTGAATCTAAAAAATATATTCCAAATTTCCAATCATGAAACGACACATGCATGCTCACTACTACTCCCTCCGTTTCAAAATATAAGATGTTTTAGGTTTATGAAGCAAATGTATCTAGACATGTTTTAGTGTGTACATTCGAGTGAACCTACACACTAAAAGATGTCTAAATACATTTGCTTCACAAAGCTAAAATATCTTATATTTTGAAATGGAGGGAGTACTTGTTATCCAGTGGCCTTTTTAACTTGCTGATTACACAATTTGGGTGAAACTCTTTTCAGTTCCACTACAAAAAAACTCGTACAAATATCTGGACATTTCCTTCTTGCCACTCATTGAGGATCTTATCGTGTCACGCCCATCAGGGGAGAAATTCCGGCACCCTGGTACTATATCAAATGCAAAGCATCCATCTGCACATGCAAGCGAGCTGCTACAAGTTCAAGTGTTTACTAGTTCTACACATGGACTTTCCAAATAATTTTTCCATGAAGAAATTGCACATATCGAAGAGATTCTAGCATCCGTACAGTCACTTTACTAACAATTACTTATGCAAGGAGCATGAAAAGGGCTTGGTTTGAAACTTTGAAAGAACATTTAATTATCAGCGCATAGCGATCAAGAGCTTTTGTCACCACAAAATTGGTCCCAGAATTACTTCAGGTACGACCAAATCCATCCGACCTTGGTACGCCGAGATGATGGGCCATGAGAATACTTCCTAGGGGTGCAATCAACATGTTCAACACCGTACAAAAATCATACATTTTAGTCGATCGTACGTGTATCAGCGCTCAATTGGCCATGGTCGCTCTCAGTAAGTATAGTTAAAAGAGTAGGTATATGTCTAGACTTTTTTTATAAACGGATAGAGCTGATAGAGATCGTGATGATTTATGACGATATGCATATGCATATCCACATTCCAGTATATCCCTATGCATATCCAGATTCCAACATATTCTAACTGAAATCTACAAAAACATATTCTGACCTGATTGCCGTCACAAAAATCACTCAAGGATTGCAATCTGAAACAACAGACTCCGTCGCTGTAGCAGAGGGCGATTTGTTCACCCCCCGGCCAATCCACCTCGCCGCCGTTGATTCGGTGGATTCCTCGCCTCCGTCGGCCGCTACGGCGGCGGGAGGGCGGGGGATCCCCGTGTCACGGCGTGTAAATAGTGTAGGGTTTGCTAGGGATCTTGCCGGCGGTGCTGTGAAGGCGGTGGCGTGGCCGGAGAGGAGTTTGCTGGCGGCGCTCGTCCCCTTCGACGGCAGGGTTCGTTGGAGCTCTGCGGTGGGGCGCCTCCTTCCGTCGTGCTCGCGGCTCCTTGGAGTCGCCGTGCGCGGCCTTCCTCCGCCGGATCGCGAGTGGCGGCGGATCCGGTTTTCAGAGAAAAAGGTGAAGACGAAGATGACGGTCTGCGCGACGACGCCGGTCATCCTGGGTGTAGGTCCTCCAGGCCGTTGCCCGGTGACTTCCCGGCTGCAGGAGGGCGACTTCCGATCCAGGCCATCAGTGGAGTTGCAGCAGTTCCGGCGCGCCACCGGCTCGTCCTTGACGCCGGCGTGGTTGAGGTCCAGGAGGGACTTGTTTGTTATTTTCTTTGTGTCCTGGACTTTTCTGTAAGATCGTGGACTTAATGTCATCTTCCTTTATCCCGCAAAAAAAAAGCTACCCAGGAAAACGCTAGTGAAAGCAAGGTAGCGAAGGTACCTTTCACCTTGAGTAGTCACAGCCGCCCGGCCCCGGCCCCGGCCCCGGCCCCGGCCCCGGCCCCGGCCCCGATGGCTAAAGTTGCAGGTGGGATGGGCTTTCCCATTGAGCCCGCCTCACATCCCGCCAGTGAAGTACACTCATCCTGCTTCCATTATCCCGTTTTGCTCTAGCTGAATTAGCTGTTAGTCCCGCTTTATCCCGCGATTAATTCGCCCCTGCACGAGAAGAGCTGTCAGGAGGAAGGAAACAGGTCACCCCGAAGAAATAAATCCGCTCCCGCTCTATCGTAGAAGAGGCACTTGCCTGTCCCGATGGGACCCGCGTGTCCCCCGTCCAGTATTCACCAGAATCCTCTTAGACTAGTCATAGTGGGAGTAACTTAGGTGGTAGCATCACACTTTTTAAGATAGAATGGTGACATGGCAGGTCATTAATTGAAGAGAGAGAGGCTTGTGGTAACTAGCTATGTTACCATAACATCACACACCCCAAAGCAAAATGAGTCTATAACCTAATAAATAACACTTTGCATGACACCACATATAAGTTACTACCCACTATGAAAATAGTAACATATACTAGTAATATGTGTATGACACTACTCTAAGTTACTCCCCGCTATGAGCAGCCTTATCCCGTTGATCCCGGTGGGGAAAAAAGGATGGGACCGGGTCAACCCATGTCCGCACCGCTTGCACTTCTACCGGTGGCCAATCTACCTTCACGACATACACGAGGGCGGAATCTACGTCGGGTGAAACAAAGAAGGATGGCGGGATCGCTGTGTTTCATAATGTTTCCGCGCTCGATTTAGAATGACTCCGGCGAGCGCCACGCCTCGCCCCCGTCGACGACCTCAACCAAATTTGTCCCGAACCGTCCACTTTATGGGCCAAATCAAAATGGCTCATGGCAAAGCCCATTCCAGCTTACTATGCTTCGGGATGGGCGGGTCCTTCTCCCTGGCGCACGCGTGCCAGGTATCTTTATTTTCGCTAAAGGATCAGAAGGATGGGCCAATCCAGTTCGGCGGCCCATTTACAATGGGCTTCTACATGAGCGCATAGCCGGGCTATTCAGTTTGCGGTCACCAAGTTGTTTGGCACAGGCTCACAGGTGCCTTTCTTCGCTGCAATCACCCTGGGGTACCGCAAGTTGTCGTCGTGGTGAAACAACATATGCCATAGGATGGCTTAAATGGGGGCCGAACTAGATGCTGGAGGATTCGGGAGAGGGGAACGAGCTAAAAAGCACGACAGAAAGAGACACTGATCTACCCAGGTTCGGGGCTCTCGTAAGGAGATAACACCCCTACTCCTGCTCTACTGATTGTATATATGGGTCGATGTAGTACACCACAATGGTGCTTCCAAGCTCTCTGCTAGAGAAGGAAGATGAACTGCTAAGTGTAGGAGTACAGTGTGACCAATCTACCTTCAACCTATCAACCTTCTTCCAGCGACCAACCTTCCAACGACCAACCTTCCAACGACCCTTTGCTAGGACTCCCTGTGCCACCTTATATAGTGGTGGCCAGGGTTACAACGGTCATATAAGACCACAAGACAAGGGCTACACTCCAAACAGGAGCTGGTGGCGATGGCAGAGACCCTTGACTTCGCCCCTGATTGCTCTCGATGGGACGCCATATCCCTGTACCTTGTACCTCTTGAACTGTGGCCTTACCTCTGTGCGGTAAGCTCGTACTTGTGCACAGTGAGGGTAGGTAACCTCCACTGTGCACCCTGCCATCTTACTCTGCTACCATGCTTGGATGTTTTCTTCCTTGATTGTAGGGATGTGACACCTTGGTTGACTTAAGTATCCCGGATATGACCGTTGGCCATACCCAGGACTTATATGCCGGACCAACGACCTACGAGGGTCGGGTAATCCGGCCTCCCCTGCTCCGGCACAACACACAAAATAATTAGGCCGGCATATCTGAGTATATGCCGGCACACCTATACTAGTATTCCGGCCATACCGGCATATCCAGACACCAGCCGGGATATACATATATGCCGGCCTGGCCGATGCTCCTATATTCCGGCCAGGCCCTTTCTTGGTCAACCGGCATAAAAGTCAACCATAAGCCTTGTGTCTTTCTAGTCTCTTGACCCTACCGGGGGTCATCCCCCCGACACTAGTCCCCGAAGCTGCCGAGGTTCCCCAGTCATAACTGTGGAGCCTTGACAGGTTCAACATACCTTTCTTCATTATGCCCCGGCGATCAGATTATATGCCGGCACATCTGCACATATCCCGGCCTCTGTTCCTGTTCCAAAACTTATTCCGGCCGGTCCCGAGGGTATTCCGGACGGAACATATACATCGGGCAATTAATCCGACATATAGACGAGTCTTCCTCGAGAAGCCATGTCTGACAGCTTTGCATCGAAACTTGTAACTGCCCTGCCACCTCGAACGGTCACCCACGATGTGACGGTTCACAGTGCAGCAGTTACTTCTTGCCATCATGGCGTCATGGCACGGTTACACGAGCTCCCCGGCGCCGGCATCCTCGCCTGCGCCCGACAAGACCTCCTCCCCGGCGAAGGACGTTCCTCCGCCGGAACAAGACACCTCTGCCCCCGACGTCCACATGGACTCGGGGGCTCAACAGGAACCTCCGGCTCCTGATGTCCACATGGACATAGAAGCCCACCAAGAAGTACCAGACTCCGGCGCGCCCACCGGCGACGCCGGCACAACTGAAAACGCCGGAGCAGACATCAAGGGTAAAGGCCCTTTAGTGCCGGAAGTCCGGACTATTCCGGATCCTGCCTCTGCTGGCCAAGATGCACCGGCCGCGCCGGAACAGCCCGCACCCGAGACTCCTTCAGCTGACAAGACCCCAGCACCGGCCAAGACCACTGCACCGGCCAAGACCACTGCACCGGCCAAGTCCACTGCCCGGGCCAAGACCACTGCACCGGCCCAGACCGGCACGTTGAAGATTCAGCCGGCCAAGTCCGGCACACCATCTGCCGCAACTGCTCCTCCTAAGGCAGCGTCCCGGACCAGGTCTGCTCTGGCCCTGCATCTTGGCAGGGCAGCAGCCCGGCCGGGGTACCGGACCAACTTCTTCGACACCCCAGAACTCGAGGGCCTCGTCCCTCTTGCGACGAAAAGTGATCAGAGCCTCGGCTCTCTTAAGGAGCAGTGCATCAAATGGAACGACGCCAGCAACATGGACACTGCGGACTCAAGGAGCAAGAAGCTGGCCGAAGCCAAGACCAGTGGCGACCCAAGCGACTTCCTGGCAGCGAAGCCCATACCGATCGCCAGCGAGCTCCTCAGCCTCCAGCAAAGACTTCACAAGTTGGCCGATGCCACCAACGTAAGTCCTCTCTATTTACACACATATCCCCAGTCCCCGAAAATGTCGGCTGTCCGGGATATGGACATCCGGGATTTTCTCATAGTCCTTTAGCTAGCTTCTTTTGAATTAACTGCCGACATATGAGCTCGATCCGAGCTTCAAATCCTAGTCACCGAGGGCCGGGATAGGTGCGCAGCACCTGTGCCGGGTCTTTAACAATTTCACATCTCTATTATCTTTCAAATCCTCTTGACCGGGATATAAGCTCGATTCGAGCTTCAAATCCTAGTCACCGAGAGCCGGGATAGGTGCGCAGCACCTGTGCCGGGTCTTTAAAAGAATGATCACTTGATAAAATCTTCACTTTAATTATCATGTCAAATTTCTCTGCTGACATTTCAAATCCCGGCATTTTTGCAGCGCATGAACAACACCCGGGCCGACATGTTCCATGAGTTGGTGTGCGAGCACCGGAAGCTATCTGACGCACACAGCAAGCTTCAGCAGGAGCTGTCCCAGAAAGGTAATCTTTGCCGACATACTGCTGTATGCCGGATATCTTTCCTCTCTTTACTTTGCAATGCTTACTCTTGCCAACACGTAACCTTGTGCCGACATTCTTCAGCTGGTGCCGAAGCGCAAGTCACCGAGCTTCTCAAGAGGGTGAAAGAGCTTACTGGTATGCCGGATCCTGCTGTTACCCGGATAGCTACTTTATACTTCAAATCCTTTACTCTTTGTCACTGTTTTCTTTCTTCAAATCCTTTTAACTTGAAATCTTTGCAGATGAGAAGGCTGCACTGGAGGCACGCCACCAGGATTGTGTGTCCTCGGTGGATGTGGCCAAGCAACTGGACGACCGGGATGCTGGTCACAAGGCCGAGGTTGAGCAGTTGAAGGGCCGGATCACCGAGCTGCTGGACGAAAAGGAACAGAGGGAGGGCCTACTGAAGAAAACCCAGACCCTGCTTGTTACCTCCGAGACTGATGCCTCCAACGCCCACGCTGAACTGGATAGCCTGAAGGAGCAGGCCACCAAATGGGAGGTTACAGTTGCACAGCTGAATGCCGACCTTGCCCGTAAGCTTCAAATCCTTTCCCCTTTTATCCTTCCCGACATAGTGTAATCTTTTTCGGCATAGCATCTATGCCGACATATTTTCCTTTTGCTAACATTGTTTCTATTCTGCAGGCATGTTTCCCGCTTCCGTCGCTGACGTTGAGAGGGCTTTGCAGTTGGACCGAGAAAACCGGGGTGTTCCGGTTGACTCGCCCAACTGGGACATGTCGGAGCAGCTGCTGGCCCTGCAGTCCCGGAAGGAGGCCATGACCCTTTACACTGAAGAGCTCTTCTACGGCGCCCAGGAGGCATTCTCTGCCCTCTGGCCGGGACAAAGGACTCCCACTGATCCGGTTGACCTCGGCAACGACCTGCAGCTTGCCAAGGTTCGCCTCCGGGAGTGGCGAGATTCCGGCGCGAGGGTTGGAGCTGACGAAGCCCTCAGCTACTTCTTGTCTTGGTATGAAAAGGCAGACTTGGAGACTTTGCGCACCGTGCGCGAAGGATCCATCTGGACCACGGATCCGGATCATATCCGTCGCCGCAAGGAGTTGGCCCATAGTTATGTGGACTATGCCGACACCGACAAATTCGTCCGGGACATCCGCGAGTCGGAGAAGAATGACGATGCCGGGACATCTGCTGCTGCTGAGGGTTCCGACTCCAGCCAAGATGAAGATGAAGCTGAGGAAGCCGACACTGAAGCTCCGGAACAGGCATCTGCCCCGGGCGGAGGTGATGGCTCCATTCCATCTGCTGGGTCCGGCACACCTGAGGCCGCCACTTCGACTGCTACTGCTCCACCTGCTGGCGGCCCCGCGTCTGCCCCTTGAATCTTTGCATCAAAAACACTTTAAGCTTTATCAGATCCCCGGTATGCCGGGTGCAGTTGTAAGATATACGTTTACTTTCCTTTGGTTTGCTATCTGAACAAGTTTTATCTTGGTTTGCTTGTTACTAATGCCGGATCATCTTTTGGCTAAGTCACCGAGTTGTTTTCCTGTTTCCTCAATTTCACAACCTTGGCTGCTTGTCTACCTTATTTGGCTTTCGACGTATGAGTCTCAAGGTTGCTTCATCGAACATACAGTACTTTAACTTTGAAACTTAGACTTCAAATCATCCGACACTTCCAATTTTAACTTTAATTTTAACAAAAATGTCGGTTCGCTTGCTTTACATTTCCTTAGCCGTTTTCCATGTGTAGACAATCTCCGGCATCTACTCTTGCTAGCCATGAAGCCGGGTTTCGGACAGCAGCTGAGTCGAAGAGTGGCCTTTGGTGCCGACACATTACTAGGCCGACATAGGAAACATCCAAATAAAGCCAGCCGGCATATAGCAAAAACTGTAAATAAACAACAAATATACCTCGGAGCTAGTTACCCGGCTTCTTCGGGATGCCGGTATTTCATTCATTAGTCTTGTGCCGGCACAACACGCCGGCATACAAAGGAAAATATGGAAATACATACATTGTGTTGCTCAGGAGTAAAAGGGGCGCAGTAGAGCTATGTTCCATGGCCTCTTGGTTTCTTCTCCGGACCTGTCCGCCTTATTCTTCTTGGGGTCCTGCGCATCTATAAGATAATAGGCATCATTGTGCAGAGCTCTGCTCACAATGAATGGCCCCTCCCATGGAGGAGTTAACTTATGCCGGCCTTCTGTTCCTTGCTTTAGCCGGAGTACTAGATCTCCCTCTTGAAATCTCCTTGGATTTACCTTCTGCGCATGATAGCGTCTGAGGTTCTGCTGATATACTGCTGTTCTTGACAGAGTTATTTCCCTTGCTTCCTCTAGCAGATCAACATCATTTTCTCTGGCTTCTTTAGCCTCTTCCTCAGTATATAGCACTATTCTTGGTGCATCATGTATAACATCTGTTGGAAGCACAGCTTCTGCTCCATACACCAGGAAAAATGGTGTGTAGCCTGTTGATCTATTCGGAGTTGTTCTTAAACTCCACAGCACTGCTGGCAGCTCATCTAGCCAACATCCCGGAGTTTTCTCCAGGGGCTCTATCAGCCGGGGTTTTATGCCGGATAATACTAGCCCATTCGATCTCTCTACTTGGCCATTGGCACAAGGGTGGGCAACCGACGCAACGTCCAGCCGGATTCCCACCTCCTCACAAAATCTGGCAAATGGCCCTTGGGCAAAGTTTGACCCATTGTCAGTGATGATGCTATGAGGAACACCATATCTCAAGATTATATCCTTTAAGAATTTCACTGCTGTGTGACCATCACACTTGCTTATGGGCTTCACTTCAATCCACTTGGTGAACTTGTCCACCATGACCAGGATATGGGTCATTTTCCCTCTGGCCGGCTTAAAAGCCCCGACCATATCCAGGCCCCAAACAGCAAAGGGCCAGGTTATTGGGATAGTTTTCAGGGCAGATGCCGGCTGATGAATCTGGTGGGCATATCTTTGACACCCATTACATTTCCGGACCAAGTTTTCTGCCTCTTGCAGTGCCGTTGGCCAATAGAAGCCATGCCGGAATACCTTTGCCACCAATGCCCTGGACGAAGCATGGTGACCACACTCCCCCTGGTGAATTTCCCGGAGCATCTCCAGACCCTCCGCAGCTTCGACACATCTCTGCAATACCCCGGTGGTACTTCTCTTGTATATTTCTTTGTTGATGATGGTATACGCTTTGGATCTCCTTATAACCCGGCGGGCCTCGGTTTCATCCGCCGGCACTTGACCATCCACCATGAAGTTCATGATAGGACGTGCCCATGAGGGCACTTCCCTGACAGTGAACACTGCCTGATCTATTTCCATCATTTCGACCGACACATAATCGATCTCCATGGGCTGCAAAGTCCCCGGGACTGAAGAATCAGTCCCCGGGTATGCCGGAGCAGTCCCCGGGTATACCGGCACAACCTCTTGGCACATTTTACCCTTGCCTTTAGTTTTGCTCCGGAATACTGTACTAACAGCATATGCCAGCCCAGTCCCCGGGACTGAGGAAACAGTCCCCGAGTTATCCGTCTTGGCTCCGGCATCTATCTCCATTGGAACTGCTTCGTCTGGACCTGGCGGGACATAAATGGAGGATGACTCCGGCGAGGGTTTGATCGATGGCTTCCTCAGATGCTCCAGCGAAATCCCGGGCGGGATTGAATCTCGAGAAGACCCCAGCTTGGATAATGCATCGGCTGCATCGTTCTGAGCCCGGAGAACGTGCCGGAACTCACAACCTTCAAAGTAACCACTTAACTGCTGCACTAGGAAACGGTATGATGCCATGTTAGCATCATGCGCGTCCCATATGCCGGAACACTGCTGAATCACTAAGTCAGAATCCCCGAAGCACATAATCCGGCGAATTCCTATGTCCTTAGACACCTTCAGGCCATGCACAAGTGCCTCATATTCCGCCACATTATTTGATGCTGCAAAGTGAATCTGCAGGACGTATCTCAGCTGGTCATTCTTTGGTGAACTGAGAACTATGCCGGCACCCAAGCCATGGATTGTCTTGGACCCATCGAAATGCATCCTCCAATAATTGGCATCTGGCAATGGTGGCTCATACTGTATCTTGGCCCAGTCAATAAAGAAATCAGCCAAGACCTGGGACTTGATTGTATCCCTCTTATCGTACTGCGGTGTATATGGTGAAAGCTCTATTGCCCACTTTGCTATCCGGCCGCTGGCATCTTTGTTGCCTGTAATTTCCGAGATAGGGGCCTCGGCCACTACCCGGATTGGATGCTCTTGGAAGTAATGCTTGAGCTTCTTGGCCGCCATATAGACACCATAGGTCATCTTCTGATAGTGGGGGTAATTTTGCTTTGAGGTGGAGAGGACTTCACTCAGATAATATACCGGCCGCTGCACGGTTTTGCCTCCTTCCTCTCGCTCTACTACCACCACAGCACTGACAACTCGGTTGGTTGCCGCTATATAGAGCAACATTGGCTCCCGGGGCATCGGAGACGCTAATACCGGCGCTGTTGACAACAAGTGTTTCAATTCCTTGAAAGCTGCATCTGCTTGCGCTGTCCAGACAAATGTGTCGGACTTTTTCATCAACTGATACAACGGCAGAGCTTTCTCTCCCAGCCGGCTTATGAAGCGGCTCAGGGATGCGAGGCACCCAGTGAACTTCTGTACTTCCCTCAAATCTGTCGGCGGCTTCATCCTTTCTATGGCACGAATCTTGCCGGGATTCACCTCAATACCCCGGCTGGAAACAAGGAACCCGAGCAACTTGCCCGCCGGCACACCAAAGGTGCACTTAGCCGGATTCAACTTCATCCGGAATCTCCTCAGGTTCCCAAAGGTTTCCCGGAGATCATCTATGAGAGTCTTGCTCTCCTTGGTTTTTATGACGATATCATCGACATATACCTGCACATTTTTATCTATCTGATCGTGCAAACACTTTTGCATACACCTTTGGTAAGTTGCGCCGGCATTTCTTAAACCGAACGGCATAGTGAGATAGCAATAAGCCCCGTACGGGGTAATAAAGGATGTCTTTATTTGATCTGGCTCAAACAAGGGGATCTGGTGGAAACCAGAATAGGCATCTACAAATGATAACAGTTCACATCCGGCTGTGGAATCAATCACTTGATCGATCCGAGGCAGCGAGAATGGATCTTTAGGACATGCCTTGTTCAAGTTGGTGTAGTCAACACACATCCGCCATACTTTCACTATGACGGGCTCATCTTTCTTCTTTTCCACCAAAACCGGATTAGACACCCAATCCGGATGAAGTACTTCCTTGATAAAGCCAGAGGCTAAGAGCCTGGCCACTTCCTCCCATATGGCTTTCCTTCTATCGCCGGCATTCCGCCGGAGCGGCTGCTTCACTGGCTTAGCATCGGGTCTCACGTGCAATGCGTGCTCAGCCAGCTCCCTCGGCACACCTTGCAGGTCCGAAGTAGACCATGCAAAGATATCCCGATTCTCACGGAGGAAGCTGATGAGCTCGCTTTCCTATTTGGGATCCAAACTTGCCCCAACCAGGGCATGGCGCTCCGGGAAAGCTTCATCCAGCGGCACCTTTTTGACTTCCTTGCCTACTTGAAAAGAAGCACTGCCGCCGGGATTTGTCATGCCCGGCATATATTTGCCGGCCACGACCGTTTCAGCAATCTCCACTGCTCGCTTGAGCCTCTTCCTCTCCTCTGCAATGATCAGAGTCTCGGCCAGATTGGATCCGGCGGTGGCACATGCCATCGAACGCTTGTAATCACCAATGATGGTGATCACCCCTTTGGGTCCCGGCATCTTCATCTTCAGATACGCCACATGCGTAGAGGCCATGAATTTTGCCAGTGCCGGTCTACCCAGCAAAGCATGGTAGGGGCTCTCCAGATCAACCACCTCGAACATGAGGTTTTCCACCCTGCAGTTATCCCGGCTGCCAAACATGACATCCATCCGGATCTTGCCCATCGGCGCACACGAAAGTCCCGGCACAATGCCGTGGAACGTGGTCTTGCTTGGTTCCAGCATATTTTCCTTGATTCCCAGCTTCTCCATCGTATCCCGATACATGATGTTGATGCTGCTTCCATTATCAATGAGGGCCTTGCTGAATCTCACGTTATTAGCCGGCCCGACGAATGTCGGATCCATCACCAGAGCATATCCGCCGGGATTTGGCATGATCCGGGGATGATCTGCCCTGTCCCAACCAACAGCCTGGTCAGACCAGTACATCAGCTTTGGCACAGCCGACATAACGGCATTCACCTCCAGACTCCGCCGGTACAAGCTCTGCTTGTCTGTTCTCTCGGTCTCAAAGACCATATAGCTCTGATCATACTCCTTGTACTCATTCCGGCCCGCTCCTGGGCCTCCGGCGTTATATTCCGGATTATAGCTCTGGTCAACTTGATTTACGCCGGCATTTCCGGCGTTGCTCTGATTCCCAGGATTACCCGGCCTAGGTGGGACTGCAATTGTATTGGCACCTGTCAACGACGATGGAGCTGCCGGGACAGAGGGTCTAGCCGGTCCCCAGGGACCTGCACGACCTGCTAATATGTCGTCCAGCCATGAACAGTTCCTTGTCAAATGGTTTGCCGGCCTTCCCAGCTGGAATGTGTGAAACACACAAGGCTTGTCCATGGCAAGACCCACAGTATACTTCGGCCACTGCTTCTTCTGGCCGGCGGCTCCGCCGGCATTCTTGTTGGTCTAGACATTCTTCTTCTGGAACGGCTGTGCTTGCTGCTGCGGCTGCTGCTGAGGCTGCTGATAGTCCTCATATTTCGGACGTTGGCTACTGCCGGCGCCCCCTTGCTCTTCCTCCACAGCTGCAACTTGTGCTGCTCCGTACCGATAATCCGGCCGCTCATCTCTTCTCTTATTCCGGTTATCCGGGCGATAGAACTGCCCTGATCTCCCGGCATTGCTGGTGTTCCCCTGGGTTTGCCCCTGTCCTTGTGAATCGAGTCTGGGCTGCTTGGGATCTCCCAGAGCATAACTATCAGCGATCTTGATTGTTTCGGCCAGCGTGGCCGGCATTTGCCTCTGAAGCTTTTGCCACAGCATGGTGCCATGTTGGCACCCATGAGCGAACCACATGATGGCCTGCTGCTCATTGATTCCTTCGCAGGAATTGCGCAACGTGCACCACCTGGTCAGATAGTCACGGTCAGTCTCATTCACTCCTTGCCGGCAGTTAGCCAGCTGCTGCGGACGGTTGGGCCTCTTGTATGTACTGGTAAAGTTCGACACAAACTGCTCTTCGAAATCAATCCAGCCGTTGATACTCCCGGCCGGCAAATTATTCAGCCATATCCTGGCTGGACCTTCCAACATCTGCGGCACATATCGTACCGCCCATCTGAGGTTTCCTCCGGCGATGTTCACCGCTGTGGAGTAATCCTCCAACCAATCTTCCGGCTTCGTACTGCCATTATATGTCCTCGCGCCACGCGCGAGCTGGAAGAAGTAAGGCACCGGCTCTCCCATAATCCGGGGTCCGAAACACATAGGGCCCGGAGCTCCTTGTCTCTCCACCAACTCTGATTGGTGGAGCTTGTCCAGCTTGAAACGTGCATCATTGGCTTCCAAGGACCGAGGTCCAAGCCGGGATGCTATTGGGCCTGCGATCATCTGCTGCTGCTGCTCCGGCTGATGCTGCTCACTATGCCGGCCTTGCTGATGCTGCTGCTGATATCCCGCCCTGGCAAGGGCGGAATTGCCGTCATCCTCTCGGTGTCCCGGATGGCCTGCACCCTGCTGCTGCGCTGCACCTCCGGCGCCCTGTTGCTGACGCCGGGCTGCACTGTTACTCCGGCCACCACCGGCCGTTGCTGCTTCATGCCCGGCCGGCATACTCTGGCCGGGCTTCTTGCTGCCGACATACTTGTCAGCTTGGCCGACATTCTTCTGCACCATCGCCTGCTTTCCGGCGGCAGCCGGATCGTACACCTGGATCTGCTTGTCCCGGCGGCCAGAGGTCACACTTCCGGCACGCCGGGCGCTAGGATGCGGGGACGAGGCTTGGCCCCTCGACCTCGCGCCGGCACCTCCCGCCGACACAATGTACTGGGATGCCCCGGCACCTGGGTTTGCCTTCTTAAAGGCCTCCTGCTGCTTTGTAGCTTCAGACAAAAGTTGGTTAAGCCGGGCTTGCTGCTCACGCAGTGCTTCGCCGGATAAACAAGATAAATCCTTAGCTACCTCGGCCGCCGCTCTAAGGTTCTTTACTGGCGAACTATAGACTACCTTAGGCATAGTACTAGTTGCGGTATGACTCTTATCTCTAGCATCTTTTCCTATCTCAGCATTAAGATTTCTGCCTCTAGTTCTAACCTCTTCTATCCGGCTAGGCCGGATTACTACAGGAGTAAAACCATGGGCTGCCTCATACTCACGGAGTTGCCGGTTAAACCGTTCGCGCTCCTGGTTCATGGCCAGGGCCTCGTCGACGAGGGCCTGACGAGATCCCTCCAGGACCTCCCTTGTCTGCTCCGGATCGATGCCGGATCGCACCGGCTCGAGAAGTCGGTCGATGATGGGAAGAAGAACCTCGCCCCTAGCCGGCACACCGGAAGTGCCCGGGTTATCCGTCTTGGCTCCGGCATCTATCTCCATTGGAACTGCTTCGTCTGGACCTGGCGGGACATAAATGGAGGATGACTCCGGCGAGGGTTTGATCGATGGCTTCCTCAGATGCTCCAGCGAAATCCCGGGCGGGATTGAATCTCGAGAAGACCCCAGCTTGGATAATGCATCGGCTGCATCGTTCTGAGCCCGGAGAACGTGCCGGAACTCACAACCTTCAAAGTAACCACTTAACTGCTGCACTAGGAAACGGTATGATGCCATGTTAGCATCATGCGCGTCCCATATGCCGAACACTGCTGAATCACTAAGTCAGAATCCCCGAAGCACATAATCCGGCGAATTCCTATGTCCTTAGACACCTTCAGGCCATGCACAAGTGCCTCATATTCCGCCACATTATTTGATGCTGCAAAGTGAATCTGCAGGACGTATCTCAGCTGGTCATTCTTTGGTGAACTGAGAACTATGCCGGCACCCAAGCCATGGATTGTCTTGGACCCATCGAAATGCATCATCCAATAATTGGCATCTGGCAATGGTGGCTCATACTGTATCTCGGCCCAGTCAATAAAGAAATCAGCCAAGACCTGGGACTTGATTGTATCCCTCTTATCGTACTGCGGTGTATATGGTGAAAGCTCTATTGCCCACTTTGCTATCCGGCCGCTGGCATCTTTGTTGCCTATAATTTCCGAGATAGGGGCCTCGGCCACTACCCGGATTGGATGCTCTTGGAAGTAATGCTTGAGCTTCTTGGCCGCCATATAGACACCATAGGTCATCTTCTGATAGTGGGGGTAATTTTGCTTTGAGGTGGAGAGGACTTCACTCAGATAATATACCGGCCGCTGCACGGTTTTGCCTCCTTCCTCTCGCTCTACTACCACCACAGCACTGACAACTCGGTTGGTTGCCGCTATATAGAGCAACATTGGCTCCCGGGGCATCGGAGACGCTAATACCGGCGCTGTTGACAACAACTGTTTCAATTCCTTGAAAGCTGCATCTGCTTGCGTTGTCCAGACAAATGTGTCGGACTTTTTCATCAACTGATATAACGGCAGAGCTTTCTCTCCCAGCCGGCTTATGAAGCGGCTCAGGGATGCGAGGCACCCAGTGAACTTCTGTACTTCCCTCAAATCTGTCGGCGGCTTCATCCTTTCTATGGCACGAATCTTGCCGGGATTCACCTCAATACCCCGGCTGGAAACAAGGAAACCGAGCAACTTGCCCGCCGGCACACCAAAGGTGCACTTAGCCGGATTCAACTTCATCCGGAATCTCCTCAGGTTCCCAAAGGTTTCCCGGAGATCATCTATGAGAGTCTTGCTCTCCTTGGTTTTTATGACGATATCATCGACATATACCTGCACATTTTTATCTATCTGATCGTGCAAACACTTTTGCATACACCTTTGGTAAGTTGCGCCGGCATTTCTTAAACCGAACGGCATAGTGAGATAGCAATAAGCCCCGTACGGGGTAATAAAGGATGTCTTTATTTGATCTGGCTCATACAAGGGGATCTGGTGGAAACCAGAATAGGCATCTACAAATGATAACAGTTCACATCCGGCTGTGGAATCAATCACTTGATCGATCCGAGGGAGCGGGAATGGATCTTTAGGACATGCCTTATTCAAGTTGGTGTAATCAACACACATCCGCCATACTTTCACTATGGCGGGCTCGTCTTTCTTCTTTTCCACCAAAACCGGATTAGACACCCAATCCGGATGAAGTACTTCCTTGATAAAGCCAGAGGCTAAGAGCCTGGCCACTTCCTCCCATATGGCTTTCCTTCTATCGCCGGCATTCCGCCGGAGCGGCTGCTTCACTGGCTTAGCATCGGGTCTCACGTGCAATGCGTGCTCAGCCAGCTCCCTCGGCACACCTTGCAGGTCCGAAGTAGACCATGCAAAGATATCCCGATTCTCACGGAGGAAGCTGATGAGCTCGCTTTCCTATTTGGGATCCAAACTTGCCCCAACCAGGGCATGGCGCTCCGGGAAAGCTTCATCCAGAGGCACCTTTTTGACTTCCTTACTCACTTGAAAAGAAACGCTGCCACCGGGATTTGTCATGCCCGGCATAGATTTGCCGGCCACGACCGTCTCAGCAATCTCCACTGCTCGCTTGAGCCTCTTCCTCTCCTCTGCAATGATCAGAGTCTCGGCCAGATTGGATCCGGCGGTGGCACATGCCATCGAACGCTTGTAATCACCAATGATGGTGATCACTCCTTTGGGTCCCGGCATCTTCATCTTCAGATACGCCACATGCGTAGAGGCCATGAATTTTGCCAGTGCCGGTCTACCCAGCAAAGCATGGTAGGGGCTCTCCAGATCAACCACCTCGAACATGAGGTTTTCCACCCTGCAGTTATCCCGGCTGCCAAACATCACATCCATCCGGATCTTGCCCATCGGCGCACACGAAAGTCCCGGCACAATGCCGTGGAACGTGGTCTTGCTCGGTTCCAGCATATTTTCCTTGATTCCCAGCTTCTCCATCGTATCCCGATACATGATGTTGATGCTGCTTCCATTATCAATGAGGACCTTGCTGAATCTTACGTTATTAGCCGGCCCGACGAATGTCGGATCCATCACCAGAGCATATCCGCCGGGATTTGGCATGATCCGGGGATGATCTGCCCTGTCCCAACCAACAGCCTGGTCAGACCAGTACATCAGCTTTGGCACAGCCGACATAACGGCATTCACCTCCAGACACCGCCGGTACAAGCTCTGCTTGTCTGTTCTCTCGGTCTCAAAGACCATATAGCTCTGATCATACTCCTTGTACTCATTCCGGCCCGCTCCTGGGCCTCCGGCGTTATATTCCGGATTATAGCTCTGGTCAACTTGATTTACGCCGGCATTTCCGGCGTTGCTCTGATTCCCAGGATTAACCGGCCTAGGTGGGACTGCAATCGTATTGGCACCTGTCAACGGCGATGGAGCTGCCGGGACAGAGGGTCTAGCCGGTCCCCAGGGACCTGCACGACCTGCTAATATGTCGTCCAGCCACGAACAGTTCCTTGTCAAATGGTTTGCCGGCTTTCCCGGCTGGAATGTGTGGAACACACAAGGCTTGTCCATGGCAAGACCCACAGTATACTTCGGCCACTGCTTCTTCTGGCCGGCGGCTCCGCCGGCATTCTTGTTGGTCCAGACATTCTTCTTCTGGAACGGCTGTGCTTGCTGCTGCGGCTGCTGCTGAGGCTGCTGATAGTCCTCATATCTCGGACGCTGGCTACTGCCGGCGCCCCCTTGCTCTTCCTCCACAGCTGCAACTTGTGCTGCCCCATACCGGTGATCCGGCCTTTCATCTCTTCTCTTGTTCCGGTTATCAGTGCGATAATATTGCCCTGATCTCCCGGCATTGCTGGTGTTCCCCTGGGTTTGCCCCTGTCCTTGTGAATCGAGACTGGGCTGCATGGGATCTCCCAGAGCATAACTATCAGCGATCTTGATTGTTTCGGCCAGCGTGGCCGGCATTTGCCTCTGAAGCTTTTGCCACAGCATGGTGCCATGCCGGCACCCATGAGCGAACCACATGATGGCCTGCTGCTCATTGATTCCTTCGCAGGAATTGCGCAACGTGCACCACCTGGTCAGATAGTCACGGTCAGTCTCATTCACTCCTTGCCGGCAGTTAGCCAGCTGCTGCGGACGGTTGGGCCTCTTGTATGTACTGGTAAAGTTCGACACAAACTGCTCTTCGAAATCAATCCAGCCGTTGATACTCCCGGCCGGCAAATTATTCAGCCATATCCTGGCTGGACCTTCCAACATCTGCGGCACATATCGTACCGCCCATCTGAGGTTTCCTCCGGCGATGTTCACCGCTGTGGAGTAATCCTCCAACCAATCTTCCGGCTTCGTACTGCCATTATATGTCCTCGCGCCACGCGCGAGCTGGAAGAAGTAAGGCACCGGCTCTCCCATAATCCGGGGTCCGAAACACATAGGGCCCGGAGCTCCTTGTCTCTCCACCAACTCTGATTGGTGGAGCTTGTCCAGCTTGAAACGTGCATCATTGGCTTCCAAGGACCGAGGTCCAAGCCGGGATGCTATTGGGCCTGCGATCATCTGCTGCTGCTGCTCCGGCTGATGCTGCTCACTATGCCGGCCTTGCTGATGCTGCTGCTGATATCCCGCCCTGGCAAGGGCGGAATTGCCGTCATCCTCTCGGTGTCCCGGATGGCCTGCACCCTGCTGCTGCGCTGCACCTCCGGCGCCCTGTTGCTGACGCCGGGCTGCACTGTTACTCCGGCCACCACCGGCCGTTGCTGCTTCATGCCCGGCCGGCATACTCTGGCCGGGCTTCTTGCTGCCGACATACTTGTCAGCTTGGCCGACATTCTTCTGCACCATCGCCTGCTTTCCGGCGGCAGCCGGATCGTACACCTGGATCTGCTTGTCCCGGCGGCCAGAGGTCACACTTCCGGCACGCCGGGCGCTAGGATGCGGGGACGAGGCTTGGCCCCTCGACCTCGCGCCGGCACCTCCCGCCGACACAATGTACTGGGATGCCCCGGCACCTGGGTTTGCCTTCTTAAAGGCCTCCTGCTGCTTTGTAGCTTCAGACAAAAGTTGGTTAAGCCGGGCTTGCTGCTCACGCAGTGCTTCGCCGGATAAACAAGATAAATCCTTAGCTACCTCGGCCGCCGCTCTAAGGTTCTTTACTGGCGAACTATAGACTACCTTAGGCATAGTACTAGTTGCGGTATGACTCTTATCTCTAGCATCTTTTCCTATCTCAGCATTAAGATTTCTGCCTCTAGTTCTAACCTCTTCTATCCGGCTAGGCCGGATTACTACAGGAGTAAAACCATGGGCTGCCTCATACTCACGGAGTTGCCGGTTAAACCGTTCGCGCTCCTGGTTCATGGCCAGGGCCTCGTCGACGAGGGCCTGACGAGATCCCTCCAGGACCTCCCTTGTCTGCTCCGGATCGATGCCGGATCGCACCGGCTCGAGAAGTCGGTCGATGATGGGAAGAAGAACCTCGCCCCTAGCCGGCACACCGGAAGTGCCCGGGTTATCCGTCTTGGCTCCGGCATCTATCTCCATTGGAACTGCTTCGTCTGGACCTGGCGGGACATAAATGGAGGATGACTCCGGCGAGGGTTTGATCGATGGCTTCCTCAGATGCTCCAGCGAAATCCCGGGCGGGATTGAATCTCGAGAAGACCCCAGCTTGGATAATGCATCGGCTGCATCGTTCTGAGCCCGGAGAACGTGCCGGAACTCACAACCTTCAAAGTAACCACTTAACTGCTGCACTAGGAAACGGTATGATGCCATGTTAGCATCATGCGCGTCCCATATGCCGGAACACTGCTGAATCACTAAGTCAGAATCCCCGAAGCACATAATCCGGCGAATTCCTATGTCCTTAGACACCTTCAGGCCATGCACAAGTGCCTCATATTCCGCCACATTATTTGATGCTGCAAAGTGAATCTGCAGGACGTATCTCAGCTGGTCATTCTTTGGTGAACTGAGAACTATGCCGGCACCCAAGCCATGGATTGTCTTGGACCCATCGAAATGCATCCTCCAATAATTGGCATCTGGCAATGGTGGCTCATACTGTATCTCGGCCCAGTCAATAAAGAAATCAGCCAAGACCTGGGACTTGATTGTATCCCTCTTATCGTACTGCGGTGTATATGGTGAAAGCTCTATTGCCCACTTTGCTATCCGGCCGCTGGCATCTTTGTTGCCTATAATTTCCGAGATAGGGGCCTCGGCCACTACCCGGATTGGATGCTCTTGGAAGTAATGCTTGAGCTTCTTGGCCGCCATATAGACACCATAGGTCATCTTCTGATAGTGGGGGTAATTTTGCTTTGAGGTGGAGAGGACTTCACTCAGATAATATACCGGCCGCTGCACGGTTTTGCCTCCTTCCTCTCGCTCTACTACCACCACAGCACTGACAACTCGGTTGGTTGCCGCTATATAGAGCAACATTGGCTCCCGGGGCATCGGAGACACTAATACCGGCGCTGTTGACAACAAGTGTTTCAATTCCTTGAAAGCTGCATCTGCTTGCGCTGTCCAGACAAATGTGTCAGACTTTTTCATCAACTGATACAACGGCAGAGCTTTCTCTCCCAGCCGGCTTATGAAGCGGCTCAGGGATGCGAGGCACCCAGTGAACTTCTGTACTTCCCTCAAATCTGTCGGCGGCTTCATCCTTTCTATGGCACGAATCTTGCCGGGATTCACCTCAATACCCCGGCTGGAAACAAGGAACCCGAGCAACTTGCCCGCCGGCACACCAAAGGTGCACTTAGCCGGATTCAACTTCATCCGGAATCTCCTCAGGTTCCCAAAGGTTTCCCGGAGATCATCTATGAGAGTCTTGCTCTCCTTGGTTTTTATGACGATATCATCGACATATACCTGCACATTTTTATCTATCTGATCGTGCAAACACTTTTGCATACACCTTTGGTAAGTTGCGCCGACATTTCTTAAACCGAACGGCATAGTGAGATAGCAATAAGCCCCGTACGGGGTAATAAAGGATGTCTTTATTTGATCTGGCTCAAACAAGGGGATCTGGTGGAAACCAGAATAGGCATCTACAAATGATAACAGTTCACATCCGGCTGTGGAATCAATCACTTAATCGATCCGAGGCAGCGGGAATGGATCTTTAGGACATGCCTTGTTCAAGTTGGTGTAGTCAACACACATCCGCCATACTTTCACTATGACGGGCTCATCTTTCTTCTTTTCCACCAAAACCGGATTAGACACCCAATCCGGATGAAGTACTTCCTTGATAAAGCCAGAGGCTAAGAGCCTGGCCACTTCCTCCCATATGGCTTTCCTTCTATCGCCGGCATTCCGCCGGAGCGGCTGCTTCACTGGCTTAGCATCGGGTCTCACGTGCAATGCGTGCTCAGCCAGCTCCCTCGGCACACCTTGCAGGTCCGAAGTAGACCATGCAAAGATATCCCGATTCTCACGGAGGAAGCTGATGAGCTCGCTTTCCTATTTGGGATCCAAACTTGCCCCAACCAGGGCATGGCGCTCCGGGAAAGCTTCATCCAGCGGCACCTTTTTGACTTCCTTGCCTACTTGAAAAGAAGCACTGCCGCCGGGATTTGTCATGCCCGGCATATATTTGCCGGCCACGACCGTTTCAGCAATCTCCACTGCTCGCTTGAGCCTCTTCCTCTCCTCTGCAATGATCAGAGTCTCGGCCAGATTGGATCCGGCGGTGGCACATGCCATCGAACGCTTGTAATCACCAATGATGGTGATCACCCTTTTGGGTCCCGGCATCTTCATCTTCAGATACGCCACATGCGTAGAGGCCATGAATTTTTCCAGTGCCGGTCTACCCAGCAAAGCATGGTAGGGGCTCTCCAGATCAACCACCTCGAACATGAGGTTTTCCACCCTGCAGTTATCCCGGCTGCCAAACATGACATCCATCCGGATCTTGCCCATCGGCGCACACGAAAGTCCCGGCACAATGCCGTGGAACGTGGTCTTGCTTGGTTCCAGCATATTTTCCTTGATTCCCAGCTTCTCCATCGTATCCCGATACATGATGTTGATGCTGCTTCCATTATCAATGAGGGCCTTGCTGAATCTCACGTTATTAGCCGGCCCGACGAATGTCGGATCCATCACCAGAGCATATCCGCCGGGATTTGGCATGATCCGGGGATGATCTGCCCTGTCCCAACCAACAGCCTGGTCAGACCAGTACATCAGCTTTGGCACAGCCGACATAACGGCATTCACCTCCAGACTCCGCCGGTACAAGCTCTGCTTGTCTGTTCTCTCGGTCTCAAAGACCATATAGCTCTGATCATACTCCTTGTACTCATTCCGGCCCGCTCCTGGGCCTCCGGCGTTATATTCCGGATTATAGCTCTGGTCAACTTGATTTACGCCGGCATTTCCGGCGTTGCTCTGATTCCCAGGATTACCCGGCCTAGGTGGGACTGCAATTGTATTGGCACCTGTCAACGGCGATGGAGCTGCCGGGACAGAGGGTCTAGCCGGTCCCCAGGGACCTGCACGACCTGCTAATATGTCGTCCAGCCATGAACAGTTCCTTGTCAAATGGTTTGCCGGCCTTCCCGGCTGGAATGTGTGAAACACACAAGGCTTGTCCATGGCAAGACCCACAGTATACTTCGGCCACTGCTTCTTCTGGCCGGCGGCTCCGCCGGCATTCTTGTTGGTCCAGACATTCTTCTTCTGGAACGGCTGTGCTTGCTGTTGCGGCTGCTGCTGAGGCTGCTGATAGTCCTCATATTTCGGACGCTGGCTACTGCCGGCGCCCCCTTGCTCTTCCTCCACAGCTGCAACTTGTGCTGCTCCGTACCGATAATCCGGCCGCTCATCTCTTCTCTTATTCCGGTTATCCGGGCGATAGAACTGCCCTGATCTCCCGGCATTGCTGGTGTTCCCCTGGGTTTGCCCCTGTCCTTGTGAATCGAGACTGGGCTGCTTGGGATCTCCCAGAGCATAACTATCAGCGATCTTGATTGTTTCGGCCAGCGTGGCCGGCATTTGCCTCTGAAGCTTTTGCCACAGCATGGTGCCATGTTGGCACCCATGAGCGAACCACATGATGGCCTGCTGCTCATTGATTCCTTCGCAGGAATTGCGCAACGTGCACCACCTGGTCAGATAGTCACGGTCAGTCTCATTCACTCCTTGCCGGCAGTTAGCCAGCTGCTGCGGACGGTTGGGCCTCTTGTATGTACTGGTAAAGTTCGACACAAACTGCTCTTCGAAATCAATCCAGCCGTTGATACTCCCGGCCGGCAAATTATTCAGCCATATCCTGGCTGGACCTTCCAACATCTGCGGCACATATCGTACCGCCCATCTGAGGTTTCCTCCGGCGATGTTCACCGCTGTGGAGTAATCCTCCAACCAATCTTCCGGCTTCGTACTGCCATTATATGTCCTCGCGCCACGCGCGAGCTGGAAGAAGTAAGGCACCGGCTCTCCCATAATCCGGGGTCTGAAACACATAGGGCCCGGAGCTCCTTGTCTCTCCACCAACTCTGATTGGTGGAGCTTGTCCAGCTTGAAACGTGCATCATTGGCTTCCAAGGACCGAGGTCCAAGCCGGGATGCTATTGGGCCTGCGATCATCTGCTGCTGCTGCTCCGGCTGATGCTGCTCACTATGCCGGCCTTGCTGATGCTGCTGCTGATATCCCGCCCTGGCAAGGGCGGAATTGCCGTCATCCTCTCGGTGTCCCGGATGGCCTGCACCCTGCTGCTGCGCTGCACCTCCGGCGCCCTGTTGCTGACGCCGGGCTGCACTGTTACTCCGGCCACCACCGGCCGCTGCTGCTTCATGCCCGGCCGGCATACTCTGGCCGGGCTTCTTGCTGCCGACATACTTGTCAGCTTGGCCGACATTCTTCTGCACCATCGCCTGCTTTCCGGCGGCAGCCGGATCGTACACCTGGATCTGCTTGTCCCGGCGGCCAGAGGTCACACTTCCGGCACGCCGGGCGCTAGGATGCGGGGACGAGGCTTGGCCCCTCGACCTCGCGCCGGCACCTCCCGCCGACACAATATACTGGGATGCCCCGGCACCTGGGTTTGCCTTCTTAAAGGCCTCCTGCTGCTTTGTAGCTTCAGACAAAAGTTGGTTAAGCCGGGCTTGCTGCTCACGCAGTGCTTCGCCGGATAAACAAGATAAATCCTTAGCTACCTCGGCCGCCGCTCTAAGGTTCTTTACTGGCGAACTATAGACTACCTTAGGCACAGTACTAGTTGCGGTATGACTCTTATCTCTAGCATCTTTTCCTATCTCAGCATTAAGATTTCTGCCTCTAGTTCTAACCTCTTCTATCCGGCTAGGCCGGATTACTACAGGAGTAAAACCATGGGCTGCCTCATACTCACGGAGTTGCCGGTTAAACCGTTCGCGCTCCTGGTTCATGGCCAGGGCCTCGTCAACGAGGGCCTGACGAGATCCCTCCAGGACCTCCCTTGTCTGCTCCGGATCGACGCCGGATCGCACCGGCTCGAGAAGCCGGTCGATGATGGGAAGAAGAACCTCGCCCCTAGCCGGCACACCGGAAGTGCCGGCCAGGTTCTCCGCACGCTCCAACGGAGGACGCGCCGACCTCTTGACCTTCGGCGGCTCCGGAGGAGAAGCTCCGGCCGCTGCTGCTTTGCCGGCATCTTCCGCCGGCGGCACGGATGTGCCGGCCATCATCACCTCAGCCGACTCAACTGAGCGAGCGCTACGCCCAGCGTGAGCCAGCCGATGTGACGGAGGATCCGACGCCACCAGCACCTCCTTCCTGCAAATTCTCTCAGTCCCCACGTACACCTCGTGGGAACCGAAAGACATAATTCGGCCATCCCTGGGGAACGGCCGGCCACCGAGACAACCGGCGTTGTCACTGACAAAACTGAGCGAGCCTAGCCTCTGGACGAGGCCAGAGACCACGCGCACTCCCGAAGCTGCTATCACAGACCCCGTCCGAATGAACACTCCGCCCAGCATATCGATCTGATGCCCCACGGTGGGCGCCAAATGTCGTCGTGGTGAAACAACATATGCCATAGGATGGCTTAAATGGGGGCCGAACTAGATGCTGGAGGATTCGGGAGAGGGGAACGAGCTAAAAAGCACGACAGAAAGAGACACTGATCTACCCAGGTTCGGGGCTCTCGTAAGGAGATAACACCCCTACTCCTGCTCTACTGATTGTATATATGGGTCGATGTAGTACACCACAATGGTGCTTCCAAGCTCTCTACTAGAGAAGGAAGATGAACTGCTAAGTGTAGGAGTACAGTGTGACCAATCTACCTTCAACCTATCAACCTTCTTCCAGCGACCAACCTTCCAACGACCAACCTTCCAACGACCCTTTGCTAGGACTCCCTGTGCCACCTTATATAGTGGTGGCCAGGGTTACAACGGTCATATAAGACCACAAGACAAGGGCTACACTCCAAACAGGAGCTGGTGGCGATGGCAGAGACCCTTGACTTCGCCCCTGATTGCTCTCGATGGGACGCCATATCCCTGTACCTTGTACCTCTTGAACTGTGGCCTTACCTCTGTGCGGTAAGCTCGTACTTGTGCACAGTGAGGGTAGGTAACCTCCACTGTGCACCCTGCCATCTTACTCTGCTACCATGCTTGGATGTTTTCTTCCTTGATTGTAGGGATGTGACACCTTGGTTGACTTAAGTATCCCGGATATGACCGTTGGCCATACCCAGGACTTATATGCCGGACCAACGACCTACGAGGGTCGGGTAATCCGGCCTCCCCTGCTCCTGCACAACACACAAAATAATTAGGCCGGCATATCTGAGTATATGCCGGCACACCTATACTAGTATTCCGGCCATACCGGCATATCCAGACACCAGCCGGGATATACATATATGCCGGCCTGGCCGATGCTCCTATATTCCGGCCAGGCCCTTTCTTGGTCAACCGGCATAAAAGTCAACCATAAGCCTTGTGTCTTTCTAGTCTCTTGACCCTACCGGGGGTCATCCCCCCGACACAAGTTGATGGTGTCAATTACTGAGAGGGTCATTTCTGGGTCAAATTTGAATAGCCCAAATAATACCGGTTGAAATCGTTTGAACACAAATATCGCCGTTACAGTGATGACTCGGCGCTCCACTTGGCAGGATACCCCGTTATTGCTTTGCCACCGTGGCTGCCAAGTGGCGTACCTCGTCCACGTAACCTTTCTCTTCTCTCCCCATTGTTCTTCAAGCTCCTGCTCCCGCTCGCCTACCGAGATCTTAGAGTACCACAGCGCTGCTGGCGCTGCGCAGGGGACATGGCCTCGAGGTTGAAAGCGGGTTCTCCTCGCTGCGGATCTGGCAAGATCGGGATCGGGAACTGGGAAGATCTGGAGGAGGCTGTTCTCGTGCTAGAGAAGTTGGGGCAGAAGCCAGTGATCATGCGGAGGTTGTTCTCGTACTAGAGAAATGGAGGCTGTTCTCAGCCTTCCATCAATTCCAGCAGCTCTAAGAGAAATGGAGAAGTAACAGGTATGCAAAATCTGAATTCTCTCTGAATTTGAATATATATACGATGAATACTCTCTGAATATGCACATATAACGCTGGATTCTATTATGTTGCTCTTGCTCTCAGGTGAATTACAGATTATCATGTTCCAGGACAGCATCATCCTCTTGCTCTACTATGTCCTGAACTTAGTTATGATCATCAACCTTTCTGTCAACTGTAGCATTACAAATGTGATTATCTGTGGCATCTTTTTGCCAAGTATCCTCATCTGCTTCTCCTTCTTGACAAGTAGACTGTTCTGCTTCCGGTTGTGTTTCTTGTCCTGTTCTATGACTTGTATGAATATCTACTAGTGGGTGGTTGTGGTTCTTGAGTAGTTCCATGATTTCTGTGAAATATTACTGGACACCAATTCCTTGAATATTTCTCTCATTTCTCTGATGTGATCCAGTAGATATTATGTTGCCAAGTAGATGGTCAGTATGACTGCTGGCTCATGTGCCCTTCCATGCTTGAGCAAATCACTTCTCAAACATTGCACAAAATTTGTGTGATCAGTATATAGGTTCAGTACTGTCAACTTTCAGTCGATGTCAGCTATGTGTGTATCATTAACTAATTTACTATTTTCTGATGCTGGGGCCAGAAGATCATGTCAATTTAGAAAATCCACCAACTGAATATCAATGCTTTGCACGAAAACTAGCACATAAAAATCAACAAAAATGGTGCATTTTCTGAATCTTGCAAAGAACAGAGGGAACATGACAGCTTCCAGAGAAGGCTAGAGGGGGAATTGGCAGTACCTAGCTTTTAAGTAACAGCAAAATACAGATAATCATAACACGACAAAATATGTCAATTTAGCAAATCCAAACAACAGAAGATTATTCCATTGCTTGGTCATACAGATAAACATAATACAACAAAATATGTCTGTTACAAGCAGATAATCAATCACAGAGTCATTACACATCATCATACTAGTGTTCGTTAACTAAAGTTTAAAAGTAGAACACTTCAAGGTAACTAGTCTTCTGGCTATTCCCAACGATGAGATCGGGGAGCCCCAGGCATTGTTGGGAAGATCCACATTGGCGCCTCCCACTCATTGTAATAAGTGGATCTGTATATCAGTTCTGATCCTATTGCCGAAGCTCCTTGATACGTCTCAAACGTATCTATAATTTTTGATGCTCCATGCTTGTTTTTACACCATTTGCCTTGTGTTTCGTTACACTTTGTGGCGTTTTTATGCGATTTCCGGAACTAACCTATTGACAAGATGCCACAGTGCCAGTTCCCTGTTTTCTGTTGTTTTTGTGTTTCAGAAATGCTACATAGGAAATATTCTCGGAATTGGATGAAACAAGTTCCAGAACTCCTATTTTTCCTGGACGAAGGACGAGGACCGAAAGAGAGCCGGAGGGGGCCAGGGGCTAGCCTCATACTAGGGCGGCGCGGCACAGCCCCTGGCCGCGCCCCCTATGTGTGAGGAGCCCCTGGTAGCCCCCTGACGACGCCCCTTCGCCTATATAAAGCCTCGGGACGGAAAACCCTAAAGGAGTCGGCGAAATTTCCAGAACAGTTCCGCAGCGCCGCCGCCGTTGAAGCCAAATTTTGGGGGACAGAAGTCTCTGTTCCGACACCCAGCCAGGACGGGGAAGTGCCCCCGGAGCCATCTCCATCGGTCTCCATCGCCGTCTCTGCCGCCTCCGTCGACCTCACCGCCATCTCCATCAACCTTGATGTCTCCTATGATGAGGAGGGAGTAGTTCTCCCCTGGGGCTGAGGGCTCTACCGGTAGCTATGTGGTTCACCTCTCTCCCATTATGTGATCTTTATGTGATCGTGAGCTTTGTATCATGTTGAATAAGTAGATGTTACTCTTCTTCATTATGTGTACTCTAGTGTGTTATTAAAGTAATCTATTCCTCCTGCCATGGTGTAACGGTGACAGTGCGTGCATCGTGGTGGTACTTGGTCTAGGCTACGATTGTGATCTCTTATGGATTATGAGAATAATTATCACTATAATAGTATTGAAGTGATCTATTCCTCCTTTCATGGTGTAATGTTGACAGTGTGTGCACCGTGTTAGTACTTGGTCTAAGTTGCAATAATATTTATCTTGAGTTGTGATTTGATTTGGATATCTCTATGAGTGGTGTTTGTCAAGTACTTGATGAACTTTAAGGGGTGCTTCTGTAGCCACTACGCAATGATTAGTGTTATTCAATAGGAGAGTAATTCAGAGTACCATAGTGAAGAGAAGTTATTTATTTGTTCAATTATGTTATATTTGTTGGGAGTGTGTCCACTAGTGAAAGTATGATCCCTAGGCCTTGTTTCCAAGCTTTGCACACCGTTTACTTGCTGTTTTATTACTTGTTTTCTTGCTGCCATTTTTATTCCAGATTGCATTTACTACTTATAATCATCTATACCACTTGTATTTCACTATCTCTTCGCTGAACTAGTGCACCTATACATCTGACAAGTGTATTGGGTGTGTTGGGGACACAAGAGACTTTCTGTATCGTAATTACAGGGTTGTTTGAGAGGGATAGCTTTGACCTCTTCCTCCCTGAGTTCGATAAACCTTGGGTGATCCACTTAAGGGAAACTTGCTGCTGCTCTACAAACCTCTGCACTTGGAGACCCAACACTGTCTACAAGAACAGACGCGTGCGTAGACATCAAGCTCTTTTCTGGCGCCGTTGCCGGGGAGGTAAGGTAAAAGGTACTCGCATCCTCCTGTGTGAGTACTCAGAGTTATTTCCTTTAGATTCTGCAATTACATCTTTTTGTTTCTTGTTTTTATTTTCACTAGTTAGGCTTAATGGAAAATAAAGAGTTCTTTAGTCTTTTTTCTGAGTTTAGATTTGAAGAGAAAATTGAAAAACCTTTGGAGCTTATTTCGCATAGCAATGTTATTAGTACAAATGCTTTGAATCCCGTTATTGCTAATGCTATAGAAAAGTCTAAGCTTGGGGAAGCTGGTTTTGTTAAGCATGATATTTTTAGTTCCCCAGCTCTAGTGGAGAAAATTTGTCCTGATAATATTTTATCTCCCATATGTGATATTTCTAATGATGCTTGTGCTCCTCATCCTTTTAAAATACCTACGAAGATTGTTGAACGTGCCATGAATAACTGCTATTTAGGAGATGGAACTGTCCATCCTGGTGATCATTTGCTTTTTATACATGAATTATGCAAGTTGTTCTAGTGTGCAGGTATTTCAATGAACCAAGTTAAGAAGAAGCTATTCTCTTTTTCACTGAAAGGCAGAGCTGGGGAGTGGTATCAGCTGCTTAAAGATGGTCCATCTATTGCATGGGAGGAAATTGTACCTCTCTTTTATTCCAAGTTTTATCCTCCAAGTGAAATTCATAAAGATCGTAACCGGATATATAACTTTTGGCCTCATGATGAAGAAAGCATTGCCCAAGCTTGGGGAAGATTGAAGTTACTAATGCATAAATGTCTTGTTCATGATCTTCCCCGTAATATTGTTATTAATAATTTTTATGCAAGGCTTTCAGGATATTACAAGGACTATCTAGATGCATGCTTTGTTGGGTCTTTCACAAGCAAGGATGTTGACACCAAGTGGGATCTGCTTGAAACAATTCAAAACAATATTGAAGGTTGGGATAGCGACAAAGGTAAAGGATCAGGTATGAATTACGAATTTGATTGCGTTAAGTCTTTCGCTGAAACTGCTAATTTTCAAGAGCTTAGTGCTAAATATGGTCTTGATCCTCAAATTATGGTTGATTGCTTTAAAGCCTTTGCTTCCCATATGAATGTTCCTAAAGGAAATGGGGACGTGTATCATGAACCTTTTAAGGACACTTGCATAGAAAGTGATATTGTTATTGATGATTCCAATAAACATGCTCAAACTTCTAAAAGTCCTATTTCTTATAAGCATGTTAATTTTTGTGGAGTACATAGACCTTGTGAACAGAGTTACAACAAGGAAGATTATTGTGTCCACCATGCAAATGAAGAAACCCGAATGTGGTACAAGGATATAGGTGAGATCGGTAAAAAGGTTTGTGAGCTTTATCCTTTTCTTTGTAAACATTGCGATGACATAGGTCATTTTAATTTCTAATGCTCGAGCCCTAATAGTTACTCTTCTAGTACCTTAAGTTTGTATTGTGATGACAACATTACTCTCAATCAGCATGATGAGCTCACTTTGTTCTTGGCGTGTGAAGAGATATCTAGAAAGATTGCTTTGATAGACATGAATGATGTTGATATTAATAGCACCCTTCGTGGTTGTCGTCTCTATTGTGCTAAAGATTGCCTTGCAAATACTTACATACAAAATCTTATAAAACTTGATATTCTGCCAAGCTATGATAGGACTGATAGATGTTTTTATCTTATTAATAGAGAGGAGGAATCCTCCAAAGTTTCTTCTGTTGTTTCTGTCAGCAAACCAGATTATGTGGAGAAGATGCCTTTCCCTCCTAAAGAATATGTGGAGAAGATGCCCTTCAAGTCTCTCCCTCCTAAAGGAGAAAGTAAGAAGAGTATGAAGAAGAAGAAGAGGAGTAAAAGGCGAGAGGACACGGTATCTTCCCCTAAGCGTTATGATCCTGCCATAGATTATGATAATTCTGATTGGGATGATGTTCCTATGCCTGTTACCTATGTTAGTGATCATGATTGGGAAAAGCACTCTACTTTTGATATTGAAAATCTTTTTGGTACCAATTCTAAGGTTAATAATTGTTGTACCATTAGTACTATCCATGTTCCTTCTTATGATGATATGTTTGATGAATATGCTTTGAGAAATAGCTGTTCTTTAGCTTGTGATGATACTAAACCTCTAGTTTATGATGGCTATTATGATGAGTATAATGTTTTCAGTTCACCTACTTTTGAGGAGAAAATTAGTTATGATTACAATATGCCTCCTGTTTTTGATGATTATGATGATGAGAATAATTATTATGTTGAATCTGCTCCTACTACGATGGTTCATGTGGGGAGTATTAATTCTTTTAGGCATGTAGCTCATGATAGGGATGCTTTATATGATAGTTATATTGTTAGTTCTATTCATGATGCTACTGAAAGTTATTATGAGAGAGGGAAACATGGTTTGATGGATCTCAACAATATTGAGTTTCCCCTCTTTTTGTTGCAATTCTTGAAGTTGTACTTGTTTTGCCTTCCTATGCTTTTTGCTTTGCGCTTTTATGACTTGTCTTTTTACAAGACTATTTTTCATAGGAAGTGGTTTAGATTTAAATATGTTCCATACTTGCTTTTTGATGCTCTCTATTGCCTCAAGCTCTTATATGGCGCCCACATGAGCATCTTTGCAAATTACTGCGCCTAGCTCAAAGGCGTTAAAGAAAAGCACTCTTGGGAGATAACCCATTGTTTTATTTTCAGTACTTTTTCTTTTATTTGAGTCTTGGAAGTTATTACTACTGTAATAACCGCTCCTTATCCTTTTTATTTCATTGTTGTGCCAAGAGAAGCCTCTAATTTGTGCGAGGTAAGATTTGGGGATGTTGCTGTCCTGAAACTGTTTTCGGTGCTGCACCATAAAAATTCGTGAACATTCTCTGTATATCTTTTGGACCTGCGATTTCTTGCGCATATGCCCCAGGTTATATCCAAACTTTCATTAGTTGAACACTTTTTGATTTGAATAACAGCAAACCCTCTAAAAATTCGACCTTTGTCAGCTGTTCAGTTTTGACAGATTTCTGCCAATATTTGTGTTTGCCGCTTGATCGCTTTCTTTTTGAGTTCTTTTGATCATGGAGCTTTTGGGGAAGTTGCTACAGTAGTATATGCTTTATATGTGGTGGTTTTGAGTTGAAACCTGAAGCAAAAAGGGTTGATTCTATGTTATGCTTAAACTAATATTGCTAATAGATTTCAAGTTTTGTATGAAGGAAGTTTTCAAGTGTAGGGATCGGAGAGTGATGAGATGAGTTGAAGAATGGACAAAAGATCAAGCTTGGGGATGCCCATGCATCACCCCAAGAAATATCCAAGAAGTACAAGCGTCAAAGCTTGGGGATGCCCCTGAGGCACCCCTTCTTCATCGGCAAAAATCAGGTCACCTTTCAAGACACTATATTTTTATTGCTTCATGCACTATGCGTTTTTCTTGGAGCGTCAGTTGTTTTTGTTTTTGTTTTCAGTTTTCTTTTGTTTTGTTTGCTGCAATAAATGGTTAGATCACATCATGTTTCTTTTGGAGGAGATGAACTCGCTTTTCATTTGCCAAGAACACTCTAGTTTTCACTCTTATCGTTCAACGAGTGTTCTCTTTTTCTGCTACTACGTTTAGCTTGCATTTTTCGCCTTGATTTTTGTTCAGATATTGTTTTATCCTTGCATCAAGGTGTATTTGGACCTCTGGTCTATGTTGGCTTTTATCAAAAGAGTTGTCTCAAAAAGGTTTGAATGGTGTTGGAAAAGAGAAAAGTTTCATGCAAAAAAAAAGTGGTACAAAAAGGAGCTTGTTTAGACTGCGGCTTAGGCTTTTGCATGTCGTGCTTGATGTCATTTTGATAGTATGCTTAGTGGTTTTGCTGTAGCATGACTTGTCTCAAATGACTGAGATTGCTTAATGAGCCTTTGAAAAAATCATGCGTTGTTTTTATTATATGGAAGCATTTATTTGGTTTTCTCCTTTGATGCTTTATTTGGGTTGACTTGGCACATGCGTACACCATGTTGACTACAAAATAAGTCCCCTATAGCCTCTATGATCATTTATTTTTTGGACTTTTGATGTCATCTTATGCTTCTTTTAATGTTGCTTTGTCGCTTTGCATGATTATGGCCGTTATTGCTCTCTTAGTTGGTCGCTCCCAGTCTTTTGCTAGCCCTCATTTTGTACTGAGTATGATCTCTACTCGTGCATCCAACTCCTAAAAACCAAGTTTGCCATTATGTCCACTATAAATTCCTATGCATGGTATTTGCAAGCCGTTCCAAGTAAATTTTCATGTGCTACCTTTCAAAAAACCTTCAAAATACTTCTCATTTTGTGACATTGTTTTCAGCTCATGGGGACGTAGTGGGCGGATTTGCTATCTTCCATATTGTCTTATTCCAAAAAGAAAAGAAAAAAGAGAAAAAAAAGAAAGAAAAAAGGTACTCCTCCATGGTATGTGAATGTTGGTGGGCACCCGATGGAATCGGTTAGCCATGGTTTGAGAAAGGAAAAAAAGGTGGGGAGGAGTGCCAAGCTTTATAAAAGAGCACAAAAGTGCCAATCTCTCTCTCAAAAACTTGCTTCATTTTTGTATGGAAGATAGTAAGAACCCCATTGCCAGTCGTTGACAAAAGCAACCACCTCTCAAAACCCAAGTTTTATCTCTCTGTTTTACAAATGAAAAGCTCTAGCACATGTTTAATCACTGCTTCCCTCCGCGAAGGGCCTTTCTTTTACTTTTATGTTGAGTCACCACTTTCTACCTTTATGCACCATTAAGAGAGCATAGTTGTCATTATGAGTATAATGTGCATTGTTCCAAAGTTTTCATTGATTGATTCATATTGTTGGTTTCACTTGTTCTCAAATTATTTGTATCTAGTCGCCCTCTTAAACTTGAAGGTGTCCTATGCATTTATGTTTTGCTATTCCATGAGGGACAAGCTGAAAACCATTTACTATGTTTTTCCATATGATTTGAACACATGTTTGACTTTCATTGTTTCATTATTCATGATCTTTTGTTTGTGTTTCTTTTCATGTTATAACATGGTTGCTAAGTTTCTATTATCAAGATTATGTCTTTCATGCCCATGTTTTAAGTTCTTTTGATCCCAGCACTCAATGCTTACTTAGATGATCAAGATTGTGTAGGTGCATGTCACCTCAAAAATTATTTCTTTTGTTATCACTTACCTACTTGAGGACGAGCAGGAGTTAAGCTTGGGGATGCTGATACGTCTCAAACGTATATATAATTTTTGATGCTCCATGCTTGTTTTTACACCATTTGCCTTGTGTTTCGTTACACTTCGTGGCGTTTTTATGCGATTTCTGGAACTAACCTATTAGCAAGATGACACAGTGCCAGTTCCCTGTTTTCTGCTGTTTTTGTGTTTCAGAAATGCTACACAGGAAATATTCTCGGAATTAGACGAAACAAGTTCCAGAACTCCTATTTTTCCCGGACGAAGGACGAGGACCGACAGAGAGCCAGAGGAGGGCCAGGGGCCAGCCTCACACCAGGGCAGCACAGCCCAGCCCCTGGCCGCGCCCCCTATGTGTGAGGAGCCCCTGGCAGCCCCTTGACGACGCCCGTTCGCCTATATAAAGCCTCGGGACGGAAAACCCTAAAGGAGTCGGCGAAATTTCCAGAACAGTTCCGCAGCGCCGCCGCCGTCGAAGCCAAATTTCGGGGGACAGAAGTCTCTGTTCCGGCACCCTGTCGGGATGAGGAAGTGCCCCCGGAGCCATCTCCATCGGTCTCCATCATCGTCTCCGCCGCCTCCATCGACCTCACCGCCATCTCCATCAACCTTGCTGTCTCCTATGATGAGGAGGGAGTAGTTCTCCCCCGGGGCTGAGGACTCTACCGGTAGTTATGTGGTTCACCTCTCTCTCCCATGATGTGATCTTTATGTGATCATGAGCTTTGTATCATATTGAATAAGTAGATGTTACTCTTCTTCATTATGTGTACTCTAGTGTGTTATTAAAGTAATCTATTCCTCCTGCCATGGTGTAACGGTGACAGTGTGTGCATCGTGGTGGTACTTGGTCTAGGCTACGATTGTGATCTCTTATGGATTATGAGAATAATTATCACTATGATAGTATTGAAGTGATCTATTCCTCCTTTCATGGTGTAATGTTGACAGTGTGTGCACCGTGTTAGTACTTGGTCTAAGTTGCAATAATATTTATCTTGAGTTGTGATTTGATTTGGATATCTCTATGAGTGGTGTTTGTCAAGTACTTGATGAACTTTAAGGGGTGCTTCTGTAGCCACTACGCAATGATTAGTGTTATTCAATAGGAGAGTAATTCAGAGTACCATAGTGAAGAGAAGTTATTTATTTGTTCAATTATGTTATATTTGTTGGGAGTGTGTCCACTAGTGAAAGTATGATCCCTAGGCCTTGTTTCCAAGCTTTGCACACCGTTTACTTGCTGTTTTGTTACTTGTTTTCTTGCTGCCATTTTTATTCCAGATTGCATTTACTACTTATAATCATCTATACCACTTGTATTTCACTATTTCTTCGCCGAACTAGTGCACCTATACATCTGACAAGTGTATTGGGTGTGTTGGGGACATAAGAGACTTTCTGTATCATAATTGCAGGGTTGTTTGAGAGGGATAGTTTTGACCTCTTCCTCCCTGAGTTTGATAAACCTTGGGTGATCCACTTAAGGGAAACTTGCTGCTGCTCTACAAACCTCTGCACTTGGAGGCCCAACACTGTCTACAAGAACAGACGCGTGTGTAGACATCACTCCTCTATTCATGTGTATACGGCTCCAATCTGGCACTGGCCTCTGGGTGTAGGGACGGGCTCGATGGTATGCAACAAACACACAGTCTTCTTGTAACAAGAACATGCCTTGTCCAGCAGATGGACCAGCTTTTCCAACATCATAACAGGGTTCTCGGTGGAATATTGGGTTGTTGATTCCAAGAAATACTGAAAGCCCATGCAGATGCTCCTGCCTGATCCACACTAGACCATCAACAGGATCTTTGGCTTCCGGGCGAAGATTAAAGGGATGCCTTGTGAAAACGTGGCACCGTAGACTAGGATAAGTGCTCAACCATATCCCATCTTCAAACTGTGCAGGAGCATTTCTGTTTCTACCACCATCTATCTGAATCCAAAGTAGATCGAAATTGCCATAATGGTAGGTATTGGATGCCAAGAACCAGGTAGTTTGTGAATTAGGCACTAGAACTTCTTCAACGTCTTCATCCGGATTGGCAGGAAATGCATCTCCTTCAGCCGCATCGCCAGCAACTGCAGCGGCTTGAGCCGCATCGCCAGCAACTGCAGCGCCTTCAGCCGCATCCCCTGCAACTGGATCCTCGATGTTCGGGGCAAGTATTAGACGCGGGCCTTCATCTGTGGCTGCGTACGGAAGAAGATAAGCCACAATACAACAATGCAGTAAGCAGGTAGAACTACCTGTAAATTTAGATAGAAAGAGGGCATAACTCACCCCAAGTATGTGGTTCCCAAACCAGAATATCTCCTCGTGGTTCTATAACCGCGTACACGTGGAACAAATCTGTCCGATCACCGAATAGTTGAATTGCATAGGCGTCGACATACCTGCGAGGTGCAAGGTGGTAATTTTTGAGGATGACCCAGCCGTTGTCTTGTTGACTGTCTACATAGGCGATCAGTTTGTCAAAGATCACGATTGCTTCATAATGCCACTGGTCACTGTATTTTTCCTTGTAAGGGGTCTTTGTAATCTTTATCTTCAGAAGCTATAACTCACACTGCTTGTACGAAAACATGCATGTTCGAAACCTGGGGAAAACTCCAATATGAGCCAGTAATGGGAGAGGCAGAGTCACTTCTCTGTACATGTGGCGGATCTTCAGGAGGCCATTATTCATGAGTAATGCCATCCAGTCACCGTTACTTCCTACCCAATGCCCTCTTCCATCGGAGTCATTGCAATGCACGTGTGCTTTAAGCATCTTATTGTTTAACGGCATGAAGAGGGCGTCAATGCCCTGCAATTGAATTTGTTTGGAAACTTTGTAAAAATTAAGGTGTTCCACAGAAGGAAAAGTTTGCTTGAATAGATGGAAAACTATATAGGTAAACCATTACAAAAAGAGCGGTCGTGGGTAGAGTAACAGTTGTACAGCATTTTCTAAGCACTGCCTCAGCTGTACCCTCTATCTGAACTGTTAATAGGTGCATCAAGATACGTGCTAGTCTTTTTTTCCTCTCAAACAACTTCTCTTTTTTCTATCTCTCACTCTATATAACATTTGAATTTGAAACTTTCAAGTTTACTCAAACATTTGAGATAGAATGTGGGAAAAATAGTTGGGGATTCTTATTATACTATATATATACTTTTTAAAACAATTTTTGTTGAATTTTAAATATTTGAATAAGTTAAATTTCACACAAAAAATAAGAAATATTTTTCCCACATTCTAGTTGTAATATTATAGCGATCTGCAAAGTTTGAAATGTGTATGTTACATAGTTTGAGAGATATAAAAAAGACAAATTCAAAAAAGTATGAGAGTGTAGGTGAGACCCTGCTTAGACAAAAACTTTTCCATTCCAATTTTTGCTATTTAAAAAGTCATTGTATGGTATTCGACAGAATGCTCACTGGATTGCAAGAACATTGTTTGGTAAAAAAATGATGTGCCTACTAGATGTTCGACAGAAGGATAACTATGCTTGAATATATCATAAACACATACAAGATGGAAAACTAAGTCCGTAAACCGAAACCCTAAAAGGCGTCATGGGCAGAGTAACTTTATTTTTCAGAAATATTTGTATCTAAAAAGTCGATGCATGCAAGGTGTTCGACAGAGAGATCGGTGGATTGCAAGAACATAAACAGACAGGAGATCAATATATATATATAACAGAATACTGAATCTAGTTACTCTTACTTGTGCATCGCTATCATGTGGCCACGAGGATTCGCCAGCGTGGAGCAGGCCCGGCGCATCAAGTGGTAGATTCGGGGTCCCTCGAATGGCACGACGCATGCCAACCATGCCGACAGCAAGGCGGGCAGCGCTTAAGATGTCGACCCGCTCGACTATGTTCTCAACCGATGGGTAGTGGAGATTATCCCACCCCATGGATTCGTGGTAACGATCAGCAATGGGCTCTTTTGGAGTCGAACGCTGACGCTTCCCCCCTGGGGTTCGTCCCACCCAGACCCAGACATGACCTGTGCCGGCAAATGCGGGCGGCGGTGATGTGATGGAAAGAGAAGCGGTGATGTGAAACGAGAGGGCGCAGCGGTGTTGTGGAGAAGATGGGGAATGAGGCGATGAACTGCCTAGCGCAGGGTAATAAGTGGAAGTTGGCGTTGGGAAGGGGAGGGGGCGACGGCAGTTCACTGTAGAAGGAGTGGAAATAATATTTTATCTCCGTCGTGGGCCCCCATTGCAGCAGGCTTCCTGCCCGCCAGTGCAATCTGTGCAATCCCCGTACAAGGCATGCGCCCGCAGTTCAAAAATTAGTTTGACGTCCATCTTTCTCCAACAAATTATGCCATGAAATTTGTATTTTAAAGTTTCAAAAAAATTCGAAACAAAATTCTTGTGATAGGCATTGTTGAATTCTATAAATCGGTACAAATCTCAATATGAAATACTTTATATTCTATTCTACACAAAAAAGATAAAATCTGACATATTATATAGTGAATAGTACACGATTGAACACTATATAATTTTATTAGATTTGACCATATTTGTGTAGCCTAGAATATAAAGAATTTCATATTGTAATTAGTACCGGTTTGTAGCATTCAACATTGCCTATCACAAAAAAAGACAAATTCCTAAGAAAAAGATGTACTTTCTTACTACTATTTTAATACTATTTACATTCACAAATTTATCTTCTTCTATCTTCCAAAATTCAACATATCTTTGTATGTATTTAACGCCAATTTTTTTGAAAACATAGAAGTTTGAGAATTTGAACTTTTAAAAATTCTGAAATTGTATGGAGCATCGGTGCCCATTTGCACTAAATCCCTTGTCGAATCCAATGATACAGCTTTTATGAACTTTTCAAAATTCTGAAAGTGTTGGGAGTATATTATTTTACAAGGTGCACACGACGGGCGCTCTGACTTGCGAAGAGTGACTTGAGAGTCATTGATAGATGGGTCCCCCATGTGATGGGGCCCGCGTGCAGTGAGGGCAAGTCAGAGACAAGTTAGAGTGGGCAAGTCAGGGCCTCGCTCTGGACATCAACGACACTCATGCGACATGTCTGGGCATCTCCGGCAGAGCGTGCACAGAGCGTGCTCTGGACATCAACGGAAGGCATGGCCGTGCTCTGGGCATCTCCGGCCCCTTATACAGATACACTTCAGTACATAGGGAAAACACACTTACTAAATCATATATAAGGATGGTCCTCGCTCGGACACTTACATATATAGGTGGAACGAATAGTACATGAATCTAGTATTGAGGGAGAGGACGCAGGCATCTTCTCATGATAGTAATTCTACAGAATGCGTCGTAGCATACATACGCATCCTTTGCTGCATAGTGGATATGCTCCGACCGTAGTTCCCAAAGATGCCAGGTGTTGTGCAGCTTCAGCTTGCGAAAATCCTCCTTGTGGTCTTTGAACTTCTTGTTGATGATTTCCTTCGCCATGGTGGCCAAGCCGGTCCTGGGTTGGAACAGGACGTTGAAGTGATCTTGTAAGTCCACGTGGTTTGGTATGTGGGCGCCCAGGGCTTCAAGCTTGGGGGTGTCTTGGCGCATGTCCACAGATGCGAAGGAAATGTCGGGGCGATTGAGGAACTGTATGAGTTCAGGACAGTTCCCTGTTGCCACGGCTTCGTGCCAGAGTAGGCAGTGATCGCACATGCAAAGTTGCAGGAGGGCGGCGTGGGGAGGCTTGGTGATGGTGTACTCGAGGTCGAGGCCGACGATCGGCTCTTGGTCCCGCTCACCAAGCCAACGCTCAAACATGGCGATGAACTTGGCCGCCTCTCTCGGGTCGGTTGTGTGCATCACCATGAGGGCGGTGTCACCATGAGCATGGACCTTGTGGTAGTCAGTGAAGACATTGCCATAGATCTCCATGACGGCCGCGGCGCAAGGAGTGGGAGTGGAGGGGGGAGGGGGTTATCTCTGGAGAAGACGAAGTTGGGGATCCAATTGTTTTCCAGGCCGCGAGATCGTGGGATAAATAGTGCACGACGGGTCGCTGGCACGCCGCGTAAGTAAATGCAGTGTAGCGCTTTGGGGGTGCTTTGGAAGTTGAACCCCCCATGCGAGCCCCCGTCACTTCGTTTATGAGAGAAGAGGAAGTTGGGGAAGCAATTGTTTTGCAGGCACGCCGCGGTAAATGCCAGTCTAGCGCTTTGGAAATTGAACCAGTCGCTTTGTTTCGTTTCTAAGAGAGCGCTAGACCGACGTGTCACCGCGGGCCCCGGTACTCCGGCCCACTTGTAAGTGAGCGGCTGTTATCGTGGGTAAGGATGTACGTACGTTTACCGCTAGGCAGCAATTAGAGAGTCTCGTTATTGGGTCCCCTCGTTGTTTGACTACATGCAGCAGAGCGACAGTTTGAAAAAGGAGATAGCGTGCAAGGGGGAATAAATCCGTTCTCGTCTGACACGCGGAAGGAATAGAGAACAAAATCTTACCATTGAAATGCTTCTCATCGAGGTCACCTGCTCCATGAGCCAAACGAGTGAGACAAACTAGTCCAGGTTTAGCATCCGAAGCGTGTGGGGACCCACTTGTCTGGGTAAGGTTTGGTTTGATGTGTGTCTGGGGACCCACTTGTCAATAGTGTTCCGGGCCTTCGTGGGGGGTTAGGATTCGTGGCCAGTGGAAAAACCCAAGCAACTGACGCGTGGTAGCAAGTTGTGCGTAGCAGCGGGATGAGAATTGACAGGGCAGCGAAATTTCAAAGGCAAGTAAATTGACGAGACACGCCGCAGTCTGACAAGGCGTGCTCAAGAGATCTGAGTAGCATCATCATCGCTCACTCTACTCTGGCGACTAGTTCAGTAGATGGAGGAGTTCCCTTCCATGGGTAAACAAATGAATAAATGAAGGAAATTGCATAAACCACCAACTATTGCTGTCATCGTTGCACAAACTACTCACTTTACTTATTATTTGCACAAACCACCAACTATTCGTGTAATAGCTTGCAACTAGGTCTAAATCACAACTTAAGCGGATTAACAACACATCTAATGCCAGGGGCCCACTACTCAGTGCTGATGTGGCATTGCATGTACACATGACATCATTTAGCGTGTCTCGATCTTTATGAAAAATTTGAAAATTTCACACATTTTGACTGATAGCAAATAGTAAATAGTTCTAGCGCAAATTGCATCGAGCAAATAGTAAATAGTTCTAGCAAATAGTTCTTAGCAAATAGGTTCGTGCTAATTGCATCAAGCAAATAGCAGATAGCAAATAGTTCTTAGCTACGGTAATCTCGTGATACCTCTACTGATGATTTGGTGATTCTTCGAACAATGGCTCAACAAAGGTTCGTCTCAGGATCTAACTCCTCATCTAACTCTCTATCATTTGGCTCCTCTTTGAACAATGGCTCGTCGATGATTGCCTTGATCCTTTTCACCTTGTCAGTTTGGGCGTTCCATCCCGCTCTGTTCAACATCCGTACAACATCATGTGCGCGCTTTAGCACCCGCTGCAACTTCATTTTTTTCTCCATTTCATCCACATTTTTCTTCAGCATTTCCAAATTGTCCTTCAGCTGACCAGCTTCTTCCATCAGCACAGCCTTCTCGGCGCATAGAGCGGAATTCTTCTTCTCTAGCTCAGCTAGTTTAATTTTATCAGCACTTCTTGTAGTATTGCTAGAATGGTACAATCCCCATAGTCGTGATAGTGCATTCTTTAGTGTGTCTGGCCACTCTTGGTCAACCCAAGAAACAAACCCACAGTTGTTCTCTTCCTATAGAAAAAGAAATGAAAAATGCTCATGCCATTACGTAACATAAGATAGGACTCAATGCAGCAAGTAATTCATACGCAAATACACATGAAAGAACTAAGTGTAGCAAGATAATACTAAGTGTGCAGCAATTTAGTCATGTGCATCAATTATTTAATTACTTGCAGCAAGTTAGTCATGTGCATCCATTTACTTTTAGTTACTATACCAAACAATAAACTGAAGAATCGAAGGGGAAATTGCAGCTTTCACCCTGCCCCTACGTAACACAAGATAGTACTCAGTGAAGCAAGTAATTTATATGCAAATACACATGAAAGATAGTACTAAGTGCCAAGATAGTAATCAGTGAAGCAAGTAATTTGTAAGCAACCTACACACGATTAGTAATAGAAGAGGACAAAGATCGTACAAAGGGTAACTATAATATTATGTATAACTGAAAGAAATAGTGTAATTACATGCCCACAAAATTGCAGTTAGAAGTTTGAAGGTAAAATCTCATGCACATAATCTTATCTAAACAAGGCAATAGATCAACTTAAACAAGGCAATATTATCTCCAACTAAAGTAAACTTTGATGCTTTTCCACTGCTAACGTGCACATAGAAGGACTCACATTCTGCAGTGAGCACTTGTAGAATTTTCGCCCCGTATCAGTCCCCTCGAAGGCGACGCACTTGAGCAGCTCAAGTTTGTGGACACGGCAAAGTTCTTCACAGCTCGACACTAAACTGCGAAATGTGGGGTCTTCGCAGGTTTGCAGGGCATGATCCGCTTCTCTGGGGTCCTACACGTCCATGAGTTACAGAGAAAATCAACGTTAACTTACGTAAAGCGACCGAATCGGATAGAAAATGGCTATTCACAGATCCGAAACCAAACACATAGCTCGAGGCGGTGTAGCTTACCCCGAGGGTCATGGCGACCAAGGCGGTGGCTTGTACGAATGTCGGCGAGGGCGGCAGCAGCGGACCAGGAAGAGGGGTAGATCCAGATCCTCCTCAGTGAAGGGTAGGGGCTGAGAAAGGGGGGAGAAGAGGACAGGGAAGGGAAGGGAAGCGACTGGAGTCAATGATACTTGTGCATTTTCCATTGTCTATAAGGGCATCCTGACAGCATCATGTGCATCTGTCACCAACTTGGATGTGCACTGTTTGGCCTGCTGCCATATAATGAATTATTTTTGCCCTAAATCCTTTTTAATCCAATTTTGCACTGGGGCTACAAGAAATGCACACCAAAAAAATTGGGGAAAAATACAGGGAGGTCCCCTGGGGGTGTGGGACCCTAGAACCAACACCAAACCATGGTTCCCACCCCACCTGGCAGACATCGATGGCACCGCGAGTCTGACCTAGATCTCGGAGGGGGCCCCGGGGAATTCAAAAAAAAAATCAAAAAAAATGGAAAAACAGTGCATGGAGTCATGGTGAGTGATGCATCACCTAGGAAAAATACCAAACATGCCATCCCAGGGGTTCACATGTGGACTCCCTCACAGAGAGGTGCTTCCAGGCAGGAGTTCTCTTGGTCTTCCTTGACAGATGACCATGGTTTGTGCAAGTTCCACAGCAAACTTTGGAACCATGGTCCCATTTTTGGTGGAGATGTGCATCTTTGTATTCCAAACCACTTTTGCAACTAGTGTTTTTCCAGTTTCCACATAAAAAATGCATTTCCCATTTTTCAGGTGCCCGGAGGGATCGAAACAGGTGCTTTTTTGTGAAGGGGCCACCAAGGGCAATGTGCAAAACATGACCACTCTATTTTTCATGGGTGGGGGACCTGCCAGGGGTGCCACATCCAGGAGGCTAGGAATTATCTCGGCCTGCTGCCATATAATGAATTATTTTTGCCCTAAATCCTTTTTAATCCAATTTTGCACTGGGGCTACAAGAAATGCACACCAGAAAAATTGGGGAAAAATACAGGGAGGTCCCCTGGGGGTGTGGGACCCTAGAACCAAGACCAAACCATGGTTCCCACCCCACCTCGCAGACATCGATGGCACCGCGAGTCTGACCTAGATCTCGGAGGGGGCCCGGGGAATTCAGAAAAATTCAAAAAAAATGGAAAAACAGTGCATGCAGTCATGGTGAGTGATGCATCACCTAGGAAAAATACCAAACATGCCATCCCAAGGGTTCACATGTGGGCTCCCTGATGGCTGGCGTGTCGTTGATGATGATTATGGCCAGACAGTTGGGAAACTCCAAGCGGAAAGTATGATGAGCACAGCGGCAAGTCTTTTCTCTCAGTAAGAAACCAAGGTTTGTCGATCAGGAGAAGAGCAGACAATACGACTGAAGGTGATGCTTGATAGCCTAGTGACACTCCAACAAGGGCGCCGTTTCACGATAAAATGAGTTAGCGTGTCTTCAGCTAGTAGCAACATGGAACCTGCACACAACACAACCAAATACTTTGTTCCCAACTTGCGATGAGTTTGTCAATCTCACCGGTTTGCTTGAAACAAAGGGTATGAGCGTATCGAGTGGTAAATAGTAGAAGTATGCGAGTAAAGTAAACAGTGCGAGTAAAGTAAATAGGTGATAGCAATATGATGGAAATAGGACCGGGGTCCACAGTTCACTAGCGGTGCCTCTCCATAAGATAAATAACACATGCTGGGTAAACAAATTACAGTTGGGCAATTGATAGAATAAAGATAAACGTGGTATGTCAAGAAGATCACTATGCGATTTACTCTGGGCATTACAACAAAATACATAGACCGCCATCCAACTGCATCTATGACTAATAATCCACTCACGGGGATATCATCCGAACACTCCATGAGTATTAAGTTGCGAACAACAGATAATTGCATTAAGCAAAGTGTATAATGTAAACAAAGCATATGCCCTCGAGCATATGAATGTTGTTTTCTCCCTAGTAGCAACAGCACATCTACAACCTTAGAGGTTTCTGTCACTCCCCCAGATTAAATAGAGGCATGAACCCACTATCGAGCATAAATACCCCCTCTTGGAGTTACTAGCAACTACTCGGCCAAGATAGCTACTAACAACGGAGAGCATGCAAGATCATAAACAACATAGAGATAACATAAGATATATTTCAGTATAGCAACTCAATCATAATGCCAATATTCATCGGATCCCAACAAACCAAACATGTAGAATTACATAACGGTGATCTCAATCATGTAGGGCAGCTCATGAGATCTAAACATGAAGCACATGGTGGAGAGGACAACCATCTAGCTACTGCTATGGACCCATAGTCCAAGGTAGACTACTCACTCATCGCTCCGAAGGCAAGCATGGCAATGAAGAAGACCTCCGGTGGCAATTCCCCTCTCTGGCAGGGTGCCAGGAAGATCTTCTGGACCCTCCCGATCTCGGGTCGACGACGGCGGTGGATCGCGAAGTCTTCTGGAAAATTGATCGGGGTACTTAGGTTTTTCCCGTCGGGGGGTCTTTATAGGCGAAGGGGCATCGTCAGAAGTGGACCGAGGCGGTCTCACACAGGGGGCGCGGCCAGGGGCTGGGCCGCGCCACCCTAGTGTGAGGCCACCTCGTGGCCCCACTCCGTCTCCTCTTCGGTTCTCTGGAAGCTCCGTGAAATATCTGGACGACTGGCTTTGGTTTCGTCCAATTCCGAGAATATTTCCTGTGTAACATTTCTCAAATACAAAACAGCAGAAAACAGGGAACTGGCACTGTGGCAACTTGTTAATAGGTTAGTTCCAGAAAATGCATAAAAGTGCCACGAAGTGTAACGAAACATTAGGCAAATGGTGTAAAAACAAGCATGGAGCATCAAAAATTATGGATAAGTTGGAGACGTATCAGCATCCCCAAGCTTAACTCCTGCTCGCCCTCGAGTAGGTAAGTGATAACAAAAGAAATAATTTTTGAGGTGACATGCACCTACACAATCTTGATCACATAAGTAAGCATTTGTGAGCTAGGATCAAAAGAACTTAAAACATGGGCATGAAAGATATGATCCTGACAATAAAAACTTAGCAACCATGTTATAAACATGCAAATGAACACAAACAAAAGATCATGAAAATGAAACAATGAAAGTCAAACATGTGTTCAAATCATAAGGAAAAATATACAAATGGTTTTCAGCTTGTCCTTCATGGATAGCAAAACATAAATGCATAGGACACCTTCAAGTTTAAGAGGGCGACTAGATATAAATAATTTGAGAACAAGTGAAACCATGATCATGAATCAATCAATAAAAACTTTGGGACAATGCACATTATACTAAGAATGACAACTATGCTCTCTTAATGGTGCATAAAGATAGAAGGTGGTGACTCAACATAAAAGTAAAAGAAAGGCCCTTCGCAGAGGGAAACAGTGATTGCAAGTTTTATAACCTTCAAAAATTATGGTACTTACCGGCTTTGAGCTCTCATTGCCCCCATCATAAGCATCTTGAATGGTTAAAGTTAATGCAAGACTAATTATGATGCATATGCTTGACAAATCATAAATTGAAAACCTCGTGCCCGTGAATACAAGTACCCAAACCTCATGCTACTTTACTTACAGTCCCAAGCAAGGCTCTTGTCATTGTAAGTATATGCGTATCATCGAGAACCGCCAACGGGGTACCTCCGTGCCCGATGACATGGAACAAGCCCACATCAAAATTACAGGACAAGCAGACAATGAACACCTCGACATCTCTTTTATTTACCATTTGTTTAGCTTTTTATTTTGAGATGCATCGTCGAATGTCCAATATGGGTATGCTGCAAATTTCAACCATGAATTATGCATGGCTTAGATTGGCGGCCCAGGCGTTTCCCTAATACATATACAAACTCCATGATCCCCGCAGGATTCCCAATTCATTTCACACCACGGGCATCCATAAATAAAAGATCATGATATCAACTCAAATATGAAGTGCAATGTTGAAAGCTTGCCCATGACGGCATGGCTGGGCTAGTCTCCAACTTACAACTTGCAAGCATAACAACTCAACATAAGAGACCACAATGTCAAATTTTTAAGAACAACAAAAAGTAAAGTGTGCCTTCCGGTTCGTGAGAGCTTTACTGACCAATTTTCGCATAACACTGGTAAGAGTTTAATTTGAAGAAAAAATAAAAGCAAGTCAAATTTACTTGGAATAGCAAATTGCTAGTAGGTATGTATGGTGGACACTTTGGCAAACTTTGTTTTTAGGAGTTGGATGCACGAGTAGAGCTCATACTCAGTACAAGGCGAGGGCTAGCAAAAGACTGGGAGCGACCAACTAAGAGAGCAATAATGGCCATAATCATGCAAAGCGACAAAGCAACATTAAAAGAAGCATAAGATGGCATCAAAAGTCAAAACTAAAGGATCATAGAGGCTATTGGCGACTTTGTAAGAGTCTAACATGTGTGAGCATGCGCCAAGTCAACCGAAATAAAGCATCAAGGAGAAAACCAAAATAATGCTTCCAAATAATAAAAACAACGCATGATTTTTTCAAAGGCTCATTAAGCAATCTCAGTTATTTGAGACAAGTCATGCTACAGTAAAACCACTAAGCATACTATCAAAAAGACATCAAAATCGACATGAAAAAGCCTAAGCCGCAGTCTACACAAGCTCCTTCTTGTACCACTTTTTTGCATAAAGCTTTTTCTCTTTTCCAACACCATTCAAACCTTTTTTAATCCAACTCTTTTGAGGAAAACCAACATGGTCCAGAGGCAAAAAATACACCTTGATAAATAAATATAAGAAGATCTGAACGCAAATCAAGGCGAAAACGAAAACCAAAAGCAGTAGCAGAAAAAGAAGAACACTCGGTTTTTGATAAGAATGAAAACTAGAGCGTTCTTGGCAAATGAAAAGAAAGGCAACTTCTCCAAAAGAAATTTGTTGGGGTCCAACCATTTATTGCGTAAAACAAAACTAAACTAATAAAGAAAACTAAAACAACTGACGCTCTAAGAAAAACGCATAGTGCATGAAGCAATAAAAATATAGTGTCTTGAAAGGTGACCTAATTTTTGCCGATGAAGAAGGGGTGCCTCGGGGGCATCCCCAAGCTTGAGGTTTTGTCCATTCTTCAACTCATCTCATCATTCTCCAATCCCTACACTTGAAAACTTCCTTCATACAAAACTAAACACAAATCTATTAGCAACATTAGTGTAAGAATAACATATAATCAACCTCTTTTTGCTTCAGGTTTCAACCCAAAACCACCACATATAAAGTATATACTACTGTAGCAACTTCCCCCAAAAGTTCCGTGATCAAAAGAACTCAAAAGAAAGCGATAAAGCGGCAAACACAAATATTGGCAGAAATCTGTCAAAACAGAATAGCTGACAAAGGTCGAATTTTTAAGGGGTTTTCTGTTGCTCAAATCAAAAAGTGTTCAACTAATGAAAGTTTGGATATAACCTGGGGCATATGCACAAGAAATCGCAGGTCTAAAATATATACAGAGAATTTTTACGAATTTTTACGGTGCAGCACCGAAAACAGTTTCAGGACAGCAACATCCCCAAATCTTTACCTCACTCAAATTAGATGCTTCTCTTGGCACAACAATAAAATAAAAATGATAAGGAGAGGTCATTACAGTAGTAATGACTTCCAAGACTCAAATAAAAGAAAAAGTACTGAAAATAAAACATTGGGTTATCTCCCAAGAGTGCTTTTCTTTAACGCCTTTGAGCTAGGCGCAGAAAATTGCGAATCAAGTAACATCAAGTGATGAAGCACCAAGCTCATAATTTGCTCTAAGAGTAGAGTCAAAAAGTAATTTCTTTCTTTTCCTAGGGAAGTGTTCCATACCTTTCTTGAGTGGGAATTGATATTTGATGGTGCCTTCTCTCATATCAATGATGGCACCTACAGTTCAAAGAAAGGGTCTTCCCAAAATAATAGGATATGAAGCATGGCATTCAACGTCCATAACGAGAAAATCAACGGGAACAAGGTTATTGTTAACCACAATAAGAACATCATTAATCCTTCCCAAAGGTTTCTTCTTAGCAACATCAGCAATAGGAACATCATAATAACACTTTTCAAGCGGTGGTAAATCAAGCATGTCATAAATTTTTCTAGGCATAATAGATATACTAGCACCTAGATCACATAAAGCATGGCAATGAAAACCATTAACATGCATATCAATGATGGGTTCCCAACCATCTTCTAACTTCTTGGGAATAAAAGCTTTTTGTTGCAATTTTTCATCCCTAATTTTCATGAGAGCATTGGTAATGTGCTTAGTAAAAGCAACATTTAAAGAACTAGCATTGGGAGTCAAAGCAAGCTTTTGCAAGAACAAAATTACTTCAGATATATTGTAGCCATCAACATCAAAATCATTAAAGGAAATAGAGTTATCATCTCCTACACTCTAAAAAATTTCAGCACTCTTTTGAGAAAAAGTTTTGGCAGTTTTAGGCTTTTTAACACAAGGAGTGGGAGTTTTCTCTACACCAATCAAAGTAAGAGGACTGCTAGCATTAGGAACAACATCATTAGAGGTAGTAATAGTACAAACTTTCATATTCCTAGCAATCTCATCCTCTCTTTCCCATCTAGCATGCAATTCTGCTAACAATCTAATAATTTCATCAATTCCAACTTGGATAGCATTAGCAGTAGCAAAAACATTGTTCTCTTTCACATCATTAGGCAACACTTTTAATTTCAGAAGTTCAACATCATGAGCAAGGCTATCAACTTTAGAAGCAAGAATATCAATTTTGCCTAACTTTTCCTCAACAGACTTGTTAAAAGCAGTTTGTTTTACCATGAAGTCCTTGAGCATTACCTCAAGCTCGGAGGGCGCGGCCCTAGTGTTGTTGGAGGAATTACCATAAGAATTACCATAACCATTACCATTGGTAGAAGGATACGACCTATAATTGTTACTAGCAAAATTGTTCCTATAAGCATTGTTGTTAAAATTATTGTTTCTAATGAAGTTCACATCAACATGCTCTTCTTGGGCAACCAAAGAGGCTAAAGGAACATTATTAGGATCTACATGAGTCCTATCATTAGCAAGCATAGCCATAATGGTATCAATCTTATCACTCAAGGAAGAGGTTTCCTCAATAGAATTTACCTTCTTACCTTGTGGAGCTCTCTCGGTGTGCCATTCGGAGTAATTTACCATCATGTTATCGAGTAGCTTTGTTGCGGCACCCAAGGTAAGAGACATAAACGTGCCTCCAGCAGCTGAATCCAATAGGTTCCTCGAAGAAAAATTCAGTCCTGCATAAAAAGTTTGGACAATCATCCAAGTAGTCAGTCCATGAGTCAGACAATTCTTTATCATAGATTTCATTCTTTCCCGGGCTTGAGCAACATGTTCATTATCAAATTGACTAAACTTCATAATATTGCTACGCAAAGATATAATTTTAGCAGGAGGATAATATCTACCTATCAAAGCATCCTTACACTTAGTCCATGAATCAATACTATTCTTAGTCAAAGATAGCAACCAATCTTTAGCTTTTCCTCTCAAAGAAAAAGGAAACAACTTGAGCTTAATAATATCACTTTCTACATCCTTATATTTCTGCATCTCACATAGCTCAACAAAATTGTTGAGATGAGCTGCAGCATCTTCTGAACTGGCACCAAAAAATTGCTCTTTCATAACAAGGTTCAATAAAGCAGGCTTAATCTCATAAAAGTTTGCAGCAGGAGCAGGTGGCGCGATAGGAGTGCAGATAAAATCACTATTGTTCATGCTAGTAAAGTCACACAACTTGGTGTTTTCAGGATTAGCCATTTCAGCAAAACTAAAAGTAGACAAGTAAAAACAACTATCAAGGATTCTAATTTTTTTGGGTTTTTGATAAAATGATGCAAGTAAAAATAAATAAAGTAAATCAAAACAATAAAACAAAGTAAAGGATGTGCGTGCGAAAAACTCCCCTTGCAGAGGTCTTCTACTTCTTCCTCGGCAACGGCGCCAGAAAAGGGCTTGATGGCTGGCGTGTAGTTGATGATGATTATGGCCAGATAGTTAGGAAACTCCAAGCGGAAAGTATGATGAGCACAGCGGCAAGTCTTTTCCCTTAGTAAGAAACCAAGGTTTGTCGATCAGGAGAAGAGCAGACAATACGACTGAAGGTGATGCTTGATAGCCTAGTGACACTCCAACAAGGGCGCCATTTCATGATAAAATGAGTTAGCGCATCTTCAGCTAGTAGCAACATGGAACCTGCACACAGCACAACCAAATACTTTGTTCCCAACTTGCGATGAGGTTGTCAATCTCACCAGTTTGCTTGAAACAAAGGGTATGAGCGTATCGAGTGGTAAACAGTAGAAGTATGCGAGTAAAGTAAACAGTGCGAGTAAAGTAAACAGGTGATAGCAATATGATAGAAATAGGACCGGGGTCCACAGTTCACTAGCGGTGCCTTTCCATAAGATAAATAACACATGCTGGGTAAACAAATTATAGTTGGGCAATTGATAGAATAAAGATAAACGTGGTATGTCAAGAAGATCACTATGCGATTTACTCTGGGCATTACAACAAAATACATAGACCGCCATCCAACTGCATCTATGACTAATAATCCACTCACGGGGATATCATCCGAACACCCCATGAGTATTAAGTTGCGAACAACAGATAATTGCATTAAGCAAAATGTGTAATGTAAACAAAGCATATGCCCTCGAGCATATGAATGTTGTTTTCTCCCTAGTAGCAACAGCACATCTACAACCTTAGAGGTTTCTGTCACTCCCCCAGATTAAATAGAGGCATGAACCCACTATCGAGCATAATTACCCCCTCTTGGAGTTACTAGCAACTACTCGGCCAAGATAGCTACTAACAACGGAGAGCATGCAAGATCATAAACAACATAGAGATAACATAAGATATATTTCAGTATAGCAACTCAATCATAACACCAATATTCATCAGATCCCAACAAACCAAACATGTAGAATTACATAACGGTGATCTCAATCATGTAGGGCAGCTCATGAGATCTAAACATGAAGCACATGGTGGAGAGGACAACCATCTAGCTACTGCTATGGACCCATAGTCCAAGGTATACTACTCACTCATCGCTCCGGAGGCAAGCATGGCGATGAAGAGGACCTCCGGTGGCGATTCCCCTCTCCGGCAGGGTGCCGGGAAGAGCTTCTGGACCCTCCCGATCTCGGGTCAACGACGGAGGTGGATCGCGATGTGTTTCTGGAAAATTGATCGGGGTACTTAGCTTTTTCCCATCGGGGGGTCTTTATAGGCGAAGGGGCATCGTCAGAAGTGGACCGAGGTGGTCTCACACATAGGGGGCGCGGCCAGGGGCTGGGCCGCGCCGCCCTAGTGTGAGGCCACCTCGTGGCCCCACTCCGTCTCCTCTTCGGTTCTCTGGAAGCTCCGTGAAATATCTGGACGACTGGCTTTGGTTTCGTCCAATTCCGAGAATATTTCCTGTGTAACATTTCTGAAACATAAAACAGCAGAAAACAGGAAACTGGCACTGTGGCAACTTGTTAATAGGTTAGTTCCGGAAAATGCATAAAAGTGCCACGAAGTGTAACGAAACATTAGGCAAATGGTGTAAAAACAAGCATGGAGCATCAAAAATTATGGATACGTTGGAGACGTATCACTCCCTCACAGAGAGGTGCTTCCAAACATTACATGACATGGTTTCATAACAGTTCTTAACATAATAAACACAAAGTACTTCAATGTGTTTAGTTCATTACATAATTTTATTGCGAAAGCATGACACATCAGGGTTCAAGCCGGGCGCGTAGCTGCTCGTTTTCCTTCTCAAGAGACGCCACGAGTTGGCAGCTTGCGAGGTATTTTATTTTGGAATCCACAAGCTCCCTGAGTGCTTTCTCATTTTCAGCCAGCAGGTTCCTGCATGTGATCTCCAGGGTGACAGTACTGTTTGTTAGCTTCAAATTTTCCTCCAATAGATCTTTGATCCTGGCTGTATTCTTATGTGCCGAGGCTCTGGCTTCCTTGTGCAGTTCCGACCACTTTAGATTCTCCTTTACAAGCTGCTTGCGCTCACGAGCAAGGCACTTGGCAACTAAGAGGACTTTAGCCATATCCACTTCCTGGGTCAAATTTTTCTCCCTTTGTTTGGCTATCCGTTCATTAAGCCAGGATGCCATATCTGGGTTCAGCCCCACCTTCTTTTCCTGTATAAAATAATAACAGGGTTATTTCTACCAAGGACGCCAACTAAGTGGCAGTGGCGTCCTCGCAAAAACCCCATTACAGGTAAAGCACTCTACACTCACCTAAGTCAGAATCGCAAGAACCCCAATGCATGTCAACACAATTAGAGAGTGCTTACCTCGCTGAGCCGGGGAAATGTGGGCATCGGGTTCTGGATCGCCGCCGCCATTTTTTGAGAGAGAGGCACACCCTGCAAAACCATCATGGCTCTGCCAGCTCTGGAACATTTAATTCCACGGTAATGAGTTATAGAGGAGGAAGAAGAAGAAGAAGAACAAAAAGATGATGATGAAGAAGAAGAATTTGTCCTAATACCCGGATGAGCCCTCGCCTGATTGAAGTTTTCTCTTCTCCATCAGGGAGAGCAAAGATTGCGCCTCTATGTGAGGGCTTTCTCTAATGGATGGAGCAAGTTCCTTCTGGCGGCAAGCTCTCTCCATTCTCTCTGCTTCCTGAGTCGTCAGGGGGCGGTTTCTCTTTGGAGGCATGGCTAGACAGAGCGAATGGGGGGCCGGGTAGGAGGAAGGAGAAGGAAGTAGGTGAATGAATAATATGGCAAGATAGTCAAACAGCCCAGCCCGTGGTCCAACCACTGCTCTCTGTCTTCTAGCCATCTCATGCAAGCTATATCCTCCGTAAATGAAAAAATAGAGCCCCCGCCCAGCACGCGGGTGGATACGTGGCGCCGATTAACTGACGCTCACTGATACGTCCATTTTGCATCACTATTTGGTATCATAATTTACTGTTATTCATTGATATATTTCATATTTAGAGATGATACTTATGTTATTCCCTCTGTTTTTACATGTTTGATGATCATTGGAGGATTTGCTGCCGGAGTCAAGATTCTGCTGGAAAGGGACCGTCAAGACACCATATTTTGGAAGATCAGGAAAATTCCAAAAAAATGCCAGGAAATTATATTTTATCAAAAGACTCCGGAAGCCAGAAGGAGGAGTCAAGAGGAGCCAGAGGGCAGCCTCACACACAGGGGGCGCGGCCTGGCCCCTGGCCACGCCGGCCCTGTGTGAGGCCACCCTGGCCCACTCCAGGTCTCGCCCCTTCGCGTACTTCATCATCCCCGAAAACCTAAGTCAAGGGGGGCTCATAGTTAGACACAGCCGCCTCTGCAGGGCGGAAAACACCAGAGAGAGAAAAGCTCTCCGGCAGGCAGAAATCTGACGGGGAAATTCCTTCCCGAAGAGAGGAGATCATCGCCATCGTCATCATCATCGCACCGGACTTCATCGGGATCATCATCATCTCCATCACCAGCACCTTCATCTCCACCATCACCACGCCATCCCGATGTAACATCTTGAGTTGGATCTTGTTATATTCTTAGGGGAAACTTTCCCGGTGTTGATTACTCTTGTAGTTGATGCTATTGAGTGGAACCATTGAATTAAGGTTTATGTTCAGATTGTTATTTACCATTATTTCACCTCTGGTCATGATCCATATGATGTCGTGTGAGTAGTTCGTTTAGTTCTTGAGGATATGGGAGAAGTCAAGATGTTAGTAGTGAATTATTGTTGAGTAATATTTAATGGTTTGATATTGTTGTGGTGCTATTTCACTAGTGGTGTCATGTGAACGTCGACTACATGATACTTCACCATTTATGGGCCTAGTGAGATGCATTGTGTATTTGGCTACCAATTGTGGGGTTGCTGGAGTGACAGAAACCTAAACCTCCATTGGGAAACCATTGCACCAGGGAGCGTAGGATCTTAGAGTTTAAGGCTGTGGTTAGATTTATCTTAATTACTTTCTTGTATTTGCGGATGCTTGCAAGGGGTATAATCACAAGTGTGTATTTATCCTAGTAAGGGTAGTGCGCTAGCACAGGTTCACCCCCATAACACTTATCAAACCAATAAAGACTATTTAGCGGTATGAAGCGAAAGCTCTTGACAGAAACTCCCGTGTGTCCTCGAGAACATTTGGTTATTATAAGTTACACAACCAGCTTGTCCTTTGCTATAGAAAGGATTGGGCCACTTGCTGTAATTGTTACTACTGTCTTTTATTTACTCGCACTTTACTTATTTGCACTACCAAATACTCCTGAAAATCCGTTTGCTAGTATTTACAGTGAAACCTTGATCAAAGCCACTAATCAACACCTTATGCTCCTCGTTGGGTTCGACACTCTTATTTATCGGAAGTACTACGATACACCCCCTATACTTGTGGGTCATCAAGACTATTTTCTGGCGCCGTTGCCGGGGAGTGTAGCGCTATTGAAGAGTGGACTTGGTAAAGGTAACCATCGCTGTGAGTATTGTTTTTTATTTTGTCTTTTATTTTTATTTTATTCTGCTATGGAGAGTTCTCCATTTGGTTTCCTATTTGGGAACACTTCTACCACTACTGCACATGTGGATGAACCACCACCGCCACCACCTGCTGAAGTTAGTCCTTTTAAAATACCTATGAAAATTGTTGGGCGTGTTATGGATAACTGCTATTCAGGGGATGGAACTGTCCATCCAGGTGATCATTTACTATTTATACATGAACTATGCGAGTTGTTCAGGTGTGCAGGTATTTCGCCAAGCCAGGTCAAGAAGAAATTATTCTCTTTATCATTGAAAGGCAGAGCTGAGGAGTGGTATCGACTACTCCAGGATGGTCCATCTATGGCATGGGAGGATATTGTACCTCTCTTTTATTCCAAGTTTTATCCTCCAAGTGAAATTCATAAAGACCGTAACCGGATATATAATTTTTGGCCTCATGATGGAGAAAGTATTGCCCAAGTGTGGGGGAGATTGAAGTTACTAATGCTCAAATGCCCCATTCATGAGCTCCCCAATAATATTGTTATTGATAATTTTTATGTGTGGCTTACTCTTCCTAATAAGGATTATTTGGATGCTTCTTGCTTTGGATCATTTACTCATATGAAAGAAGACGCCAAGTGGAAACTTCTTGACCGTATACAAGAGAATGCTGAAGGATGGGAAAACGACAAAGGTAGGAAGTCAGGTATAAACTATGATTATGAATGCATTAAAACTTTTATGGGAACCGATGACTTTCATAGTGTTAGCATTGCTTATGGTCTTGATACTCAAATACTTGCTAATTGTCTTAAGGCCTTTGCCTCTTATCTTGATGTTCCAAAGAAAGATTGGAACAAATATCATGCGCCTTATAAAGATTCCATTAGTCATATTCCTGCTGCAGCTACTGAAGTTTGTACTGTTGATAGCATTGTTCCTGAACCTTATTTTGAGAAGACACCTTTCCCTGCTAAGGTAAAGAAGTATTCTACTTTGGTAAGTGTGTCTAATAAAAGTACTAAGAAAGTTGTAGAACCTGATGAGCAAATTACTATTAAGTCTCATGTAGCTATACTGAAGGATCTTGTTACTAAAGATGTAGGGGATGAATATATTCTCTTTTGTGAAGATGCTTCTAACATTCTCTCACATCCTAAAAAGCATAGGAAAACAAGTGTTCCTGTTATTTCTGTCAGGATTGGAGATCATTGCTACTATGGTTTATGTGATATTGGTGCTAGTGCAAGTGCTATTCCTTTAGAGCTTTACAAAGAAATTATGCATGAGATTGGCGCTTGTGAACTTGAAGATATTGATGTGGTGGTTCAGCTTGCTAACAGAGAGACTGTTTGGCCTCTTGGTATTGTTCGAGATGTGGAAGTTCTTTGCGGTAAGACTAAATACCCCACTGATTTCCTAGTACTTGGTAAGGAGGCTAGTAAAACTTGTCCCATTATTTTTGGTAGACCCTTTTGAACACCTGTGGCGCCGTGATAGACTGTAAGAAGGAGAAAATTTTCACTAAGTTTAATGGAGAGTCTTATGAGTTTAATTTTTCTAAGTTTGCTAAGACTTCTTATGTGAATGAAACGCCTAATGAAAATTTTCGAGTTGAACAGCTTGCTTCTATTGCTCTTGCTCCTAATAATGCTTTGCAGCAATTCATGAAAGATCATGAAAGTGATGTTTTCAGTAAGGAAAGAGAAGAGATTGACAACATTTTCCTTCGTCAACAACCGCTGATTAAGCACAATTTACCTGTGGAGGATCTTGGTACCACTTTGCCACCTAAGGAAGATCCTGTTTTTGAATTAAAACCTTTGCCTGATAATCTTAAATATGCTTATATAGATGATAAGAAAATATATCCTGTTATTATTAGTTCTAAGCTTTCAGGAAAGGAAGAAGAAAGATTATTGAAGATATTGAGGAAACACCGAGGGGCTATGGGATATACTCTTGATGATTTAAAAGGAATTTGCCCCACTTTATGTCAGCATGCTATTAATATGGAGAAAGACGCGAAGCCAGTTATGGAGCATCAACGCCGCTTAATTCCTAAGATGAAGGATGTGGTAAGAAATGAGGTATTAAAGCTCCTTGATGCTGGTATTATTTATCCTATTGCTGATAGTAGATGGGTTAGTCCTGTTCATTGTGTTCCTAAGAAAGGAGGTATGACTGTTGTTCCTAATGAGAATAATGAGCTTATTCCTCAAAGGGTAGTAGTGGGTTATAGGATGTGCATTGATTATAGGAAGGTAAACAAAGTAACTAAGAAAGATCATTATCCTTTACCGTTTATAGATCAGATGTTAGAGAGATTATCTAAGAAGACTCATTTTTGTTTCCTTGATGGTTATTCTGGTTTTTCTCAAATTGCTGTTAAAAAGGAAGATCAAGAGAAAACCACTTTTACTTGTCCTTATGGAACTTATGCTTATAGACGTATGCCGTTTGGTTTATGCAATGCCCCTGCTACTTTTCAAAGATGCATGTCTGCTATTTTTCATGGTTTTTGTGAGGAAATTGTGGAGGTCTTCATGGATGATTTCTCTGTCTATGGAACTTCTTTTGATAATTGTTTGCACAACCTTGATAAAGTTTTGTAGAGGTGCGAAGAAACTAACCTTGTTCTTAATTGGGAGAAATGCCACTTTATGGTGAATGAAGGAATTGTCCTTGGACATAAAATTTCTGAAAGAGGTATTGAAGTTGACAGAGCAAAAGTGGAAGCAATTGAGAAAATGCCCTGTCCCAGAGATGTTAAAGGTATTCGTAGTGTTCTTGGTCATGTTGGTTTCTATAGGAGGTTTATTAAAGATTTCTCTAAGATTTCAAAGCCTCTTACTAATCTTCTTCAAAAAGATGTACCATTTGTCTTTGATGATGATTGTAAGGAAGCTTTTGAAACTCTTAAGAAGGCTTTAACTACTGCTCCTATTGTTCAACCACCTGATTGGAATTTACCTTTTGAAATTATGTGTGATGCTAGTGATTTTGCTATTGGTGCTGTTCTTGGACAGCATGTAGATAATAAGTTGAATGTTATTCATTATGCTAGTAAGACTCTTGATGCAGCTCAGAAAAATTATGCTACCACTGAGAAAGAGTTTCTTGCTGTTGTTTTTGCATGTGATAAGTTTAGATCTTATATTGTTGATTCTAAAGTTACTATTCATACTGATCACGCTGCTATTAGATATCTTATGACTAAGAAGGATGCTAAGCCTAGGCTTATTAGATGGGTGTTGCTTTTACAAGAATTTGATTTGCATATCATAGATAGGAAAGGGGCTGAAAATCCTGTGGCTGACAACTTGTCTAGATTGGAAAACATTTCTTTTGATCCTATTCCTGTTAATGATTGTTTTCCAAATGAACAGTTAGCTGCTGTAAATGTAACTTCGCGAGACCTTCCTTGGTATGTAGATTATGCTAACTTTATTGTTTCCAAGTATTTGCCTCCAACTTTTACAGCTCAGCAAAGAAGAAAATTCTTCTATGATTTGAGGCATTACTTTTGGGATGACCCACACTTATATAAAGAAGGAGTTGATGGTATTATGCGAAGATGCGTACCGGAATATGAGCAACAAGAGATATTAAGAAAATGCCATAGCAACGCTTATGGAGGACATCATGCTGGAGATAGAACCGCACAAAGGTTCTACAATTAGGTTTTTATTGTCCAACCCTCTTTAAAGATGCTAGAAGGTATGTTTTATCTTGTGATGAATGTCAAAGAGTTGGTAATATTTCTAGATGCAATGAAATGCCTATGAATTACACTCTTGTTATTGAACCGTTTGATTGTTGGGGATTTGACTTTATGGGTCCTTTTCCTCCTTCAAAATGTTATACCCACATACTTGTTGTTGTTGATTATGTTACTAAATGGGTAGAAGCCATACCTACAAAGAGTGCCGATGGTGAGACCTCGTTAAAAATGCTTAAAGATGTTATTTTCCCTAGGTTTGGTGTGCCTAGATATCTTATGACTGATGGAGGTTCTCATTTTATTCATGGCAGTTTTAAAAAAACTCTTGCTAAATATGATGTTAATCATAGAATTGCTTCTGCTTATCATCCCCAAACTAGTGGGCAGGTAGAGCTTTCAAATAGAGAGATCAAGTCTATTTTGCAGAAGACTGTCAATAGATCTAGGAAAAACTGGGCTAGTAAGTTAAACGATGCTTTATGGGCTTATAGAACTGCTTATAAGAACCCCATGGGAATGTCTCCTTATAAGATGGTTTATGGAAAAGCGTGTCACTTGCCTTCAGAATTAGAACACAAAGCTTTTTGGGCAGTGAAAGAGCTTAATAGAGATTTTAAACTAGCCGGTAAGAAAAGGTTGTTAGATTTGAGTTCTCTAGATGAGTGGAGAAACGAAGCGTATGAGAATGCTAGACTTTTCAAAGAGAAAGTCAAGCAATGGCATGATAAGAGAATTCTTAAGAGAGAGTTTCATGTTGGTGAGAAAGTTTTATTGTATAGGTCTCGTCTCAGATTTTTTGCAAGCAAATTACTATCAAAATGGGAAGGACCATATGTTATTATTGAAGTGTACCGCTCAGGTGCTATTAAGATTGCTTCATTGAAAGATGACTCTACACAAGTGGTGAACGGGCAAAGACTCAAACATTATATTACTGGAGATTCTTATAATGAAGATGTTGATGTAATTGAAACAGTTTCTCTAGAAGAATTCATCCAAGACAAATTGTAGGTACCTGCAGAGTTTGTTTTCGAATAGGTAACAGTTCTAGTCAGAGAAGTTTAGCGAAAAACTCTTCCTTTATTATTTTTGCTGTTTTTACTAAATATGAAAAATCACATGACAAAAATGGGCAGGAAAAGGAGCCCGGGTGCTCCTCACACACAGGGGGCGCGGGTCCACCCCTGGCCGCGCCGCCCTGGTGTGAGAACACCTCGGAACTCGTTTTCGTCCCGGTTTCCTCCTGTGATTTCCCCTCGATGTATAATTTTTGCCTATATAACCTCCCGGAGTACCCGAGGTCTATATATCATTTTCTCGTCGTGTTTTGTTTCGAGCTGTTTCTGTCAGGAGTTGATCTTAGTTTTGAGGGCACCATGGCTTCCTCAAGCGACGACAAGGAGAAGGCACCTCCAGAAGATAACCACCAAGACCTTTAGCCGAAGGAAGAAGTTGAAAGTGAGGCCGAGGGGGAAGATCAAGGTTCACGCACGAGCACCATGATCGCAAGCATTGTTGTCATGACAAGTTCAAGAAGAGTGCACGTATAAGAACCGGAGGGGGTGTGCCACGTCACACTTTGGCCCCACGGACATCTCCATCAGGCAACAATCCTTTCCATACTCTAATACATGAACATCAGATTCAAGAGGTGCCTAGATCACGATTGCCCTCTGGTTGGGATATAGATCATTCTAACAGTGCAGGGAAAGGAAGCTCCAAGAGTGAAGAAGGATGGGGAAATAACTCCAAGAGCTGGGATTCTCTGGCTGACAGGTTCATGAACCGTATTGAGCATAATTCAGAGATGATTTGTAACCTCAGTCACAAGATCGATGACCTGAAAGATTTGATTGAGAAGCTCATTAAAGACTCACCGCCACCGCCAAAGGAGTAACTCGTCATCGGTATAGGCATCCCCTTGGCTTGTTCCAAGCTTGGGGGAGTGCCGCGGTATCACATCATTATCTTTTGCTTATTTACTTTTCAAGTAGAGTCATATCATGAATAAAGAAGTTATCTTATAGAATAGTTTGCAGTTTGGAAGTATCCTCCTTAGTTGGTTATCTATGTATCCCTTGGTGTGAGTTGCGGTAATGAAATATTAATGAGAAGTTCTATCATTTACTTTCCGCATACTTTATTTTAGTTTGCAATCTCTCTTATACAACTAGTCTTGTTGATTAGTATTGGTATCACTTTGGGAGCATGAGTAAATTTAGTTGGTTTTGGCAAACCTAGCTTGGTCAGTAGCAACATTACCTCGAGGTTTGAGTAGAAAAGAATAAAGAGGTGTTTGTAGTTACATCACTTCAGTTTACCCTTCATGTTTAGCTTATAAGCAATGTTATTCTCAAAGTCAAAATCATTGTACCTTCAAGGAAGTTTGCATGATTGTTCCTATTATATGTGTGTTTGTTTGTTTCATGCAACTCTTATGCTTGCTACCCAGCCTTGCTAGCCAAAAACCCGTACTGAGAGGGAATACTTCTCGTGCGTCCAAATCCCAAAAGCCAAGTCACTTCCAAAGAGTCCACTATAAATTCCTATGCATGGTATTTCAAGCCATTCCAAGTAAATTTTCATGTGCTACCATTCAAAAACCTTCAAACACTTCTCATTTTGTGCCACTGTTTTTAGCTCATGAGGACGTAGTGGATGGGTTTGTTATCTTCCATACTAAATTAAGTACCCCTCGACTAGGCAGCTTCATCTGCTCATCATTAATTTTGCAAGGGACCTGGTCAGACCATTATAATCTCAAAAAGAAAAGAAAGAAAAGAGCACTCCTCCATGGTATGTGAAAGTTGGTTGGCACCCGATGGAATCGGTTAGCCATGGTTTGAGAAAGGAAACAGTGGGGAGGAGTGCCAAGCTATAAAAGAGCACCAATGTGCCAATTAATCAAACATCTCGAAACCGCTCTCACTTGTTTAGTATGGAAGATATCAAGAACTCCATTGCTAGTCGTTGACAAAAGCAACCACCTCTCAAAATAACTTTTTACCTCTGTTTTGCAAATGAAAAGCTCTAGCACATGTTTAATCCCTGCTTCCCTCTGCGAAGGGCCTATCTTTTACTTTTATGTTGAGTCATCCTATTCCCCTCTATCTCAAGCAAGCATTTGAGTTGTTATGTTTCACTCATTCATATGTTGATCCGTTTAATCATGTTCACTATCTTCTTTGTTTTGTACAATGCTTTTGTATGAAGGAATATATCTTTGAAAGCTTTCTATGAATGCAAAAAGTTTGTTTTGTCGAGCATATGGTCTTTGCTATATTAGCGCTATTTTAAAAGGCTCCATTTAAAAGAAAGAATAGCTTGTTTACCATTCTTTGACCAAGAACTAAGGTTTGCCATCACCAATTATAGTTTACTTCGTGCATCCTTATATGTGATTCCCTTTTACTTATTGCAAGTATATATCTTATAAAGGGGAGTTGCTGTCTACTATAATTTGTGCCTTGGTGAATGTGATGCTTCTTGTCCGTATTTTGATTATCGACACTTCACTCCATAAACCTGTGGTCATGTTTACCGAGTTTAGTTTTCGCTTGGGGACAAGAGAGGTCTAAGCTTGGGGGGTTGATACGTCCATTTTGCATCACTATTTGGTATCATAATTTACTGTTATTCATTGATATATTTTATATTTAGAGATGATACTTATGTTATTCCCTCTGTTTTTACATATTTGATGATCATTGGAGGATTTGCTGCCGGAGTCAGGATTCTGCTGGAAAGGGACCGTCAAGACACCATATTTCAGAAGATCAGGAAAATTCCAGAAAAATGCCAGGAAATTATATTTTATCAAAAGACTCCGGAAGCCAGAAGGAGGAGTCGAGAGGAGCCAGAGGGCAGCCTCACACACAGGGGGCGTGGCCTGGCCCTTGGTCGCGCCGGCCCTGTGTGAGGCCACCTTGGCCCACTCCAGGTCTCGTCCCTTCGCGTACTTCATCGTCCCCGAAAACCTAAGTCAAGGGGGGCTCAGAGTTAGACACAGCCGCCTCTGCGGGGCGGAAAACACCAGAGAGAGAAAAGCTCTCCGGCAGGCAGAAATCTGCCAGGGAAATTCCTTCTCGGAGAGGGGAGATCGTCGCCATCGTCATCATCATCGCACCGGACTTCATCGGGATCATCATCATTATCTCCATCACCAGCACCTTCATCTCCACCATCACCACGCCATCCCGCTGTAACATCTTGAGTTGGGTCTTGTTATATTCTTAGGGGAAACTTTCCCGGTGTTGATTACTCTTGTAGTTGATGCTATTGAGTGGAACCATTGAATTAAGGTTTATGTCCAGATTGTCATTTACCATTATTTCACCTCTGGTCATGATCCATATGATGTCTTGTGAGTAGTTCGTTTAGTTCTTGAGGACATGGGAGAAGTCAAGATGTTAGTAGTGAATTATTGTTGAGTAATATTTAATGGTTTGATATTGTTGTGGTGCTATTTCACTAGTGGTGTCATGTGAACGTCGACTACATAATACTTCACCATTTATGGGCCTAGTGAGATGCATTGTGTATTTGGCTACCAATTGTGGGGTTGCTGGAGTGACAGAAACCTAAACCTCCGTTGGGAAACCATTGCACCAGGGAGCGTAGGATCTTAGAGTTTAAGGCTGTGGTTAGATTTATCTTAATTACTTTCTTGTATTTGCGGATGGTTGCAAGGGGTATAATCACAAGTGTGTATTTATCCTAGTAAGGGTAGTGCGCTAGCACAGGTTCACCCCCATAACACTTATCAAACCAATAAAGACTATTTAGCGGTATGAAGCGAAAGCTCTTGATAGAAACTCTCGTGTGTCCTCGAGAACGTTTGGTTATTATAAGTTACACAACCGGCTTGTCCTTTGCTATAGAAAGGATTGGGCCACTTGCTGCAATTGTTACTACTGTCTTTTATTTACTTGCACTTTACTTATTTGCACTACCAAATACTCCTGAAAACCCGTTTGCTAGTATTTACAGTAAAACCTTGATCAAAGCCACTAATCAACACCTTCTGCTCCTCGTTGGGTTCGACACTCTTATCTATTATATTATTAAAACAACTAACAACCAACGGTGGAGATTTGTCACCGTAAAACTAAGTAGTATAAACGGTGGAGATTTAAAGCACGTATATGGCGAGCATATACAAAGGCAAGATCTGATCCCCGTGAGTAGCGAAAACGCAATTTTAAAAGAATAGGACACCAATCAAAAAGGAAGCAATTTGGAAGTACTCCATGTAACAATGTCCATCATCATCACGTGCATGTAATCTGAACCGAAACAGACATCTATCTAGCACACGTTTTCTTCTCGCCATATACACATATGCCGTGATTGGCGCTGAGATAAGCACATATGTCGCGTACGACGTACGGAATCGAAGTACACGCAGCAGCAACAAACGGCCGTGTCTATAATCGATCAGCTGGAAGAGACACCGTCGACCTCGCTCCGACGAAGGTAGCTTCTCGCGCGCGCCAAGCAATCTGACGCAGCAGCAACGAGCGGCCGTGTCTATGATCGATCAGCTGGAGGAGACAACATTGACCATGTTCCGGCGACGCGCCAAGAAATCTGACGAACACCCCAGCCCTGAGTCTACATCAAGCTAGCTCTTCGACGAATCGTATGACAGATTACCGATATCAATCTGCTGACGCTACGGTGAAGCCACGAGCCTACGAGGCACGTTTGAATCAATGGCGACACGACAAGGAAAACACAGGTGGGGCGTCCAATGGCAGGAGAGGTTTCGTAATCCAGAGATAAAATATTCTTGGTGCAGGTTCCGATTAAATAGTTTTGTGCAGGATTCCGATTAAATTGCCCGTGCATGAAAATTCAGTCTTCGTGGTCGCCTATATGTGCAACTTGGTTGTGAGATTGGAAGAGAAAAATAATAAGATTGGTCTCCTCTTCATCTCCATCCAACCGGCATGGACAAAGATCAGATCTCCGGTACATATGACCAATCTCTCCGGCGACGGTAGGCGAAGCGATTAGGATGGCCACCATCTGTGTACATGCCAGCGTCGGCCACCTCCGCGCTTACCAGCCAGCAGTACAAGACGGCGGTGACTCACCGCCCAAGGAGCAAGAGCAGAACATCCGGTGTCTCCTCCAAAAGATCCAACAGAGCGCCGAGATTTTGGGAAAGGCCGATGTATATCTAGAATCCGGAGACAAAGCACTATCAAAATCTATAGAGAGAATTGATCGGATAGACACACGACTGTCTCCAGCTGTCCACCGTTCATTCGTACGTTTCAATTCCATGTTCTTGAGCAATTTGCACTGGAAAATGATCACTATATACATCGTGGTTACGCTAACGCAGGCAGTCAGGCATGTCACCCCAGCGACGCTTAGGCCGCATTCTCACAAGCCAGCCGCCGCATCTACCGGCGTTACCACATTTCTAGGACACAAAGCTACTGCTATTTGGAACAAGTGGAAGCGGTCATGCACTTGGCCGGCACAGAGAGGAGATTGAAGGCATCATACAGCAATATAGTCGCATTGAATATCGTTTAGCAGCAGCAACCAGGTATGCTGGAGTAAATCGTGTTATGCATGATTTATCAGTTAGCAGCTAGCCTAATTTTTTTTGTGAAATTAGTTTGGCTATATATGTATGTGTATATGAGAAATATGTACGCAGTTAAATTCTTAAGATGAGATATGCGATCATGTACACATATTTCTTCCATTGGCCAACGTGTTAAAAATTTCCTTGTGGAGTCCACGATTAAGAATCAATGACTGAATATGTGTTTATCTTTATACTACCGAGATTCCACTACAATTTTCTTCAAAAGAGAATGGATAATGTATTTTTCTGTAGATTTAGAGTTTAAAGGACAAGCTTGGGAGTATGAGGTGCATGAGATGCTGTAATGGGCGACTCTACCTAAAATGTTTTATATTTACAAATTTAAATAGCATATGCTTTCACTAAAAAGATATAGCAGTAATAAAAACAGTGCCTAAGAAATGATGGCACATCTGCCAAAGTTCAAAGATATAATAATTAATTGGTGTAAGATACATAATAAAAAACGAGGAACCAAAAATAAAGCCGGCGACATATAATGATATACGTCTATGATTAACAATACTGCATAGAAAATCTAAACATTGTTACTGTAGTATAAATTTGATCTTCAATATCTTTCAGGAATTTAGTGGGTAATAGTTTCTAATGATCCATAATTTTAATTAAAAATATATAAAAGAAATCTAGCCGCGCAAATGCGCGGGCCAAATAGCTAGTTTATCAAAAGTACTACGATACACCCCCTATACTTGTGGGTCATCACTCACTGCCCCGTCCCATCGTGCCAGTGCCAGGGTCCTGGCTAGACCCTTCGACGAGAAGGAACCGGTCCGCATACATGAGAAGGCATGCCAGGACACGCCGGAAGATAAAATGCATTATATTTTATATATTAACTAAATATGGAAGGGTCAAATCTTATGCAAGAAAAATTGCATTGAACAGAAAATACAGGCTAATATGCATGCCATTTGCATTTTCTTCATAGATTACTAACTTAACCACTAGATAAACCTAGTACATGACGTCGTCGGAGTCGACCTCCGTTGGGGCCTTGTCCTTGCCCTCTGCTTCATCCTCCATCGTGGTTGCCTTGCCCTTCCCCCTGCCCTAGGGTTCCAATGACCTGGTCATGGCCGTCTTCATGTCTCGCGCAAACTTTGCGGCGGCGGATCTTGGCTGCTCAGTGTTGACGCCGCCGTCCTCATTGTCCGATTCAAGATTGATGAACGGTACGGGTTTGAGGGCGGTCTTGAACCGGCCTACACTGCGAGGCCTGCTGGAGCCACTGCCAGACCTGCTCGAGGTCGAAGAAGTAGGAGTTGGAGTAGATGCATTGCTGCTCGGTTCAAGCCACCATGGCCATCTAATGCGGCGGCGGCTTGACCTGCCGCGCTGTGCACGACCGGGCGTGGAGTTCCCGCTGTGGTAGTACGTACCGCCACCGTGGCTGAGGCCTGGGGTGGCGTGGCTGAGGCCTGGGGTGGAGCTTCCGCGTCATGCGCGGGAGGTGTTGTAGCGGCCGGTGTGAGACATCTGAACTACGGGAAGGGCTCGCTCGTGTGAAGAACAGGAGGCGGAGGCTAGTGATCGTGGTGTCTGCCCAGAGGGAAACAGATCTTTTTGACAGAGTAGCTCTCCATGGAAGCACATGGCCCCAGCGACTGTGCATTGCTTCCACGCTTGTAAACAATACATTTTCTTTGTGTCCATGATGGCAATTTCATTGGTGGCATAGTTGCGTTGCACGATCCCACCTGTCATACTCAAACAGTCATATTCTGGGGGGGGCGCTGGTATAACTGCCGGATGCAAGAGCAGCGTCGTCACTCCGATTCTTCCTTCTTCCCATCTCCCCCTTGCACCTACGATTCTTTTCCGGCTAGCTCACATCTGCTGTTCTAGTTCCCCACCTAGTTCCTCTGCTGTGCTCTCCCTAGGGTGCAAGGCAATGGTTCGCAGCTACTGCAGTTCTTCGCGGGCGGAATCAGGGTCGGCTTGCTGACGGCCCCTATCCCGTACCAGAGTAAGCCCTACGACTATTCGCCGGACAAAATCTGTGACTGTGGAGTAAAGATGCCGAGATGGATTGCGTGGATGGATGAAAACGCTGGGAGAAGATTCTACAACTGCGGCATCCGCACGGTATTATTGTAAACTAATCAAGTTTGTTTGCTAGTTTAGTTATTTTAATTCTCACATCTTTCCTCTTCCTTTACTATGTTTTTGGCAGGAAGGTAAGGGCCGAGGCTGTGAGAAGTATGAGTGGATGGACGACCCGCTGCCAGTTTTCCAGAGAGAGCTTGTTCGTGATCTTCGTGATGCTGTATGGGAGAAGATGGAGGAGAACCGTGCGCTGCTTGATGAAAACAAGGAGCTTCTGGACCAACTTCGGAAGCTTGAGCAGAGTGGTGGTGTGCATGCTCAGTTGCGGAAGCAAGCAGCTGAAATAGAACAGATCAAGGTTAGGGCAGATGGTGGAAACAATTTGCTTTTCATATGGATATGTTCCATGGCATTTGCAGTTTATGTTGGCATTATGATGTCTAGCACCTGAAAAGCAGAACTGTAAGGACCCAAATATTGTATAATGTGAAATGTTATCCTGTGCCATTTCTTCTGCCTTTTCTGACTGTCCCTCTGAACATTACCACCGAATAAGAACATATGAGCTTCTGGACCAACTTCGGAAGCTTGAGCAGAGTGGTGGTGTGCATGCTCAGTTGCGGAAGCAAGCAGCTGAAATAGAACAGATCAAGGTTAGGGCAGATGGTGGAAACAATTTGCTTTTCATATGGATATGTTCCATGGCATTTGCAGTTTATGTTGGCATTATGATGTCTAGCACCTGAAAAGCAGAACTGTAAGGACCCAAATATTGTATAATGTGAAATGTTATCCTGTGCCATTTCTTCTGCCTTTTCTGACTGTCCCTCTGAACATTACCACCGAATAAGAACATATGCATAATGTCAAACAAGGCTTATTAAAAATGAGTACATAGTTTACAAATTACAAATTCCATAACAAATACAATTCAGACAGAATTTCGGGCAGGTCTAGGGCCCCTGTTTTACAATGCCCACACAAACAGACATGTTCCGGAAAAATAGTTTTCAGAATTTTGCCGTATTACAGAGACGGAGCACTCAGAAAAAAGATTGAATTAGTCTTACTCCGACCTAGCTGTCTTCTTCCTCTTTGGGGACAGTTTTCTCGCTTTTTTGTATGTTGGATCAAAAGGTTCTGGAATGTCCGGCCAATCTGAATCAGATCCCGTGTCATCATCACTCCACTCAACTTCCTCGTGAAGCACATAGACAGCATCAGCAGTCTTGCACCTTGTCTTGCGCTTCCTGACAAATGTTAGAAAGCAGGTAAGCCCAAGGTAAGCATAGATATTACCTAATTATAAATAAAGATCATACACGCAAATACTTCATACCTAGGCTTTGGTCCATTCAAAGGACACCCCGCTGCTCTATGTCCATTACATTTGCATTGCTTACATCTATTTTTGCCTTTCTTGCTATCACTAAAAGGCATGCCCTGCTTCTCCATGAAATTCTTGAACCTACTCTTCTGAGGTCTTCCTTTGCCTCTTTTAACATTTGGCTGGCACAGCTTGAAAGGTAGTTGAACCACGGGCCACTGTGACTGGTCTGTGCAAGGAGGGACGGCACCAGCATAGGTAGCTCGAAATTTAGCCAAAGAGAAGTACTCACTCACATATTGATCAAGGTGTGGCAGAGTTCTTTTGTGAACCAAGAAGATTAACGCATGTGGGCATGGCTTCCCAGTATGCTGCCACTCTAAGCAGATGCATTCTCTACTGTCAATCTTCACGACATGCCTCAGGCCATTCCGGCTCAAATCTCTCACCTCACAGCTGTGGTCGTTAGACTCTCCAACTCTAAGGTAACCAAGACCTCGACTTCTCTGGTTTATTTGCTGAATAACAGCGGGTAGAATGTGCCCTCTTAGTCTGTCCCCAATATCTCTTCTTACTTTTATCAGCCTCATCAACATACCTCGTATGGTGTCCATCAACATATGAACTGGAAGGTCTTTTGAGTCTTTGACCCAGTTATTTACGGTTTCAGCAAGGTTGTTGTTTATGTAATCACACTTTATTGTGGGATTAAAAGCACTCCTCATCCATAAAAGGTTGTGATTCCTTTCCAAGTATACGGCAAAATCAGAGTTCTCAGCATGTATCTTGTCCATAAAAAATTTGTAGCTCTCAGGCTTGTAGGCCCTAGCAGCAGTCCACATGTGGCGATATACAGTGCCTGAGTAGTGCCTGTACAGGTTCAGCATCAAATGAGCATGGCATTCTCTTTGTTCAGCATGTGGAAATACTGTCCGAACTGCATTTGCCAATCCTTTGCATGCATCAGTGCTTATGGCCAGTGGTGAAACATCACCTATTGATCTATGCAGTTGCCTCATAAACCACTCCCAGTTCGCCTCTGATTCTGACTGAAACAGGCCGAATGCCACCGGGAACATCCAGTTATGCCCATCCAGTGCTGTCGCTGATGCTAGACAACCATTCCATCTGCCAGTGAGGACAGTGGAGTCTATACTCAAATATGGCCTACAACCCTCCTTGAACCCTTGAATATAGGGCTCAAGGGCCATAAAAAGGGTTAAAATATATGTTCCCCTCCTCCTCTTTCGTGTCAATCTCGACAACACTACCTTGAGACCTAGATTGTATTTCAGCCTTGAAGCTGTACAACAGCCTAAAACTATTTTCCCAGTCCCCGTATAGTGTTTGCAAAGCTCTCTCTTTACCTTTCCAAACTATGTGATACGGTAGCTCGACGTTGTAATCAGTCATAAGCTTTACCTGAATCGCCTTGGTAGTCTCATTTGGCATTTTCTTAAGAATGGCCAAAGCATGCTTCTCAACCCATTCTTGAGTTGCACAAGAAGATCTTAGTTTGCAGCCTATTGGACACCTGTGTGCAGGTCCCATCTTGTTCACCTGCATCGGAACATTTATTTTATACATTAGTTGCTTCATAATAATTCCTAAACTTGCTTCACATATGAAAACCCGAACCCGTCAGTTAGAAATAGATATTTGTGTGCGAGGAAAGCTTGTCAGTACCCTAACTGTTTCTCCACCAGGAAGTATCCTAACGGAGATCTTCCATGGGCATTGATCCTTCACCCTCTCCCCATTGTAGTACTCTAATCTGCACCTCGCCTCGTACCGTTTCCTTGTGTTTCTAGTTCTGAAGACGTCAAACTCTCCGATGATACAATATTGCGCAAATGCTTTCCTAAATTCTACCATGTTGGCGAAGTATGTGCCCACCATAATTACAGGTACCACTGGATCATATGTTATCACTAACTCGCTAGTGACCTCATCATCTACCGGGATGGCAGCTTCCTCCATTAGTGATTCATCGATTACATCATCACCTGTTTCTTGTTCCAGCACCTCTATTTCACTGTCCTTATCTTCCCCTATGTCCGAAACGGGAGGACCTTCATTGTCTTCCTCTACATCATCATCACTAGGTTCACTAGCGATGCCAAGTACATCACACATTGTTTTCTCTGCCATGGGTTCGTCGACGCCATCACCTCCCATGGGTTTGACATTGACAGTCTGCCAATCTACTTGTTGTGCTGAGAAATTTTCTCCCACATCTGTCTGTACTAGTGATGGTGGTTCTGCCCTTTGTTCCATAAAATCTTCATCCAATTGGCATTCCCATTGACAAGTATCATCGTTATCTGAGTCTGCTAACGTCCAGTCCTTCTTGGGGGTGGACTCCTTGTTAGTGTTTCCGGTGGGGGTGGACTCCTTGTTTGTATACTTCTTGGGGGTGCTCTTCTTTGTGGTTGACTTCTTGGGGGTGTTCTCCTCGGTGGTCTTCTTTGTGGTTGACTTCTTAGGGGTGTTCTCCTCGGTGGTCTTCTTTGTGGTTGACTTCTTGGGGGTGTTCTCCTCGGTGGTCTTCTTTGTGGTTGACTTCTTGGTGGTCTTATCCTCGGTGGTCTTTTTTGTGGTTGACTTCTTGGGGGTAGTTTCCTCGGTGGTCTTCTCTGTGGTAGACTTCTTTGGGGTGTTCTCCTCGGTGGTATTCTTTGTGGTTGACATCTTGGGGGTCTTATCCTCGGTGGTCTTCTTTGTGGTTGACTTATTGGGGGTGGTTTTCTCGGTGGTCTTCTTTGTGGTTAAGGGGGTGTTCTCCTCGGTGGTCTTTTTTGTGGTTGACTGGGTGTTCTCCTCGGTGGTCTTCTTTCTGGTTGACTTCTTGGGGGTGTTCTCCCCCTCTTTGGTCATTAACCACTCTGCCATAGACTGCGCGGAGGCGTTCTTTCTGGGACAGGTCCTCTTGCATAGGAGCTTGCGATTCTGCCTCAGACTATCTATTGGAGTAACCTTTGCAGTATTCTTTAGACTATAATTTCGAGTGCCAACCTTACTAGGGCTGATCCAATCCTTCATGGAACTACGAATGTTCCCATTACCTTCAGTTAAACCATCCCCCTCTGGATCATCACGGGTGCCTACGCAACCGAGAAACAGTATATGGTTGCCCATTCCATATTTCTCCAATGCCACATCTAAATTAGGTTGACTGTTAACGCCAATCTCAATGTAATCACGGATTCTTCTATTCCACCACACATATTTTACTTTTTGGTGAGATCCCAGTAGCAAATTCTCACTAAACTTTCCAATCAGTTCAGCTACTTCTATCCCCTTTTGGCGATCGACGTACACATCAACATCGTGTTTTGGAATGAGAACATCTGAGCCATCATCCAGTTCTGCAGTGTAGGGGTCGAATGTGGCCACCATTCTCAAAAGAGGAGGAGGTTCAGCAGCAGCAGGTTTTTCAGCACCAGCAGCAGCAGGTTTTTCAACACCAGCAGGAGGTTCAGCAGCTGGATGATGTTTACCAGGAGCAGGGTTACCAATAGCAGCAGATTTACTGCTAGGATGTGTAGCAGCTTGAGCACCAGCAGCAGATTTTCTTTGATTACCAGCATGACGAATAATATCAGCAGGAGATTTCTTGGATGCCCGGGCAACAACACCATCTCGTGTTCCACCAATAATTTTAGCATGCAAAATGTGGCCAGGACAGTCTGCAAACCTTTCCAATTAATCTTCAATCTTTTCCATGTCCACAGGTGTAACAACCCCCTGCGGTGATACCCATTCGAATTCTGCAGTTTGTGCGGAGCCCATTGGAACAATTCCACGAACAAGTTCAACCATCCCAGATATAGACTTGAAGCTTCTTTCTGCAACGAGCAAGGTTACCGTACGACCCTCCACAGCTATGGAGTTCCCATTGTCAAACATAGCAACGTACTGATGAATTTGTAGATGGAGGCTATAATCTTTTCGAATCCTACTCGACACAAAGTTGGGGAAATAAGAAATGCTTGTTAGTGTTCGACTAACAAACATCTCTCGCTAAAATATACCTTGATTTCCTACATCCAGCTAGCAGATACCGATGAAGAAGGGTAAAATACATAAGAGAAGAGAAGCTCACCTCCTCCAACTGCTCAGGGTGAGACATGATTCCTGAGTTGCGGGCCCTTCCATCCTCTGTGCTGCTCAGCTCGTCTCCCGGCGATGGCGATCTATCTTCGAGCAACGGCTCGCTCGACATTCGGCATCACCGCAGGCCATCGGGCGCGGGCACGAGAGCTTTAAGCAGCGCTATCTGTCTGTGTCGCCGCCGCCGCCGTCCTAGGGTTCAGGCAAGGTTAATGGCGGAGGAACGAACTAGATCTTGACCGTACACCGCTGCAGAGTGACCCCATTACATCGAATTGTCACGCAGATTGACACGCTGGAACTAACATGAAACAGAGAAATACTGACATGCGGGACCGCAATGGGCCCAAAACGGGAGAAGTCGGAATTACCTACCCAACTTTTCAAATGGCGTCTATTACAAGCAACAAAGGCACCTGTGAGGCTGTGCCAAGGAACTCGGTGACCGCAAACAAAATCACCCCACGTAGCCTGACCTGCGTCCGTCGTACGCGCCAATCCTCCTCGGTGACTATGAGGCACAACTTCTATTTTTTTTTTTTGAACGGTAGGAATTTATATAAGAAAGATAACACACTTACAACAAAGATCTACAATTCATGCTCTGAAAGACAGAGATGACATAAGTGCCTAGGTGCACACAATTAAAGAGAGCTACTGAAAGGACAAACTGCCGATGCCGAAGAAGACGATTGGAGCCTACCAGGGGGTACGACGAGAACTCGGACGGAAAGAACCTGCAATTGTCTTCTCCACGGGCCTCTTGCAACCTCACCAACCGAAGAGCCAGCGGCTCAACCAGCAATCGTGTTGGTAGGCGCCTCCGAGGTTGAGGATTGAGCTATAGATTAAGAGGAAGCTTCACCGAGCCCAAATCAACAAAATCTTCGCCGCTAAATCTGGGGAGCGACATCAGAGACTCTCTCATCTGTCTCCGGCGAATACACCAGAGCGGCAGGAAGAAGGCAAAGACAGCATGACCAGTAGCTTGCAGAGAACCCAATGTGTAACAACCTGACTTCAATCGAGACAGAACCATCTCTCTGAAACTCAGCAAGCAGCGAGCATGAGAACGCCTTTGTTGATGGTCAATACAAACTGGCGTCGACAAGGTGACTATGTAGCCACGCAGGCAAGGTTTTAGCACCATGAGCATGTGTGAATTGGAGAAATCATAGCCCTCACAGTGACTAGAGGAGCAAATCATATCAGCTGGCACAACTTCTATTTAAACTGGTCGTTTTCTTCCAAAGTTTTCGAGGTGGGACTAATACTGACGCTATTCACTGGGAACGCGGTGGCCGCTGCATCTCGACACGCTACGCTGTGACGTGCCTGCGCTCCACTCGCTCTACAAAGAAGCGACAACACGTTTCGTGTGCATGAAAAAGAATACTTTTGCATGCATGCATCGTTCTACTCGGACGCTGCTTCAATATTATACTACTGATGAAACACACATAACGCAGATAGCTTGTACTAAAGAGAGTGTGGAAGCTAGCTTTTCATGGTCACGCACGGCACCGTACGATGAGCTAAATAAAAAAAGTATTAGTGAAACAAAGTAACTCCTTTGGAATTGGATTTTTTTATAAAATTAAAATAATTCTCAATCACATGGGACGAAAAACATGAGTAATCGACGAACAACATATTACCTTTCGTTGAAAATATCACATCTACACGGGTAACACAAATTTAGACTGAACGGAACAAAATCATAACTATATTTAGAATGATAATTTTGGATACACATGGGAACAAGTTTATAAAATGAGTACACGTGGAACAAAATGTTAGCGCACAACGGCACAAGGAACACAATCACATCTGCATGAAGGAACACAAGTATACAAACAGGAACAAAACTGATGTGAACAGTTGAACAACAAACATGAAGGAACAAAAAAGTGTTACTGAAATAATTTTCAAAAATAAGCGGAATGAATCATTCTGAATAAAGGAACAAATTGGTACTTTTGGGAACAATATTGATTTTTAGAGGGAAGAAAAATTATGGAAATAATTTTCTAAAAATAAGAGGAACAAATATTTCTGAATAAGGAACAAACTGCTATACATTTGGGAACAAAAACACATCACATGAAAAAGGAAGGAACAAATTTGGGTAAAATAAGAGGAATGAATCATTCTAAATAAAGGAACAAATTGGTACTTCTAGGAACAATATTGAGCTTCAGAGAGAACAAAAATTATGGAAATAATTTTCTAAAAATAAGAGGAACAAATATTTCTGAATAAGGAACAAATTGCTATACATTTGGGAACAACAAAAACATCACATGAAAAAGGATTGAACAAATTTTTGCAGAAATAAGAGGAATGAATCATTCTGAATAAAGGAACAAATCAATACTTCTTGGAACAATATTGAGCTTCAGAGGGAACAAAAATTATGGAAATAATTTTCTAAAAATAAGAGGAACAAATATTTCTAAATAAGGAACAATTGCTATACATTTGGGAACAAAAAAACATCACATGAAAAAGGATCGAACAATTTTTTGCAAAAAATAAGAGGAATGAATCATTCTGAATAAAGGAACAAATCGGTACTTCTAGGAACAATATTGAGCTTCAGAGGGAACAAAATTTATGGAAATAATTTTTAAAAAATAAGAGGAACAAATATTTTTGAAAAGGAACAAATTGCTATATATTTGGGAACAAAAAAAACATCACAGGAAAAAGGATGGAACAAATTTTTGCAGAAATAAGAGGAATGAGTCATTCTGAATAAAGGAACAAATCGGTACTCATTCTGAATAAAGGAACAAATCGGTACTTCAAGGAACAATATTGAGCTTCAGAGGGAACAAAAATTATGGAAATAATTTTTAAAAAATAAGAGGAACAAATATTTTTGAAAAGGAACAAATTGCTATACATTTGGGAACCAAAAAAATCACAGGAAAAAGGATGGAACAATTTTTTGCAGAAATAAGAGGAATGAGTCATTCTGAATAAAGGAACAAATCGGTACTCATTCTGAATAAAGGAACAAATCGGTACTTCTAGGAACAATATTGAGCTTCAGAGGGAACAAAAATTATGGAAATAATTTTCTAAAAATAAGAGGAACAAATATCTCTGAATAAGGAACAAATTGCTATACATTTGGGAACAAAAAAAACATCACATGAAAAAGGATGGAACAAAATTTTTGTAGAAATAATTTTCTTAAATAACAGGATCAAATCTTTCTGAATAAATGAAAAAATAGCTAATATATCGAGGAACAAAAGTGAACATCATGTGGAACAAAAAATAAACATCAAGGAATAAAAAATTTGCGAGAATAATTTTCTAAAATAAGAGGAACGGATCTTTCAGAAAAGAATGAAAAGCTATGCATCTAGGAAATAATGGAACATAGCAGGGATAAAAAATAATCAAAGAACAATTTTTTTTTAATTTTTGCTAAAATAAGAAGAACGAATTGATATACATTAGGGAACAAAAAATGAAAATCATAGGAAAAATCAGGGAAATAAAATTTCTAGAATAAATGGAACAAATAATTCGAATAAAGTGACATACATGTATACATCTGGGAACAAAAAGAAGTATATCACAGAGAACAGAAATAAAAAAAAAGGTATTTAAAAAGAAGAAAGGTAAAAAAAATTGAACTAAGGAAATAAGGAAAATGAAAGAAAAAATAAAAATAAAAAATAAAGTAGAAACAAATATTAGAACCATAACTTAGGAAAAATAAAAAGAAGAACGAAAAATTAGGAAAGAAGCGCACACATATGCTAGCTTGTTATTGGTGGAAATATGAGGCATAAGAAAAAAATGAAGTAAAAGAAAGCACGTGATTCCCACGCTCTTATCTGACCGTGAGGTTGGATCAGAGCTAGCCAGCTACTGTACAAACGTGGTGCACGATACTACTCATTAGACCGTACAAGAAAGCGGATTTTTTTGAACGGAAAAAACATAATTGAAACGAACAAACCGGTAACCAGACAGCTAGAATGGGCCGGCCCACCAACCAACGCGTTAAGCCGGTAACCAGACAGCTAGAAAGGGCTGGCCCACCCACCAACGCGTTAAGCGAAATGAGCGCTCGGTAGCGCGCGCTACCGAGTCGTTTTTGGATGGGCCGTAGCCTACACAATCAAATACAAATAATTGCTGTACTACTTATTTCTGCGATCAGAAATAAGGCTCGGTGACATAGTACAACTTTTGTACTAAGTTAGTATAAAATCATCAATAATTATTTCTGATCGGAGTGACCATATATTCTTTCATTGGTTCTCGAAAAAGAGCGTATGTGTTCACCCAGAAACCTTAGAGAGGAGATTAACTTATCCTACAACAAACAAGACAGAACTTCATCAGTTCAACATACAATTCTCATGAGTATTTCAGAACAAGAGCGCAAAAACCAGTCCTCATAAATGTCTCATATTACTGAACAAGTTTGCAAAACTATACTCCCTCCGTTTAGAAATATAAGATGTTTTAGCTTTGTGAAGTGGGTGTATCTAGACATCTTTTAGTGTATAGATTCGAGCGAACCTATACACTAAAAGATGTCTAGATACACCTACTTCACAAAGCTAAAACATCTTATATTTAAAGCTAAAACATCTTATATTTCTAAACGGAGGGAGTAGGCCGTAAAACAGAGGAGTACATTTCCTATATTGAAAATTTGAAATGGTTTCCAGAATGTCCAACATGCTTGTAGATGTGTAGTAATCACAAGGATAGCACGAAATAGACAATCTCTTACAAACAAGACCACGTGTAGAAGTGAATCCAGGTGAGAAGATCAGAAATGCCATGACGCATACAAGTTCCTGGCCAATTGAATTCTCCAACATGGAATAGCAGTTTTTCTTCCTCTCATCCAAACTTGGTACTCCCTCCGTTTCAAAATATAAGATGTTTTAGCTTTGTGAAGCAAATGTATCTAGACATCTTTTAGTGTGTAGGTTCACTCGAATACACACACTAAAAGATGTCTAGATACATTTGCTTCACAAACCTAAAACATCTTATATTTTAAAACGGAGGGAGTACATGTAAACAAGGGAAAAGCTTTGAATGTCTACAATGTTCACACTTCACAGTTTACAACAGTCCATCATCACTGGATTCAAAACTTCTGAAAAAACAGCGTCATGAGGATTACGAACGAACCACCAGCTACTAGTTCTTCACGGTGACTGGGCCAAGACATATCAATGCTGAACTTACATTCCTGGAATACTTGGGAAAGAAGATAGGACCAGGCGAATCGCTGTAGGAAGCACACTCACGTCCTGCAAAAACGGAAGGTAAGTATCTCGGTCAGTTTTCACGTGGACTACCCTCACAAGCAAATTAGCAGATTAAGCAGAACTTGCATGCCATTATGTGTGCATTCATCATTACTGCTTATTTATTCAACAAACATACCCATGCAAGAGGAGAATATTGATGTAGTATTCATGAACTTTCAGCACTAAACCAAAGAAGAAAGGTAAATACACATGGCAGATAAGAAAATAATGCTTAGTGGACTTGTGCGTGCGAACTGCAATTACAAAGTGAAGAAGTATGGTCGTTATGACAATATGCAAATCAAAGGCTAGACCGGTAGACAACCAGATTGATGTCGAAGGAATGCATTACTACTCTCATGTAGATCCCGCTAACAACCACCAATTGGAGAAACAAATGTAAGAATTTACTCACGCAGACATCAATTAAGCAAAACAATAAAGAGTGACTACCAAGAAAGGATCCTGTAGAAAAATGATAAAGACGGAGTCCACAAAAAATATCCTATGACTCGTAACTGAAATTTGAAAAATACAGACTTTTAAAAGTGTGATGATTCTGCTCCAAAATTTAAAGCTTGTTCCACAAATGAAACAAGTTATTGATCTGACCCCAACAAACTGCTACCCTATTTCAATTGTTGGTTAGCTGTACCTCTCTAATGCCAAGGTGTCGAGTGGGATCCCGCCAATATCCCACTTATAGTGCATTTGGAAATTGCTAGTTCAAGATCGTCTTCCACAAATTCCAAACTGACTCTTAGTGAAGGGCCTACTGGACCACGTCTGTCTCTCAGACTATTTCCTCAATTGTCGCATAACATCCATCTCCTTGTGGCTGGCACTTACAATAATTCTGCTCTCCATGTAAGAACATACACATATATACCGAACTGGCAACTATTAACAGGGAAGTACCCTATGGTCACAGGCTGTAAAGAGATGACATGATTGTTACAACTATTCTGAATGCATATCATTTTATATCATTCTGGACAACCCTGACAGCAACTGCTGCTTGAGGTACCACAATCCATGTGTTGATAATCAAACTTCTTTACTCAATACTTTCTGCATTTCTCTAAATATCTGCATATTCCTAGAGGTTTTTTAGACCAACCATGCTTAAGAGTTTTGTTTTCCTCTTTGTTACATGTTAGTGCAAATCTGATACAGTGCAGTTAAAGGGGCTTCTGAAACTCGTGTGCTGTCAACCAATTTTCAATTACTGACTATTTTATGCAATTTGAAAGTTCAGCCGGCACAAAGAGTTTTTCTAAACCAACCACATTTGGAGTTTTCTTTGTTTTCTATGTTCCAAGTTAGTGACGAATCAAGATAAAGTTCAGCTTAAGAGACCTGTGAAAACACAAGATGTCTCAATCTCACTTTCAGAAGGGCCTACTTTGAGAACTACTTCCAGAACTGACTCTTATTGAAGGGCCTACTAGACCATGTCTGTCTCTCAAACTATTTCCGAACTTGTGGCATAACATCCATCTCCTTCTGGCTGGCACTTGCAATAATTCTGCTCTCCATGTAAGAACAAGCACATAGATACCCAATTGGCAACTATTAAGGAAATACCCTATGGTCACAGGCTGTAAGGAGATGACATGATTGTTACAAGTATTCTGAATGCATATCACAACCTGATAGCAACGACTGCTTGAGGTACCCAATTCCCCAAGTATCTGCACACACATAGAGGTTTTTTAGACTAATCCTGCTTACAGGTTTGGTTTTCCTCTTTGTTACACGATAGTGACAAATATGATACAGTGCAGTTTAAGGGACTTCTGAAACTCGTGTGCTGTCAATCAATTTTCGTCTACTGAACATTTTATGCAATTCTGAAAGTTCAGCAGACACAGAGAGGTTTTCTAGACCAACCACACTTGCAGTTCTCTTTTTTCTATGTTACAAGTGAGTGCGAAATCAGATTAAAGTTCAGCTTAAGATATCTGTGAAAACACAAGATGTCTCAATCTCACTTTCAGAAAGGCAACATTTCTACTACCCGTGAAAGAAAAGGGATCAGTTGGCCATGCAATTCTTATATATCTAACAAACGAAATAAATAGCATGATTGTGACAATCTGAGATCCAATTGCACAATTAGCTGCTCTATGTTACCAACTATACTGGTAAAATCGAGATAATAGACAAGATGCATCATGGATTTGAAGTCACCCATAGCGACGTAGCACCATGATAACTGCATTCGTGTTCAGAAGCAACAATGGCACAGAAAAAACGCAATACCAAATTAATTATACACCATCCTGTAATTAATGTAGTATGAAGAACAGAAATGCGTACAAAGCACTGAACAATACTACGGACGGAGAACAAACCAAGAGTCGGAGGTTGAGCATCTCACACTAGTGCGACGGCTGCTGTGGCACTGGTGCGTACCAGCGGCCGACCTCCTCGTCGACATTGTCCTCCGCGTTGTGCGCCGCGGCGTGCACCACGACGAGCACGAAGCCGATGAGCAGCGACGAGAGGATGTTGGTCGTCGCGCCGGTGAGCAGCAGGAGGACGAGCGTGACGACGGCGAGCACGGCGAGGACGACGCCGTCGCCGATGACGCGGCCGAAGAGGACGATGGGCTCGTCGCGGAGGAAGTAGAGGCCGAGCCAGCCGACCATGCACGCGAGGAAGACGATGAGGGAGACGGGGTGCCAGAGGAGGGAGAGGAAGACGACGACGAGGACGACGATAGCGTAGTTCATGGCGAAGTGGACGAGGTTCGCGCGCACGCGGAGGTAGGCGTCGGCGAGGCTCGGGGGCAGCCCGATGGCGTGCACGTCCGCGAGCTCGCGCCACGGGCGGCGCGTGGCCAGCGCCGTCGCGCCGCGGGCCTTGGCGCGGGAGATGAAGTCGAGCGGGGAGGCGCCCCCGAGGTGGGGCACCCCCGCGGCGGCCGCGGAGGAGGAGGTGGGTATGGTGCCGTACTTGGACATGGTCGCCGGCGGCAAGGGGCGGTCCGTGGGGTTTGGATCCGAGAGCGGGGAGGGGAGGGGAGGGGAAGGGAGGAAAGGAGACTCGAGAGGGATCGAGGAAGACGATGGGATTAACGAAATTAATCAGGAGGCCACGAGGGTTTTTTTTTTTTTTAGAACACGGGGAGGGGTCTAGAAGACCTCAGTTTTTCTCTCATTAATGTGGCAGGTACAAAGTTTTACAAAAAAACCCTTATGCATCACTCGATCCAAGAACCTAGAATTTGAAGAAAGGGGCTTGCACTTTACAAAAAACACCCTGCATCTAATTGGACTAAAGCAATCGAGGACCTGGGTGAGGAGGCCACGAGGGTGGGGAACGCTGCGTACCCATTCTGGATGGCGGCCGCCGGCCGGCAACCTGTTTTGCGAAAATTTGCAACATCCTCCCAGCGAAACACGAAAATGTTCTCTAGATAGAAAATACTCTGAATTATGTTGTATGGTTTTGCAAAAGAAAAACCGTTGTGCAATTTTAGGTCGACCGAGAATTAAATAGTTCTAGGTCAATTTTAGAACCGTTAGATTTTCTTCGTAATCGTGCATATGGAAATTACACATGGCTGTGTAAGAGCAACTCTAATAAATCACGCAAAAATTAGGCTTTTAAACGCGTATAAGGGGCGCTGAAACATAGATTTGTGATTTACAAACTCGTATACTAGAATAGAAACTGTAAATAGAACTTAAATTAAGTAACGAAAAAAATTCAACGACGATAATGGCAACTAATTAGATAGATTTCACGATTGTTCATACATACATAGATAAAAATTTACATTGCAATACTACAGAGAGATTGTCGCTGACGAGGGAATGACCTGTGCGCCCTCGATATTAGCCTATCTAGTTTTCGGTCCAGGAAGGACATCTACCGAAAGGGTGGCAAGGCCCATAAGCATTATCGTCTGGCGCAGCCAGGAGAAGGACTTGGCGTGCAATACAAGACTCGAAGAGACCTAGTCGAATTAGGACTTGACTAGGGTTTATTCAAATTGTTTCTATCTGTAATTGGCTTGGAGAACAATCCCGAGACCTAACCTTCGTCTATAAAAGGTTGGCAGGGAGATCTAGTAGCCCTAGACGCCACTTTTCCACCTTCCACCCGAGCGCTCGAATCCTCGAGAGCTCCTCACCTTAGGCTAGATCTAATCTACGCCCCCGCTGTAAACACCACCATTGTAATCACCCCAGCAATAAAGTCAAACAAGCAGGACGTAGGTCGTTACCCAACAAGGGGGCCAAACCTGGGTAAACCCGTGTCTCCATGTGTCGTCTGATCGCCGTCGAGTTTACCGGATCCCACATACGCTCCATGAATCGAAAGCCCTCAAGCATGGACATTGCTGGGGTTGAACCTCGTCAATTGGTGCCCATCGTGGGGCCGACGGAATCTGGATCTACGGATTCGCCGGCTCCTTCACCAACCATCATCGACTCGCCTGTATCGACGGCCTCCATCAACTCATCTGCACCGACAAGGGTCGACGGCTCATCACCAGCCACTGCCGTCGATTCTACATCGTCAACCATCGACATCGACACCGCATCGCCAACCATCGACATCGACGCTGCATCACCAACCATTGTCGGCATCACTTTGCCGGCTGTCGTCGACATCGCCTCGCCGACCATTGGTACGCTTTATTGATCAACCATCGTCGATTCTGCTCCAATGATCGCCATCGACACTCCAGTGACGACCGTCGTCGACCCCATCTCATGCTTGACGGGGTCGACCTCGACAGAATCAGAGGTTTCAAGATGACCTTCGGGCTGTTCAACTTCCACGTGGATGATGACGACGCTGCTGAGTTGATTTCCATCACCCCGCCTGCCGCAGATCTGGACACACCGTTGGCGGTCAAAAGTACTCCATCGACAACAATGCCGCTGACATCAGCGGAGGTAGATCCAATGCTGGAAACATCGACCCCATCAGTCGGGTTGAATGACTTTCAAGATCCGCCTCCATCCCCAACCACCGCATATTGCGTCGAGTGCGATGCCTACCACTTCGTGGGCATCGGAGATTTCTCACCTCACGAGATCGCCGGCTGTGAAGATCCTCGTGGGGGCACTGCTGCAATCTATCTGATGATCTCTGAGTGCGAACGGGCTCTCAACGCCCTCACGCTCGAACCAACGCCTTGTGACCCTGATTACGTCGAGGGGTTATACTCGGACTACACATGCTCAGATGATGACGTCTATCCTGAGGCCAAGGGGAAGATCGGCAATTCAGTCAGCTCACACTCGAGCGAATCCGCCATATCTGGTAGCGGATACATGCTCGATTATGATTCCGATACAATGATCGAGGCATGGTCGTACATTGGCGACGATGACATATACCCTTTGGCGCAAGGTGAGATTAGTGATGACTCAGTTTCGCCATCCGGCGAACACTGCATGATGGCATCGCACAGAGATGGGAACGAGCATGGAGCCAACAGCAATCGAGATCGGCCAACCGCTGGCGGCCGGTTCATCACACAAACCCAGATCCAGCACGCGAGGAAAGTCTATTTGGGCGAGGTACCTATGGGCCCAAATCCCACCGCAGAAGAGGTAGCCGCACTTCAATTTATCATCCAGGAGCAGAAAGACTAGATCAGCAGCGAAAGACAAATCCCGGAACGATGCAGAGAGGAAGCCGACGTGTCTAGCAGACGACGTGCCAAATTATCATCACACTACACGTCGAGCGTCCCACGCAGAACGCGATCTCATCTCCCACCCGGGGGCGACACGCACAACATCGCAAGAAACTTTGAAGCAGAATTCAATGAGGTCGAACTACTGCCCAAGACCAAGAAGTTGCGATCATGGTTGCTGCAGCATACATCACTGCCAATGCATGTAATGATGGCGAGCATATGCGGCATCTTAGAAACTTGGCGCTTGAAGGCGTTAGGGTGCTCCAAGGCTCGAACGAACAAGGTCACGACGCAACACCACGCAGAAACATCCCTCCAGCAGAGCAATTTAGATACCAGGCAGCAGTGCCAGCAGTAGCGCCCAGGCCTCAAGTCATAGAACCTATCAATGGTGAACTTCGGCATGGTTTAGCACAGAACAGAGTCGACCTGGCACGTGCGCGACGTGAAGCACGCCGCTTCGAGGATGAATGCGAGCCAGAGACATTCGGCAACAGTCAACATGGACTGTGTGGCACAGAATGCTTCAGCATCCTTGTCCGCTCCACACCGCTGCTGGAGGGAATTAAGCTCAGCGACGGTATAGTCAAATTCAACGGGCAGCAGGACCCTCGAATTTGGCTTGACGACTTCATAACTGCTGTCACCATTGGTGGCAGATCCAGAGATAACGCTCTTCAGTTGTTGTCGTTGCACCTGAAAGATAACGCAAGGGCGTGGCTCAACAACCTTGCCCCAGATAGCATCTGCTCCTGGGAGGAATTTTGGCAAGCCTTTATTGCAAACTTTTGGGGCACCTCGCGATGACCCACGTCGTTCGAAAAACTTTGCCTGTGCGTGTAGAAGACAGGGGAAAGTCTGCTATCATACATCTCTCGGTGGCTCAGCCTACGCAACACATCAGAGAACATCTCGCCCGAAAGAGCTATCGATGCTTTTTGAGACGGCCTCATCCGGTGGGATTTCAGGGAGGAGTTGGGATGATGCAAGCCCAAGACAATCGACCACCTAATGAGCCTTACAAACGAATGGGCCGACGGAGAAGATTCCATCGCAAATCCCAGAAGACGTCGTCGTTCGCCGGACCATGACGCTAATGCTAAAGACCAGCTCCACTCTGGATCGCGGCGAGTGCAACAAAAAGGGCGTCGAGGCCGCTATGGAGATTCGGACACAGCAGACATGGTAGTAGCAGGATATATAAATAATGACCACGACGACAACCGGGACGGACCCAGGCAAGGGAACACATACTACGAAAGCAGCAGCCGAGGCACCGGCCGCGATTCGAGGCCAAAAACGGAGTGGTGTCAGCATTGTGATCAACCACCACCCTCGACGGAAGAACTGCTCAACGGGGGGTGTCCCAGGCACACCTACCTTGACAAGGATGGCAGGAAAAAACTGGCACATCTCCTCATCGAGTGTCGGGAATTCCTTCGGCTCAGCCGAAGCGCTTCAGGAAAAGATACGGTCAGAACAGCCCGCAGCAGGCGCCATGGCTTATAACGCACCCCCGCCGCCACCTAACCCACCACCAAACGCGACGCAACATGGCCATCAGGCCGCCACGATCCAGCACCTCATCGAACCTTGGCAGCAGGTCATCGAGGAAGAACCATTCCCGCCACCACGTGGTTTTGTGCCTATGATCCAGAGAGGGCGCCCGACAAACCGCCTACAGAGGAAGCGAGAAAGGGAGGTTTTTCATGGCGAACATGCCCCACCAGCATCTCCTGAGTACTTGAACTGGTCAGAGCACTCGATTGGGTTCGATCGATTAGATCACCCACCGAAGATCCCGCGTCCAAGACATCACGCTCTAGTCCTTGAGGCTCAGATAGGATCACGCTCTAGTCCTCGAGGCTCAGATAGGATGTTTTACCTCCAAAAAGGTGTTCATGGACGGAGGAAGCAGCTTGAACCTCATCTATGCTGACACGCTGCGGAAGATCAAGATCCCGATGAATGAGCTTCTGCCAACGGAAACTTCTTTCCATGGAATCATCCCAGGAAAGCTGACGTACCCTTTGGGAGTCATACACTTGGATGTCATTTTCGGCACTCCAGCAAATTTCAGAAAGGAGAAGATTGAATTTGAGGTCGTCGACTGGCCCTCACAGTAACACGCCATCCTCGGGCGACTAGCGTTCGCCTGATTTATGGTTGTCCCTCATTATGCTTACCTCAAACTGCGGATGCCCGCAAACAGAGGACCATTGACGATAAGTGGCAGCTTTGCTCGTTCTGAAAATTCCAACGAAGATTTCAACACTTTGTCCCAGACATTCGGGATCCATGAAGAGCTGCATCACATCAGAGAAAGCACCAACATGGACATAACTCCAGCGGCGCAGCAGAACGCCCCAGAGTTGTCATTCGACGCTAGTAAGGACACACGTGAGCGCTAGATTCACTCGACGGATCCATCCAAGACCGCGCGGGTGTCGAATTATCTCTCCCCAGCATAGGAAAGTGATGCGGACGGTGTTGATATATAGATCACCGACCAGTTGGGAACCCCAAGCGAAAGGTATGATGAGCACAGCAGCAGTTTTCCCTCAGTAAGAAACCAAGGTTTTATCAAACCAGTAGGAGAAAGCCAAACTTAAGAAGGCGATGCTTGCTAGCTTAGTGACACTCCAACAAGGGCACCGTTTACGATTCTTGTTAGCGCGTCTTCAACTAGTAGCAACGCGGAACCTGCACACAACACAACCAAATACTTTGCTCCCAACTTACGATGAGGTTGTCAATCTCACCGGTTTGCTGTAAACAAAGGTATGATCGTATCGAGTGGAAAGCAATAGTAGTATGCGAGAAAGTAAACAATGCGAGTAAAGTAAACAGGTGATAGCAATATAAAGGAAATTGGACCGGGGTCCACAGTTCACTAGTGGTGTCTCTCCATAAAATAAATAACAACATGCTGGGTAAACAAATTATAGTTGGGCAATTGATAGAGTAAAGATAATGCGCATATGTCGCGAGGATCACTATGAGATTTACTCTGGGCATTACAACAAGATACATAGACCGCCATCCAACTGCATCTATGACTAATAATCCACCCACGGGGAATCATCCGAGGACCCCGTGAATATTAAGTTGCGAACAACAGATAACTGCATTAAGCAAAGTGTGTAATGTAAACAAAGCATATGCCCTTGGACATAAGAATATTGTTTTCTCCCTAGTGGCAACAACACATCTACAACCTTAGAGGTTTCTGTCACTCCCCCGGATTAAATAGAGGCACGAACCCAACTATCGAGCATAAATACCCCCTCTTGGAGTCACTAGTATCTACTTGGCCAAGATAGCTACTAACAACGGAGAGCATGCAAGATCATAAACAACATAGAGATAACATAAGATAATATTCAGCACATCAACTCAACATAACACCAATATTCATCGGATCCCAACAAACACAACATGTAGAATTACATAACGGTGATCTCGATCATTTAAGGCAGCTCACAAGATCTAAACATGAAGCACATGGTGGAGAAGACAACCATCTAGCTACTGCTATGGACCCATAGTCCAAGGTAGACTACTCACTCATTGCGCCAGAGGCAAGCATGGCGATGAAGAAGACCTTCGGTGGTGATTCCCCTCTCCGGCAGGGTGCCAGGAAGAGCTTCTGGACCCTCCCGATCTTGGGTCGACGGCGGCGGCGGATCGCGATGTGTTTCTGGAAAAGTTATTGGGTACTTAGGTTTTTCCCGTCGGGGGGTCTTTATAGGCGAAGGGGGGGCATCAGAGGTGGACCAGGGTGGTCTCACCCATAGGGGGTGCGGGCCAGGGGCAGGCCGCGCCGCCCTATGGTGAGGCCAGCCTCTGGCTTGGCTCCATCTCCTCTTCAGTCTTCTGGAAGCTTTGTTTAATATCTGGATGTTCGGCTTTTGTTTCGTCCAATTCTGAGAATATTTCCTGTGTAACTTTTCTGAAACACAAAAATAGCAGAAAACAGGGAACTGGCACTATGGCATCTTGTTAATAAGTTAGTTCTGGAAAATGCATAAAAATGCCACGAAGTGTAACAAAACACTAAGAAAATGGTGTAAAAACAAGCATGGAGCATCAAAAATTATAGATACGTTTGAGACGTATCAGAAAGCGCACTTGTCGAGTTCCTCCATGAGCACTGGAGGATGTTTGCCTGGTGTTCAGCAGATATGCCAGGCATCCCCAGGGAACTTGTCGAGCACAAAGTAAAGATTTTTCCCAATGCAAAGTGAAAGAGCATGTGCCCCCATGTGTGGTTTTGGTAATTAATGACAATCCCTATAGACTAACATTTGCATTGAGTTATATTTGTAGGACTTGTCCGTAGACAATGCTTGAGCCATATGTTGGTTTCAAGGTTGTAAGAAGATGAAGATAAATAAGATTATTCAATGACCAAGATGTTATTCAAAGAGTGATCCGAAGATTGGTCTAAGGGAGTTGAGCCTATAGAAGACATCATCATTATGAAGGAAGAAGATGAAGTCCAATGTTGATCAAGTCAAAGCGCAAGTTCAAGATAGGCATCTAGAAGATATCATTTGCTTGAAGCTCGGTGTCCATTTGTTGGTAATGGACATGTGAAGATATTTCTACTAGTGTCTCTCCCATAGTGAATTATGGGGGAGCAATCCGCAAGACTTCACCAAGCAAGCGCAATCAAGAAAGGTAGTCCAACTTGAGAAGATCAAGATCGTCACCATCTAGCTCAAGTGGAATGTGCAAGGCAAAGGTATGATCTTGATAGGGTCTCTTTCTTACCGGTCTCATAGTGTTTGGGAGACCGGGTTTTAGGTTCGATAGCCGTACTATCAAGAGGGGCTCTCGAGTGAGTAACTTAATCGTATAGTTCAGAGAGAGCTCAAACCCTTGCATACTTGGCATTATCTTTCTTGGTTCTTATTTGGCTTTTATCCATGTGAGGTTCTAGAGATTGTGGTTATTTCCATGACAAGCTCTAGCTCATTAAAAACGGATTTCGTATGGAACTCTAATTGCATTTTTTGTGTTTGGAGGTTTTACCGGTTCATCTTTATAGCTAAGTCAAACCTTATATCATTTGGTTTCATCCTCCTTTGTTGGACTATGATGTTTCTATGGATTATGTTGTAGAGCTCATTGTGGTGATTCCAACGAGCCCAAGATCATCGAAAACAAAGTCCGGATGCAAAAGTTATCGCTGTTTTCGTATTGCTCGCTCTTCCTGGGCGGATTATCCGGCCTAGAATTGAAATATCCGGCAGAAATATCCGGCCCCAAATCTGGATGACGCGCGCAAAGTCCTTAGCCGATTTCGGGGGTGGCCGAAATATCCGGCCGAAATTGAAATATCCGGCCGAAATATCCGGCCCCAAATCTGGACGACGCGCGCGAAGTCCTTAGCAGTTTTTCGTGGGGGGGGCGAAATATCCGGTCCAAACTTGGACCGGAATATCCGGCCCTGCAGTTCAGCAACGGCTACAATCCCGGGAGTGGTATAAATACCCCTCCCCTTCTTCAAGCTTGGGTTAGCTCGTTTTTCCCTCTCTCTCCCTCCATTGTTGACCTTGGAAAGCTTGCCCATCTCTCAATTCCTCCCATGATTCTTGCATATCTTTGAGGGAAAAGAGAGAGGTGATCTAGATCTATATTTCCACCAATCACTTTCTCCTCTTTGTGAGGGGAACCCATTGGATCTAGATCTTGGAGTTCTTTGTGGATTTCTTCATTTGTTCTTCCTCTCATATCCCTCCATAGCATTTGTTGCTTTGGTAGGATTTGGGAGAGAAGGATTTGAGCACTTTGTGTGTTCTTGCCATTGCATTTGGTGCATCAGCTTGAGTTCTCCTCGGAGATTTGGTGGTGAAAGCAAGAAGCTTTTTCCTCTTGGGTTCTTGGAACCCTAGACGGCTTAGTGGATTTCTTGGGGACCTCCAATTGAGTTGTGGAGATCTTCCCAAGCTTTGTGGTGCCTCCGTGGCGATTTCTTGGGGGCCTCCAATTAAGTTGTGGAGATCTTCCCAAGCTTTGTGGTGCCTCAGTGGCGATTTCTTGGGAGCCTCCAATTGAGTTGTGGAGATTGCCCCAAGCTTTGTACGGGTTCGGTGACCGCCCTCAAGTGTCCCATAGTGGTCGGGTCTTCCATCTTGGTGGGAGGGCTTGAGGAGATTACGGTGAGCCTCCGTGGCGTTTGGGGAGCCTTGTGCCTTGCTGGTGCCAAGTTGATGAAGTAAATAACCGGCCCGTTGGGAACCCCAAGAGGAAGGTGTGATGAATATAGCAGCAAGATTTTCCCTCAGTTAAGAAACCAAGGTTTATCGTTCAGGAGAAGAGCAGACAATACGACTGAAGGTGATGCGGACTGGCTTAGTAACACTCCAACAAGGGCACCGTTTAACGATACTTGTTGACTCGTCTTCGGCCAGTAGCAATGCGGAAACTGCACACAAGACAACCAAATACTTTGTTCCCAACTTGCGATGAGGTTGTAAATCTCACCGGTTTGCTTGAAACAAAGGGTATGAGCGTATCGAGTGGAAAGCATTAGAAGAATGCGAGTAAAGTAAACAGTATGAGTAAAGTAAACAGGTGATAGCAATATGATGGAAATAGGACCGGGGTCCACAGTTCACTAGTGGTGTCTCTCCATAAGATAAATAACACATGCTGGGTAAACAAATTACAGTTGGGCAATTGATAGAATAAAGATAAACGTGATATGTCAAGAAGATCACTATGAGATTTACTCTGGGCATTACAACAAAATACATAGACCGCCATCCAACTGCATCTATGACTAATAATCCACTTGTGGCGAATCAATCCGAGAACTCCACAAGTATTAAGTTGCGAACAACAGATAATTGCATTAAGCAAAGTGTGTAATATAAACAAAGCATGTGCCCTTGAGCATATGAATGTTGTTTTCTCCCTAGTAGCAACAACACATCTACAACCTTAGAGGTTTCTGTCACTCCCCCAAATTAAATAGAGGCATGAACCCACTATCGAGCATAAATACTCCCTCTTGGAGTCACTAGCAACTACTCGGCCAAGATAGCTACTAACAACGGAGAGCATGCAAGATCATAAACAACAAAGAGATAACAAAAGATATATTTCAGTATAGCAACTCAATCATAACACCAATATTCATTGCATCCCAACAAACCAAACATGTAGAATTACATAACGGTGATCTCAATCATGTAGGGTAGCTCATGAGATCTAAACATGAAGCACATGGTGGAGAAGATAACCATCTAGCTACTGCTATGGACCCATAGTCTAAGGTAGACTACTCACTCATCGCTCTGGAGGCAAGCATGGCGATGAAGAAGACCTCCGATGGCGATTCCCCTCTCCAGCAGGGTGCCGGGAAGAGCTTCTGGACCCTCCCGATCTTTGGGTCGACGACGGCGGCAGATCGCGATGTGTTCTAGAAAATTGATCGGGTACTTAGGTTTTTTCCGTCGGGGGGTCTTTATAGGCGAAGGGGCATCGTCAGAGGTGGCCCGAGGGGCTCTCACACATAGGGGGCGCGGCCAGGCCCCTGGCCGCGCCGCCCTGGTGTGTGGGGCCCTCGTGGCCTCCCTCCAACTTCTCTTCGGATCTCTGGAAGCTTCCGGGCAAAATAAGACTTCAGGAACTTGTTTTGTCCAATTCTGAGAATATTTCCTGTGTGTCACTTCTGAAATACAAAAACAGCAGAAAACAGGGAACTGGCACTGTGGCGACTTGTTAATAGGTTAGTTCCGGAAAATGCACAAAAGTGCCACGAAGTGTAACGAAACAGTAGGCAAATGGTGTAAAAATAAGCATGGAGCATCAAAAATTATAGATACGTTGGAGACGTATCAAGCATCCCCAAGCTTAACTCCTGCTCGTCCTTGAGTAGGTAAGTGATAACAAAAGAATAATTTTTGAGGTGACATGCACCTACACAATCTTGATCATATATGTAAGCATTTGTGAGCTGGGATCATAAGAACTTAAAACATGGGCATGAAGTTATAATCTTGACAATAAGAACTTAGCAACCATGTTATAAACATGCAAATGAACACAAACAAAAGATCATGAAAATGAAACAATGAAAGTCAAACGTGTGTTCAAATCATAAGGAAAAACATAAATGCATAGGACACCTTCAAGTTTAAGAGGGCGACTAGATACAAGTAATTTAAGAACAAGTGAAACCAACAATATGAATCAATCAATGAAAACTTTGGGACAATGCACATTATACTAAGAATGACAAATTTGCTCTCTTATGGTGCATAAAGATAGAAGGTGGTGACTCAACATAAAAGTAGAAGAAAGGCCCTTCGCGGAGGGAAGCAGTGTTTGCAAGTTTTATAGACCTTCAAAAATTATGTTACTTACCGGCTTTGAGCTCTCATTGCCCCCATCATAAGCATCTTGAATGGTTAGATTTAATGCGAGAACAATTATGATGCATATGCTTGACAAATTATAAGTTGAAAACCTCGTGTCCCGTGAATACGAGTACCCAAACCTCATGCTACTCAACTTAGAGTCCCAAGCAAGGCTCTTGTCATTGTAAGTATATATGTATCATCGAAAACCGCCAACGGGGTACCTCCGTGCCCGATGACATGGAACAAGCCCACATCAAAATGACAGGACAAGCAGACAATGAACACCTCGACATCTCTTTTATTTGCCATTTGTTTAGCTTTTTATTATGAGATGTGTCGTCGAATGTCCACCATGGGTATGCTGCAAATTTCCACCATGAATTATGCATGGCTTAGATTGGCGGCCCAGGCGTTTCCCTAACACATATACAAACTCCATGGTCCCCACAAGATTCCCAATTCATTTCACACCGCGGGCATCCATAAACAAAAGATCACGATATCAACTCAAATAAGAAGTGCAATGTTGAAAGCTTGCCCCATGACGGCATGGTTGGGCTAGAATTCAACTTACAACTTGCAAGCATAACAACTCAACATAAAAGACCACAATGTCAAATTTTTAAGAACAGGAAAAAGTAAAGTGTGCCTTCCAGTTCATGAGAGCTTTACTGACCAATTTTTGCATAACACTGGTAAGAGTTTAATTTGAAGAGAAAATAAAAGCAAGTCAAATTTACTTGGAATAGCAAATTGCTAGTAGGTATGTATGGTGGACACTTTGGCAAACTTGGTTTTTAGGAGTTGGATGCACGAGTAGAGCTCATACTCAGTACAAGGCGAGGGCTAGCAAAAGACTGGGAGTGACCAACTAAGAGAGCAATAATAGCCATAATCATGCAAAGCGACAAAGCGACATTAAAAGAAGCATAAGATGGCATCAAAAGTCAAAAACTAAATGATCATAGAGGCTATTGGCGACTTTGTAAGAGTCTAACATGTGTGAGCATGCGCCAAGTCAACCCAAATAAAGCATCAAGGAGAAAACCAAAATAATGCTTCCAAACAATAAAAACAACGCATGATTTTTTCAAAGGCTCATTAAGCAATCTCAGTTATTTGAGACAAGTCATGCTACAGCAAAACCACTAAGCATACTATCAAAAAGACATCAAGCATGACATGAAAAGGCCTAAGCCGCAGTCTACACAAGCTCCTTCTTGTACCATTATTTTGCATAAAGCTTTTTCTCTTTTCCAACACCATTTGAAATTTTTTAAGACACCTCTTTTGATGAAAACCAATAAAGATCAGAGGCAAAAATACACCTTGATGAAAAGATATGACAAGGTCTGAATGCAAATCAAGCCGAAAACGAAAACCAAAAGTAGTAGCAGAAAAAGAAGAACACTCGGTGAAATTGTAAGAATGAAAAACGGAGTGTTCTTGGCAAATGAAAACGAGTACATCTCCTCCAAAAGAAATTTGTTGGGGTCCAACCATTTATTGCAGCAAACAAAACTAAACTAACTAAAAAAACTAAAACAACTGACGCTCCAAGAAAAACACATAGTGCATGAAGCAATAAAAATATAGTGTTTTGAAAGGTGACCTGATTTTTGCCGATGAAGAAGGGGTGCCTCGGGGGCATCCCCAAGCTTTGACGCTTGTACTTCTTGGATATTTCTTGGGGTGATGCATGAGCATCCCCAAGCTTGAGCTTTTATCCATTCTTCAACTCATCTCATCATTCTCCAATCCCTACACTTGAAAACTTCCTTCATACAAAACTAAACACAAATCTATTAGCAACATTAGTGCAAGCATAACATATAATCAACCTCTTTTTGCTTCAGGTTTCAACCCAAAACCACCACATATATAGCATATACTACTGTAGCAACTTCCCCAAAAGTTCCGTGATCAAAATAACTCAAAAGAAAGCGATAAAGCGGCAAAAATGAATAGTGGCAGAAATCTGTCAGAACAGAACAGCTGACAAAGGTCGAATTTTTGAGGGGTTTTCTGTTGCTCAAATCAAAAAGTGTTCAACTAACGAAAGTTTGGATATAACCTGGGGCATATGCACAAGAAATCGCAGGTTCAAAAGATATACAGAGAATTTATACGAATTTTATGGTGCAGCACCGAAAATAGTTTCAGGACAGCAACATCCCCAAATCTTTACCTCACTCAAATTAGAGGCTTCTCTTGGCACAACAATAAAATAAAAAGGATAAGGAGCAGTCATTACAGTAGTAATGACTTCCAAGACTCAAATAAAAGAAAAAGTACTGAAAATAAAATATTGGGTTATCTCCCAAGAGTGCTTTTCTTTAACGCCTTTGAGCTAGGCGCAGAAAATTGCGAATCAAGTAACATCAAGAGATGAAGCATCAAGCTCATAATTTGCTCTAAGAATAGAGTCAAAAAGTAATTTCTTCCTTTTCATAGGGAAGTGTTCCATACCTTTGTTGAGTGGAAATTGATATTTGATGGTGCCTTCTCTCATATCAATAATGGCACCTATAGTTCGAAGAAAAGGTCTTCCCAAAATAATAGGACATGAAGCATGGCATTCAACGTCCATAACGAGAAAATCAACGGGAACAAGGTTATTGTTAACCACAATAAGAACATCATTAATTCTTCCCAAAGGTTTCTTCTTAGCAACATCAGCAATAGGAACATCATAATAACATTTTTCAAGCGGTGGTAAATCAAGCATGTCATAAATTTTTCTAGGCACAATAGAAATACTAGCACCTAGATCACATAAAGTATGGCAATCAAAACCATTAACATGCATATCAGTGATGGGTTCCCAACCATCTTCTAACTTCTTGGGAACAGAGGCTTTATGCTGCAACTTTTCATCCCTAATTTTTATGAGAGCATTGGTAATATGCTTAGTAAAAGCAATATTTAAAGAACTAGCATTGGGAGTCAAAGCAAGCTTTTGCAAGAACAAAATAACTTCAGATATATTGCAGCCATCAACATCAAAATCATTAAAAGAAGTATAGCTATCATCTCCTACACTCCGAAAAATTTCAGCACTCTTTTGAGAAAAAGTTTTGGCAGTTTTAGGCTTTTTAACACAAGGAGTGGGAGTTTTGTCTACACCAATCAAAGTAAGAGGATTGCTAGCATTAGGAACGACATCATCAGAGGTAGTAATAGTACAAACTTTCAAATTCCTAGCAATCTCATCCTCTCTTTCCCATCTAGCATGCAATTCTGCTAACAATCTAAGATTTTCATCAATTCCAACTTGGATAGCATTAGCAGTAGCAAAAACATTGTTCTCTTTCACATCATTAGGCAACACTTTTAATTTCAAAAGTTCAACATCATGAGCAAGGCTATCAACTTTAGAAGCAAGAATATCAATTTTGCCTAACTTTTCCTCAACAGACTTGTTAAAAGCGGATTGTTTTACCATGAAGTCTTTGAGCATGACTTCAAGTTCAGAGGGCGCGGCCCTAGTGTTGTTGTAGGAATTACGATAACCATTACCATTGGTAGAAGGATACGGCCTATAATTGTTACTAGCAAAATTGTTCCTATAAGCAGTGTTGTTAAAATTATTATTTCTAATGAAATTCACATCAACATGCTCTTGTTGAGCAACCAAAGAGGCTAAAGGAACATTATTAGGATCAACATGAGTCCTATCATTAGCGAGCATAGCCATAATGGTATCAATCTTATCACTCAAGGAAGAGGTTTCCTCAACAGAATTTACCTTCTTACCTTGTGGAGCTCTCTCGGTGTGCCATTCAGAGTAATTTACCATCATGTTGTCAAGTAGCTTTGTTGCGGCGCCCAAGGTAAGGGACATAAAAGTGCCTCCAGCAGCTGAATCAAGTAGGTTCCTCAAAGAAAAATTCAGTCCTGCATAAAAAGTTTGGACAATCATCCAAGTAGTCAGTCCATGAGTGGGGCAATTCTTTATCATAGATTTCATTCTTTCCCAAGCTTGAGCAACATGTTCATTATCAAACTGACTAAACTTCATAATATTGCTACGCAAGGATATAATCTTAGCAGGAGGATAGTATCTACCAATAAAAGCATCCTTACACTTAGCCCATGAATCAATACTATTCTTAGTCAAAGACAGCAACCAATCTTTAGCTTTTCCTCTCAAAGAAAAAGGAAACAACTTGAGCTTAATAATATCACTTTCTACATCCTTATATTTCTGCATCTCACATAGCTCAACAAAATTGTTGAGATGAGCTGCAGCATCTTCAGTACTAGCACCAGAAAATTGCTCTTTCATAACAAGGTTCAATAAAGCAGGCTTAATCTCATAAAAGTTTGCAGCAGGAGCAGGTGGTGCAATAGGAGTGCAGATAAAGTCACTATTGTTCGTGCTAGTGAAGTCACACAACTTGGTGTTTTCAGGAGTAGCCATTTCAGCAAAACTAAAAGTAGATAAGTAAAAACAACTACCAAGGATTCTAGTTTTTTGGGTTTTTGATATAAAACGATGCAAGTAAAAATAAAGTAAAGCAAAACAATAACAAAGTAAAGGATGTGCGTGCGAAAAACTCCCCTTGCAGAGGTCTTCCACTCTTCCTCGGCAACGGCGCCAGAAAATTACTTGCTGGTGCCAAGTTGATGAAGTAAATAACCGGCCCGTTGGGAACCCCAAGAGGAAGGTGTGATGAATATAGCAGCAAGATTTTCCCTCAGTTAAGAAACCAAGGTTTATCGTTCAGGAGAAGAGCAGACAATACGACTGAAGGTGATGCGTACTGGCTTAGTAACACTCCAACAAGGGCGCCGTTTAACGATACTTGTTGACTCGTCTTTGGCTAGTAGCAACGCGGAACCTGCACACAACACAACCAAATACTTTGTTGCCAACTTGTGATGAGGTTGTCAATCTCACCGGTTTGCTTGAAACAAAGGGTATGAGCGTATCGAGTGGAAAGCAGTAGAAGAATGCGAGTAAAGTAAACAGTGTGAGTAAAGTAAACAGGTGATAGCAATATGATGGAAATAGGACCGGGGTCCACAGTTCACTAGTGGTGTCTCTCCATAAGATAAATAACACATGCTGGGTAAACAAATTACAGTTGGGTAATTGATAGAATAAAGATAAACGTGATATGTCAAGAAGATCACTATGAGATTTACTTTGGGCATTACAACAAAATACATAGACCGCCATCCAACTGCATCTATGACTAATAATCCACTTGTGGTGAATCAATCCGAGAACTCCACAAGTATTAAGTTGCAAACAATAGATAATTGCATTAAGCAAAGTGTGTAATGTAAACAAAGCATATGCCCTTGAGCATATGAATGTTGTTTTCTCCCTAGTAGCAACAGCACATCTACAACCTTAGAGGTTTCTGTCACTCCCCCAGATTAAATAGAGGCATGAACCCACTATCGAGCATAAATACTCCCTCTTGGAGTCACTAGCAACTACTCGGCCAAGATAGCTACTAACAACGGAGAGCATGCAAGATCATAAACAACAAAGAGATAACAAAAGATCTATTTCAGTATAGCAAATCAATCATAACACCAATATTCATCGGATCCCAACAAACCAAACATGTAGAATTACATAACGGTGATCTCAATCATGTAGGGCAGCTCATGAGATCTAAACATGAAGCACATGGTGGAGAAGACAACCATCTAGCTACTGCTATGGACCCATAGTCCAAGGTAGACTACTCACTCATCGCTCCGGAGGCAAGCATGGCGATGAAGAAGACCTCCGGTGGCGATTCCCCTCTCCGGTAGGGTGCCAGGAAGAGCTTCTGGACCCTCCCGATCTTCGGGTCGACGGCGGCGGTGGATCGCGATGTGTTCTGGAAAATTGATCCGGTACTTAGGTTTTTTCCGTCGGGGGGTCTTTATAGGCAAAGGGGCATTGTCAGAGGTGGACCGAGGGGCTCTCACACATAGGAGGCGCGGCCAGGCCCCTGGCCGCGCCGCCCTGGTGTGTGGGGCCCTCGTGGCCCCCCTCCAACTTCTCTTCGGATCTCTGGAAGCTTCCGGGAAAAATAAGACTTCAGGAACTTGTTTCGTCCAATTCCGAGAATATTTCCTATGTATCACTTCTGGAACACAAAAATAGCAGAAAACAGGGAACTGGCACTGTGGCGACTTGTTAATAGGTTAGTTCCGGAAAATGCACAAAAGTGCCACGAAGTGTAACGAAACAGTAGGCAAATGGTGTAAAAACAAGCATGGAGCATCAAAAATTATAGATACGTTGGAGACGTATCATGCCTCCACACCGCTCCAACAGAGATTAGCACCCGCAAGGGTGTGAACTTCGGGATACATCGTTGTCTCCGCGTGCCTTGGTTATTTCTATACCCGAGCTCCTTTACTTATGCAATTTACTTTGTGATAGCCTTCGTGCTTGAAGTTATATATATCTTGCTATCACATAGTTGCTTATCTTGTTTAGCATAAGTTGTTGGTGCACATAGGTGAACCTAGTTTATTTAGGTTTTGTATGCTTGGCAAATTAAACGTTAGTTTTATTCCACATTTGTCAAGCCACTCGTAAAAGTTTTAAATCGCCTATTCAACCCCCTCCCCTCTAGGCGACATCCGTGTCCTTTCACAAAGGCCATCAAGCAATCGATGCGTTGCTACAATCCGGAGAAAGCCCGGACAATTGGAGAAGAGATAAACCGACTCCTCAAAGCAAAATTCATCAGGGAGATAAAAGAGGCCACATGGTTGTCACCGCCAGTCATGGTGGAGAAGAAGGACACCAAGATCTATAGGATGTGCATCGACTTCACCGCGCTGAACAAGCACTGCCCAAAAAACTACTTCTCGCTCCCTCGAATCGATCAGATCATCGACTCCACCACTGGCTGCGAATGTCTTTCGTTCCTCGACGCCTATTCTGGGTACAATCAGATAAGGCTGAAAGTTGAAGACGAGGATAAAACTGCCTTCATCACCCCGCACAGGGTGTACTGCTAAACGACGATGCCATTCGGCTTGAAGAACGCAGGAGCCACCTATCAATGGTGCATGCAGGCGTGCCTGAAGGAACAGATTGGCCGCAACGTCGAAGTCTACGTCGACGACATTGTCATCAAGTCCGTGAAAGCGGACAACTTGCTCGATGATCTGTGCAAAACCTTCACCAATCTTGACCGCTACAGCATCAAGCTCAACCCGAAAAAGTGCTCCTTCGGTGTACCTACAGGCCAGCTATTAGGGTACCTTATCTCGGAGAGAGGAATCGAGGGCAACCCAGAGAAAATCCAAGCAATCATCAACATGCAGCTGCCAAAGACACTACGATATGTCTAGCAGTTGACAGGTCGCCTAGCAGCACTGAGCCGCTGCATTAGCAAGTTAGGCGAAAAAGCTCTACCCTTCTATCGGCTGCTCAGGAAAATAGACAAGTTCACCTGGACGGCGGAAGCACAAGCCGCCTTCGACAACCTCAAACATCATCTTTTGACATCTCCAATGTTAGTCACACCACGCGAGAAAGAGCCGATGCTACTATACATAGCCGCAACCAATCAAGTAGTCAGCTCTGCGCTTGTCGTCGAAGGTGCAGAAGAAGGCAAAGAACATGGGGTACAAAGACTGGTCTACTACCTTAGCGAGGTACTTTCCCCGACCAAACAAAGGTACCCCCCACTACCAGAAGCTAGCATACGCTATTTACATGACTGGGAAGAAGCTCCCGCACTATTTCGAATGCCACTCCATTGTGGTAGTGGCCTCAACCCCAGTTTTGAGCATATTCAACAACCCCGATGCCACGGGGCGCGTCTCGCTGTGGGGCATTACTCTTGGACCATGGGAGATCACATACCAATGGCAGTCGACTATCAAGTCGTAGGTCTTATCGGACTTCATCGCCGAATGGACTGAAGCACAGATGCTAGAGCTCCCAGACCTACCAAACACATGGACAATCTATGTCGACGGTTCCAAGCGCGTCTCGGGAGCAGGAGCAGGAGTGATCCTTGTATCGTCGCAGGGAGATAAGATGCGCTACATCCTAAGTATGCGATTTGCAAACCCCTGCAACAACGAAGCTGAATATGAAGCTATCCTACACGGCATGCACATGGCGGAAGCGTGTGGCACTACTCGCATCAAGATCCACGACGACTCGAATCTCATCGCCCAGCAAGTCATGAAGGAATGCGACGCGACTTGCGCAAACATGATCACGTACCGCGCAATGTACGACAAGCTAGAAGGCAATTTTGAGGGATGCGAGGTGACCCACATCGGTAGAGAAAGCAACAAAGAGGTAGATAACCTGGCCAATATTGGATCCAAGTGTTTGCCGATACCACCAAGAGTTTTCTTCGAGGAGATATTCGAGCGATCCGTCAAGATCAAGCTAGCCGTCGTCGACCCAGCGTTAGCAACACGCTCAGGGGCTAGTCGCTCAGAGGACACTCCAGCAGCAGAGAAAGAAGACCTGTCCAAGCAAACCGCCGCAGTCATGCTAGTCGAGGCAGTTTGGACGAAGCCGTACCTCGCCTACCTGATAAGGGGCAAGCTACCAGAAGACACCATCCATCGTCGACAAGTCATGCGACGCTCCAAGGCCTTCACGATAATCCAAGGAGAGCTCTACAAGCGCAGCACCACATGAGTTCTCCAGAGATGCATAGCGCCCGATGATGGAGTCGCTCTCCTTCGACACATCCACGAAGGAACCTGTGGGCACCATGCCAGCAGCAGAACTCTAGTCGCCAAGGCCTTCCGTTCAGGGTTCTACTGGCTTTCGGCCCTTCACAATGCCAAGAACATCGTCGAACGGTGCGACGCGTGCCAACATTTCATAACGAAGCCCCATGCACCCGCATCAGAGCTACACTCCATCCCCGTGGCCTGGCCCTTCACGCAATGGGGACTCGACCAAGTGGGACCTCTACCCAAGTCATCATGAGGTGGACACACCTACCTCTTAGTCGCCATTGACAAATTCTCCAAGTGGATCAAAGCAGTCTCGGTCACCAACCAAGAAGCAATGATACGTCTCAAACGTATCTATAATTTTTTATGCTCCATGCTTATTCTTACACCATTTGCTTTGAGTTTTGTTACACTTTGTGGCGTTTTATGCATTTTCCGGAACTAACCTATTAACAAGATGACATAGTGCAAGTTCCCTATTTTCTGCTGTTTTTGTGTTTCAGAAAAGTTACATAAGAAATATTCTCGGAATTGGACGAAACAAAAGCTGAACCTCCTATTTTTACCAAAGCTTCACGAAGACCAAAGATGAGACGGAGGGGGGCCAGAGGCCAACCACACCACAAGGGGGCGCGGCCCAGCCCCTGGCCGCGCCCACCCATGGTGAGGCCGCCTGGCCCACCTTCTGATGACGCCCCTTCGCCTATAAAGTCCCCTCGATGGGAAAAACCTAAGGGACAGATCGCTTTCCCAGAAACATACTGCAAGCCACCACCGTCATCGAATCGAGATCGGGAGGATCCAAGAGCTCTTCCCGGCACCCTGCCAGAGAGGGGAATCCCTGCCGGAGGCCTTCTACACCACCATGGTCGCCTCTGGAGTGATGTGTGAGTAATCTACCTTGGACTACGGGTCCATAGTAGTAGCTAGATGGTTGTCTCCTCCACCATGTGCTTCATGTTTAGATCTTGTGAGCTGCCCTACATGATCAGGATCATCTTTATGTAATCATACATGTTGTGTTTGTTGGGATCCGATGAGTATTGGTACTATGTCAAGTTGATGTGCTGAATTATATCTTATGTTATCTCTATGTTGTTTATGGTCTTGCATGCTTTCCGTTGCTAGTAGCTATCTTGGCCGAGTAGATGCTAGTAACTCCAAGAGGGAGTATTTATGCTCGATAGTTGGGTTCATGCCTCTATTTAATCCGGGGGAGTGACTGATACGTCCAAAACGTATCTATAATTTTTGATGCTCCATGCTTGTTTTTACACCATTTGCTTAGTGTTTTGTTACACTTCATGGAACTTTTATGCATTTTCCGGAACTAACCTATTAACAAGTTGCCACAGTGCCAGTTCCCTATTTTCTGCTGTTTTTGTGTTTCAGAAAAGTTACACAGGAAATATTCTCAGAATTGAACGAAACAAAACCCAAATGTCCAGAAATTCACCGAAGCTTCCAGAGAACCGAAGAGGAGACGGAGTGGGGCCACGAGGACCCCACACAATAGGGTGGCGTGGCCTAGCCCCTGGCCGCGCCCCCTATGTGTGATGGCGCCTCGGCCCACTCTTGACGTTGCCCCTTCGCCTATAAAGACCCCTCGACGGGAAAAACCTAAGTACCCGATCAGAATTCCAGAAAGATATCGCGTTCCACCGCCGTCGTCGACCCGAGATCGGGAGGGTCCTGAAGCTCTTCCCAGCACCCTGCCGGAGAGGGGAATCACCACCGGAGGCCTTCTTCATTGCCACGCTTGCCTCCGGCGCGATGAGTGAGTAGTCTACCTTGGACTATGGGTCCATAGCAGTAGCTAGATGGTTGTTCTCTCCACCATGTACTTTATGTTTAGATCTCATGAGCTGCCTTACATGATTGAGATCACCGTTATGTAATTCTACATGTTGTGTTTGTTGGGATCCGATGAATATTGGTGTTATGATTGAGTTGCTGTTCTGAAATTTATCTTATGTTATCTCTATGTTGTTTATGATCTTGCATGCTCTCCGTTGTTAGTAGCTATCTTGGCTGAGTAGTTGCTAGTAACTCCAAGAGGGGGTATTTATGCTCAATAGTTGGGTTCATGCCTCTATTGAATCTGGGGGAGTGACAGAAACCTCTAAGGTTGTAGATGTGCTGTTGCCACTAGGGAGAAAACAACATTCATATGCTCAAGGGCATATGCTCTGTTTACATTATACACTTTGCTTAAAGCAATTATCTGTTGTTTGCAACTTAATACTTGTGGAGTTCTCGGATTGATTTGCCACAAGTGGATTATTAGTCATAGATGCAGTTGGATGGCGGTCTATGTATTTTGTTGTAATGCCCAGAGTAAATCGCATAGTGATCTTCTTGACATATCATGTTATCTTTATTCTATCAATTGCCCAACTGTAATTTGTTTACCCAGCATGTGTTATTTATCTTATGGAGAGACACCACTAGTGAACTGTGGACCCCGGTCCTATTTCCATCATATTGCTATCACCTGTTTACTTTACTCGCACTGTTTACTTTACTTGCATATTACTACTGTTTTCCACTCGATACGCTCATACCCTTTGTTTCAAGCAAACCGGTGAGATTGACAACCTCATAGTATGTTGGGAACAAAGTATTTGGTTGTGTTGTGTGCAGGATCCACGTTGCCGCTCGCAAAGCAAAGCCTGGACGAGGCGCCTTATAAATTGTCCGGAGCCATCGCGAAGCTAGCAAGCATCACCTTCTGGAGTATTGACTTTTTCCTGGACGATAAAACCTTGGTTTCTTACTGAGGGAAACTTGCTGTTGTGCTCATCATACCTTCCTCTTGGGGTTCCCAACTGATCGGTCATTTTCATCATCACCACCGAAGCAATCAAGCATTTTTCTGGCGCCGTTGCCGGGGAAAAAGAAGACTTCTGCAAGGGGAGTTTCGCACGCACATCCTTTACTTTGTTTTAAGTTTTGCTTTACTTTATTTTTACTTGCATCATTTTATATCAAAAACACAAAAAAATTAGTTTCCTTATAGTTGCTTTTATTTACTTGCTCTTAGTTTTGCTAAAATGGCTACTCCTGAAAATACCAAGTTGTGTGATTTTACTAGCACTAATAATAGTGATTTTATCTGCACTCCTATTGCGCCACCTGCTCCTGCTGCAAACTTTTATGAGATTAAGCCTGCTTTGATAAACCTTGTTATGAAAGAGCAATTCTCTAGTGCTAGTACTGATGATGCTGCAGCTCATCTCAACAATTTTGTTGAGTTATGTGAGATGCAAAAGTATGAGAATGTTGATGTTGATATTATTAAGCTCAAGTTGTTTCCTTTTTCTTTGAGAGGAAAAGCTAAAGATTGGTTGCTATGTTTGACTAAGAATAGTATTGATTCATGGACTAAGTGTAAGGATGCTTTCATTGGTAGATATTATCCTCCTGCTAAAATTATATCTTTGCGTAGCAATATTATGAAGTTTAGCCAATTTGATAATGAACATGTTGCTCAAGCTTGGGAAAGAATGAAATCTATGATAAAGAATTGCCCCACTCATGGACTGACTACTTGGATGATTGTCCAAACTTTTTATGCAGGACTGATTTTTTTTTCGAGGAACCTATTGGACTCAGCTGCTGGAGGAACTTTTATGTCCCTTACCTTGGGTGCCGCAACCAAACTACTCGACAACATGATAGTAAATTATTCTGAATGGCACACCAAGAGAGCTCCACAAGGTAAGAAGGTAAATTCTGTTGAGGAAACCTCTTCCTTGAGTGATAAGATTGATACCATTATGGCTATGCTTGCTAATGATAGAACTCATGTTGATCCTAATAATGTTCCTTTAGCCTCTTTGGTTGCTCAAGAAGAGCATGTTGATGTGAACTTCATTAGAAATAATAATTTTAACAACAATGCTTATAGGAACAATTTTGCTAGTAACAATTATAGGCCGTATCCTTCTACTAATGGTAATGGTTATGGTAATTCCTCCAACAACACTAGGGTCGTGCCCTCTGAACTTGAAGTCATGCTCAAAGACTTCATGGTTAAACAAACTGCTTTTAATAGAATTGTTGAGGAAAAGTTAGGAAAAATTGATATTCTTGCTTCTAAAGTTGATAGCCTTGCTCATGATGTTGAACTTCTGAAATTAAAAGTGTTGCCTAATGATGTGAAGGAACACGATACTTTTGCTACTGCTAATGCTATTCAAGTTAGAATTGAAGAAAATGTTAGATTGTTAGCAGAATTGCATGCTAGATAGGAATATGAAAGTTTGTACTATTACTACCTCTAATGATGTTGTTCCAAATGCTAGCAATCCTCTTACTTTGATTGGTGTAGCGAAAACTCCCACTCCTTGTGTTAAAAAGCCTAAAACTGCTAAAACTTTTTCTCAAAAGAGTGCTGAAATTTTTCGGAGTGTAGGAGATGATAGCTCTATTTCCTTTAATGATTTTGATGTTGATGGTTGTAATATATCTGAAGTAATTTTGTTCTTGCAAAAGCTTGCTTTGAGTCCCAATGCTAGTTCTATAAATGTTGCTTTTACTAAGCATATTACCAATGCTCTCATAAAAATTAGGGATGAAAAGTTGCAACAAAAAGCTTCTATTCCCAAGAAGTTAGAAGATGGTTGGGAACCCATCATTGATATGCATGTTAATGGTTTTGATTGCCATGCTTTATGTGATCTAGGTGCTAGTATTTCTATTATGCCTAGAAAAATGTTGTGGGGATGACTAATGGGGCATGCTACGGGCCGAGCTATATGCCGGCTGGCGTCCCAGGAGTCTCCACGACTTCAGCACGAGAAGACCGGCTCCGTCCAAAGGGCCGGCTGCGCCAGCGGCCGGCTGGCGATTCCACCGTGGAGGGCCGGAGCCGAGCGATGAAGTCAAAAGCCCACCAACGGCTGTTTCGCCGAAAGTGGGCTGGCCCCGACAAGAGCGGCAGAGGCAAAGGATGGGAGTGACGAGCGCCATGACCGAACCCAGCCAATCAGCGATCGAGGACCCTTCCCCACGATAGGATCCAAGGCAAAAGGGAGGGCATATGCCTCCCAGATGCCGGTCCCAGGGGAAAGGCGCTTTATAAAGCGTGATCGTCAGAGCAGAGCCAGAGGATCACGCCAAGGACGTGGCCACGGAGGAGCCGGCAGCCGGCCGAAACGCTACCTAACCTGTAACCAGGCCCCCGCTTATATAAGGGGGCCTGGACCCTTAGTCTAGGGGGATCGAATCTTCTTCTTCCTCCTCTAGCCCGAACAGCTCGAGGAGCACTGTAATCGATACTGTCCAGATAATACGAAGCAGGCAGGAAGTAGGGGCTTTACCTCCACCCGGGAGGGCCCTGAACCTGGGTAAACCATGGTGTCTCAGTAGGCACAATCCCGAGACGGGCCCCTCGTCACCACCATCGAGCCCCTTCGATAAGCCTCCCCATGGCTACTGTCTCTAAATTCCCACGATAGTTGGCGCCCACCGTGGGGCAAAGCGCGGCGGCGAGCGGAGTCAAGTTCCGGCCGGGATCCCCATCGATCCCCGGCGAGAGGGTCGCCTCCGGCCTCGTCTGGAGGTTCGGCACCCTCGACTACATCAGCGACAACTTGGACTGCTTCGGGAACGGCTTCGGCAGTGGCTCCTTCCTCGACATCAGTAGCCACTGCTTCTACGTTGCCAAGCCCTTCCCAGAGGAGGTAACCGATGTGCTTGACCCTCTCTGTGACGCAGACTCTAAAGACGGCGAAAGCAGCGACTTTTGCAACATGGTTGAAGTGCTGGCCCTGGAGGAGGATGGTGGCGGCGGCCCACCACGCTCCACGCGCCCACTGCTTGAACGCTCACCTCCACCGGAACATGGTCTTCCACCTCCAGAGCGGGACGTGTTGGACGCGGCCATCACGGACCTGCGCGCTCCACTCGACATCACCACGGATCTAGTCAAGATCTCCGAGGATCTGGAGCAGACATGCCGTAACCTTCTCAAGGAAGCGGTCGACGTCGATGACACGCGTCGGCGCGTCCTCTCCATGATCAACGAGTGCAACGTCGCCCACGGCTTCATCCCGGCAGGAGACGACCCTAGCCGGGCGGGACAAGTTCGTCAACAAGGCCGCGAGCTGGGCGCGGAGCTGAACCAGGCAGCGCCCTCGGCGAAGCTACCGCCGATCATCACCAAGCCCACATACAGCACGCCCACGAAGAACCTCTGTGCCACGCGCTACATCACCTCTGAACTGGATGGACTGCAAGGCGAGGACTTGCGGGAGAAGCAAGCCCGGATCCAAGAACTCTTGGACGCGGCCGATCTGTAGCAGCAGGCGATGGAGCCGCGCGAAGAGGCGAGCGGAACGCGATACGAGAACCGCATCGTCGTGGCTGGCCAGAACAAGTCACAGGGACAAGCTTTGTCGCCCAACCACGGCCCGGCGGAGCACAGCCGAAGCAACCGAGCTCCTGGCAAAAGCGGTGGAAACCATCGCACCCAGCACTCTGGCCACCACAACCGGCAGCCTCGAGATCCCGCCGCGGTTACCAGCAAGCCGCGTCACCCTCCTCGGGCGGATGCGGTAGAGCCGGCGCGCGGCAAGTCTGCTGCGCAAGCCCAGCCGGCCCAGGGAGCCGGCCAAGGCGCTCAAGGTCATCAGCCAGCTCGCTCGCATGTGAGCCAGAGAATCGGGGAACGCATTGACCCGCCAAAGGACGACGCTCGCCATCGCCTCAATCAGCTGGCGGACTCCAAGTTCGACGAGGAGGAATCTTCAGCGGGGCTGGTCTGTTTCGGCCCTCGCATCCGCAACGAGCCCTTTCCGGCCAAGTTCGCGCTCCTTCGTGACATGCCCAAGTACACTGGGGCGGTGAAGCCGGAAGACTGACTATCGGACTACGTCACCGCCGTCGACATCGCGGGCGGCAACAAGAGGACAGCGGTGCGCTACGCACCGCTCATGCTGACAGGATCTGCTCGGACGTGGCTCAACAGCCTGCCGGCTCTGCAGATCAATTCCTGGCATGATTTCCAAGAAGCATTCATCAAGAACTTCATGGGAACCTACAAGCGACCGCCCCACCCACGACAGCTGGCCCTCTGCAAGCAAGGCCCGGATGAGCCAGACCGTGACTACCTCACGAGGTGGTCCGAGCTGCGCAACTCATGCGAAGGAGTGGGCGAGGAGCAAGCCGTTGGCTACTTCATGGACGGATGCAGAGAAGGAACCTTACTGAAGCATAAGCTCCACAGGGCTGAGCCGAAGTCAATGGCGGATTTCATGGCGATAGCGGACAAGTACGCTTCCGCCGATTCCACCGCAAGAGTGCAATACGTTGAGCCAGCGCCAGCCGGGGGCCAATCTCAGCCGGCAGCCGATCAAGGAGGACATCACAACCGTGATCGACACGGCAAGAGGAAAGAGGAGCGCCGTGACAGCAAGTACGGCTCCCAGCAAGTGGCCGATGTTCAAGGAAGCCCGAGGGCTACGGGTGGCAGCCAGAAGCGCAAAGGGGATAAATTCAGCAAGGACAAGTACACCATCGAGGTGATGCTAGATCAGCCCTGCAAATTCCATAGCGTCTCAGGCAAGCCGGCAGTGCATACCACTTGCCAGTGCAGCTTCACCAGAGACCTGGAGCAGGGAAACCACCAATTGCCTGGTCCACCACCAGGCCTGCCAGCTGAAGTGCAAGGAAACAAGAATCGGTAACCGGCTAAGGCACTTGGGGCCTACCCCGAGGAAGCAAATGTGGAACAATATCACGTGTTCACTTCTCAGACGGAGGAGCCAAAGGATGAGCCATGGTTTGGTGTCGAGGTGAATGCAGTCATACAAGTTGGACCGCAGTACATTCACTGGACTGATGCGTCTATCACCTGGGGGCGCGAAGACCATCCGCCACTCATGCCGAGACCCAGGGGCTATGCGCTGGTCTTGGACCCGATTGTATTCTTAGAGACGCATACCTGCCGATTCTCGCGCGTGCTCATTGATGGAGGCAGCAGCATCAACCTACTCTATCGCACTTCAATGGAAAAGCTCGGGATCCCAGAGATCTAGCTGAGGCCAACCAAGCTGACCTTCCACGGGATCGTGCCGGGACACTCTTGTACGCCGATGGGAAGGATTGAACTGGAAGTGCTGTTCGGAGGAAAAGACAATCATCGTCCTGAGCCAATCTGGTTCGAGGTGGTAGACCTCAACAGCCCTTACCACACGCTGCTTGGTCGACCTGCCCTGGCTAAGTTCATGGCAGTTCCACACTACGCCTACCTGAAGATGAAGCTCCCAGGCCCCCGTGGGGTGATTACTATCACCGGGTGCTACAAGAAGTCGATAGAGTGCGCAAGGGCCAGTTCCAAGCTGGCGGAGGCTTTGGTCATTGCTGAGGAGAAGCGACAACTGCTGCAGCGGGTGGCGGTGGTCCAGCCGGGTCGCCCGGCGTCGAGCCAGCCAACTCCTCACCTCAAGCCAGCAAGAAGCGCCAAGGAAGTCCTGCCCGAAGCAGGCAAGGTGGCAGAAGCTCTTGTCTCGGGGGCTGGCCCTTCCTCGAGGTAGGGGGAGCACTCCACAGCTTCGCCTGAGACAAGTCGAGATCGCTTAAGACCTTCGGCTAAGCCAAGGCAAAAACCTTGTATCCCGAACAAGTGTCGTTGAATAAAAGAAAGTTGGGTGGCATACGGCCGATCCCTGGAAAGAGTGCTCTAAAGTGCCTTTTACCTTTCTAAAACGTTATTCACGGGGGCTGGAAACCGGCTTCAAACAGGAGCTGGCAGCCCCAACCCGACGAATCGATCCTCTTGTCAGACGAACGAGTACTGTGTGCGGACCAGACCCCGAGCCCAACCTCCACCCCGCGCCGCGTGGGATGGAGCCGGTAGGTCACCCACCTAGGAAAATCGCTAAGAGGAAACGCCCGCGACCCGACAAATCGAGTCCCCTATCAGACAAACAAGTACAATGTGTGGATCGGACCCTGTGCCCAACCACCACCCCGAGCCGCGGGCGATGGAGCCGGCAGGTTACCCACACTGGAAAATCGCTAAGAGGACAGAACGCGAAACCATTAACGAGCGTTCACCCAAAAACCGCGTGCATTGGTTAATAGTTGTGCGTGGACTGGACCAAGCCAGATCTCTTATACACCGAAGTACTACTTCTCATCCCGCGGCACGCTCCCACCCTAGGCCGGCATTCGGCTGCCGGTCCAAGGGAGACCAGCCGGCACCAGGCTGCCGGCTGGGGGTAGAAGGGCCGAAGGATGGGGAGATAAAGGAAAAAGTCGAGAGGGGTTAGGTTAGATCTGGTTCATAAACAACTAGAAACCAATACGTAAGGAATTTGGGGTGAAATGTCATCGGTACACACGAACGAAATGTTGTTGGGCACGACATAAGTTCAACGCACATAAAAATGAATAAGGAGGTCCTGACACGGTCAGGGGGCGCTTGGCGAGCCAGCCGGCTCCAGCGGAGTAGCGTCGCCAGTTCGAGACGCCAAGACGAAGTCATCGCCGCTGGGGGACGGAGGAATGGAGTTGTCAGCAAGATCCTCGGGGGCTTTCTGAGGTTCCTCCACGGAGCTGGGCTCCTCGAAGTCCATGCCATCCAAGGATTCATCACTATCCCCAGCGTCGAAAAGCACGTCGGTCTCGGCACACTCGGCGACGGCACAAGCGCGTTGGCGGAGCTTGACTTTGTCGAGGCCTGCTAATCCGCGTTCACGAAGATTCTCCAGTTGGTCCAGGTTGACGCCTGGATACCATGAGAGCACGAACTCCAGAGCCTGTTCAGCGCCGGCTCGAGCCGCGGACTCTTTCCAGACGTCGATTCGGTTGGACGCGAGAGGGATCCACTTGAGGAGCGCCTGGATCTTGTCGGGCACCGCTCGTCCTGGCCACAAGGTTTCAAAGACAGAAACAATGGCTCGGCGGAGATCCCCGCCCAGTTTAGCGACTGGATGAAGACGGCCTTTAGCCAACGCAACCAATTCTCCTGAGGAAAGCTGGGCCTTGGGGTCACTGCTAGGGACGATCTTCTGCTCTGTCCTATACTCCTCCAGCGCCGCTGCGGCGGCCTTGTTGGAATCAGGGAAAGCTCCTGCAGGGGCAATCAGAGAATGAGGAGGCGACATGAAAAAGCAAGAGCTGAGAAGCAGGAAGGAAAGTATACCACGAAGAGCCTCTTCTAGCCCCAGCTAGCCGGATTGGACCCTGTGGTCGCGGGCACGCCAAACGCAGATCTCCTTGTCATGACGCTCACTGTCAAGCTTCCGGAGATTCCCCAGCTCGTTGATCTGGGCATCGCAGCTCTCGATCTTGCTCTCCAGGGTCGTGCGAAGCTTGTTCACCTTGCTGTCCTACTTCGCAGAGAGGATTCGTTTCTCCTCGGCCAGCTGGCGATCAAACTCCAGCCGCAGCAACGACTCCGCGCCTCGAACCTTCGCCAGCTCAGTTTCCAACTCTTGAACCCGAGCAGCCTGAGCTCGTAGGTCCTGAAGCTCCTCCGCATGCTTTTGTTTGAGCGACTCAACTGCGTCGGCCGACACCGTGTTGGCCAACTGGGACTCAAGCGAAGCGATGAGCGAGGCAACATCTGAGAATGAAAGTATGAGAGCGGAAAGGGCAGTAGCAGCATTTCAAAGCGAAGGGTCTCGAGCTTACCTGACAGCTTCTCCAGCTCCCTTTTCAGATCCTGATACTGAGCCTTGCCGGCACGATACTTCGCCAGCAACTTCTGGAAGACGTTGGCTCGAAGTGCGTTCAGATCCTGTGGAAGACAGAAAGGCAATGATTCTTAGCGAAATTCATTTTCGAGCCAGCTGCTTCTACAGCTACCTCGAAACTCAGGGGTATGGCAAAATGGGCCACGGAGCTGCGGGCCTTGTCTTTCAGTTAGCAGAAGAAATCAGAGGCTAAAGGCGCGATACTCACATTAGTCGTCCGAATAGCATCGAGGAATTGGAGGCCAACGTTCTGGAGCGACTCCTTGACGACAGAGAACTGTTTGTCCAGCTCTGCCAGGGTTGGTTTGCTACCCTAGACCTTGAGTATTTCTCCAGCATCGGCGCTCGAGGCAGTGTCCGCCCATTCTTGCTGAAGCTGGCTGGCAGAGCTCAAACTCCCAACGCCGAACCCAGCCGCAGTAGCAGGAGCTTTTCCCCTTGAGGCACCCTGGGTCGTAACTTCAGAAGCTAGCAAGTTTTCACCGCGTTCGCTCCTCGCCACCCGAGTGGTGAGGAGTCCTTGGGAAGCTTCGCCAGAGTTGGGGGCCAGCCTGAAGAGCAGGGAGCCAGCAGTCGCGCTAGCCTCTGCCCCCATTACAGGCACCACAGCCTGCGCGCTCAGCGCGGGCCTGGGGCTGGAAGAGGTCCGGGCAGCCGGCCCCGGGGGCTCCAGTGACCCCGCGTGCACCGGGGTCTTTTCCGTTGCTTCCGCCATGGCCTCGCACGTACCTTCTTGGCTGGGCGGGTCGGAAGACGCGTGGGCAGCGGCATCATTCCCCGCCACGACATCTTCGGCGGCGGGAGGAGGAGGCGCGGCAGCCCCAGCCGGGGTAATTTCCCCGGCTGGCATGGAGTCGGCCTCAGGTGCAGCAGCCGGGCTGGAAACAGCATCCGCAGGCGCCTCCGGGCGGGCAGGCTCCTCTACCCCAGCTTCGCTCGCCACAGGCTCCAACCGTGGGGAGTGGCGGTCATCTTCAACATGACCCAAGTCACTGCCAATCTCCTCCCTGCGCGCCCTCTTGTGGCATGAGGGGTCGGGAGCCGAGATCACGGTTTCCCCGAAAGCGGGAGCGGGGGGAGGTTGTGTAACCAGGTCAACGAAAAGGGGAGACCTACAAAGGAGGCGCCCCACGATCGAGTCAATCAGAGACACGGCGGCCAAGTAATGATAAGAAGCACTGAGGCGGGAAGCTTACCCGACTACGGCGGCAACTCGCCGTTTGGTCACCTTCTTCATCTTAGGATGGCGCAGGTCCTTCGCTGCCGGCTCCGGTTTCCTACGCTTCTCAGTCGGCTCGTTCGGAGCCGACTGAGCCCTTCTCTTGGCGCCAGCCGGTTCACCCCCAGCCTCTTCGCGGTCTGCCGGCTCTGAAGCAACATGATGTTGCTCTAGAGACTCTGGCAAATCTATGGTCGGGGGAACTTGAGCTCCTGCAGTGGCTGCGGCGGCTACATGAGGGGCTACGCCCCCGAGGGTGGCGGCTGATCCTGTTTCATCATCATCATCCTCGGACCAATCTCTTAAGAGGGAGGAACCTGGAAACTTATTGGAGTGACTGAGGGGCTCGCCCGAGTCTATGAGCTCATCACTTCCTTCGTCGCCATGAGTGGCGCTTGAGCTCTCGACGGCGGCCTGGGAGCCAGCGTCCTCCACCTCCTCAGCATTGTCGCAAACGACTTTGTCATCCGACTCTGCTCTATCAGCGGCAAAGCCGGTCCGGCGCTAGGCCGAATTCTCTGTGGTCTGCAGGGCAAACAAGTTCTGCCCGGGCCAAGTAAACAGAGGTCAGATGATCAGAATTGCAAGGGGGGAAAGATAGAAGCCAAACCCGGCAAGCTTACCTCAGCAATCGGGTTGTCTCGGTCGTGAGGTTCTAGGCCCCATGTCCACGAGGCTTGAAGCTTGACATCAACAATGTGGTTCGCCTTCCGTGCCACCTCCAACGCTGACAGCGCCTTAGAGGAGTGACGAGTAGGATCCCTGGCGGATCCCAGGAAGCACATCTTGTGCGAGCGGCGCTGGAGCGGCGACACACGGGCAACCAAAAAGGCGAGCAGGAGGTCAGGCGGCTCCAGGCCGCCCTCCGTCTGCAGAGTGGAGATCCACTGAAGAATCTTCTCCATGTCTGGCGAGGGGCGAGGAAGAGGAGCACTCTAGCTGTCCTGCTCGGGCCCGCTTGCTTCAAAGGGCGGCAGATTGATATGGTCCACGCCCTCCTTCAGATTCTTCACGTAGAAGAAGGAGCGCTGCCATTTCTTGCAAGATTCCTTTCCTTTTATGCCCGGGAACTCCGCGGTCTTGCGCGCATAGAAGGAGGCGGTGCCGCATATCACCGGGACGGTTTCCGCCATCTGGGTCTTGAAGTATATCAGCCGGTGGAACAGCTCAACGTTGGGCCAGATGCCCAAGTACGCCCCACAAAGGGTTGCAAACGCGGACAATATCATCATCGCGTTCGCCCCGATGTGGTGCGGTTGCAGGCGAAAGTGATCCAGGAATCGGCGCAGGAAGCTACTGACGGGTAGCGCGAAGCCCCGGGGGAAATGGTCATAAAAGACCACTATCTCCCCAGGCTCAGGAGCGGGGACCCGCTTGACGCCAGCGGGACGGCAGCCCACAAGATCCGCGGGCGGGAGCACTCGACCTCAGCGCAACAACTCGATCTGTTTCTCCTTCACCCAAGAGCCTTCCCAGGATCCCTTTGGCAAAGCGGGTGGAGCGGCGTCCTTGTCCGCGGCCGCCCCCTTCCCTTTGGGCCGGGACACTTTAGGAGCCATCCGGGTGCGGATCTGGATGAGCGGAATGGTGGCGGAGCGAGCGGAAAACCCTAACCCCTTGGGGACGAAGCTTGGGAACAGATGATTTCAGGTGGAGCGAATACCGAAGGAAGAAGAGAAGCGGGCGACCGGTGCTCTGTTTCAGGAACGGTCCCCGGTTTAAAAGTGAGGGGGCAGGTCAGTTGCGTATTTCACCCACGATGGGCCGGCAACTGACCCCTTTCATCACGAGCCACGACCGCATAAAGATCGGGCAACCGCCGTGGTTGCCACAAAAGATCATGGGGCCAGGGCCGATTGGACGTGACGCGACGGCGCGCAGACAAGTGGTTCCTCGGTCCAGTCCCTGAGGGAGCAAGTCCCAAGGAGCCGAACAACGGCGGACAGCCGTGTGGCAGTCGCCAGCCGGATCGGTCTCGAAACCGGCTCGTCCCGAGACAGCTGGCAACGCTCCGCATGACTTGACCTCGAGGCCGATGGCTCCCGAGCCAGACCGAGAATCCTGGGACTTCGATGAAGATGAGCAAGACTTCGGCGAGAAGAAGAACCCGCTGAAGCCCCATGCTAACCCATGAGACTTTGCCAGTTTCGGGGGCTAGTGTCGTGGGGATGACTAATGGGGCATGCTACGGGCCGAGCTATATGCCGGCTGGCGTCCCAGGAGTCTCCACGACTTCAGCACGAGAAGACCGGCCCCGTCCGAAGGGCTGGCTGCGCCAGCGGCCGGCTGGCGATTCCACCATGGAGGGCCGGAGCCGGGCGATGAAGTCAAAAGCCCACCAACGGCTGTTTCGCCGAAAGTGGGCTGGCCCCGACAAGAGCGGCAGAGGCAAAGGACGGGAGTGACGAGCGCCACGACCGGACCCAGCCAATCAGCGATCGAGGACCCTTCCCCACGATAGGATCCAAGGCAAAAGGGAGGGCATATGCCTCCCAGATGCCGGTCCCAGGGGAAAGGCGCTTTATAAAGCGTGATTGTCAGAGCAGAGCCAGAGGATCACGCCAAGGACGTGGCCACGGAGGAGCCGGCAGCCGGCCGAAACGCTACCTAACCTGTAACCAGGCCCCCGCCTATATAAGGGGGCCTGGACCCTTAGTCTAGGGGGATCGAATCTTCTTCTTCCTCCTCTAGCCCGAACAGCTCGAGGAGCACTGTAATCGATATTGTCCACATAATACGAAGCAGGCAGGAAGTAGGGGCTTTACCTCCACCCGGGAGGGCCCTGAACCTAGGTAAACCGTGGTGTCTCAGTAGGCACAATACCGAGCCGGGCCCCTCGTCACCACCGTCGAGCCCCTTCGATAAGCCTCCCCATGGCTACTGTCTCTAAATTCCCACGACAAAAAATTTATGACATCCTTGATTTGCCACCGCTTGAAAAATGTTATTATGATGTTCCTAAGAAGAAACTTTTGGGAAGGATTAATGATGTTCTTATTATGGTTAACAATAACCTTGTTCCCGTTGATTTTCTTGTTATGGATGTTGAATGCCATGCTTCATGTCCTATTATTTTGGGAAGACCCTTTCTTCGAACTGTAGGTGCCATCATTGATATGAGGGAAGGCACCATCAAATATCAATTCCCACTTAAGAAAGGTATGGAATACTTCCCTAGGAAAATAAATAAATTACTTTTTGACTCTATTCTTAGAGCAAATTATGAGCTTGATGCTTCATCACTTGATGTTACTTGATTCGCAATTTTCTGCGCCTAGCTCAAAGGCGTTAAAGAAAAGCACTCTTGGGAGATAACCCAATGTTTTCTTTTCAATACTTTTTCTTTTATTTGAGTATTGGAAGTCATTACTACTGTAATGACCTCTCCTTATCATTTTTATTTCGTTGTTGTGCCAAGAGAAACCTCTAATTTGAGCAAGGTAAGATTTGGGGATGTTGCTGTCCTAAAACAGTTTTTGGTGTTGCACCGTAAAAATTCATGAAAATTCTTTGTATATCTTTTGGACCTGAGATTTCTTGTGTATATGCCCCAGGTTATATCCAAAGTTTCATTAGTTGAATACTTTTTGATTTGAGCAACAGAAAACCCCTTAAAAAATTGGCCTTTATCAGCTGTTCTGTTTTAACAGATTTCTGCCACTATTCGTTTTAGCCGCTTTATCGCTTTCTTTTTTAGTTCTTTTGATCACGGAACTTTTGGGGATTTTGCTACAGTAGTATATACCTTATATGTGGTGGTTTTGGGTTGAAACCTGAAGCAAAAGAGGTTGATTCATTGTTATGCTTACACTAATGTTGCTAATAGAATTGTGTTGAGTTTTGTATGAAGGAAGTTTTCAAGTGTAGGGATTGGAGAATGATGAGATGAGTTGAAGAATGGACAAAAGCTCAAGCTTGGGGATGCCCATGTATCACCCCAAGAAATATCCAAGAAGTAGAAGCGTCAAAGCTTGGGGATGCCCCCGAGGCACCCCTTCTTCATCGGCAAAAATCAGGTCACCTTTCAAGACACTATATTTTTATTGCTTCATGCACTATGCGTTTTTCTTGGAGCGTCAGTTGTTTTAGTTTTCAGTATTAGTTTAGTTTAGTTTGATGCAATAAATGGTTGGACCCAAACAAATTTCTTTTGGAGAAGTTGCCTTGCTTTTCATTTGCCAAGAATGCTCTAGTTTTCATTCTTATCAAAAACCGAGTGTTCTTCTTTTTCTGCTACTACTTTTGGTTTTCATTTTCGCCATGATTTGCATTCAGATCTTCTTATCTCTTTTTATCAAGGTGTATTTTTGCCTCTGGTCCATGTTCGTTTTCATCAAAAGAGTTGGATTAAAAAGTTCGAATGGTGTTGGAAAAGAGAAAAAGATTTATGCAAAAAAGTGGTAGAAAAAGGAGCTTGTTTAGACTGCGGCTTAGACCTTTTCATCTCATGATTGATGTATTTTTGATAGTATGCTTAGTGGTTTTGCTGTAGCATGACTTATCTCAAATGACTGAGATTGCTTAATGAGCCTTTAAAAAAATCATGCGTTGTTTTTATTGTTTGGAAGCATTATTTTGGTTTTCTCCTTGATGCTTTATTTGGGTTGACTTGGCGCATGCTCACACATATTAGACTCTTACAAAGTCGCCAATAGCCTCTATGATCATTTAGTTTTTGACTTTTGATGCCATCTTATGCTTCTTTTAATGTTGCTTTGTCGCTTTGCATGATTATGGCCGTTATTGCTCTCTTAGTTGGTCGCTCCCAGTCTTTTGCTAGCCCTTGTTTTGTACTGAGTATGAGCTCTACTCGTGCATCCAACTCCTAAAAACCAAGTTGTTCCAACGTGTCCACCATACATACCTATTAGCAATTTACTATTCCAAAGTACATTTGACTTGCTTTTATCTACTCTTCAAATTAAACTCTTACGAGTGTTATGCGAAAATTGGTCAGTAAAGCTCTCACGAACCTGATGGCACACTTTATTTTTCCCGTTCTTAAAAATTTGACATTGTGTCTCTCTTATGTTGAGTTGTTATGCTTGCAAGTTGTAAGTTGGAAATTAGCCCATCCATGCTGTCATGGGGCAAGCTTTCAACACTGCACTTCTTATTTGAGTTGATATCGTGATCTTTTGTTTATGGATGCCCGCGGTGTGAAATGAATTGGGAATCTTATGGAGTTGATAGAGTTTGTATATGTGTTAGAGAAACGCCTGGGCCGCCAATCTGAGCCATGCATAATTCATGGTGGAAATTTGCAGCATGCCCATAGTGGACATTCGACGATGCATCTCAAAATAAAAAGCTATACAAATGGTAAATAAAGGAGATGTCGAGGTGTTCATTGTCTGCTTGTCCTGTCATTTTGATGTGGGCTTGTTCCATGTCATCAGGCACGGAGGTACCCCGTTGGCGGTTCTCGATGATACGCATATACTTACAATGACAAGAACTTGCTTGGGACCTAAGCAAAGTAGCACGAGGTTTGGGTACTCGTATTCACGGGACACGAGGTTTTCAACTTATGATTTGTCAAGCATATGCATCATAATTGTACTCGCATTAACTTTAACCATTCAAGATGCTTATGATGGGGGCAATGAGAGCTCAAAGCTAGTAACTACCATAAATTTTGAAGGTTTATAAAACTTGCAATCACTGCTTCCCTCTGCGAAGGGCCTTCCTTTTTACTTTTATGTTGAGTCACCACCTTCTACCTTTATGCACCGTCTAAGAGAGCATAGTTGTCATTCTGAGTATAATGTGCATTATCCCAAAGTTTTCATTGATTGATTCATGATCATGGTTTCACTTGTTCTTAAATTATTTCTATCTGGTCGCCCTCTTAAACTTGAAGGTGTCCTATGCATTTATGTTTTGCTCTCCATGAAGGACAAGCTGAAAACCATTTGTATGTTTTTCCTTATGATTTGAACACACGTTTGACTTTCATTGTTTCATTTTCATGATCTTTTGTTTGTGTTCTATTTCATGTTACAACATAGTTGCTAAGTTTCTTCTATCAAGATTATGTCTTTCATGCCCATGTTTTAAGTTCTTTTGATCCCAGCACTCAATGCTTACATAGATGATCAAGATTGTGTAGGTGCATATCACCTCAAAAATTATTTCTTTTGTTATCACTTACCTACTCGAGGATGAGCAGGAGTTAAGCTTGGGGATGCTTGATACGTCCAAAATGTATCTATAATTTTTGATGCTCCATGCTTGTTTTTACACCATTTGCTTAGTGTTTCGTTACACTTCGTGGCACTTTTATGCATTTTCCGGAACTAACCTATTAACAAGTCACCACAGTGCCAGTTCCCTGTTTTCTGCTATTTTTGTGTTTCAGAAAAGTTACACAGGAAATATTCTAGGAATTGGACAAAACAAAAGCCGAACGTCCAGAAATTCACCGAAGCTTCCAGAGAACCGAAGAGGAGACGGAGTGGGGCCACGAGGGCCCCACACAATAGGGCGGCGCGGCCTGGCCCCTGGCCGCGCCCCCTATGTGTGACGGTGCCTCGGCCCACTCTTGACGTTGCCCCTTCTCCTATAAAGACCCCTCGACGGGAAAAACCTAAGTACCCGATCAGAATTCCAGAAAGATATTGCGTTCTGCCGCCATCGTCGACCCAAGATCGGGAGGGTCCTGAAGCTCTTCCCGGCACCCTGTCGGAGAGGGGAATCGCCACCGGAGGCCTTCTTCATCGCCATGCTTGCCTCCGGCGCGATGAGTGAGTAGTCTACCATGGACTATGGGTCCATAGCAGTAGCTAGATGGTTGTTCTCTCCACCATGTACTTCATGTTTAGATCTCATGAGCTGCCTTACATGATTGAGATCACTGTTATATAATTCTACATGTTGTGTTTGTTGGGATCCGATGAATATTGGTGTTATGATTGAGTTGCTGTTCTGAAATTTATCTTATGTTATCTCTATATTGTTTATGATCTTGCATGCTCTCCGTTGTTAGTAGCTATCTTGGCCGAGTAGTTGCTAGTAACTCCAAGAGGGGGTATTTATGCTTGATAGTTGGGTTCATGCCTCTATTTAATCTGGGGGAGTGACATAAACCTCTAAGGTTGTAGATGTGCTGTTGCCACTAGGGAGAATACATCATTCATATGCTCAAGGGCATATGCTCTGTTTACATTACACACTTTGCTTAAAGCAATTATCTATTGTTCGCAACTTAATACTTGTGGAGTTCCCGGATTGATTCGCCACAAGTGGATTATTAGTCATAGATGCAGTTGGATGGCTGTGTATGTATTTTATTGTAATGCCCAGAGTAAATTGCATAGTGATCTTCTTGACATATCACGTTATCTTTATTCTATCAATTGCCCAACTTTAATTTGTTTACCCAGCATGTGTTATTTATCTTATGGAGAGACACCACTAGTGAACTGTGGACCCTAGTCCTATTTCCATCATATTGCTCTCACCTGTTTACTTTACTCGCACTATTTACTTTACTTGCATATTACTACTGTTTTCCACTTGATACGCTCATACCCTTTGTTTCAATCAAACCGGTGAGATTGACAACCTCATCGTAATTTGGGAACAAAGTATTTGGTTGTGTTGTGTGCAGGTTCCACGTTGCCGCTCGCAAAGCAAAGCCTGGACGAGGCGCCTTATAAATTGTCCGGAGCCATCGCGAAGCTAGCAAGCATCACCTTCTGGAGTATTGAATTTTTCCTGGACGATAAAACCTTGGTTTCTTACTGAGGGAAACTTGCTGCTGTGCTCATTATACCTTTCTCTTGGGGTTCCAAACTGATCGGTCATTTTCATCATCACCACCGAAGCAATCAGTGACAGATACCTCTAAGGTTGTAGATGTGATGTTGCCACTAGAGAGAAAACAACATTCTTGTGTCCAAGGACATTTGCTTTGTTTACATTACGCACTTTGCTTAATGCAATTATCTGTTGTTCGCAACTTAATACTCAAGGGGTCCTCGGACGATTCCCCGCGAGTGGATTTTTAGTCATAGATGCAGTTGGATTACGGTCTATGTATTTTGTCGTAATGCCCAGAGTAAGCCTCATAGTGATCCTTGTGATGTATGTACGTTATCTTTACTCTATCAATTGCCCAACTGTAATTTGTTTACCCAGCATGCTTTATTTATCTTATGGAGAGACACCACTAGTGAACTGTGGACCCCGGTCCAATTTCCTTTACATTGTTATACCATTTTACTTTACTCGCACTGTTTACTTTACTTGCAAACTATTATCCTTTTACCACTCGATACGCTCATTCCTTTGTTTATAGCAAACCGGTGAGATTGACAACCTCATCGTAAGTTGGGAGCAAAGTATTTGTTTGTGTTGTATGCAGGTTTCACATTGCTGCTAGGTGAAGAAGCTCCTACGTTAACTATGCACCAGCATTGTCTAGCGCCATTGTCCAGAGTGTCGTGAAGCTAGAAAGCATCACCTTCTTAAGTTTGGCTCTCTCCTACTGGATTGATTACCTTGGTTTCATAACTGAGGCAAAACTTGTTGTTGTGCTCCTCACACCTTCTCTTGGGGTTCCCAACTGGTCGGTCATTTACATCATCAACACCGCACTATCAACAAGTTTTCTGGCGCCGTTGTCGGGGAGAAAGAAGACTTCTGCAAGGGGAGTCTCGCACGCACAACCTTTTACTTTGTTTATTATTTTGCTTTACTTTATTTTTGCTTGCACTCTTTTTATCAAAAACACACAAAAAAATTAGTTTCCTTTATAGTTGCTTTTATTTACTTGCTTTTAGTTTTGCTAGAATGGGTACTCCTAGAAACACCAAGTTGTGTGACTTTACTAGCACCAAAAACAATGATTTTATCTGCACTCATATTGCGCCACCTGCTCCTGAGGCAAAATTTTATGAGATCAAACCTGCTTTGATAAATCTTGTTAAGAAAGAGCAATTTTCTGGTGCCAGTTCTGATGATGCTGCAGCTCATCTCAACAATTTTGTTGAGCTATGTGAGATGCAAAAATATAAGGATGTAGATGTGAATATTATTAAGCTTAAGTTGTTTCCTTTCTCTTTAAGAGGAAGAGCTAAGGATTGGTTGCTATCTTTGCCTAGAAATAGTATTGATTCTTGGGATAAGTGTAAGGATGCTTTTATTGGAAAATACTATCCTCCTGCTAAGATTATAGCTATGCGTAGTGACATCATGAAGTTTAGACAGTTTGATAATGAACATGTTGCTCAAGCTTGGGAAAGAATGAAATCTATGATAAAGAATTGCCCTACTCATGGACTGACTACTTGGATGATTGTCCAAACTTTTTATGCAGGACTGAATTTTTCTTCAAGAAATCTATTGGATTCAGCTGCTGGAGGCACTTTTATGTCCCTTACCTTGGGCGCCGCAACAAAGCTTTTTGACAACATGATGGTAAATTATTCCGAGTGGCACACCGAGAGAACTCCACAAGGTAAGAAGGTAAATTCTGTTGAGGAAACCTCTTCCTTGAGTGATAAGATTGATGCAATTATGTTTATGCTTTCTAATGATAGAACTCATGTTGATCCTAATAATGTTACTTTGGCCTCTTTGGTTGCTCAAGAAGAGCATGTTGATGTAAACTTCATTAGAAATAATAATTTCAACAACAATGCTTATAGGAACAATTTTGCTAGCAACAATTGTAGGCCGTATCCTTCTACCAATGGTAATGGTTATGGTAACTCTTATGGTAATTCCTCCAACAACACTAGGGGCGCGCCCTCTGAGCTTGAAGTCATGCTCAAGGACTTCATCGGTAAGCAAACTACTTTTAACAAGTCCATTGAGGAAAAGTTGGGTAAAATTGATATTCTTACTTCTAAAGTTGATAGCCTTGCTCTTGATGTTGAACTTCTGAAACTAAAAGTGTTGCCCAATGATGTGAAGGAAAGTAATACTTTTGCTGCTACTAATGCCATCCAAGTTAAGATTGATGAAAATGTTAGGATGTTAGCAGAATTGCATGCTAGATGGGAAAGAGAAGATGAGATGGCTAGAAAGATGAAGGTATGTACCATTACTACCTCTAATGATGTTGTTCCAAATGCTAGCAATCCTCTTACTTTGATTGGTGTAGATAAAACTCCTACTTCTTGTGTTAAAAAGCCCAAAACTGTAAAAACTTTTTCTCAAAAGAGTGCTGAAATTTTTTGGAGTGTAGGAGATGATAGCTCTATTTATTTTAATGATTTTGATGTTGATGGCTGCAATATATCTGAAGTTATTTTGTTTTTACAAAAGCTTGCTTTGAGTCCTAATGCTAGTTCTTTGAATATTGCTTTTACAAAACCTTTTCTTCGAACTGTAGGTGCCATCATTGATATGAAGGAAGGCACCATCAAATCTCAATTTCCACTCAAGAAAGGTATGGAACACTTCCCTAGAAGGAGGAAGAAATTACTTTTTGACTCTATTCTTAGAGCAAATTATGAACTTGATGCTTCATCGCTTGATATTACTTGATTTGCACTTTCTGCGCCTAGCTCAAAGGCGTTAAAGAAAAGCACTCTTGGGAGATAACCCATTGTTTTCTTTTTAGTTCTTTTTATTTTATTTGAGTCTTGGAAGTTATTACTACTGTAATAACCGCTCCTTATCCTTTTTATTTCGTTGTTGTGCCAAGAAGAACCTCTAATTTGAGGGAGGTAAGATTTGGGGAAGTTGCTGTCCTGAAACAGATTTCGGTGCTACACCGTAAAAATTCATGAAAATTCTCAGAATATCTTTTTGACCTGCTATTTCTTGTGCATATTCCCCAGGTTATATCCAAACTTTCATTAGCTTTGCACTTTTTGATTTGAGCAACAGAAGGTCCTCGAAAAAATTGACATTTGTCAGCTATTCTGTTTTGCCAGATTTCTGTCACTATTTGTGTTTGCCTCTCGATCGCTTTCTTTTTTGAGTTCTTTTGATCACGGAACTTTTTGGGAAGTTGCTACAGTAGTATATGCTTTATATGTGGTGTTTTTGAGTTGAAACCTGAACCAAAAAAGGGTTGATTCATTATTATGTTTATGCTAACGTTGCTAATAGAATTGTGTGAAGTTTTGTATGAAGGAAGTTTTCAAGTGTAGGGATTGGAGAATGATGAGATGAGTTGAAGAATGGACAAAAGCTCAAGCTTGGGGATTCCCATGTCACCCCAAGAAATATCCAAGAGGTACAAGCGTCAAAGCTTGGGGATGCCCCCGAGGCACCCCTTCTTCATTGGCAAAAATCAGGTCACCTTTCAACACACTATATTTTTATTGCTTCATGCACTATGCATTTTCTTAGAGCGTCTTTACTTTTGTTTTTAGTTTTCCTTTGTTTTGTTTTCTGCAATAAATGGTTGGACCCCAACAAATTTCTTTTGGAGGAGATTTATTTATTTTTCATTTGCCAAGAACACTCAGTTTTTCACTCTTATCGTTCAACGAGTGTTCTCTTTTTCTAGAACTGCGTTTAGCTTTCGTTTTTCACCTTGATTTTTGTTCAGATCTTGTTATATCTTTATATCAAGGTGTATTTGGACCTCTGGTCTATGTTGGTATTCATTAAAAGAGTTGTTTCAAAAAGGTTTGAATGGTGTTGGAAAAGAGACAAAGTTTCATGCAAAAAAGTGGTACAAAAAGAAGCTTGTTTAGACTGTGGCTTAGACTTTTTCATGCCATGCTTGATGTCAATAGTATGCTTAGTGATTTTTACTGTAGCATGACTTGTCTCAAATAACTGAGATTGCTTAATGAGCCTTTGAAAAAATCATGCGTTGTTTTTATTATTTGGAAGCATTAATTTGGTTTTCTCCTTGATGCTTTATTTGGGTTGACTTGGCACATGCTTACAACATGTTTGACTCATACAAAGTCGCCATAATCCTTTACGATCATTTAGTTTTTGACTTTTGATGCCATTTTATGCTTCTCTTAATGATGTTTTGTCGCTATGCATGATTATGGCCGTTATCGCTCTCTTAGTTGGTCGCTCCCAGTCTTTTGCTAGCCCTTATTTTGTACTGAGTATGAGCTCTACTCGTGCATCCAACTCCCAAAAACCAAGTTATTCCAATGTGTCCACCATACATACCTATTAGCAATTTGCTATTCCAGAGTACATTTGACTTGCTTTTATCTATCCTTCGAATTAAACTCTTTTGGTGTTATGCAAAAATTAGTCAGTAAAGCTCTCATGAACCTGATGGCACACTTTACTTTTCTCGCTTTTAATAATTTTGACATTGTGGCTCTTTTATGTTGACATTATGCTTGCAAGTTGTAAGTTGGAAATTAGCCAAACCATGCCATCATGGGGTAAGCTTTCAACATTGCACTTCTTATTTGAGTTGATATCGTGATCTTTTGTTTATGGATACTCGTGATGTGAACTAAGTTGGGAATCTTGCGGGATCATGGAGTTTGTATACGTGTTAGACAAACGCCTGGGCTGCTAATCTAAGCCATGCATAATTTATGGTGGAAATTTACAGCATGCCCGTAGTGGACATTCGACGACGCATCTCAAAATAAAAAGCTATACCAATGGTAAATAAAAGAGATGCCGAGGTGTTCATTGTCTGTTTGTCCTATCATTTTGATGTGGGCTTGTTCCATGTCATCGGGCAAGGAGGTACCCCGTTGGCGGTTCTCGATGATACGTGTATACTTACAATGACAAGAGCTTGCTTGGGACTCTAAGTCGAGTAGCATGAGGTTTGGGTATTCATACTTCACGGGACACGAGGTTTTCAACTTATGATTTGTCAAGCATATGCTCATAAACGTTCTTGCATTTACTTTAACCATTCAAGATGCCTATGATGGGGGCAATGAGAGCTCAAAGCTAGTAAGTACCATAATTTTTGAAGGTTTATAAAACTTTCAATCACTGCTTCCCTCTGCGAAGGGCCTTTCTTTTACTTTTATGTTGAGTCACCACCTTCTACCTTTATGCACCGTCTAAGAGAGCATAGTTGCCATTCTGAGTTTAATGTGCATTGTCCCAAAGTTATCATTGATTGATTCATGATTTTGGTTTCACTTGTTCTTAAATTATTTGTATCTAGTCGCCCTCTTAAACTTGAAGGTGTCCTATGCATTTATGTTTTGCTATTCCATGAAGGGCAAGCTGAAAACTATTTGCTATGTTTTCCATATGATTTGAACACACGTTTGACTTTCATTGTTTCATTGTTCATGATCTTTCGTTTGTGTTTCTTTTCATGTTATAACATGGTTGCTAAGTTCTTATTGTCAAGATTATGTCTTTCATGCCCATGTTTTAAGTTCTTTGATCCCAACATTCAATGCTTACTTTGATGATCAAGATTGTGATGGTGCATGTCACCTCAAAAATTATTCTTTTGTTATCACTGACCTACTCGAGGATGAGCAGGAGTTAAGCTTGGGGATGCTTGATACGTCTCAAACGTATCTATAATTTCTGATGCTCCATGCTTGTTCTTACACCATTTGCTTTGAGTTTTATTACACTTCGTGGCGTTTTTATGCATTTACCGGAACTAACCTATTAACAAGATGCCACAGTGCCAGTTCCCTGTTTTCTGCTGTTTTTGTGTTTCAGAAAAGTTACACAGGAAATATTCTCGTAATTGGACAAAACAAAAGCCGAACCTCCTATTTTTACCAAAGCTTCGTGAAGACCAAAGATGAGACAGAGGGGGGCCAGAGGCCAGCCACACCACAGGGGGGCGCGGCCCAGCCCCTGGCCACGCCCACCCATGGTGAGGCTGCCTGGCTCACCTCCTGACGATGCCCCTTTGCCTATAAAGTCCCCTCGACGGGAAAAACCTAAGGGACATATCGCTTTTCCCAGAAACATACTGCAAGCCGCCGCCGTTGTCGAATCGAGATCGGGAGTATCCAGGAGCTCTTCCCGGCACCCTGCCGGAGGCCTTCTACACCACCATGGTCGCCTCCGGAGTGATGTGTGAGTAGTCTACCTTGGACTACGGGTCCATAGTAGTAGCTAGATGGTTGTCTCCTCCACCACGTGCTTCATGTTTAGATCTTGTGAGCTGCCCTACATGATCAGGATCATCTTTATGTAATCATACATGTTGTGTTTGTTGGGATTTGACGAGTATTGGTATTATGTCAAGTTGATGTGCTGAATTATATCTTATGTTATCTCTATGTTGTTTATGATCTTGCATGCTTTCCGTTGCTAGTAGCTATCTTGGCCGAGTAGATGCTAGTAACTCCAAGAGGGAGTATTTATGCTCGATAATTGGGTTCATGCCTCTATTTAATCTGGGGGAGTGACAGATACCTCTAAGGTTGTAGATGTGATGTTGCCACTAGGGAGAAAACAACATTCTTGTGTCCAAGGACATTTGCTTTGTTTACATTATGCACTTTGCTTAATGCAATTATCTGTTGTTCGCAACTTAATACTCAAGGGGTCTTCGGACGATTCCCTGCGAGTGGATTTTTAGTCATAGATGCAGTTGGATTACGGTCTATGTATTTTGTCGTAATGCCCAGAGTAAGCCTCATAGTGATCCTCATGATGTATGTACGTTATCTTTACTCTATCAATTGCCCAACTGT